>JAINUG010000001.1:13415063-14100455 GCA_029706075.1 Aldrovandia affinis
CTGGTAACCTAAACTTTTTCTTAACCTCTGGCAGTTTACTGCTTACCTTTGTACCATTTTAGGTTATTTACTGGACTTGAACTGCTTAAATTTCTGTAAAAACTGGAAAATGGGGGTGTTCTAAAACTTTTGACCGGTAGTGTATGCTATCTGAATATAATGACCTTACCTTGTCAATGAAGACACTGAGCAGGTTAGTCCTTCAGGAATGTGTCCAATACAGTAACATCCTCACCAGTGCAGTCTGTTACCACTTGTTCTTACTTGAACTTAATGTCAAACTCCAGTGAGAAGCTGGATGGTTCACTGTTGGGAACACTGCCTGTGAACTTTGATATTTGTTTAGCTCAGGACTCAATCTGAACTCCTCCTCAGCACTTTCCCATTTCTGCATCGACGCCATCTGCATTTGACGTGTGCTTCAGTAAATGCCACCATCATTTTGGAGGAATTAAATTGTGTCCCATAGATTGCCTGCTGGTATGGATTTATTGGGGTTTTAAAGAGGCATGAATCACTAATATGGAGGCATCGTGGATGATCCTTCACGGGGGAAGAATTCCAGGCAGGGTTTAATTATAGTGTGACATTCAGCCGTTACCCTTATAAGACAATTAGCGGTTTTGTACAAATGTGTATTTCAGGTTTTTCTGGTTCAAACCTGAAGGGAATCCCCCCCTCCAGATTTCTTTCTGACATTTAAAAAAAATCTTACTGGTGACCACACCAGACTTTTTAATGTGCCAGTTGTTTTACTGAACAGGTAAATGGATATACATTACACAAAAGAATAGCCAATGGAAGTTGAATAACTCACACCACTCTGAGTGCCAGCGTGCAAACTTTGTCAATTGATGGAGACCATTTTCGCCTGAGAGATGCTTGTCGGTTCCCACACTGCAACACCGGACAACCAAACCACCCAAAGGGCTGAATCGCCAAACCACTGAACCACTTACAAACAGAACACTTCAGCGGTCTTTTGAATGTTCTTGACATGCCCTGGACCCAAGTTGCCAGAGGGCTCTTTGCAAAGTTCTGTAGCACTTTGTCAGTTGACTGGGGTTCAGTTGTATTTGTCTGACAGCCCAAAAAAACTATGAAATTGAAGCCAAATCTTGCTTTGTGCACGTTCTTTGTCATGCTGGGTCATGTTACCACCGCAACCAATACTAAATGTCAGGAAATGTTTGGAACCTAATTAGTGCATAAGCACAATACATAATTCATTTTCAAAGGGTTTAGCAGTGACCTGTTTATTTTATCTGACTCATGTAGGTAATAGCCAACCCATGGGAGTATATTCTGCATTTAGCAGTCTTTTTATTTTAGCTTTAGTTGTATTATTATTTTTTTTTTTCAGACAACGGTGTGTCTTGCTTAGAATTTGTTTACCACATAATTAGACACAATTACATAAGAAATCCACCTTTTCTTGGACAGCACTGGAAATCAAATGCCTCCCGTTTCTCTCTGCTTTCAGCATTAGCCACAGTGACTGTGTTCTGAGTGCAAACGGAGGCCCACCTGAGTATTGATGGCATATGCGAAAGTGCTCAGCACAGAGTGCCAAAATAGAGAAATGGATCCCTTAAAAGCTTCATTATAACAATTTAATATTACAAATATTAAATGAAAAATGTGTGTGGCACGACCATGTTTTTAAACAGTTGGTAGTGTTACACAAATGCCTCTCGTCTGTGAAGGTGTAGCTCAGTATATAACGGTATATAACTACTATAGCTGCACATCCTGCAGAATCATTTGTGTCACATGCCAGGCTTTTAAGCGAAACGCCAGAGATGGTGACATACATTTTCTCTAAGTGGCAAAAAGTGTCAAGAAAGTGTGTTTTTTTCTTCTTAACCTTAAGTGTCATAGTTGTAAATGTGACAGCAACAAATGGCAGCTGACATATTTGAAGTAGTATCCAGAGGATCGCCTTGGAAAGAAAGCTTTGAAGGTTTGAAGGCCTCATGTCAGGCCTAGATTTTTTTTTCCCTGGAATTTGATATTCAAAGCGTTCTATGCATGTGGAGCGGACCCAAGGGGACTTGCTGTAGCTCCACTTTATAGTCCTCTTGTTGTCTCACAGACTCACAGTGTAAATTCAACTTAATGCTTTTGTGTGTGTGTGTGTGTTTTGTGTGTGTGTGTGTGTGTGGGTGGGTGTGTGTGTGTGCAAAATGTTAGTTTTTTTAATTGTACATTTTGAAGAGGAGGAAAACATGTCATGTTTACTCCTGGGCAAACCTCACGCCATGTTGTTCATCCCTATGTAATTTGATGTTTGATTCTGCTCCCCCTCCTAGCTAAAGGAGGGTCGGGTTCTGCCTCCATACCTTGCCTAAAAGACACAGGGCTTACTGTGCATCGGTGGGCCTGTTCCATGTCATCTAAGGTAGCCCTGTGCACAGAGGCGTGCTAACAGAGGCACTGGGGCATGGGGTATCTGCTTACTCTGCCTGAAAAGCAGAAATTATTAAAGATGCCCTTCACTTATTACACAGTGCTTGTAAAGGATATATTCTCAATCCTCTATAGAAATGAGAACCAGTGTTTTTTTGTTTAGTGGAGCACTTTTTTGTTTAGTGGAGCACATGGTCAACCATGTTTCGTTGTCAGGGCTGTGTGGGTTTTTTTCTTTTCGGAATATAAAAGTGGTTCCTTGGATGATGGATTATGTCCGGTCACTGGGAAAAAGGGTGACCCGCCATTCCCGCTCCGAGATGATATCCCCCCCGCCCCTCCATTCCGGACAAATGATTCATCCTCCCCAACTTCTGCTGCCACTCCACTCCCTGAGATTTTGAGTCCATGTGGCGGCTCAACCTAAAAGCGCATCAGTCTTAGGCGTCCTGGCAGCGTGTTATCCGTAATCCTGTCGCATTACTGAAGTGGCATCTGCAGTGTTGACAGCGGGAAAGTGTTTGAGGCATGTTTGGTATTAGCTACACGGCTCTCTCCCCCACAACTGGTGCGCCCGCCGGGTCACCTCTGTCGCGTGCCTGCCGTGTGCCACTTGAGATCGGGTTTTTCGCCGACTGAGATCGACGAGGGGGGGTTATGATGTTCGTGGAGCGGGATGGGGGGAGGGTGTTATCCAATCATTCTGGCGCATCTGTATTTGGTGTGGGGGAAAACGACACACTGCCGAGGCGATGTAATTAAGAGGAGTAGTTGTTAGCGAAACACCTGCTTCCCTTCGCGTCACCACGGTAACGTCACGCTGTTAAAGAAGAATTCCAGCAGACCCCCTTCTGTGACCGTTCATCAATTCATCCTCATATGGCTTTGCTCCTTGTTACTGACATGATGATCATCACCAGATTCGATCATTCACATGTACGGTGTCGGTAGATGAGGAGCTCTACTGCATCGCCCTGCGGTGTAGGCTGTCTGAAGCCCGCTGGCCGTTATTTTCGCAAATCGAGTGTTTCGTTGAAACCGGAATTGTAGGCCTGTGCTCCCAGCAGCTGTGCCATGGTGTCCATTTCCTTAAAAAAAATAAAACATATAAATTGTAAATCCTTTTTCCAAACCCTGAAAATGACAATACTAAGCTGTCATGGTGCACCGAACATATAGAATGTAGAATTTAGTTATTTGGCAGAGGCTTTTATCCAAAATAACTTACAAGAGTACATTTATATGGCTAGAGATCATTGCTATCAAGGGTGATTTCCAGTATAATTATGGACATTGCCAACATTCATGGCACAAAACCTGTCATACAAAGGGGAGAGAAAGGTTATTATATAATTTTTAAGGGCTATCATATATTATTATATACATTTGTTTGAAAATAATGAACAGCCACAAATTTGATACCTTTATTATCATTAAGGTTCTTCTCTGGGTCTGTGTGGCTCAGTAGGTAGAGCATGGTGCTGACAACGCTTAGGTTGTGGGTTAGATTCCCATTGGGGCCACATATGCTGGAAAATGTATGAATTCATTACTGTAATTCGCTTTGGATAAACGTGTTTGTTAAATGGCATATGTTATGTTTAGAGAACACATGTTATATGTTCTCTTAAGGGGTACAGTGTTAGTAATTGAAATTCTCTGGTATGTCTTATGTACCTTTAACACTTTCACATCAAAGGCTTGGTCTCACACTATTAAAATAGCCTTCATTTTTTCAGCTGGCCTGGTTAGGGCCTGTTATAACTTGTTGGACATCTTTCTGCAGGAACTGTGGAGATATCACAGCACTGAGCCATATGGAAGCCCATTATGGATTGCCCTGTGGAGCCGTGAAATTGGCAATATGTGGGTGATTTTCACATTCCAAGGATTGATTTCTGTCCGTGTTCAGAGTCATCAATGTAGAATACAGTTTATCCACTTAATAGGAGACCCCTGGCTGAGAGGCAACATATTGAGTACTCAAGCAGGGCTATTAAAATTGTAATTTCTTCCGGTAACCGGTCTGAAGTCTATCATTTGTAAAGAAGCTTTTGGAAGTGATGCAGATATTTTTTTGGCGCCACCCAAATGATAGAATATTTGACATGGCAGTTCTCCCACCCCATGCCTTTGACCTATCTATTTCATACCTATTCCTTATCCTGTAACAAGCTTACTGTATACGCCCAGTGTGCGTATGAATGAGAATCATCGTTATCTGTTTATATGGTAGGCCTGATAGGCCTAGAAAGGTGGGCCCTTTCCATCATATAACACACTCGTCTTTAAACATCAGGGTAAATGTAGCGAAAATATGAACCTGTGTCACATGAACAGATTGGGTCAAGTCTTTTCAGCAGTAGAGGCCAATTTACATCAACAGGGATGTCGCAACAATCCTGTTCTGATTCAAAGCAGTGTACACCAAGGAGGCTCTAGGCTCTATGGCTGCCCCTTACCTTTGGTAGAGTCTCGAAGTTCACAAATATTATAGATCATTGATAATGTGGGCATATGGATCACTGTAAGGGTCTTCCAATGAAAAGTAGTGAAGCTGTTTTGTCACAAGAGCAAGCCAAATCGGGACATCATCGAGAGAGTTCCAATGTTTACTTTGCTCTGCGTGTTGCCAACAACAGCAACGATGTCATTCGTTCATTAGGCATGTCGCCATCACTGTTCTTGAGCTATAAACTGTTATTATTTGGATATGTCAAAACAGGTGGGAATTCAAAAATAGGGGGTGACAGTTAAGGGGTTAAAAAAGTCTGTTTGTCATGCCTGTGTCTCCATTTCTTCCGCCCTGTCTCACTCTTTCCCTTTAATTGCCTTACTGGCCAGAGTTGTCATAGCAAAGCCATTAAAGTTTATCCCACAGATGTCAGACATTTAGATTTTCACGGAGGCAGAAAATGTACTTATTATTGTTTAATACACACTGCTGTCCATGCACGATGTTAATACGACAAGAACAGCGCTGAAGTCCAGTCGTCCAGTTATGCTCGTTGTCAGTTCCTGTCTGTGTAGATGTCAGCTGCTCCATTCTTAGTCTGCAGGCCCGAGAGAGGGTGGGAAAAACAAGCTTCTTAACATGCTTCCTTTGATTGGTACATTAGTAGATCAGTGTTCAGGAAATGTACTACAAAGCGTAACAGACCACAACCAAACCAAACAAGCAACACTACACCAGGGAGTACTTGTATAATATATTTTGCACTTTAAGCCACCGGGCTGCACAGTGTGGACAAAACAAAGGTTGCCATTTGTATCCGGAGGTACATCAGATATTTCTGTTATTCTTCTTTTTTTTGTTTGTTTATCAGAAAACATGAACGCCACAGAGATAGCTGCCCTGCTTATTTTCAGTTAATGGTAGAGATAAACCCAGAAGCAGGTACATTTAAAGAAGACCAATGAGCAGAAGCAGATACAGTACATAAAGGAAGTGAATTTAGAACACACACACACCAGCACACTTGGGTAAAATAGGGATATACTTGTTATGAAACGTGTACCTTAAAAAGTAAAAGTTGATAAACATGCAGCGGTTTAATGGGCCATCTTAAAATAAGCACAAACAGATCCATTCACCTGGTAATGATTCAGAATGATTAATGCAATTAATTGAATTTGTGTCACGAAGCAAACCACTTCATTGCATCATTGCATTACAAAAAAAAATTAAGAAATCTATAAATTGGAAGTTGAAAACAAGTGGGAAGGGTGCGAGGCCAAGTGCGCAAGGCAATTACAGGATCCAGCGCACTGCTCGACAGTCACCTGCGTATCCTACAGCTTCACGCCTTTTTGAGCATTGATTACATTTTCACATTCCAAAAGCTCTCAGGTTATACAGTGTTTGAAACAACATTATATGCGCCGAGACACTTTCTGGAAAAGGGCTTTTAAGAGCTCAGAGGTCTGCTCCTGCTTCCTATATCTAGGGGGCTTTCAGAGGCGAAATTGAATCACAGGCTTTGTCCCTTTTCTTTCTTTCTTTCTTTCTCGGAATTCCCAGTCTTGGAAAAAAACGCATTCCCAGGATGCGTAGGCGATGGATTAGCGCAGCATGGAAGTGTCCGGGTCAGCCAGGCACGGGAATGAGGTCCCCTCCCCACTGTCTCAGACACTCGCAGTTGTTGTAGTGTCCCTAGTGGGGTTTTCCAGCTGAATGCCTCCCGGTCTAATGTGGATGGGCTGATGAAATTTTCATGACGCTCCAAGTGCAGGAAATGGGCACAAGATGTGATCAGCCAGGAATTGCGCCGGAGATGGACCATGGGGGTGCATTTCAGTGATATCTCTCGAGAATTTCCTGCCCCTCTCATTAGTATTACGGTTCGATTTCAGCTTTTTGTGTTTGTGGAGAAAGACGCGGCCATCCCCTTCTGGCCTTATCACTGGCCCCTCTGTCAGGACTGCCGTTCTGCCTTTCTTGTCCCTTCGGCCTCCGTCTAACCTCACTGAATTGAAATGTTTATTCTGTTTGGTGCGTATGCCTGCCTTTTTATGCTTAAGAGTCTGATGGCCACTGAAATGAATGAAATTGTTTATGTTATGACATTAATTCAGCATAGATCAATTCAGTTAACACTTGCTCAATTGTGTTTTCTTACACATGAATTGCCAAACATATTACCAAACAGTTGAGGGCAATATTATGCAGGCAATATTATTCTCCAAAATGTTCAACACACTCGTGTGATAGTAAAAGAGAGAAGGCTGCTGTGGATTCTGTATGAAGGAGAGAGGTAGAATATCGTGGAGCTGTACTCAGCTCTGCAGAGAGCTTATCTACTGTGGCAGCACAGGGACTGCTTCACAGTCCGTATCCCTGGCAAGCCACAGAGAGACTCTCACACTTTATCTGTGTTTACTTTCACACCGAACGACAGGTGTTAGCCTAGGCGGTATAACATAATGTCAGTGTACACAATCAATGCACAGCACAATTCCTGCTATATTTGGGGTGTTTCATTGAGCTGTGTTTTATTGTTGTTCCTTAGCAGAGAATGTGACATAGGAGCATCATGGGGGGTAAACAATAGAGACTAACACATCCTCTGACCTCCTCGTGTTCTTTTTTTCCACCTGATTGAAAAATATTGTTTTCTAGTGAAATACATAGTGTGGGGTTGTATAAAGATTATACCCCCAAGGGCAACTAAATTGGTATCTGGTATGAAAGGTAAAAGTCACAAGGAAAGACTGAAGACCCTTAATCTCTTAAAGCTTAGCAAATGGAGGCTAAGGGGGGTGGGGGATTTGATTGAGGTTTTCAAATGTATAAAAGGGATTAACAAAGTGAACTACTAAAGATGTTTTAAGATTAATTCTGTTTACAGAACAATAGGGTAAAGGTTGAAATGAGTATTTTGGACAGCACATTCGTCACCTGTGTTTTTAACACCAGCCATATAAACAATTAATGGTTGAACCTCACCGGATTTGGAACTCATGAAATATTCGCTTTCTGCCGTTACCCCTGCTGCTGCTAGGGAAATGAACACGTATTCCTCTCCTCTTGTCTTTGTCACGTTCAGGTTTACTAGAGGGGACAGCAGGGAATCAGAACAGAGACCAAAAGATACATCAGTGCATGCTCTTGTTTTTGTTGATAAAACAGTGATGGGAATAGCTTTATTAAGTCAGGTAAGGATAGTGGAGGCAAGCAGCCATTGTCCAACAAGCTTTAGTGATTTACCGTACTGTGCCGGACTGAAGATCTTTAAAAAGAGCTCTGTGATGAAGTTTGGCTGTAAGATACTCGAAGGGTAATAAAAAGAGGGACAGTTTTTGCTGAAGTTGTAAAATGGCAGCAGTGTGGAATAGTGGCCAGGGAACTGGAACCGTTCCAGGGGGTTGCGGGTTTGAGTCTCGGGTGGGCCACTGTCTTTCTGCCCTTGAAGCTTGAATTGCTTGGGTAAACATAAAGCTCTATAAGGTGGAGAATAAGCCCATTGAAAAGCTATGTAAATTGGCCCGGATAAGAGCTTCTGCTAAGCAAGCAAATTATGTAATGCAAAGTTACACTGCTCAATTTTTATGTCCTTACGTTGAATACTGTGCTTTGTGAGTCACATGGCTCATAATATGCAGTTTTACGTTTTGGAACTACTTTATCGCTCGACCCCAACTCCCTCAGGTGTGTGCATATGAGTTCTCCTGGTGGTGCTTTGCCTGCTTCACAGATGTGACATCATGTGAGCCACCACTCAGAACTGTCATGGAACTCTCTCGACACATTAAAGAAAACCTTCGCTTCCTGCAGAGGCTCCCTGTTGAATTCCTGCACATTTGATTGTATGCTAATATGGCTGAATGTTGGGAAAGAGTTGATGTGATACTGGTAGGGCTGAAACAGATTAAGTCTAATCCTGTGGGGAGGGGTTATTGTTTTATTCTCAAAATGCTTTTCTTACTTGTTTAGTCACCTTTTGTACTTTTTGTAGTGTGTGAATTGGCTGCAGGTTTGTTATTTAAATGGTGTAAACTGTGCGAGTTTAGAAGGGGGGGAGAGGCTATTAACAGTAGAGGCGGGGGGCTGCTGATCAGTGAGAAAGAGAGGTGGCTGCTGGGAGTTATCCAGTGAAATACTGGCCACCATTTGCAGATCATAATATGACTCATTATTGACTGACATGAGGGGAAAGACCTTGCATTTTGTACTCAAGTGCCAGGTAAATCCATTGTGCCAGAATATAAATGGAGTGTTAATTCAGTTCTGGATAGCAATGAATAAAGGAATAAAATTGCTAGAATTGAATTTCTGCAGCCAGCAATGGAAGATAAAAATAATTGCAACAAATGAGCAAAGTCTGGAAATTTTACAATCAATACTGAGAGCTCATAACTCAGATTTCAAATGCTACATATGACAGATGTGCAGAGATCTTGACAGATGTTTATGGATACCAACTGTTCTTGTGGGAAGCACCAGTAAACTAAAGATTTGCTGATTAATCACTGTGTTAGTCAGTGCTTAAATATATTGTGTGGAAGGTGTTTTTGTCATGGACAGTGTTTTCAGCCGGGGCTTGATGCTAATGGCCATCAGTCCAGGTTCTTTTCACAATATTCTTCTTATTCCCTTGTTTTGTAACAAGAGAAGAAGAAGTGCTGTATTCTGTAGTGATGGGAGAGGAATAGAGAATAA
Organism: Aldrovandia affinis; assembly: GCA_029706075.1. Classification (NCBI taxonomy): domain Eukaryota; kingdom Metazoa; phylum Chordata; class Actinopteri; order Notacanthiformes; family Halosauridae; genus Aldrovandia; species Aldrovandia affinis. The sequence continues at coordinate 13,424,632 of JAINUG010000001.1, forward strand.
CCCTTGCTATACATTGTGCAAAGTTAAGGGAAAACAAGTGGAGGGATTGAAAAGCCCTCTAACATCAAAAAGAGTAAATTGTTTCTAATTATTTCTGACTTATTTCTGAATTTCTAATTATACCATGTATTAATGCACATCTTGTAAGTTGCTCTGGGTAAGAGCGTCTGCTAAATGCTTGAAAAAATAACTGTAGTAAAATGTAAAAATAACTCAGTTTCACTTATAATACTACTTTTAATTATTTTCAGCACCCAGTATACAAATAGTGCATTTGTTTTCTTCCCTGACACGTGGAATTCTAATTATTAAATATTATAACTGGTCCTGCATAACTTGGGATTTTTAAAGTTCAAATTGAAGTTATGCAGCTGAAGTGTGTCCATTTGTGGCAAGAAAATGCCACACACTTCCTACTGGCGAGATGAATTCATCTCTGCCACACAAACAACTGACAGCTGTGCATTTGAATCCCAGGCAGAACAATTCTGTTGCATAGATCAGTATGTACCAGGACACATTTGTAATTTATCACAAGCTCTTAGTTTCACAATAGACATGGTAATGGCATTTAGTCGCACTGTGGTTCTCCATGCGATTTACACGTTGAGTGCATGCTGGTGATATGCATGCATATAGGGCATTTCAGGATGTGTTGCCGTGCGCATGTGAAGTATTTTCTGAATTTCAGAACAGCATATTTAAAGTGATCACTTTAACAAGTACACATTTAATTCAATGGGTTTTTCTTTATGCATGTTGAAGCGGAGTCAAACCCTTTATAATGATGAAGCTGCGTGTGTGTGTGTGTGTGTGTGTGTGTGTACCTGTCAGTGTTCCACACAGCCACATTATACAAATACACGTGTGTGTGTATATATAACTGTCATTAAAAAAAATCTGTGAAATCTAAATTGCACCTTTGGAAAAGCAATGCTTGCTGTAACGCCTGCCAATTTAAATGTGTTTGTTGTCACCAGAGGCATATTGATTCCATACGTTCATAAAATGGAAAATGAAAATCACGTTGCATTGCATTAACATTCCTCAGCGTGAGCTCACGTCCCTCAGGGGCTCAGAGTATACCCGTATCCTCCCAGAACCAGGGGTTTTGTCAAAACAACTGGTGTCCGAGCCTCCTTCTTTAAGCATTTTCAGACCCAGCCCTGACACCCGTAAGCCTCAGTGGGTAGCAGATGCTTCTTAGTAATATGTAAAAGAACAGCTGCCATGTAGTTATCCCTGTCCCTCACAGGAAACGAATGGAGTCATTAGGGTCGTGCCATTAGAAAACAGACCAAAAAATACAAATCTAAGTTATGCTAACCTGAGTTTTCTGTAATTAGGTGCCATCTTGGTGTTAAATGAGCTTTGCTCTAGGAGTACTGAGGGGGGACAGGGGGCCTTAAACAGAAGTTGAGCTGCATTAGACCTTGAAGTTTGTACTGTTACTGCTACTGCCCGTTTTTGACAAAAATATCTTAGAATCTTTCCAGCAGCGTTTTATTGTATAGTTTCCATTTGTGCAATGGTAGACAGGCATCTTTGTAATATTATCTTGGCATCTACAATACAAATACAAATCCCACAAAGCAGGAAGTAGAAGCATTTGTGTCTAAGTATTGCTGTGTTAGTCAGACCCCATGGTGCATTCCTTGTGAGATTTCAAATTGTAGTGTAATTTGACTCATTTGAGTTTTAAGAAAAAAAATGTAACGGCGCCTAATTATTCATAAAGATAAAAAATATAGTGCTCTCCAAATAAATTAAAAATAAAGTACAAAAAGGTAGTACAAAAGGTACAGGTAACTGCCAAACTAAAGGAGTAAACACTTGAGTAAATGAAAGGTTTTAGCGGCTCTGTTATGTTGTGGGGTGAATTTTCTTGGCATGGTTTAGGCCCACTCATCCCCTAAGAGGGCAAGATGAATGCCAATAAATACAAAGCCATTTTGAGTGATCACTTTCATTCTATGCTGAAGCACGTCTATCCTGATGGGAGCGTTCTTTTCCAGGATGACAATGCCCCCGTCCACAATGCATTTCTATTTTTTGCAGAATTTAATGCTCCCTTGGTGAGAAATAAATAAATAAATGGTAATCCCCATCAATATTATTGGAAGTATGAAATTAACATATTTAGCATGATGTTCAAACAATAATTTGACTAATTTAAAGTCCATTTCAAGCCTTCTCTTTATTTTAGGCCATATTTTATCATCATAGTTGCTGTGGCTGCCTTCCTCATTGTTATTATCATAAAACAGAAGGTTAAATAATAAAAAAAGGCTAATAAACTTTAGAGCACTAGAGCTATAGCATGATAATGTAGGATAATGTATGGGAGAGTCCCATTTTTAAACACCCAGATCAATTGAATGAGTGTGGAGCTTCTTGAAAGTTGAAAAACTTGTGAAGTTGAAAGTTGTGACAGCTTTTTAAAATGTTTTTTTCCCCTACAAAGTATTGTTAGGCTGAAGGGCTTTTGCGATAGTAAAATGCATTTTAAATAATACCAACGCGCAAAATGGAGAGTAGCCTTTTAGAAAGAAGGCTTATGGCTGGGGAGCATTTTGATTGGTGCGTTTGGACTGAGTTCTGAATTTAAATACGTGCGACGGTGGAAGATTCCTCCAGCCTCTGCTGAATTGTGCCATCTCCGATGCATCGAACATCAAAGCCATGCCCGCAAGCAGCTCTTGCCACGCTCAAGGGAATATTGAATAAATCATGGGAATCTACACAGATATTTTAAGTGCGATATCATGATTATATGTTAATCATCTGGATTGTGGGGTCTCTGGAGTCACCTGGCTGTAGACAGGAGCCCCTCTGAGGCCTGCGTGTGAACCCAGCGTGTGAACCCAGCCCTAAGCTGAGCCCTTGTATGCCCAAGAGCACCACAACCACCTCTTGAACATTGACACTGTCCATTTGACTTTCATTTCCTAGAAGTGGCAATTATGCACAAAGGTATCACTTGTCTCCCACACACACACACACACACACACACACACACACACACACACACACACATGCATGCACACAAACACACACACAAGTACACGCACATACACATGCGCACACACACACACACATATGCATGCACACACACAAACACACGCACACATACACACACACGCACACACACAAACACACACATGCATGCACACACATATGCACACGCATGCACACATACGCATGCACACACACAAACACGCACACACACACACACACTCACACACACACACACACACCCACGCACACACACGGTGTAACCTGATCACAGGAAGATAGTTCAGAGTTTAAATGTAAATGAGATTGTGTGCAGGTACCTGGATCATTGAGGACACATGTATTGTGTATTCATATGTATTCACTGCATGCGTAGCTCAACTGCATTTTCACACTTTGTCATGTATTTTGTCATTTATAAATGAATCGGACTGAATACAAATATTTGTGTGATGTTTGCTTGCTATACACATAGGTCAGAAGCCTGTCATTTTAGATTAGGTGGTGTAGTCCACCCTACTTGTGTTATTTATCCAATTATACAGTGCCACTTGGTTGGTGTTATATACTGAATGAAAGATTACCTCTTCTGTCCTTTTGAAAGTCAGGCAGGCACTTCAGTGGCCTGAAATAATCCCCAACGATGCAGGTTACAGGTGAGGGAAGAGTACCTGCTGGAAGAAAACTTAGAAGCCAAACGTTTCCTGTGACTTTGATCACTCTGTGAATTTGTTAACCTTTCTGTCTCATGCTTACGCAGGCAGGCAGGATGACTGATATGGTTTAGAATAGAATAGAATAGAATAGAATAGCCTTTATTAATCCCGGGGGGGGGAAATTTGGTTGTCACAGCAACAATAGTACAGGAGTGAAAGAACACACAAGACATACAGGACATAACAACATACTGGATAATAAATATATTTAAAAACCAGAGTACAAACCTAAATACAATAATTTAAGAAATAAAAATAAAAAGAATAAAAATATACTGGAGGTAGTGCAAATCCACCAGATAGTACTTCAGTACACTGGTATGTGCTGTCTAAGAAAAACAAAAGAAAAACAAGAGAAAAACAAGTATGAGATGTGAAAAAACAGTAGCAGTCGGGGCAGCAGTGAGATGTACAAGGAATGTACACAGAATGTAGGGTAGGTACAGCAGTAGAGTGTGACAGTGCTCAGTGTTCAATGTTCATAGTTATACTGTTTGATGGCTGCTGGTAGAAAGGAGCGCTTGAACCGCTCCGTTCTGCAGGTGAATTGGATGAGCCTGTGGCTGAAGGTGCTCTCCATCTGTCTCAGCTCATCATAGAGGGGGTGGGAGGGGTTATTCAGGATGGTCACCATGAATGAAGTCTGCCAGGCTGCTGTCATTTTGACATTTTTGATAAGATTATACAGTGCATCCGGAAAGTATTCACAGCGCTTCACTTTTTCCACATTTTGTTCTGTTACAGCCTTATTCCAAAATTGATTAAATTCATTTTTTTCTCAGAATTCTACACACAATACCCCATAATGACAAAGTGAAAAAGTTTTTATACATTTTTGCAAATGTATTAAAAATAAAAAATAAAAATATCACATGTACATAAATATTCACGCCGTTTGCTATGACACTCAAAATTGAGCTCAGGTGCATCCTGTTTCCACTGATCATCCTTGAGATGTTTCTAGAACTTCATTGGAGTCCACCTGTGGTAAATTCAATTGATTGGACATGATTTGGAAAGGCACACACCTGTCTATGTAAGGTCCCACAGTTGACAGTGCATGTCAGAGTAAAAACCAAGCCATGAAGTCCTAGGAACTCTCCATAGACCTCCGAGATAGAATTGTGTTGAGGCATAGATCTGGGGAAGGGTATAAAAACATTGCTAAAGCATTGAAAGCACCCAGGAGAACAGTGGGCTCCATCATTGTGAAATGGAATAAGTTTGGAACCACCACAACTCTTCTTAGAGCTGGCCGTCTGGCCAAACTAAGTAACCGGGCAAGAAGGGCCATGGTCAGGAGGTGACCAAGAACCCAATGGCCACTCTAAGAGAGCTTCAGAGTTCCTCTGCAGCGATGGGAGAACCTGGTAGAAGGACAAACATCTCTGCAGCACTCCATCAATCAGACCTTTATGGTAGTGGCTAGACGGAAGCTACTTCTGAGTGAAAGGCATATGACAGCCCACCTGGAGTTTGCCAAATGGTACTTAAAGGAGCATCAGGAAAAAGATTATCCGGTCTGATGAGACACAAATTGAACTTTTTGGCCTGAATGCCAAGTGCTACCATAAAGGTCTGATTGATGGGTATTGTGTGTAGAATTCTGAGAAAAAAAATGAATTTAATCAATTTTGGAATAAGGCTGTGTGGCAGCCCAATGGGCTGAACAAGGAAATGGCTGCCGGGTCCTTCGACACATGGGAGCCAAAACACTACATTTCCCAGCAGGCCACAGAAACACCTGAGCAAAGTCAAGGCAATGGGACTAACGACCAGCTGAAGGCCATTTCAAGGCCTATTTAAAGGGCTGAATCCCATTACACTGGGAGAGGAGTAGGAAAGTGTTTATGAGGAGTTGGTGAGTGTGGAAAGGAGAGAAAACTTGACCAAGTCGATTGACCAGCCAGAATTTGGAGAAAGAGAGTGATTGTTGGAGTGTTTTGTGTATGAAAATTGGATTGTTTGAGGACCCCCCTTTGGATTTTGACGACGGACTGGATTGCGGAACTGACTTGGATTTGGAATTGGAACGGACATTGACAACGAGCTAGGATTACGACTTTGTGTGTTGTATTCCCTTGAAGACCCCACCCCTTTGTTTTGTGTTGTCAAGAGTTTATTTATTAAATTATCATTTTGGTTTCTGAATACTGCCTCCTCCTTGTTCTTGAACTTGCCTACGCCCTCTGCAAGGTCCGTGAGTGTCGCCCAACCCCTGGGGACACCACAGGCTGTAACAGAACAAAATGTGGAAAAAGTGAAGCGCTGTGAATTCTTTCCGGATGCACTGTATATATACACTGCCCGTCCCAAAAAAAAGTCACACACTCTTAATATTTCGTTGGACCGCCTTTAGCTTTGATTACGGCACGTATTTGCCGTGGCATCGTTTCAATAAGCTTCTGCAATGTCACAACATTTATTTCAGTCCAGAGTTGCATTAATTTTTCGCCAAGATCTTGTATTGATGATGGGAGAGTCGGACCGCTATGCGAAGTCTTCTCCAGCACATCCCAAAGATTCTCAATGGGGTTAAGGTCTGGACTCTGTTGGTGGCCAATCCATGTGTGAAAATGATGTCTCATGCTCCCTGAACCACTCTTTCACAATTTGAGCCCGATGAATCGTGGCATTGTCATCTTGGAATATGCCCGTGCCATCAGGGAAGAAAAAATCCATTGATGGAAAAACCTGGTCATTCAGTATATTCAGGTAGTCAGCTGACCTCATTCTTTGGGCACATAACGTTGCTGAACCTAGACCTGACCAACTGCAGCAACCCCAGATCATAACACTGCCCCCACAGGCTTGTACGGTAGGCATTAGGCATGATCACTTCATCCTTCATCCGCCTCTCTTCTTACCCTGATGCGCCCATCACTCTGGAACAGGGTAAATCTGGACTCATCAGACCACATGACCTTCTTCCATTGCTCCAGAGTCCAATCTTTATGCTCCCTAACAAATTGAAGTCTTTTTTCCGATTAGCCTCACTGACAAGTGGTTTTCTTAAGGCTGCATAGCTGTTTAGTCCCAATCCCTTGAGTTCCCTTCGCATTGTGCGTGTGGAAATGCTCTTACTTTCACTATTAAACATAGCTGTGAGTTCTACTGTTGATTTTTACGATATGATTTCACCAAACGTTTAAGTGATCGCCGATCACGATCATTCAAGATTTTTTTCCGACCACATTTCTTCTTCGAAGATGATGGTTCACCACTATCCTTCCAGGTTTTAATAATGCGTTGGACAGTTCTTAACTCAATTTTAGTAGTTTCAGCAATCTCCTTAGTTGTTTTCTTTGCTTGATGCAGGCCAATAATTTGACCCTTCTGAAACAGATTAACATCTTTTCCATGACCACAGGACATGTCTTCCGACATGGTTGTTTAAGAAATGAGAAGCTACTCACTGCATCAGTTAGGGTTAAATAACTTGTTGCCAGCTAAAACATATTAATCACTGCAGTAATTATCCAATGGAAGGCTCTTACCTATTTGCTTAGTTAAATCCAGGTGGTGAATTTATTTTGGCTAGGCAGTGTATATATATATATATATATATATATATATATATACACACACGTGTGTGTGTGTGTGTGTGTGTGTGTGAGTGTGTGAACAGATAACTGCCTAAATAAAGAATACAGCAACAGAATGTGACTTAATAGGGCATTGGGCCACCACAAGCTGTCAGAACAACTTCAATGTGCCTTGGCATAGATTATACAAGTGTCTGGAACTCCCTAGTGGAGGGATGCAACACCATTCGTCCTAGAGCAATTCCATCATTTGGTGTTTTATTTATGGTGGTGGAACGTGCCGCTCCCAAATCACCCATAAGTGTTCAATTTGGCTGAGACCAATGGCTGAGATGGTCATGGCATATGGTTAATGCTCATAAAACTATTAAGTGACCACTCTTGCCCTGTGGATGGGAGCCTTGTCAGAATCTGTTTGTATTTATCAGTGTTTACTTTTCCCTCTAAGGGGTTGAGTGGACCTAAACCATGCCAGGAAAATGCACCCACCCCATAACAGAGCTGCCAGAACCCTTCATTTATTCAGGTGTTTCCTCTATTTTGGCAGTTGCCTGTGTGTGTGTGTGTGTATATATATATATATATATATATATATATATATATTGGGCTGCACAAGGAAATGGCTGCCGGAGCCACACTGCCACACTGGATTGGACCAGCCAAAATACGGTGCGTTAGACCGCTACGCTATCCGCCGCCCCTTATAGACATGTATTTCTGAAGATTTTAAAAACAAAATGTGTTTTGCCTGCCTTGACATCACATAACCTAAGAAAACAACAACCGGTTATAGCTGGCTTGTTAACATGTGCAGGTGACCCTAAACACACGTGATTGCAAAATCCTCAGCCTAAAGATTTAAATAAAATTGAAAAAGATTCAAAGTGGTGTTCATTTTTCCTCAGTCGCATACCTGCCGTGCTATTTGGGATTCTGTAGGAAAATGCAACACATTTTCCTCCCCTGTTCGTTTTGCTAACCCTGATTTCGCCCCCCCCCCCGCAGATGGAGAACCTTCTTCATCAGCACATTGAAGTTTAGGAGGCCGGGGTGGTAAAGAGAATTGATTTTGGAGATACGGCAATAATTACATTCCGTGAAATGAACAAATGGATTCCAGAGTTAAAGAAAATAACTGTGGCGGATTAAACGGCCTTAATCAAGGTCACGCCTTTTACTGTTGGGAAACTTAGAAAGTAATAAAGATTTAAGTGGCAAAGATTTCCCATATGAAAGTGCAGAATGGAAAGGGGGGGATGGGGGAGGGATTTGAACTGTGGATGTGCTGGGCTGGGCTGGGCTGGGCTGGGCTGGGCTGGGCTGGGGTGGGCAGTGTGCTGCTGAAGCTACTCTTGCTCCTCGGCTGCGGATATTTCCTGCTCAGCCACGGTGCCCGGATAGGGAGCCGGTGTCCCTGGACGCCTGTAACGGAGGCCACGGGAGAGAGGAGCTTTGACTTGTGAGCCTGCTCCCTACTTTACTCCTCCGGCATAGAGGAGCGGAGCTGCTAATTGGAACCTGCTCATCAGAACACAGCAGCCCTGAGCACAGCTTGGCCAGAGGGAATAGAGTCCATGTTTAATACTGAATTATGCAGTCGATTTATAAGAAGGGTTATATATATATATACACTGTCCATTTCCAGTCTTCCTTAACACTGCTGTCTCTATTGCTTGTTACAGCACTCCTGCTAGGAGAAAAAGATTAGGCAGTGTAAATTGTCCAAAAGGGAAAGGCAGTGCAGTCTTAATTGTGTTACAAAAAAAAATGCAACACAAAATGCAAGTGTTGCTTTTTTCAGCACAGATAAAAAATGTTTCAGTGGAGGCCCGTGTCTGTGGTGTAGAAAGGGAAATCCTATTGAGAGAGAGTGAGAGAGATCGTTGCATGCTTTTTCATGAAGTTTCATGCTTTGACACCACAGATTTGTAAGCACCGTCATTTCTAGATTGGTGGTACAAGTCTTCATTTCATTTTTTTTCTTGGAATATTTTATTTTTGCATTTTAAGTTGGGTTTTTTTACACGAAAAGGGCCTGACAATACAACATCAACACAAAGACAAACAAACAAACAAACAAAAAAATAAAATAAGTAAATACATTGAACTGCTTATTCTGCAGTTTGCCTAAAACAGTACACCACACATAGAGGATATCACAGTCAGCCCATGAGTAAAGATATATCCTCCACATAGTCTAGAAAAGGCTGCCATGCCCTGTACAATGTGTTTGCCGTATTCTCTCATTTGTAAATTATTCTTTTTAATGGGATAGGAAGCACGTTCCTTGGCACCAGTGCCTTCTGGATTCAGCAAGTTCATTCGAGTTGAGCCAATTCAGCTTGCTGTTGCACTCATCTCCATTGGCACAATCTGCTCTTTCAGTGTACGTTCTCTCCGGATGGGCCTTCGGTAAACCCATCACCGCACTTTCCATTGAGAATCGAGTGCAGAATGCAGCCTTGATGGTTGCTAGTTAAGAACTTTTCCCAGGAAACCGTATTGATTCATGTGAGCTGCATTATCTGAAGTAGTACTTAATGGAGGAGACGTCCCTCACCAGGCAGCGACCAGTTGCTTGTTTGTCAGATCTGAGGACTCTCTACCACACTTCTGCCTGCTTCAGTTTTTTCCTTCTGTTCAGTAAGAAAGAAAGAAAAGAAACAAAAGCCAGCACTCATGATTGGCAGAATTTCTTTTAATTCTTGTAATAGTGCTCTCACTCGGTTACGCAGTAGCAATACGCAGTAGCTGGCGATGTTGCAGACACTCAGTAAAAGTACTATTGGAAGAATATAAAAATATTGAAGAATGGCATGAATCGCTGGCTCTTCTTTCTTACACTACTTACACGTTATACATGACCAAGCCTCGGCACCAAATGAGATCCGTAACGTCGACTGTGTCTCTGGAACGGCATTTTGCTTATAGATGGCTATTCTCTTTTGTTGCACTGCTTCGGTTTCAAATGGTTGTTTAAAAGGTACGCAAGAGATGGTAGCTCCGAGCTTCACTGGCACATAAAGACAGTGCTTGGCTTATCAGGAAAGACCGGCTCACATCTCAGCGGCTTCTCTTTATCTGCGCGGTGGGGTTTGGATGCAGTTCAATTCACTGCCCCTCTGCTAACGGCGCACAGTAAAACGTGCAGTGTTCATTCAACTCTGACAGAGTTTATGCAAGTCCAGTAGGGATAAAGTGTGCTCATTTTGCTGCAGGGGAGGGAGAAGTAGAGGTGGTATGCCTGTTAAATCATCATCGAGAGCGGCACCCTCGACGTTGATGTCATTGATACACTCAGGTCCGGATGCAAGCGGTCGCAGCAATTTAATAAAATCACCTGGCGCAGGACCAACGCTGTTGTTTGTCGTCGTGTTGGGGGCTCCTGTGTCATCTGCAGATTTAATGAAGTGTCAGTCTTGGTGTTTGGCCTGGGATGCGGCAGCGTATGTAACACTGCGACGATCCGGTTAGGCCGGACGCATTTATCCACAGACCTGAGCTGCCCTGTTAATGAGTGCGTCCGCATCGTTGTGTTTCTGTCGTGTTAAAATGTTGTCAGAAGCAGAAGCATTATTTTTAGCTATATGCCATTTTAAAGCTGTTTAAATAACCATCATGTCGCATCTTTTAATTTGGTTGGGTTCCCTGAACATGTTTTTTTTGGGGGGGTAAAAATACTATCCACTACCAAGCCACTGACACTATTGGCAAATGACACAGGGATGTATTTCTTAAATTGTATATATATATATATATATACATAGTACCCTCCAAAATTATTCACAGCCTTGATAAAGATGAGCAAAGAAAGTAAACAATACAGGTAATGTGCTATATCATATGCTCAAAAATATGGGGAAATTATACTGTAATACTAATACAAGAATTTCTCAGAGAAAAATATTTTGTTTCTGCAAAAGGGTATGTGCCACAATTATTCACTCCCCTAATTTGAAATCTAACAAAAATAATGGACATGCTCCCTTGCTGAGTCCTTGCCCTCCCCCTCCCCCTTGCTGCTGCAGCTGCAGCTGCTCTGCTCTGTGGGTTGTGGACAACTCTGCCACTGTGTGCTCATATTTCTCAGATTTATTATGTGAGTTATTCCACTTTTCCATTGACTCTGGGAAAAGATCTATAGTCACACCCTCCTATATATCTATATATATATATAAAACAAAATAATAAATAGGTTGAATCTTAGCATGGGAAGTAATCCCAGCAATGTTTTGTAATTCTTTCACTGATTTATGTACTGTTGTCATTTCTGCCCCAATATATATGCTTTTGGCATGCAGGTGACATCATCGTTTTTGGAAAACCAAGCTGGCTTTTTTTTGTGTGTGGAAGCACATGTGTAGCAGTTTTCAAGTTGTCATGGCAACAGCTGCTGAGGAACAGAGAGGGAAGTGATGAAACGTCTTGTTATCAGATGAGTGAAATATTAAACCTGGTCACTGCAAACCCTCCCTGAACCCTTATTTATTGTGGAAATTTCATTAAAGATATTTTTCCCATTTATTCGATGTATTTAATTTCTAGGCGTTGTGTTTGAAGAGCAGTGTTTTGATGTTTCCATATCCCTCCTTACCTGTTTTATTTTTCAGTATTCCAGCAGTGTCCTTTTCAAAAGCATTGTTTTTTTCCCTTAAGGTGCTGTCTTTATTGGTTTCATCTAAACCTGTTTTTTTTATTTCCTGTGAGATTAGATTATTATCAAATGCTATGAATAGAGTTTTAGTACATAATCAATATGTATACTAATGTAGCTATGCTTTATTTATTTATTTCACTTTAATACCTAAGAGTAAAATAAATGAGTGGATGTCAACTTACATTGTTCATTTATATTTAATAAGTTAAAAAAATACTGTATATTCCCTTTGCTGATTGTACAATGAAGAAACTGAGGTTCAGCCGATAGCTGAAATGCAACACGTGATAAGCACCATGCCTCCCTTCACCATTTTTTAAAGTGTTCTAAATGCCTAATTTGAGTATCCTTGCACCCTGACAGCTACTGAAATTTAAAAAGGCTCTAGTGCAGTGTGTGTGTGATCGCCACCTGTCTGTAGGAATGTGGAAATGCAGCTGTTCGGCTGTGAGACCTTGGGGACGGGGGTGTGGGCACTGACATCTAACTGCCAGACAGCGCCTCTTCCTGCCACTGACCCTGAGATAATTAACACTGCCCCTCCGCTCCTCAAGCGCTTTAATAAGGACTTCTCCCCTCCGTGGCCGTGTAGGGGTGACTTGGGCCTCCGGGGGAAAGAAGCATGTCCAGTCTCAAATTAAATGCTGTCATACCGCATTTTTTATTTTATTTTTCCTTCAAAATTACACTTTATTTACACATTAGCAGGCAGGAGGAAATCTCTATAACACGAGTGTCCGCATCATCACTTTGAGCTTTTTCAGCTTCTAATATCCCTGCTACAGAGCTCCAGGGTGCAATGTTTAGCACATATCGCACCTGTCAGTAAAAAAAAGACGAAGAAAAAGCGCAAGGTAATTTGTTAATCTCCAAGGCCTGCATTTTTGCTTGCGAGATGCGCCGGGCATTTGAAAAGCAGTCTTCACAGGGCCGACTATAATCCTTCAGCATTGGCCACAAGAGAGAATGTGCGCAAAAAGGCATTGGGAGCAAGCTGCTGCCTCACGATTCCTCTGTTGACAGGGTAAAAAGACAGTTTCCTATTCAAGTTTTGTTGAGCAAGGAAGCGTCAAAATCGTGGTTTTCCACCATGGGAAATTCCTCCGGGACTGCTACCACATGATTTGGTGTTGAGACTATTATTGGTGAAGTGAAGCCATCAATACAAAGGATAAAATAAACTGTCTTTGAAGCTTAACTTTGGTGTTGTAATAATGCGCTTTTATGCCATCGCTAAGTTGCAATGTCTTTATGCATATCAATGTCAATGTCACAATCCAAGGGTATTGTAATACATCATGATTTATCCTATGATTTATAATAGTCACTATTTATGTCCATGTGTATTATATTTCCCCACACCATTTTAACTTCATCTGAATAGCATATATACAGGTGGCGAACAAAGAAATGGAGACACCCATGTAAAATCTCTTAATGGGATGTCGGGCCACCACGTGTGGCCAGTGCGGCCTGTATGCGCAGTGGCACAGAGTCTACCAGTGTCTGGAATTGTGCAGGAGGAATACGACACCACTCTTCCAGGAGACAGCCAATCGTCTTACGATTAGTTCATGACAGTGGAAAACACTGTCTCCGGCATTGTTGCAGAATATCCCATAAATGCTCATTTTGGTTCAGATCTGGTGACTCAGAAGGCCGTGACATATGGACAAAGTCAGTGTCAGTCTCAAACCCAATCAAACCACTGGGTGACAAAAAAACAGAAAACATTGGAGCCAATGAAACTGGAAAATTATTCTGTGGATAGGGACATTGCCATCTGTAACAGACCAAAGACACCCTCCCTCCAGATCTGGGAGCTAGGGTCTGAAATAAATGCTTTGTCATGGGTGCGCCGGGAGATGAGGTCACTCAGTAAAGTAATGACTGGGTGACTACTTATGCTCTGTGGATAGGGACATTGCCATCTGTAAAGACACCCTTGTCTGGAGGAAATAAATGCTTTGTCTTGCCTTCTAAGTAATGGTTGAAGGGTATGAGTGCACCCAACCATGCCAGGAAAATGTGCCCCACACCAATATATACACTGTTATAATCTGTTATAATATAAACATCATTATATACAGTATGTATACTAATTGGAATGTATATACAGTATATATACACCGATCAGCCACAACATTAAAACCACCTGCCTAATATTGTGTAGGTCCCCCTCGTGCCACCAAAACAGCTCTGACCCATCGAGGCATGGACTCCACAAGACCTCTGAAGGTGTCATGTGGCATCTGGCACCAAGACGTTAGCAGCAGATCCTTTAAGTCCTGTAAGTTGCGAGGTGATGCCTCCATGGATCGGACTTGTTGGTCCAGCACATCCCACAGATGCTTGATCGGAGTGAGATCTGGGGAATTTGAAGGCCAAGTCAACACCTTGAACTCTATGTCATGTTCCTCAAACCATTCCTGAACAATTTTTGCAGTATGGCAGGGCGCATTATCCTGCTGAAAGAGGCCACTGCCATCAGGGAATACTGTTGCCATGAAGGGGTGTACTTGGTCTGCAACAATGTTTAGGTAGGTGGTACATGTCAAAGTAACATCCACATGAATGCCAGGACCCAAGGTTTCCCAGCAGAACATTGCCCAGAGCATCACACTGCCTCCGCCGGCTTGCCTTCTTCCAATAGTGCATCCTGGTGCCATCTCTTCACCAGGTGAACGATGCACAGGCTCCCGGCCATCCACATGATGTAAAAGAAAACGTGATTCATCAGACCAGCCCACCTTCTTCCATTGCTCCATGGTCCAATTCTGACGCTCACTTGCCCATTGTAGGTGCTTTCGCCGGTGGACAGGGGCCAGCATGGGCACTCTGACCGGTCTGCGGCTACGCAGCCCCATACGCAGCAAGCTGCGATGCACTGTGTGTTCTGACACCTTTCTATCATAGCCAGCATTACGTTCTTCAGCAATTTGTGCTACAGTAGCTCTTCTGTGGGATCGGACCAGACGGGCTAGCCTTCGCTCCCCACGCGCATCAATGAGCCTTGGGCGCCCATGACCCTGTCACCGGTTCACCGGTTGTCCTTCCTTGGACCACTTGGACCACTTTTGGTAGGTACTAACCACTGCATACCGGGAACACCCCACAAGACCTGCCGTTTTGGAGATGCTCTGACCCAGTCATCTAGCCATCACAATTTGGCCCTTGTTAAAGTTGCTCAGATCCTTACGCTTGCCCATTTGTCCTGCTTCCAACATATCAACTTCAAGAACTGTCACTTGCTGCCTAATATATCCCACCCCTTGACAGGTGCCATTGTAACGAGATGATCAATGTTATTCACTTCACCTGTCAGTGGTTTTAACGTTGTGGCTGATTGGTGTATATATATGTTCCAATTAGTATACATTATATACAGGTGTGTATACAGTATATATACAGAATATGTTCTAAATGTGATCAATATGGTCTGCAATGGCATCTGTTCTACTGTTACTGTACTGTACCTCTAGCTGTGATTATTTTTGCCATTTTAAATGCAGTTATTGTAAGTTGTTCTGGATATGAGTGCCTGCTAAATTCCTAAAATGTTAAATATTTTTCATACATGAAAAGGTTTCAGACACTCAACAATATAGATCATTGTCAATTTTAAGACAGTCTGGCCTTTTTTTAACAACCCAAAAAATATTTTCATAAGCCATTCATAATATTTTTCAGCCGTTAAACCTGTTCGCACTGCAGTTATGGCTCTCAAAACTGAAATGCGGTAGATTTGTTTTGGGCTTAATGTTTCATGTATAATCACCCTGTTAAACCTCTCCACCTTTAACATCTGTGCTCAGCCCAGATTAGCTTGAGGGGATGAGAAATAAAAGACAAAATTATATTGGTTGAACAGCGCTGTTACTTTTTAAACAACCTTATTTTTTCTTTATTTTCCCTGTTCGGCTTATTAATTGATTGTTTGCGATTAAGGTGTCCCCCATGTAAACCAGCTGTTCCTGTTTTATCAAGCAAGCAATTACTTTTGTCTACAAATTTAATAAGGACGATACTAAAGCTTTTCCAGAAAGAGTCAATAAATAAGAAATTGTTGGATACCTAGTTTATATAATATGGTATACGAGAGAGGGACAGTATGTGGATATTAGGTTATTGGTTCAGGGTCCTACAATATTTAATTTGAACACAGTCACAATTTAGCTCTCTAGGCTAAATCTCTAACTTGTGCCTGCCTCTCCCCTCAATCAAAGGAAGCTCCTTGGGCAGCTAAAATACATATGGATTGCCCTAATATACATAAACAAACGTGGGCTGTCCTGGTGTTAACACTGACAGATTTTATTACACCAGAGCACTTAGGAATGTGGACTTTCTGTGCCAGCTTAGCCAGCATGACACAGGGTGTTAACACTTTTCCATTTGGAGTTCCCTAAAGTTGAATGGCATAAGGTTCCTGATTGCTGAATTTGGAATCTGTGATTTTCAATTAACAATATCAATTGAACGTCTTCATCCCAAATAAGTAATAGTTGTTCAGTTTTCCTAGTTTGGATTTACATTTTCTTTGGATTTACAATCGAGGTCTGCATGCCACCATTTGCCTTATCGCATGGCAGTGAAATTTCACTACTGGTTGGACTTGACTATTATAATTTATAAACATCAGCACTATTTTCGAAAGCAGGAGTAAATTTCCCATTTTTTTTGTTTTAATAACTAAGCAGAATTCCTTGTCACCTATTTGCATTTGATCTCCTTTAAAAGGACTTTAAACAATTTATATTTTGATGATGATACATTGGTGCTTAGCCTTGCTTTTGATAACCTACAGTTAACTTTATCATCTTCGATATGCCAGTCCTTGCCATGAATGAACCTGAGCCCTTCAACTTCATCCAATCAGGGTTACTATCTTCCATACTGCTGGGTGAGGTAGTTCTATAACAAGAGATGAGTTTATTTTGTGTTCATTTTGAGTTTGGTTTAAATTGTGAGAAGATAATTGTGTTCTTTTATTTTTGTGGTGTGTCCTTGGTTGTGCGCAACTCCATTATTTTGTTCCTTTGCACTGAAGTTTGAATTTTGTTATTCTTTGGCAAGGTCTGGTTTTATCTGGTCTCTCTCCATCTCTGCTGGTCATCATTTTCATTATAATTTCTTGTTTAATGTATTCTTTTTAGTTCATTATGAGTAATGAACTTACATTCACGTTGCCCCCACGCGGGACTCCCGGCCAGAGCCAAGGCTGGCGCAGCCGAGGATCGAACCCTTGCCGCGGTGGGTTTAGCAAAGCAGGAGCTATCATGTAGGCAGTTCTGTTTCTCTAATAAGTACTGTACTGCATAGATTCATTTTCTCTTACTGTCCTTTAATGTTCTCCCATGACTATCAAGGACGATATTGATGAGCCTATTCAATTTATGTCCCCTTAAGTAGTTTTCTTAGCACTAAGTAATTACACAGTCATGCCATGTCTCAGCCCAAGCTTAAACAGATTGGGACTTTGCTACACTATAAGTCAGTGGACACCTGACCATCACACCTATATGAGCTTGTTGGACATCCCATTGTAAATCCATGGGCATTAATATGGAGTTGGACCCCCCTTTGCAGCTATGACAGCTGCCACTCTTCTGGGAAGGCTTTCCACAAGACTTTGGAGTGTGTCTGTGGGAATTTGTGCCCATTCAGCCAAAAGAGCATCTGTGAGGTCAGGCACTGATGTTGGACGAGAAAGCCTGGCTCGCAATCAGCGTTCTAATTCCTCCCAAAGGGTTCAATGGGGTTGAGGTCAGGGCTCTGTGCAGGCCAATCGAGTTCCTCCACACCAAACTCGTCTAACCATGTCTTTATGGACCTCGCTTTGTGCACAGGGGCACAGTCATGCTGGAACAGCAAAGGGCCTTCCCCAAACTGTTGCCACAAAGTTGGAAGCGCCCAATTGGTTAAGATGTCTTCGTATCCTGTAGCATTAAGAATACCCTTCACTGGAACTAAGGGGCCTATCCCAAACCCTGAGAAACAGCCCCAGACCATTATCCCTCCTCCACCAAACTTTACAGTAGGCACTATGCATTCCGGAAGGTAGCGTTCTCCTGGCATCCGCCAAACCCAGATTCGTCCATCACACTGCCAGATAGTGAAGCGTGATTCATCACTCCAAAGAAAACGTTTCCACTGCTCCAGAGTCCAGTTGCGGCGTGCCGACGCTTGGCATTGCGCATGGTGATGTGAGGCTTGTGTGCAGCTGCTCGGCCATGGAAACCCATTCCATGAAGCTCCCGACACACAGTTCTTGTGCTGATGGTGCTTCCAGGCAGAGGCAGTTTGGTACTCTGTTGTGAGTGATGCAGCAGATGATAGGCGATTTTTACGCGCTATGCGCTTCAGCACTTTTATACTGCTCTGTGAGTTTGCATGGTCTACCACTTCGTGGCCGAGCTGTTGTTGATCCTAGGTGCTTCCACTTCACAATAATAGCACTTACAGTTGACCGGGGCACATCTAGTAGGGCAGAAACACGAACTGACTTGTGGCAAAAATGGCATCCTATGACAGTTTAAAGTCACTGAGCTCTTTACAAACCATTCTGAATGCTAAATGTTTGTCTGTGGAGATTGCATGGCTATGTGCTGGATTTTATGCACCTGTTGGCAATGGGTGTGGCTGAAACACCTGAACTCAATAATTAGTAGGGGTGTCCACTGACTTTTGGCCATATAGTGTATCATAGCTGATAGATTGCCTTTGTCATTGTGACCTTTGAATGATTCCAAGCTGGCTTGGCTTCCATCTCCATCTCCCAAAGACCTCAATGTAGGCTTTACTACACAATCTTTGTAATCCTTTGAATTGAAGTTCATCAGACCTCTTTCAACTAACTGCCCCCCCCTGCAGTTCTCTCTCTCTCACACACATATATATCACTCTCTCTCTCTCTCTCTCTCTCTCTCTCTCTCTCTCTCTCTCTCTCTCACACACACACACACACACACACACACACACACACACACACACACACACCTAGATCCTTCTTGTTTTCAGGCGTGAATTATCGCTGTCTTTCACGTGCATCTGCGCCACAGTAAAACGGTGATCAGGGTAGGCCACTGCTATCGCATACTACTTATATATTCCGGAGGCACTGATTGAAATCTGCTCTCCAAATTTGCCATGCCCCCAGGTTCAATATGTCTTCCTCCGCTCCCTGGCACAATCTCCAAGCTCCACCACAGCTGCTGCATCCTCTTTGGAAAGGTAGTTTCCACTGACCTATTTTAACGTACAGAGAATATGCAGCCTGGCGATAAAGAACCAATTTATTTATCTTTCTGCTTGGCTTGCTCCCTTTGTGATTTGCCGATTACCTTTAAACCTATATTTTTAGCAGCCCCTGTCTCCTTTCGCTCTGCACGCTGAGGCAGATATGCCATTTCTCCCATCTTTTTCCCGCCAAAGTCACGAGAACAGAGTTTTCCCTTCAATGAAGCATGATTAGAGAAATGCATTGCTAGGAAATACCTTAGATGTAAAAGGGGAAGTGAAGGTTTTTGTTCCCAACGTGCATTTGTCAAACTTGGACGTCATGTGAAGTGAGTTCCAGTGGATCTAATGCAATGGTTGATTTGAAGCTAATCAGAATAATTTGAAATGGGCCCCCGGATGGCAGAACTGGTAAAGGCACTTGCCCGGAGTGCAGGTTGCCCACTACGGCCAAGGTTCGCCCCAGGGGGAGGGGGGAGGGAATCCGGCATGAGCTCGCTGCAGGCACAAGAAGCTTCCCTGCGTGTATCGGAATCACGGTTGACGGCCAGGCGAGGTCTGTCTCGAAGGAGGTGGTTCATTTGCTTTTGTCACTGATGGTACCAGGTTAGTGGCTGTTCCCATAGCTGCAGGAGCCGGGTCTGGGGGGGGTGTTGTGGGGGCCAGTTGGCCACCAAATTGGGAGAGAAATTGGGAAGAAATCAAAAACTAAATTTTTTATTCATAATTTGGGATGATCATGGGTTTGAGTTTTTTCCTCTGGGACATAGCATAGCGCCCTAATATAGCTTAGTAAAATGTAAATCTGAAATCTGGGCTAATGTGTGTTTAGAAATGGTCTTGCTCATGTCAGGTAAACTGAAGGACATCAGCTCTATTAATTCTGGATGCAAATAATTTGTGCTTATATTCTACAATACATCATATTTCTAATAATCCATTTATGAAACGATTGCTAGAATAGAGTGGTTAACAGAATCACCTTTGTGGAAGATATTTGCAGAGTCTGGTGGCTCACAGACACAATAGCATCAAATGAAGGAAGCAGACCAGTGTCAAAATGCACATTTGATAATTCATTTTTTATACTTCAACTCTTTAGATGCTGGCAAAATGTGAAAACACTCCTGTAAATCACTGAGAATTTTCAATGAAACATAACTAACCATTATCCTAACCTAATGTCTTTGTATGAAATATGATCATTAAAACAAAATATAAGAATGAATTTGTTCTGATTATTGGTGACAAATCTACAGGGGATATTATACTGGTGTCTAAAGGGTTAAAGTATTTCACATGAAGTATTTGCCCCAGGTCTGGTAGTGTGTATCAGTGTCCTCTGATAAGAGCTTTCAGCCAGAGGACCAGCGTTGGAGAGCATGTGCTTGAATAAGTGTGTGCTTCTGTAAGACACTGTGACACCCACCCTCAGCCATTCGCCCCACAGTTACTCAGGTTCCAAACGTGGTTCCATGGCGTTTCCATGGTGTCCTCCATTGTGGAGAGTAGTGTCATTCAGAGTGTGGAACAGGAGCTGTAAGGCAGTGTCACGAGGAGTGCAAGGTGCAATGCACTTGGTATCACAGCCCAGGATGGCCGCGAGGATGAACTGATGGGAGAACGCCGTACAAGGCGAAACACTGGGCCATGCGCCAAGTGCCAACGCTGCTTGACCTGAGCCAAGAGCTGCCTGGAGCAGTGGGTGACGAATGGAGGGACCTTGCGCGCTTTGTTAGCTACCTTACTGCTGTTCATTATTACAGCTAAATGTAAAGCAGCTACCTTACTGCTGTAAGTTTTGGCAGGATACCTTTACAGCTTGTAAAAAATACAACTGTGTTTTTTTAACTGCATCACAGTCCGTAGCTATGTGTAGGCTGAATCACAATGTTTGGGGTACAATTCTTCTGAAAACTGGAAGTTGTAATACTGAACTTTTGGGCTACATATCAATATAGGCAGAAATGCACAGACATGTATTTTTAAGTTTAAAAGTTTATAGATTTTTATTTACAACTAGGTGAAAAAAGGTAGGCTGGTCTGCAATAAGGTTGCCGTAAATATTGTATATTTCCTATCTTGTACCTTATTAATGTAACTTGTGCCTATTTTGGACTTTTATTTCTTTGCTTGAATCTACTGTATGCGACGGTGATGTTTTAACATTGACAGCTGGATTTTGCAGGGGCAAATCCTTACGGAATATGGCAATTTTTAGGCGTCTAAAAAGTATATCCATGTGCTTGTAATATCAATAACAATCGAGTGAGATTTATCACCACACAAAACTACATGGACAAATTCTTCCTTTACACACATTTGATCAATCAGATGTGACTTGCGTGTATGACCATTTCTACACGTAATTATATGACCAAATCTAAGATCATAAATGAGGCCCGTGGTGAGGTGTATTACTCGTCTCTGTGGTGGAGCTGAGTTTGTGCTGGACATGAGTGTCATTTTTGTCCAGCAGTGTGTTTCAGACTCATCATTTGGGTCTACTTGTATGTGTGAGACTGAGCCACAGTTTGGGACATGTAAAACATTAGCAGAAAATATTTAAATGAGGTTATTAAATATTATGCTCATTGTATTTATTGCGTGTAAACCAGGATCTGTTTGTTTCTGCACCTTTGTTTCATTTGTATAGAAATAATTACGGATAGATTAAGCTATCTGCAGGGAGTCGAGCATAGAGAATGAATGCTGAGTGCCGCTGAAAATATGATGGGGCCTAATATTGGTGTTGAGACACCACTGAATAGAAAATTTGCTTTCATTTAGTCTCTGAATGCAAAAAGAATTATAAAAAAATCCTTGTGTGCTTTGGCCTTAGATTTGTGAGGCCTAAGGTCTGAGCTATATCATCTCTGACAACATCATTATGTTTGTTATCTTTTGTGATTAATGGCCCAATCAGTCGGATCAACAGAGTGTTTGGGAGTTTTCGGTTAAATCGACAGTGCACAGTAAATGGTTTTTAATTCCGTAAGTACTGTAGGCTTTCAGAATTCCCTACGTTTCTTCGCGAAGCAGCGTCAATTAATTTATTGCCACCTACTTCTGATTCTGAAGCTCTCATCATATTCTGAGGAACTACACACAATGGGTAGAAATGAGACAGAGTTGAACTAGTAAAATTAACAGAAAGTTAAGGAGCCATGAAATTGAACAGAGAGGCAGCAGGATCAAGGAGCACAGCTCGTATTATGCAGAGTTGGCGCATGTTTGCAAACACAAAAGCTTTGACACAAGTCTTTTGGCCTTTGAAAATAAAATCGTTTTATACAAATGATGATTGTTCCCAGGATCATTCAACCACATTTTAATGTCCATGTGATGGAAGGAGACAATATGAATCTGACAATTGTAATATGACGTCTTACGCAGATGTAGTCAAACACAATATATATATATAATGAAGAACCTGAATGGAAATTAAATTATATGGATGTGACACTTTGATAGCAGACTCCAGGTCTGATTTGAATATTGCATTTAAAATACAAAAGGATGTGATTGTGATTTTGATAGCTTTTTCAGCTTATTGTGTGGGAGAAACAGTGAAAAACTATTATAATGGCTGTCTAACCAGCAGCTATTTCATTATTCTATAATATTCACGTATCATGTTGCAATACACAATTCTGAGAGCCTTTTGCAGTAACTGCATCATAATTGAATCTAAGGATAATACTGGTGCCTCATTGTTCAATGTTAATAGAGTAATTACAGTCTAGACACTAATTAGAGAACAATCATGTTGCTACATGAAATAGAAAATGCCAATGGCCAGCCAAGTTAAAACATTTATTAATTTGTTAATCAATTAAAATGGTTTAAAAACTCTTGTTTTGAATATGCTAATGTTTTGTTATTGCTGCCAATTGTTGCAGAAGTGAACCTTTCTCCATCGTAATTTAATTTAATCAGATGCAAAGTAAATGATTAATGGTGCAGAGTAGCAGAAATCTGTCATATGTGCAGAGGTGATTATTACATTAATAGTCTCTAAATGAAGGCATGGTCATCAGAGCTCCTTATTGGTTGTTTACTCGGACTGTCTGCTTTCATTTTCTTAGAGTAGCTTCACTGTTACACCGCCATAACATTTCAGCCCCAGGGGGATAATATAAAAATATGGATTAAGTGTTTGTCACAATTAATTAATGGAAATAAATGGTGCACACAGAGCAGTGTGTGTTTTCCTCGTCATGTGTGAAACTATCTCACAGAGGCAGCTGGAGATGAGTGGAGTGAGTAGATATGTAGGGACAGTTTGGGCTGGGTTTGGAGTGGTTTTGGGAGGGGGGGGGACACTCTCGTCCAATCATGACCCTTGTCTTTGGTAGCCTCTGGTTACCAGAAGCGACAGCAACCTGGAAACATCTCTTTCACATGGGAGTTCAGGGCCCATATTCATAAAGAGTCCCAGAGTAGGGGGGCTGAAGTTTCCACTCTCCATATCCTAACCTTATCCATAATGAGCTAAAAGGCTAAAGTGATCCTAGATCAGAACCCTGGCTGTATACATTTGAGACCAGCTCAGTTTCTCCCCTTTGCACACATATGTCTCAGAAAAGCTCAAACTCAAGAAATCTACAATTGCAAAACTATTTTTGTTTTTCCACTGGGAAATTGTATCTGTGAGACAAACAAAATAAATCAAGTTTGAACTGAAACAAATTGACACGGGTACTACAGGAGAGCCAATGACTGTTACACTCACTACTACAGGAGAGCGAGTGACTATTTTACCTCCTACAGGCCACACACAGTACTACAGGAGAGCCAGTGACTGTTACACCCAACAGGCCACACACAGTGACATAGCCTAGGCTTGAAATTGCAACAATAGGGCCCAGCCTCTGTTAATGATAAGCACCTATGGACTAAGTCACTTGGCTGCGCCAAAGCAATACATTTCAAAAGTAACACACCCCCCATCCCCTGACAGGAGATGTACAAATAAATATCCAATTTTCCTGAGATTACACAGATTACACATACCGTGCAGAGCAGACATAGTAAAAGGTGGATAGCATGGTGTTATGATTTTCCCAAGAATCCCACAGGTTGGTTGTTCTTCCTTGTGTTAGATTTATCTTCTAAAATAACAGTAAGGACCATTGGTTTTCTTCCCCTGTTCTTATCAGATGACAGAGGGCTTGTAAACATTTTTGCGGCTCACGGCAACATAAAGGTGAGGAGAGGAAAGAAAAAGAGCAAAGAAAGATTGTAGAGCTGTTAGTGAGTAGCGTTCTATCACCCCACTCTGCCCTGATCTTCTCTTTATTGTGTTTTTTGCTTTTGCTCCATAGGGGGTGCTATTGGGGGAGGGGGAGGGGGGTTATATACCAGAAAAGGCGCTATGTCCTCTCGCTGTGGGATCCTCCTGGGAAACAGCTCATTCCTCCAGCGAAAGTAATAGCTGGAGAATATAGATTTTTCTAAATGACTCGGACCTCTTGCTCTGAGAGAAAGCGTCGGGCAGCGCCGCTGCTGACACCGGGGTTCAAATTATCGCTCCCCAACGCTTTTCATGAAAGATTAAAGACACGTTTGTAGGAATAAATATGGCCATCCTTGACGTTACTCTGGCTCCATGAACAGCTTGAGCTGGAAAAGTGACAGCAGCAACTCGGGGTAACCAAGAAGGATGCCTAATGACATTTGCACGTCCGCAAAGAAATACAGACTTGTTGCACGCTGTTATCACCTATCGTTCGATTAGATTAGATTACAATACTTTATTGTCCATTAACAAATGGTAATTTTCCTTCAGCTCAATGGTCATTACAAAGAACAAGCCATGGACAGGGGAAATATAACACTGATGAAAAAGACAACACGATTAAAACATTAATCCGGGAACCTCTCATTGCCATGGCCACATCCTCCTCACACTATGCCCAAGTTGAAGTCCCTTTATTGAAGATGGTGATTGCAGAGAGAACGCATGATGTTTTGTAGGGTTTTTCGGTTGCTTTTGGGGCCCGTTGTCTTTTACCAGATGGCAGCATTTAAATCAATGAGTGAAGTGGATGGCAGCAGTCATCCACAATTTGCTTGGCAAAACTTTTTTGCATGCAGTGTAGTTCGCCACATATTCAAAACATGTCATAATGCATACAGGTGTCATACAGAGCGC
Organism: Aldrovandia affinis; assembly: GCA_029706075.1. Lineage (NCBI taxonomy): Eukaryota > Metazoa > Chordata > Actinopteri > Notacanthiformes > Halosauridae > Aldrovandia > Aldrovandia affinis. The sequence continues at coordinate 13,449,961 of JAINUG010000001.1, forward strand.
AGGCTGAGAGGATGTTCGTATTTGTTTCGAGCAGCATGGCCCACTGCGCCTCCAGCCGGTGTTGACTCCAAGCCCAGATTTGTTGTGTGAAGGCAATGCAGAATCTGGTCTCATCACTTTGGGTTGTTGTAGCTGCCGGTCCACGGAGGCACTGGGCCACTACAGCCACGTGAGGGGCGCAGAGCCTCAGGAGGGGCCCATTGTTGGAATAATGGCTGCAGAGAGGCGCTAATTACCCCCACAGATACTGCAACCGCTCTGCCGTCTGGAGCCCTCTCAAAGGCCCCCTCCCCCCCTCCTTTCCTTAGCCGGCTAGGAGCCACGCGCATTTGAATTTGAACCTGAGCTTAAACGTTAGATTAATGGGCTGGAATTACTCTTACGGCACTTTGTGTACACTCAGGTTGCAGTCCGCCAAACCGTTTTCTAGTTTCACCCCCCCGTTCCCGTTCCAAATGCGCAATGTTTATTTTAATTTGATAGCTTTGAAGTGCCATTTGCCTCTGGGGTTGAGCGGGGATTTATTTTATTTCATTCTTTTGACTGGAAGCCATTTCTCACAGTAGAAACGATACTTTGTATGTGCGCTGCCCTCGCCAAGGCATAATCAATTTAAGAGTTTGTCTTAGGCCATTATTACCTGCTGCATCACCATCTGTTAGCCAAGTCTGAGGAAGGCTTGTGCCAGGTAGATGAAGTGTGGGAGTGAATAGAAAGGAGGAGGGCTGCAACGCACAGGAGGAGAAGAGAAAGTGTCCAGATGGCCCGAGACGGCAGACTCTTCACCCTGCCAAACGGGGCTGGACGTATTTAAGGGTACCATTTCTAAATATAATTAGCTTCTGTGTTTATTCAAAGAAGGGGCTGTTCAAGCCCTTATCCACAATCAGCTAAAAAATACTACCTTCATGCACAAGCTGCATGGGGATTTTCAATGTTTTTTAAACAATGTATTAATATATTTTTTTTTTCACATTTGAAAATAACAATGTGTGCAGTAGTCAGTTATGAATAGACTTTATGAGAAATATTGACCCAGCAATGAATAACTTGTTTGAATGACACTCTGTAATGGAACAATTATTTTCCTAAAGGGAGAAGTCTTTATGTGAACAATCAATCAGTTCAGCAAAAACATGCAAGCAAGTCGACTGAGGCAGATGTTTGTGAATTTTTCATGACCTTATATAGCTATCTGAAAATCATTTAAATTTCTAATTACTTGTATTGATTGCTCTTTGTCTGTGCTGGCACTGCAGGATTTTGTATCTTGGATATTGGGCTGATTTGAATGCACAATGCAACCCGTCACCAGTAACCACTCAAAAGATTGTTTCAGTGCAAAATCTAAAAATCTAATCTAAAAGTTATCTTTTAAGACTGAGAAACTGCAACAAAGTTATAAAATGTAAATGGTGGAAAAAGGATCATTTTGACAAGCGGTGGAGTCACGGGGTCGGTAAATGAGTGGGCGGGCTCTTCTCCGCTGAAGGGCACGACTGCATCCTCTGACAAACAGAGGACATGGTGTGTCCATGCACCGTCTCAGACAAACCATCAGTTCTCGAACATAACAAGACGGGGCCGGCCAATTACATCTCGGGTCTCCGCCGTCATTATCTTCAGGAGGTTGTTGCCGATCGGTCGCAAAGTGCCAGTCTCCTCCCAAAATAAGTCAAGTAAATCAGGAGCGTGTGAGTACAGAGAGCGAACGCTGCATGCTCTGTCATCTAAAGCACGACCTTCATCTTGTCTCTCCTTTTGATTGGCCCTCTCAATGTGCCACAGAATGGAAAAGCGCTCATTTGCTGTCTAAAAAACTGGGACATATCGGTGACATTCTACTGGGGGCAGGGCTGGATGATAATGAGTGATCTATGTCTCTTCTAGATGCCAGCATGCCACCACCTATATATAGCTATCATTTACTGTGAAATATATGAGGCCCTGCATCTGGGTGTGTTATAACCAATGGAATGAGGCATTGCATCTAGGTGTGTAATAGGCAATGGAATGAGGCCCTGCATCTGTGTGTTATAGGCAATGGAATGGTAAAAAATCCCCATCATGCAACAGTATAATTCCTGGTCTGTGCAGTGCTTGTAGTGTTTCAGTCATGTGACTTCATAATACCATCAGAAGTTGATATGGCAAAGGTAATAGCCATTAAATTGGCTCATCTTTCTCTTTTTATTCTTCAATAACAGAGATTAGCTTTCTGCAGGGGGCTGTGGTTAATCTAATTTTGCAGCTTTTAGACATCTGAACAAGAGTGGAACCAGGTTTTTATTTATTCAATATTCATTTCTTTTCTTTTTACCACCGTGTGAACAAATTGCCACTTGCCTCCATATTCTGGTCTGTAATGGAAGTTTCATAAGTATTATTAGCAGACAGTCATGCCTTTGGTTTTATTACAAATATATGTAGTTTTTTTATAAATCTGTAAATGAATGATAATACCCTTTATATTTATTCATTTTCAAAAGTTTAGATGATTATATTATAACAGATTTTTACAGTAAACTTTCATAAACAGTGTGCATATTTCACTTCACTCCCTAATTTTTAAATATATATGTAGGCAACAAACCCTAGTAAAGGTTTTGAGAACGGCTCCCATTCAAAACCACACAATTCTACTATCATTATCTTGGCTGTTATCATTATCTACTCCAATAGCCCTGAACAATATATTCCTCGACTCTCAAACCGATCCATTCAGCTGTTTTCTTGACCCAAACCCCTGGTAAAATTAGCTGAAATTTTAAGACAATTTCTTTGTAAAAATATCAACAACACTGACAAAAGAATATGCTGCATACAAATGGTTCTACGGATGTCCTACATCAACCTTTGGGTGACTCAACTCTGTAGGTGTTTTACTTGTTATTAAAATAATAATTTACCAGATGCACGCGCCCATTGACTTTGAATGGTGAGGTCACAATTTTTTTTTTTTTAAATGCTAGCAAACTTTGGCACCCACACACAATGTTCTAAATATAAAAAAAACTGTCAGAACATTGTCAAAAAGAGTTGTCTTAAATTGATCGAGGCTAATCATTCAAATAGTTGGCTAGCTACTAGCTACCTCTGTTAAAGTGCATTAAAGTGCATAACGTTACTTGCCGAATGTTTGCTGGCTTGTTTTTCTACTTACATTGCTGGCTATCTACTGCACCAGTGGTTTCTAATAGCTAGCTAATGTTGGGCATTTCTGTGTATATGTATGTACTAAGCTAGCTAGGTAGGTAGTTATTGATTTCATAGCTGAAACAGTCTTTTGTGCTCACCACAGCTAAGTTACACTTGAGCAAAATGTAGCATCCATTAGACGGTGATCACATCTGGTTGATTGAAAAACTAGCTAGTAAGCTAGCTACCTATACATTATTGCATGCACTGGGCATCAGCTGGCAGTTGTCACAAGTCCATAGTTGCCAATATAACACCCAGCTATGGCCTGTCAGAAAACCATCCACAACTCTCTCAGCTCAACCTACCATGGTCACTAAATACAAATAAACATAAAGACTTTGGCAAAACAGCTAGCTAGTTAACCAGGACATGCGGGTTAGCTAACTGGGCCATTTCTTGATGGGTAATACATAAGGCTACAACTTTCACAGTGCAGCTCAAAATATTGTCCTACTAACAAACCTAGAACAATAAAATATATATAAAGCTCTCTACTATACACAGCGCTCATCTTTCAGTAATAACTAGTTAGCTACTAATGTTATTTTCCTTCCCAAGAACGCACCTGCCAATCGTCACCTCTTTGTCAAATAATCAGGATTATGTAGATATATTGTGGATGTGTTTATTTACTTTGGAATGCTAAATTATAATTCAAGCAGATATATAGCCATTATATCTAATATGTATGTATTCCTTACATACCTATATTATTCTAATAACAATCCACTATTACCCCTCTTGAAGAGCATGTATTATACTATTTTATACTGGTTTGAAAACCAAACAACCAGTCCAGTGGCTATTATGATATTCCATTACTCAATATTATACAGATCAATGGACTGGTCACCTCTGTGTGAAATAATCATGATATAGCCAATATATCTAATATGTATGTAATCCAATCGTTGGCATAATTCAATACATACCTATATATTCTTCTAATAGCAATCTACTATTACCCCTCTGAAGAGTATGAATTATACTATTGGAGAGATCAAGTTGGACCAAGCAACCAGTCCAGTGTCGATTATGATTAAAGCAGAAATACATGTCCTATTTAAAATAACCTAGGGGAGAGTGGGGTAATCCCAAACACCTTTTATTTGGGGTTAATTACAACAAAATGAGAGAGTGATTTTCTAAGATTGACACATCACTACAAAGTCCAAGTCAGGTGCTAGTTGGAAACATATTTTTATTAACTTTTCAACATTGTTTAAGTACGTTGTGGCTATAGAAAGAAAATGGCCATTGTTCAGGATTCCCAAACAGTGATTACCCAAGTACATTTACAGGTTTACATCCCTTGTTGTTTTAGCCTACATTTCAATGATACCTAGTTTGTTAGAACAAGGAACAAACTTGACATAAAACAACTTTTTTAGACATTCCATTTACAACTACAAACCGTTTTCTGGTAGAAAAAAGAGAGAAACCGTTGATCTATTCAAGTCAGTGCACAAGTACGCATTACTGCAAGGCGTTGTTTTAGTGTCCCCTTCTCCCTGCTAACAGATATTGAGATGTTCTCAATTACCCCACTCTCCCCTATATTCTTCAGCAGTTAGGTTCATTATCTCTCTGAAGAGTGTGAATTAGGCTGAGAGAAGGTTTGAATCCTAAGCAACCTGTCGTGCCCAGTGGTGAGTAGCCTACATGTTGTTTGAAGTACAGTAGACCAACATAGCTACAGTAATGCAGCAGGTGTCAAAGCTGTGTGCAGGAAAACCTTGTTAGTGCATATACTGTATGCGAAATTAAAGGTTTTGATGCTCATTAGAATTTCCTGTCTTTTTCAGCTTTTGATCAAAAGCCTTCACTTGACCTTTAACTTCTCACTCAAAACGTAGTCTGGGGAATTAAAATGTACTATGTACACGCAGTATAACCTCTGAGATACGAATGCATTGCAAATGGAGGTTGTTCAGATCTCTGAAATGTCCTTAACTTTTTTTTTTTTTTTTAATAAATTTATTTCTGATTTTTCCCCTGTTTTTCTCCCAATTTAGTAGCCAATTATACCCTCTATTTTATTTTCAATTCCCCACCCTCACGAGTCCGCCGCCCGTCCTCCGGGAACGAGATTCGTATTCCTGGACCTATTTCCCCGCCTTCTTTCGAGACGGAGATCTTCCACGGACTCCATTAACCTTCTCCTCGGCGGACTCGTGCCGGCTCTCCTCCCCTCCCCCGGAGGCGGACAGCCAAATGCCGCCCTGATCGGGCTGACGACCAGGGCCGGTCTGGTAGAAACGCGGGTTTCGATCCGCGTCTCTGACGGGCAGCGCACACCGCTCCAAAGCGCGGTGCACTAGACCGCTGGGCCATCCGCCAGCCCGAAATGTCCTTAACTTTAAAAGTGATTCCAAGATACACCAGTTTGAAGAATGTAAAACCTTTATTGATTGGAATTGTTACCGACATTACATCAAAGCTTGTTTTTGACAAGGCGCAATTGTGTATGCTGATTATGGTTTCATACCGCGCACAGCTGACGGGTCGGTCAGTAAATCTGGGCTTTGTATCTTCTACTAATACAGCACTGTACAGTACTTCTACTAATACTAATACCTTATACAGCATATTCTACTGTATATGTATAGTGTATGTGCAGATGACTGACAATCTGTGAACATGTATTCATTCATTTTTAGAAAAGTGTGGTTAGAAATTAATTAGTAGTTTCTTCTGAATTATACTACTTGTATGCAGTTGGCAACATATTGGATTCATCTTGAGCTTCAGATCACAAACAAATCACAGTCTTTTCACAGCACGGTTTACTGCATTCTGTCATCCTTAGGAGCTCTCCTCTCGATCACTCGATACCTTCATCCAAAGCCAAGGAGCGGAGGTCTGGGAACACCGCTGTTGCCCAGTAACAGTAACCGTATAGGGAGACAGTGTAATGTAGTGGTTAGGGAACTAGGCTTGTACTGCAAAGGTTGCAAGTTCGATTCCCAGGTGGGGCACTGTACCCTTGAGAAAGGTACTTAACCTGAATTGCTTCAGTAAATATCCAGATGTGTAAATGGATTTCATGTGAATAAATGTCTAGCGTGTAAGTCGGTCTGGATAAGAGCGTTTGATAAAGAGCGTCTGATAAATGGGTGTAATGTATACAGTTTATATCTTTGGATGTTTGTTGTTACAGTATATGTATCTGGGATTGATCTTTTAACTGATAATACTAAATAATTAAACTAATATTAGCTTTTAACTGAAGTAAATAGCAGACCTAATGACTCTAGCAGGTGGGGTTAATTTAGCAGAAATGAAGTTAACCCCATCCTCCAGCTCATTCCGGTGTATGGTGTCTTAAAATGGACACCATACACTTGTATGCCCATAGAAATACTTCCAAATTTCGTGGGTCCATTGAAGTCTGCAAATAAAAAACATATATACATGAAAAATGTATTATTGATTCAAAATCAATGCATGGAGCATACAGCAGATTCATATACAGAGTTTACTAATGTAATGTCTGATATTGGTAATCAGGTATTAACAGAGAAATTAGTCTGTGGGGGTTGTGCACAGGGTTTTTTGGTTTAGACCTGTAAGAGAGTCTTTGGTCTTTATTGGGTCCCGGCTGACTAGTCTGATTTCTAATTAATGGTTTGACATCAGCTAATGAATTTTAATGGAGTAAACCGGGTAGCATATGGCTCTCCTATGGGGATCCATATTTAAACCTTTAATTTTGATAAATGATGCCCCAGGTTATGTTTTGTATTAGCATTTAATTTGCCGAGGTGGATTATACACGGATGGCAAAGATCAAACGCACTGTAACTAGCGGTTAGGGGAGAGGGAACGGGGGCCACGTTTGAGAGATGAGCGCGTGCCACACTTTGATGGATAGCTCCGTCAGCCACGAGCCTAACCTTTGTGGGATTAACGGACTGCGGCAGGCCGTGGCTGTGGATGTTGCAGCGTGTCAGTGCGTCCGCCAGATGCATTCAGAGACGAGCGGCGATGGAGATTAGCGTGACAGATGAAAAGGCCCCCGCAGGGGATGAACCAAACCCAGTTTGTTCTCCTCCCGTTTCAGAAGAAAAACGCCCCCGCAGGTTCAGGATCTGGCCGTCAGCACCCTCTCTCTCCTCCTTGGGGAGGTTTTCTCAAAGCAATGATTTATTTTTGGTTTGAAATATGTTCAAAGATTCCGGAACAAATGTCAAAATGTCAAATTTTATCTTGGCCAAGGCAAAGACGCTGTTTGAGTGGTCCCCCCCCCCTCCCAGGTTACCAAAGTGTTGCCTTCATTTTAGCAGTACCTGCACATTAGCCAGAGGAAGCAGAAAAGAACCCAGGACATAATGCTGTGGTTCACCAGGATGTAAAAAAGGCAGAATAATGGTTGATTTTAGATACTATAAGGCAATGAATGATCTTAATTTTAAGTGTGTGGTGGTACAGAGACGTGAGACAGACACATCGATCAATAAAGAGTTTTTATGCATTTCTATTTCTCTCTTTCTCTTTCAGTTCAATTCAATATGCTTTACTGGCATGACAAAAAAATACAATTGCATTGCCAAAGGTTGGTGGGGAAAAAGGCAAAGGAGCAGGCGTGCACATGCAAACAACAAAAATAATAACAAAAATACTAAGAGGAGACTAAATAAATAGTAGTAAGTTAGTGTGAGAAATGTGCTGTGTGCTCGTGTGCTGTGTGTGTGTGTGTGTGTGTGTGTGTGTGTGTGTGTATACACGTGAGCAAGTGCATGTGGGTCTGTTCCATCACTCACTGTCCCTTAGACCATGGCAGGCAGCAATAAACTGTGCTGCAAGTGTAGAGTGAAGAGTATAGAGTATCTCTCTCCTCTCTCTCAGGGGGGTTAAACTCAGCCATGTCTGTGAACGGACAACAAAGTGTAATTGAGGTGTAATCATTTTATCCCTTTCCTTTGGTGCATTCTAATTTCATAAAGGGGGATCTGGTGATAACACAGGTTCGTGCTCCGGTCTCACTCAAATGGAGTCGTAATGCGATTGGAGGGTGTTTTACAAGAGAAGCTGAAGAGTGGTTACACTTCCTGCTGCTGCAAATCATCGATCAGCGGCAGCAGGCCTCAGACAGAAAGGCCTGTGTGTTCAATCATTAATGCTATCATGGGTGTAAGAGCAGGGGCTTGGGTATTGTGCTGTTTCCCATTGCTCTCTCAGTGCATTAGGCCTGGCAGGGTGGGGGCCGGAAGGGGAGGGGGGTTGCTGTTGCTTTCACGCCAAATGTTCCAAGAAATGTTAATCAAGCAAACAATACCGGGTCGTTTTTAACTGTCTGTCTTGCTCATTAGTCATGAAGTGTTACACTGGAAAGAAATACTTTCCTCCTATTAATTATATAGGATTTTAATGAAAGACTGTTAGTCTAAAACAGGCTTTGATAATCAGCATGCCGGAGCTAATCAATTTAAAACGTGAAAGCCAAGTTTGATTGTGTGTTTCCGCCCTTTTTACAAATATGTTTAATCCTGGAGTTTCACTGGGTACAAATGTGGACAATATCGTTCATTAATGATTGTCGTGATTAATGACCTAAATAACCCCCGTGCCACAGTAACACAACTGAAATTAATGGCTGTACTCACTCAGCATTTGAGTATCTCTTTTTAACAGTGTTGTAATAGATGTCAGCATTTGATTCGGATATTCCTGTTAAAGTGTGTCTGAAACAGGATATTTATCTCTTTGAGATAATCATCAAACTGCTCCCTCTCCCCGCCATTTATTGATTTGAATACACAAACGAAACATCATTCACTTAATGAATGCTGCTGTTATTACATACAAACATAATTAGTATATTTTCATAGTTATTTATCAAAGCGGTACATAGAGGAAATGTAGTTATTTAAGGGGTACATATAGGAAACGGGGCATCTTTCTGTTTGTGCTATAAAGGGCTTCATAGCTTTGGGCTAAGGTGTTATCTTACCTGAAATACTGTATATGCAAATATTAATCTTATGTAAAATAGAAATATTCTTGAAACAAAAAAAATACTACAGATGGGACTGGAAAATACTTTAAATCCTTTTTTCACTCTCTCCCCCTTCCCACGATATGAGTTGTGCGGTTTCTGTGTCCTGGTGAGACCTGTGGATAGTGCAGTGGGTGTTATGTTGACCGCTGAACCGGTGTTGAACGGATGAGTTTCTCTCAATTTGACCTTGAACGTCACCTTGGTTTTGCACATGCACTTTCCCACACCTCGCTACAAACATCTTCTCTCCAGTGTCCCCTGGTAATACTGCCAACCTCCACATTCTGACCGCTGTGACACAGAAAGAAATGGCTTACTTTGTGTTTTTCCAGCTCCTCAGGGTACAGGTTATATTAATCAAGATACTTTCATGGCCTATGAGCCAATATGTTATTTATTTATACTTTTTTTGCCTATATATATCGGCAGAAAAGTACCCTTGTCCGTTTAGATATTGCAGTAGATAAACAACCACTTGACAGTCTTGACAGCAGTCTTCAAGCACATCTTTCCTCAAGTAAGCAGAATGTTACATTACAGGCATTCTTATAGCAGATGTTCTTATCCAGAGCGACAGTTTGGATTTCTTTACATACAATCCATTTATAGAGCTGAATATTTACTGAAGAAATTCAGGTGGAGTACCTTGCTCAAGAGTACAATGGCAGTGCCCCATCTGGGAATTGAACTTGCAACCTTTGTTTTACAAGCCCAGTTCCTTAACCATTACACTACACCGCTGCCCATAGATTTTATTATGTTTTCAATACCTGATCATTAACTTCAACATTCTCTCAAAAATCCAGAGAGAATTTTCCAGATGAATTTCTAAATGAACAGCCAATGCAAAGCTGATACTGACAGATTTTTTCAGAGCCGAATATCAGCCGATATATATTGGTGAAAATGATGAAACGGCCGACTTGTACAAAGGACCGTCCATTTTCAGTTTACATTACAGACTTCTCATGCAGTAATGGAAGTAACCACATCTTACTTTCTTCCTGTTTCACACACCCATTAGTATCGCTAATCACCAGATGTTGTGGAACGTTTGTTTAGAGTAACACTTACTTATTATGTAATTCTGTGTTGAGAAAAGATTAAATCCAAGCCGCAAGCTTTTTTATGTGGGGATATCTCAATCAGTATGCTTACAGAGCTTGGTTAAGGCTATTTATTTTGGCAGCAGTCAAAAGTAATAATAAATTAGGCATGTTTTGCACATTAGCAATAAAAAGCACTTAAATAGCACTGGTGTTCATATGTCTATATTCAGGATAACTACATTCATATTGCCTTGACTTTGATTTGATTCAATTCATACTCACAGTCATAGACTGAATGAGTATGATGTATGAGTATGATTAAAACATGTTTTTAACATGTGCAAAAATGCCTTTAAAAGAGTGTACAATTGATCATGACTGCATAAAATAAATTCACATTTGGTAATTTAAAAGCCTAATTGCAGTGGCAATTGTTGTGTTCTGCAAGCGTCCAATTCTCCAGGGTGTATGTGTGTGTCAGTGTGTGTATGTCTCTGTGTGTGTGTGTGTGTGTGTGTGTGTGTGTGTGTGTGTGTTTGAGTGTGTGTGTGTGTGTGTGTGTGTGTGTTTGAGTGCATGTGTGTGTGCGTGTGTTTGTGTGTGTTTAAATGGATGGTGGGGGTGGTGGATGTCTTCCAGACGACTGACAGCAGCTCCATTCTTTGAGATGATTCTCACTGCTCTTTTTTAAAAGTGATTGATACATCCACTTTAAAGTGTTGAGTAATTTCTCCAGACCTCCCTAACATTAGGTCAAACTTGTCATGGCACTTACAGGAGACAATAGTATCTTGGATAAAACAAAGTAAAAACCAAAACATAGAAAATTTATTAATTATGGCCAAAGATTTTCTTTTGTTGAAATATCATCATTTCTGGTAGAATTTCATATTTGCCTTTCATAGCTACCTCGCTAATATCAAAATTACCTTTCAGTTGAAAACAGTAGCCTGCTCAAGTATCCATTTCGTATTTGCTTGCCCTGATACCTGTGCAACTGGTACCTTCAATACATAGCATATGTGGAATTTCTGAATTTCCCTGTCATGACAAGGAGAAATAGTTTGTGAACCCCTAAATCAAAAAAATATGATCCCAAAAAATATTCTTATTTTTTAAATTTAATTTAATTTATAGACTATGCCCAACTGCTTCACTTTCATCCTAATTTATAAATGGTTTTATAATCAATACTTTGCATTTGCTAGAAGCTTCTCAGGAGAAACTCACCTCATTAAAATGGCAAAAAAGCATGTCTGCAATGGGGATATTAATTATTGATTGAATACTTCTCACCTCGATTTAGAACATTCTGTTTCTGTCTGTTTGGAATGCCCAACTGAATCCCAAGACCGACTCATTGCTGTAACCCCCGGTGCAAATTTCGGAGAGCACACACAGACACACACTGTCCCCTGAAGCATGTGCTGCGAGCCGCTGTTTCTTCCCCCTCTGCAGTCCACCGAGCTGCTAGCTACACTCGCGTCATTTTTGTGACTAAATCCCTCTGAGAATACCGTAGCATACGTTTACTTCAGCACTGTTTCAGATGAATGCGTATTGACAGTCTTTCCAGATGTTCTATTCCAATGATCTTGTTGCTCCACGGTCTTTCTTGTATCTCGCCAGGATGTGTCTTGCCTTGTAAGTCACTCTGCTTCTGACCTAATGCTGGCAACATAAACTTAGTAGAACCAATCAGATTTCAGGAAACTAATCTTGCAAACTGTAGCTATATAAACTATACATATTTCTGCTCGGGTTTTCTTTCTAGCATTATCCGCATTGCCAATATTGCCTTGCCACTGCCTTATTTTTTTAACATTTGCATGTAATTAAGGTGATTCATAAAATTAAAATGCAACACTAAAGATAACACCCACACCAGGCTATTCGTATTCTATTTCATTACCACCCATGTGGCATTTATGGACCAGGATAGAAATGGATAACTCCACAGTTATCACAGAATTTCTTGTGGAAGAATGGTGTTGCATTCCTCCAATATAGCTCTGGACACTAGTAGAATACAGTATATGCCAAGGCGCATTGAAGCTGTTCTGGTGGCTCCTGGTGGCCACTGGTGGCCCAATGACCTATTAAGACACTATGTTGGTGTTTCCTTTATTTTGGAAGTTACCTGTATTTCTTATGCGTAGGCAAATTCTCATATGTTAAAATCCGATTGGACCACTCAGTCAGAAAGTGAGATGGGCGTATGGTTTACGTTATTTCCTTGTCTAACATCCTCAGACACCTGATCTAGTGAAATTCAGTAATGGGATACAGATAGCAGCATTCCCTCCTATAAACCCTCTGGCTTGCATATACAGTATATATACATATATTAAAATATTTTTTTCTTCATGCTATTTCAGATTCTTTCCCAATTTGGTGTCCAATTATACCCTCTATTGATTCAATTCCGCCCCTCACCCCCTCCCCACGAACCCGCGGCCTACAACTACAGGACCAGCAACTACACTGGGACCGACAGTGGCGATGGTGACGAACCGCCTCCTTCGAGACGGAACTCGCCTTGCCGTTGTTTGTGATTCCGACATACACACACGGGGAAGCTTTTTTCCCCCCCTGGGGCAGACAGCCAATTGCCGCCCCCGAGTGGGATTTCCGGCCAGAGATTGGCTGTGATGGAACCCCGGCTGCAGTGGGCAACTTGCACTCTGGGCAAGCGCCTTTACCGGTCGCGGCGTCCGGGGGCCCTCTGGCTTGCATATTTAACCCATAAGCTCTATGAAAGTAAAGGTTCTCCTGGTGGCCCTGGGCCAGAAACGTATTCTGGAGGATCAGCCAGATGCTCGTTCTGAATGGGCGTTGGAAACATTTTACACGTTTACTCTCCCTTTCAGGTGAGCCAGGGTCAGTGAGTGCCTCTGTGGAACAGCATTTGTTCTGCGACTTTGGCACTTAAATCACAAAAATGTTTCAAGTAAAAAGAAATGGTATGTTTTACCTAGCAAGTACGATGTCTCATATCACAGCGTTCCACGTAGTTATTAGCAGTGATGAATGCTTTATCCTCAGCTTGCCATGCATGTAATCACTTAAACTTGCACACATCTGACATGAACTAATTATTAGTGGGGGTCATACATTTTTACTGCAAATATAATAACAGCAGATATATGTTTAATACAAGCCATTTATTTAGAAATATATGGGTTAATGACATGACGTGCATTTTTTGTGTCCGAAGCCATTATCTTTTTAAAGATTTTTTAAAATAAATACATATAATATATCAAATTATTCTACAATATCTCCTTTATGGGGAACCATTTCATTTTATTGGAAATATAATAAATTGTTTTGGTGCTTCAAAGCCCAAAAGTGGTGCAACCGTCCGAACACATATTCAGAAAACAAGATAGTAGTAAAAAGGTTATTTTACTCAATAAAACCCTTATTAAAATAGCTTGGCATAATTTTATGTTAAAATTCTTATAAATGATGAAAAGTTGTGAAACAGAGCTATTTTAAATGTATTCTACTACTTAAAAAACCTTTGTCCGAAAAATGCATATCTCCACATGTCAAATGGCACCACCAACAAAAGAAAGCATTTTTATGTTATATTTCTTTAAGAAAACCCTAAACAGGATCTGGCATCACAAAGAGAACCCCAAATGACCCCTGTGTTGCAGCAACAAGGTTAGTATGTCTCTCACAAATATTTGATAATTTGGCATTTTTGAGACATGGTGAGCTTGGTTCAAATCACCATGTCAAATGGTATGACCCCTGGAAAATTATGAAAATGTGTTTTTTTTGTAACAATTTAGATTTTATTTTAAAAATGTATGTATAAACTTGAGTTCAAGGCCAAAGATTATTATAGGTGTCCAGGTTAATGCCTGTTCGATTTGAATTGAGTTTGAAAACTCAAATGGCGCAACCAGAATTGCAGTTACATAAATTGGAAATGAGCTAATTCATGTTTTTTTATATATCAAATACTGTCTAATCATTATATACATCTTTCTGTATGGTATTAAGTTATTTAAGTGTATCTATTTTAATTAATTTTAAAATAGAATTTTTTTATATGACATTATCAACCAAGGAAAAATCAGCTGAGAGCTTAAAAGACGATCCAATTGCAAGGGCAGAGTATCTTGCCAAAAGTTATTGTATTAATATCTGGATAAATTACAACTAAAGTCACTATGGGGTTGGTTATTGTCATGGTAACAACATAGTTAGTACAGGAACTATTACTTAATAGTAGCGTTGCATACTTTTTACAGTACAGCCCACTTATTAGTCACATTTGAATAACGAACTATTAACCATACGATTTGATATTTTAAGTGTAAAAGAATTTCACAAATGGCAAATATTTAGAATAATTTAAATATATAGTACATTAATTTAACACACAAGACAGCTACAAGACAACTTGTGTACTTGTGAGATACGAAGGTTAACCTTTTGTGGGGCAGATCCTCAAGGTGGTCGGCAATGAAATCAAGGTGAGCTGCATGCAGCAGTCAAGAGTGAAGAACACTTTCTTTTGGCCTCATCCTCTTGACATTATATTTTATTACATATCCGATGTAATTCAAGTGATCTGTGAGCCAGAGCCCCTCAATAGACGTCACTTAAAGCTACACAGTGTAGACTGGGACAGTTTCAAAAGAAACCTGAACAACACTAGGCAAGACTAGTTCAGTCAGACCCTCTTTTGCATGTGCTTCAATAATGGAGAGTCAGTCAGTCAGTCAGTCAGTTAGGGACATTGACCTCCAGGGCCTGGTAAAAAAAAGCCCAGCATCTCATTGTGAACCTCCAGTTCTTGAGCCATAAAGCCACAGTGCTTGAGCCTGTACTTGAAACTGTTTGTTGGTTGACGTATATAATTCACAGGTTGATGGTTGATGTATCTAATACACAGAATTTATATTCAGGGTTATAAAATTATTTCACGTAGCAACCCTATCTTAAAAATATGTTCAAAGGTGTTTGCACTATTTGTGTCTTCAGAAAGCAATGCCATTGTGTTTCATGAAATATGAGCACAGCGTATTACGTGTAATTAGTAAGCACTGGTACCACACTGGTATGATTGTTAATTATAACTTGATCAGCATCTTGGATAATTAAATATAAATATGATAAAAGCCCTGTCACCAAAAACACAGGACTTTATTTGCCTCTAACATATATGCAGCTCTTTCTGTTGTTAATGGGTCACATCTAGCCAGAACTGCGTGGAGTTTATAGATCACATCTACCCAGCACTGCGTGGAGTTTATAGATCACACCTACCCAGGATAGCTTGTAGGTCAGCATGCGGTTATTAATTTTAATTTTCATTCTACATGCCCCATATCACATAATCCATCACTGCAGGGATGGATAGTGTAACGCATAGTTATGAAAATGCATAAAAGGTCGGATTTAGGTGACTGAATAATACATTTATGAGTATTCTGAGAAAATGAATGCAGATGAATCCATTAATTTACTGTCTTATTTCCATGTGGCATTTGAGGTCATTGTCCTCTAGGGCCAGTTTTGAAGTCAGAAACTGCTGAGTAAGCTACGTAGAAAATTAAGCAGTACATTCTCTTCGGAAGTATAAAATATCTATTCCACTCTCATACTAAAAATATAGATTTGTCCCTTCTTCTTTATCAATTTCACTGAGCTGTACTGATCATTTCACTTGTAAAATGACTTGTTTATATGCACTTCATTAATTTTGCTAAAGTTTGTTAAATGTCACTAAAAATGTAGTGTTCATATAAAAGTTATCAAAAAATCTTGATGCATCTCGATGTGGGCTCTCTTCTGATAGTAGATTTGTTCATTTCAACTACAACTTGCTGAGTTCCAGCAAAAACTGACCATTTTTGTGACCGTGGTGTCTGACAGCCGGAATGATGCAATTGGTGCAATTCAAATTTGGACACGTACCTAGCCTGCGGATTTGGTTCAGTCTGACTCAAAATGCTAAATTTGCTTTAGGACAGGGGTGGTGGCGTTTGAGGTGTCAGTCAGGCGTCAATCATGGGGAAAAGTTGTATCAGCATTTCATTCTAATTGATGGTTCTGTCTGTGGGTGGAAAAGCGTTAAATTGCTGACGTTTCGGTGATTGAGCGTCGGCTGTCACACCCGGGTAACGAGAGACGCCTCTCGAGAGCAGGCCCCCCACTGCACCGAGCACGCTGGGGGGAGGCAGAGGACATCCCACACTGCTGCCAGGGTCAATATTTAAACAAACAGCCCCTTCAGCTCATACCATGATACGACTGTGGTATCCTGCTCTGTAGAGTTGTTGATGGACTGTTTTTAATGAAACTGCCTGCTCATGCCCTAGATTGAAATTTAGCCTTGCGCCTCGAACTAATGCACGGACATCATGATCCAGGAGTGTGTGCTTCTGATCACAGTTGCCCTTTGTTGATGATGTCATTCCCTCAGAGTTCCGTGCTGACATCACCTTAGACACTGTTCTTCTGAGTTGAGCTGTCTTCATCACTGAAGCTCCCGCCAAACGCACCCCAACAATCATTCCTCTTTCAAAGTCACTGAGGTCTCATTTTCTAGCCATGCTACTCAGAATTATAGGCGGCCAGGCCTGCCCAGCATTTTTGTACCTGACCCTGAGCATGCTGGGATGTTAATTGTTTAATTAGCTCAGGAACAACACCTGTGTGTAAACACCTGCATTCAATATGCTTTGTATCCCTCATTTACCCAAGTGTTTCCACCTTTTTGGTCATTACCTGTATCTGCCCTCCGCAGGGTTTCCAGGGTCACAGGTTAAACAAACAGTCCCTTAAGCTCATAAGGGTATATTCCCTCTGCGCCGCCAGGCACAATGGACATTTTTTCCGAATGTTTTGAGATTGATGAAGAGAAACACCCTGGTGCTGTTTACCCTTGATTTTGACCACTTGCCAGTTTGAACTGCACCATTTCTTAAAAAGCTGGGGGCTGGCCAGTTTTCTTCCTATTTCCACAAATCCAGGCAAAAACCCAGAAGTTCTATCACAATAAGTGCATAAGACAATTTTGGAAGGAAATCATAAACTTTGAACCCTTGGTTCAAGCTTAGACATTTCATTGTTATAGGTAAAAGATTAATTATTTTCCCTTAAATATACCATTTTGTGTCTTCCCACTAAAGGCGCAACAGCAAGAGGTGTTTTGATAGCACCAGGAATGCCCTAATGTTTAAAGTCATCCTTAATATGAATGTTCTTCAGGAAAAATTGAATTTTTGTAATGTCTTTCAGGATCAAATGAATTTGATCCAACCAAGCCATCAGCCTTAATGATCGCCTTTAAGCAGCAGTGAGCAAATTGTTTCCTCATTCTCTCTGGAGAAGAGTTCTTCCATGTTGAGAGGAGAACAGAGAGAGCCAAAAGACAGCAGAGGAGGATCTAAATGGTCATTGGAGCAGTAGCTTCTCACAATTTTAGAACTTGGGTTGTCTCTCTCACAGTCTTAGCCCCTGGTTTGTCTCTCTCACAATGTTAGCATCTGGTTAATCTCTCACACAATGTTAGCCCATCTCTGCACCTTGACTCCCTCACTCCCATCCCTCCCCCTTGCACCTCTCCAACATGGATCACATATTAACTTCTCCTTTAAATGAAAACATTACATATTTCCCTTTTATGCTAGTAGCTTCTAGCAGCTATTTTTGTAAATAAGTTGTACCAACTATTATTATTGCGATAAGCTGTCCCACCCCACTTAGTGGGATGCACTGGTTTTATGTTGCTCTGGATAAGAGCATCTGCTAAATGACCTAATTGTAAATTGTAATTGTTAGCACAGGGTTAATCTCTCTCTGCAAAAGGAAGGTACAGTTTCTGAGATTAGCTTCCTGCAATCTGACTAGTTTAAGTCAGTGTTATGTTTTAGGCTAATTGTTGAGTTGGCTTGACCTGCCGCCTTCAGGTGGAACTCCAAGATTATGATTAGTGAGAAATTAAACCAACTGTCCATTGCCTTATTCGCAAAGCACATCCCTTGAATTTGGGTGGACTTATCTCACAGAACGTCAACCTGTTAAAACTCAAAGTACCATAAGGGTTTGAGCCTGGCTAGCTCAGTGAGGCTAGCACCTGGTAGCGAAATGCACAGTTCATCCAAACCATATTCTAGTTCCATCCAAATATGTCCTGCATCCAGACTGCCTCAAGCCTGGTCATGAGTACCAGAAGTGTGTCTGCCTCTACTGCAGGATCTGGCAAGCTGTTCCATGCTTTTACAACCTTCTGTTTAAAATAAAGAAATGCTTTCTGATATCAGTGCAGGATTTACCTTGAACTCATTTCCACTTGTCAGGTTCAGTTCTGTCAGCTTGTTGCTCAACCTGTAGTCCACTCTGCAGTTCACATCCAAATATGTCCAGCATCCAAATTGATAGAAAAAAATGTTGACGATGAAGAAGGGCTTTGAAGTGAATGGATTTGTGCCGGGTGAGAATAGCTGAAGTTCATCAGGTAAAGACAGTGTCTTGTTCTTGAGCGCTGGTTCAGACAATGTCTTGTTCCTTTGCACAGGTAAAGACAGTGTCTTGTTTTTGCTCAGGTAAGGACATGGCTTACAGGAAGGTGCGTGCGGGCCATGGGGGGCCACTACACTCTCAGGACCTGGAGAGAGAGGAGCTGCAGGCCAATGCCCTGGAGCTGGAGTGGGACATGGAGAAGGAGCTGGCGGAGCCCGGCCTAGACAGGTATATCCACATTTGACATTTACTTTTGCATTTAGCGTTTACATTTAGCAGGAAACTCTTATCCACAGAGCTATCCACACATTGTTTTTACATACAAGCCCATTTATACATCTGTATATTTTACTGAAGAAATGACAAGTCCAGTTCCCTAACCATTGTACTCTGCCGCCGCCCCAGGTTCCAGCTGGAAGATGGCGAGCACCACACGGCGGGAAACTCGGCCAGGCCCACCGACCTGGACATGGAGCCCATCCAGCCCTCAGTGTCGCCCCACGGGCGCTCCGAGCGGCTGCAGGAGGACCCTGACTATGTCTCCCACTTCACCCGGCCAGCACCAAAGAGCCAGCGCCGGAACAGCTGCCCGCTGGCCCGCTACTTCCTGCTGGGCGGTGGCCTGTTTGTCCTAGGGCTGATCATCGGACACTACGCACAACGGGCCGACAGCCAATCGCCAGCCCCGCCTGCGGACACCGATATCCACCAACAAATACTGCAAGACATCACTGCAGAGAAGATAAGGAGCCACGCAAGGTGAGCTAAATTGTGAATCATATTCAGCTGGGTCAAATTTTGTTTTTTTAAATGGATATTGTTAAAATACATAAACTCACATTATAGACACAAGTAAAAACTAGTGTAGATTACTGAATTTAAATTCATTTTTTGAATGAATTGACTGAATTCAAATGGAATTCGATTTTTTGAATGAATTGACTGAATTCAAATGGAATTGTCTGCAACTCTGTGGCTCTTGGGCTGTCTGTCTGGGCACGAGCAGGTGCCCTTACTGACTGGTTCACATATGGCAGTTATGTAGGGTAATCAATTCAATGCTGATCAGTCGCAAGTGGCCATTTCAGAAGGCTTCATTTCAAAACAGCGTATTCTGAGGAAACAGATGTGGCCTTTCTCCAAATCGTCCTCGGAGGGACCGGATGTTTCTCACAAAGACTGTCTCCCAACATCCAGCAAAAAGTCTAACCCCACAAGTGACAACCAGGCCTGTTCGCCGCAGTCTCGGCCTTGTAGCACCTGTCAGAATGAAACAAATCCCAACCAGGTATTAATGTTAAATTAAATGTTGAGAAACCTCATGCGGTACCATATTGTTTCTGAGCCCCCAGATCACGGAATACATGTATATTTGTGTCAGAGAGATAACTCCATTTCCACTGAGCCGAGACAGTCTGACTCTTCTCTGAGCGGGGCTTTGTGCTTTTTCTCTCCTATTTATTATTTATTTAGCGGTATTTATTTTTCAAGCAGCTGCACCGACGGCGGGGCTTGTATTCCCAGGGAAGGACACACAAATGTTCAAATGTGAAGGGATCCGAGAGCATGGAGTCGACCCGCTTGTCATTGTGCATTCTCTCTGTGTGTTCTTTTGAGCCTCCCTCCCACACTTCCATTATATGGCTGTTTCTGGAAAGAAGTACATATTTACGGAGATAATTACATTCTTTACTTTAGAGGCGCAGAGGAAAACCCACGATCTTACTTCACAGGATTGTATACCCTTACGGGACAGAGTACATTGTGGCTTACTGAAAGAGAAAGTTTCTCCAGAATGAAAAGCGCCTTCCGCTGAGTGAATCTTATGTGTTCTGCATTAAGGATGGCCCACACACGTGAACCGTCGCCTGGGTACCAAATGAAAATACCTTTCAAGAGTTTGCTTAGTTGGTTCAAAAGAAACCATAATGAAGTTTTTTTAATTTTTTTATTTTTATAAACACTTTCCAAAGGCAGCTGTTTGGTCACATTTCATTCTCATCCATTTCCTCTCCAAAAACACAACATTACCATTTCTCCTGGTTTATTGCTGCTGCCCTCCTCCATACATTAGCCAACGGCATGGTCACAAATCCAACCAATGGGCCAATACAGGGCAGAACACATCACAGTGATAGGATTTGAGGATTTGAGTTTTTTTTATCAATGGAAAGTGTGATTCGTCTCAGTTTAATGCTCGCCTTTTTGTATCAGAGCTTGTTATTGATGAGGCGTAGTTGCACATGTTACTTCCAGTTTCATACCCCATGCAAGTGACTTGTAAGCCCATATCTCTACTGTATTTAGTCTTCGTTGCACTTTAGAATTTTTTTTTTCAGCAGCCGCCTTAAAATTCCCATTTGGGCCTCCCGCGTGGTCCAGTGGTTACAACGTTCGACACTGGCCATGGAGACCGGGGTTCAATTCCCCATCCCACCAGAGTCGGCTCTGGCCGGGAGTGCCACCAGGGGCGGCAATTGGCTGTCCGCCCCAGGGAGGGGGGAGGGGTTACGGTCGACGGCCTGGTGAGTGCCGTCTCGGAGGAGACGATGCTTCACCTTTGTCACTACTGGTCACACGACTACAGCAGCGAACTCACATTACTAGGGGGGGATTGACATAAAAATAGCAGGTGTAATTGGCTACTAAATTGGGAGAAAATGGGAGAAAATCAGAAACAAAATCTTTAAAAAATAAATAAAATAAAATGTTTGTGTAAATGTAAAACATATTGTGGTAAGGGCACCCTGCCTTGCTGAGAAATATTTTTAAGTAGAACAGGCTTCCTCAACTCCTGAGCATGCTTGGTTTTCATTCCATCGGAAATAGCGTGAGCTCTTATTTGAGCTGTAGTCTGTGAAGGGGAGACTTGATTGATTGATTGATTGATTGATTGATTGATTGATTGATTATGAGCAGGTAAAATGGAGGTGGTGGTAGGTGCTCTACAATGTGCCACCCGATGTAGTTTAACAAATTATATCAGGATTGATAAATGTGAATCATTTAAGACACTGAGAGCAAATGGAAAATAAAAACATTGTCTTGAAATATTAATTATTTCAGTTCGGAAAGGTTTTTTTATGGGTTCTCTGCATTGTGCTTTCTTAATTGCATGAAGATTATATGCTTTTTTAATAATGTATTCATCCAGCTATCATGTATCCGTAGGCATTTTATGTTATTCTTTCATTTGTCTTTGCACACAGTTAAATCGATCGTTAACAGACTTATGTTTCAACGTATAAGGTTTCCTCAATCATTCTTGTACTGTACAATGAATATATTGTTCCCTCTTTGAGTATACAGTTATGTTGCAGCATTGATATTGTTTTGGCTCATCAGTGTGTCTATTTCTTTGCTTTTCTGTTCCAATTTACATTTCAAAGAGTGTGCAAGGGTGAAAAACATTTCCAGCTAAATTGGATTAGCCTAAAATCCCTGGAAGAACTGCATCCCCCACTGTTCTGTGTCCCTCTGATTGTATCCTTTATCACTGTCAGACACCGCATTATACCCTGTAATTGATACAGTCAGACTTGTCTTGTACTTTCTTCATTCTTCAGAATTTAAATAAATAATTTCAAGGTCACATAGTGATGGGACACACAGTAAGAGGGACCTTGTTAAGCAGCCGGGCACCTGGAATAAATGAGCTACTCACATTAGAAATTTTGGAAAAAGGCTGCGGCAACATTATCTACATAATCATATTCTCTGGGAGGCGGGGGCCTCAATGGTGATTGACATGCACCTTGGCCATTCGGCGCTGTTCTATCGGGACTTCAGCCTATCCGCCCCCGAGTGGGTGTATTCCCACAGCTATGACTTCTCCTTCCCTCATTCAGGGAACTGGGGTTACATACAAGTAACTGCCAAAACACTTTGGTAACCCGGGGGGACACTCAAATGACACTGGCCCGGGGTAGGAGAGTCCCAGCTGGGTGAGGGAGTGCTCTTTGAAAGGGCCTTTTCCCCAGTACTGACCTTGTCACCCGATGGACACTCGCAATACTGCACCCTCATGATCATTCATTTGTTGCCTTTATTTTGGCAGTTACCTGTACGTAAACAGATGGGGGTTTTTTATCAATGGAAAGTTTCAGTTTAATGCTTGCCTTTTTTTTGCAGAGCTTGTTATTGATATGGCGTAATTGTGTATACACTTGACAAGCAACTCACATTAGAAACTGTGGAAAAAGGCAGCGAGAGACTGCATCTAACCTCCAGCCCTCCATGAGCGCAGCGTTATGAGACCCGTAGATTAAGCCTGGGGAGTCAGAACCCGAAGCTTGTTTGTGGTTATGTTTCTTGTCCATACATTGAAGCAGGAGAGTGAGAGTGGCCGTTGATTATTGATATGTTATATTGATATGTATAGGTGGTTATTGATATGTTTTATTCTCACCCTGCGATACGCAGTTCATTCAGCCATTTGTCATGATTGGTGGCCCATTTGACCTCACAACAGCATTATGAACTATCAATTGTCTCTGGCTTTGGTGAATGGCTCAAAAAAGCTCATTCTAACAAAATACCAAACCCCTGTTGCATTTTATGTGAGTTGTTTTACATCCTGAATGAACATAAATGTATCCAGATGGATTAAAAACTAATTATTGCATTGAAAGGCTTCCTGGTGATGCATGTTCAAACAGGATGATTGCGCTCAAAGAACATGTGGTCTGCTATTCACTGATGCAAAATTGAATTCACAGTCTTCAATGAATGATTAACAGAGACCATATTTGCTCTACTGGCAAGGTGCCATTGAGCCATGCAACATAAGCTTGGGAGTAAACACAACCAAAATTATGACAACAAATAATTACATACCAATTATAATTTCTTCTTCATTTGTAATAACAGGGTAAAGATATTTCTATATTCATAGTCCATTTTATGATATTATTATGATTTCATTATGTTCCATTTATGATTTATGAACTTCAGTTTTTTGTGCTGTGCACCAGGCCTACAAAAAAAAATGCATTTAAGGGAGTTTAGAAATACCTTTTACTGAAGAGCCTGTTTTAAAACCAGTCAGTAATTTCAGTAAGGTAATTAACCATGCCGTCGGATGAATGACCTCTCGAATTAAGCGCAGGTATCTGGGCAAAAGTGGAGCCACACAAACAGGAGTGTGTAATGAGAGGAGAAGTAATGAGGACCAGCCAAGGTGAGTGTTGGCGAAGGGGAGCTCGCCCATTCATCAGCAGAGGGACAGCGTGTCCAGCGTAGACAAAGAATCGCGCTGCATGCTGTTAAAAAAAGATCAAAAGTTATTAAGGAGGGGCTCATGGCCCTGGGGGTGGGTGTGATCTTGCCAAGAAAGCGTCCTTAATGAAATAAAAGTGAAGGAAAACCCATACGGTTATTCCCGATGGGCAGAGAGAGGGAAAATACAGGACACACCCCACACCCCCACACACACACACACACACACACAGTCACAGAGTACAAGTGCTTCGGCTAATACGTGTCGCATGCAGTCTTTCCTCCATCTTTGGAACTCAGAGCGGAGTGGGTTCTGACTAAACCAACTATAAGGAACAACAAATGGTTTTCTTTGTAGGTGTAGCTGTAATGGTTGCATAATATACATAGGATATATATTCACTCTCTGTTGGGTTTTTTTAAACCTTAGGATTCGTTTGGCTTTCCGGGCATATAGGGTTCCCTGGGACAGCTCTCTAAAGAAATACCCTTTGATCAAACATCTGACCAATTTCAACTCAACTCGAGGCCTTATGTCTTGTCTGTATGATCACAAAAGGCTCCCCTGTAGGTGCAGTTTTGGAATGGAACAGGGAACTTCATGCACTTGGGGCTCAGCTAAACTGGGTTGTAATTTGGCATAATATATTCTCCAGTATATAGTATACATATTGCATATAGATTCTTGCAAGCTGCATCTGCTTTTCATTTTTTTCCTTTATGGTAAATGCCTTATTAAATGTCACAATAATCCCCCTCATGAGGTTATAATTATTTGTGTTGTTTATTTTATCTTTATTTATTGGAAAAACCCAATGAAAACATTTATAACATCATTTAACCATTGTTTCTTGAGATACAAATACTACTGTCGAATATCTCATCGCTCCAATAGTACGCAGGGTGTCCCTTATCAAGAATAGCCACAGTGAGTGTGACCCAGGAGTAATGGATAGGAGTCTGGAGTAAGCTCATTTTACACAATTGTTGTCATAAACGTATGAGCCCTGTCAGTGTCAAATGTTATCTGAGCACAGCGCCACTGCAATTTGACTGAAAATCACTGCTGTTCAAATGAGACATTAAACCAAGGTTCTGACACACTCTTGTCACTAAAGATATCCGTGGCACTTATTTCAAAGAGACAGGGTTCCTTGGTGTCCTGGTCAAATTTCCATCCTGCCACCTAATCATTTCCCAGTTTAACTGGCTCAGTAATTGAGTGTGGTGAGCATTCTCTCCCTTTCCACCTCAGCTGATGTGTGGTGAGCGTTCTGGCACAAAATGGCTGCCGTGCATCACCCAGTTGCTGGCTACACATTCACTGCTACCCCCCTTTCACTATAAAGGCTTTGAGATAATGAGTGAAAGAGGCTTTAAATACAAATCAAACATAATCATCATCATTATCATCATCATCATTATCATCATCATCATCATCATCATCATCATCCCCACTGGGGCCACATATACTGAAAATGTATGCATTCACTACTGTAAGTCGCTTTGGATAAAAGCGTCTGCTAAATGGCGTATTATTATTATTATTATTATTATCATCAAGTGGAGCTTTCAGTTTAGCTCAGGCAGCAGAATAGTGATTAAGTGATTCAGGAGCTAAAGGTTGCAGGTTTGATTCTGTGTTGAGACCTTGCTTTCATATCCTTCAGTAATATACACATCTAACGAGAGTGGCCTCAGTAAATGTCCAGATGCATAGATGGGCAAGTTGTAAAAAGCTTGTTGTCTTGATTAGGAGAATTTGCTAAAGAAATAAAGAGTACAGTTTCCCACAGGTATTGTGACATAAAAGATTAATGCCAGAAGTGAATGCATTGATGATTAAATTAGATTGAGCCAAAGAAGAAATACATTATTTTAATTAATTTTACAAACAATATGATAAATAGCATGTTTTAGTGAAGATTATATAAAATCATTTCAGGGAATGAAAATCCTTTTTTTTATCAATCTAATTAAACCACAACATGAATCACTTTTCCCTGTGTGTTGATACTGTACGTGGTTTGGTTACTGTATCATGTGCTTGGTGAGTCATTCGCCTTGCAGTTAATTTTATTCCATACGGGCCTATCTTACACTTCCTTACGTGATATCAAAGCTCATCTTTACTGATCGGTTCATCCAATGGGAGGGGTTTTTATTTCCTTTCAAAGGTGGCCAGAGATGCTAAGTCTGCCTCAAAGGATCCTTTTATTGCTGTGAGACAGACATTTGAAATGTATTCTGGTGTTAATGGGGTGATGATAGCTAGCTCAGGCTGCTTCATGGAGCCCAGTGGCTAATGGGTTAAATTGTATCTGCATTGCCACTGATTTTCATGCATTTAAAAGTCACACTCCAATCAAACCCAAATTGAAACAGAATATCTACAGGTGGGGCTGGCGGATGGCCCAGCGGTCTAGTGCACCGCGCTTTGGAGCGGTGTGCGCTGCCCGTCAGAGACGCGGATCGAAACCCGCGTTTCTACCAGACCGGCCCTGGTCGTCAGCCCGATCGGAGGCGGCATTTGGCTGTCCGCCTCCCGGGGGGGGGGAGGGAGAGCCGGCACGAGTCCGCCGAGGAGAAGGTTAATGGAGTCCGTGGAAGATCTCCGTCTCGAAAGAAGGCGGGGAAATAGGTCCAGGAATACGAATCTCGTTCCCGGAGGACGGGCGGCGGACTCGTGAGGGTGGGGAATTGAAAATAAAATAGAGGGTATAATTGGCTACTAAATTGGGAGAAAAACGGGGGAAAAATCAGAAAAAAAAAAAAAAAGAATATCTACAGGTAACAGCCAAAATATAGTCAACACTTTGGTATCCCAGGGGGAACACTCAAACGGCCCTGGCCTCAGTTAGTAGAGTCCCAGTCGGGTGGAGGGAGCTCATTGGAAAGGGAAGGGAAGCACCCACTATGGACACTCGCGGTACTGCACCCGTTTAAAGGATCTCTCATTTACTCACTTTTGTGAATTTTGTTTTACTCAGTGTTGCCTTTATTTTGGCAGTTACCCATAAGTATTTGTTGCTATCATAATTCATGTTTGTTAACATCCAGTAAGGTTGTAGTCTCACTGAGGTAAGAGCCAAAAAAACCACAGTGTTGGAGATGACAACAGGATTTCTACTGTATCTCTCCGAAAGGCTTCAGATCTGCCTATTTCAGTGGCAAGGAATACCTGTCTGGCTGGTGCTGTCAGGTGCACTGGCAGGTAATGTCTAGGGAGGAAGAAAGCCCAAAGAAATTGGGCTTTCCATGCCATGATGTTCCCAGAACATGTGACCTCTTTCATATCAAATTTTATTTCACATGATTATGATAGCAGTGATTCAAAATTGGAAATTAAAATGGAACTTTAATGTCATTTAATGTAGCCAAATTTTGTAATTAACATTGTGAGAGTAATGGAGCCTCTGAAACTTCTCATTAGCTGAATAGATCAAAGTCAAAGGTTGTGATTGACACAAGACTTGCACACGTCTACTGAATCTAAATGCGAGGCATTTGAACGGAACACACCATACAAATTAATTGAATTTACCATGGAAATGAGAGGGAACACTGCTGAAGTTTAGCACGCTCTTATTTTTGTTTTAGTGGTTGAATTTTCTCTCTGCAATTTTTGATTTCACGTATTCACTCACTGAAACGATTCCATTTAATGGTTGATTCAATTTCATTCAGTTGCCGTAATCAGCTAGGCTATTTGTTGGATGCAATTTCATTACGGTGACAATTCCTTTATTTATTTGCTAACGCGATTTCTTTTTATGCGATAATAGATTTATTAATTTCAGAGAGAGAGACAGGCAGAGAGAGAGAGAGAGAGAGACGGCCACAATCATAATCACACCGAGAGGGGGATTCTGATAATGGGATTAACAGCATTGTTGCTGGGGGAGGTTTTATTTTTGTTCCTTTTGGACATGTCAGGAAAGCTATGTATGCTGTATTATGAATGACAATATAGCTGAATGGCCTGAATACATAGAACTGAATATTGTCATGGGAGTTTGATGTCATATTGTGAGAAATGTTCCAGCTGCAGTTTTTCCATATGTAACCTCCTTGGGAATAGAATAATGAAGGGACTGGGTGACAACATGAACCATTGCCATGATGGAATAAAGCTATTGTTGTTTGACAGTTATATTAATAAAAATGGCCTTGGTCTAAATATAAATAAAAGAAAAGGCATTAATGTATGTAATATATATATATATATATACATAAACAATATGTATAAAAAGACTTAGTTATGCATTTTTCCCCAGGTATATCTTAGACTTAGACTAATTTTTTGCATTTTGTTGTGTAGTTAAATAATGTGTGTGTGTGTGTGTGTGTGTGTGTATTTACGTGCATGTTTATGTGTGTGTGTGTGTGTGTGTGTGTGAGAGAGTGAGTGTTACTGTGCATGTGTGTGAGTGTGTGAAAGTGTGTGAGCATGTACTGGTGTGTGTGTGAGCTTGTGTGTGTATGTGTGCTCATTTTTAGTAGGATGTAAAGCTTCACTGCTCTGCTAACTCAGCATCCATGGGCGTTCCCAGTGTTCAGGATCATCATTAGGGTATGCACGCTGCAATCGATCGGGGAAGAAAGCAATTGATATTCTGAGAGTAGGAATCAATATTAATAACTGTATGTTACAATGGCCATCTAATAGCAGGATAGCACTCATTGGCTCCTGTCATTTACACACAGATGTGATGGGAGCATTTTTCATACTTGAAGAGAGCTTGAATTAAAACAGACAGATTGATTTCAGTGCACATGAGTGTGAGTATATTCTCACTTGACATGCTTTCGATTTATTATGGAGCAACCAAGCCCTGATATAATGATAAACGCATCTTTGGGGCAAACCTATCTCTCTTCTGAAGCAGTCTGGGTTTTGGAGGACATTGGGGAATGAAAGTCAGATAAAAGCTGTTGTCCTTCCCTTGTGAGTAAGGGCAAGGAAAGGGAGCTAATCCCAGAACAACCCTCCCAGCTAACACGTGGTGTTCTTTGTACTTTGGTGCAATGTACTGAGAATTCTTCCTTTTCTCAGTTTCTCTCTCACTGTGTTAGCGTGTGGATGGTGGGTTTGACCAGTGGTTTCCAAACCTTCCTGGGCCACAACCCACTTAATGAGCGAATACATTTTCTGTCACCTACCCCTTATTAAAATGTAGCCTGACATATGTTCAAATAAGGAATTAAAAGGTTTTTAATACTTATCTAAAGAGGTGCATGTACACTGTAACTAGTGCAGTGCAGGTAGCAGGTGCAGTGTTTTGTGAGCGGTGTGATTATCAGTGTAAAATGTGTTTGAGTACACCTGCTGGAAACTAGGTTTATCTCATAATTGACAATGCTTTACACCGTATACATTTCTGTAAATACTTTAAAATGACAAAAAACACATGTAACAATGAACAAAATGAACATCAAAGAAATGTTCAAGAAAATTATATTGAAAATTGAATCTTGGATTCCTCAAAATAGCCACCCTTTGCCGTGATAACAGCCTCACAAACACGGGCCATTCGGTTAATACGTTTCAGCAGGAAATCACCCGATATGTCTTCCCAGCTCTCCTGCAGCAATTCCCAGAGAAACTTGTGGGTTGCTTTGCTTTGACTCTTCTGTCCAGTTTGTCGCATACAATTTCTATGGGATTGAGGTCTGGACACTGGGCAGGCCAGGTCATCAGTTTGAGTTGTCCTTCACGTTCCTCCTTCACCAGGTAGTTCTTGCACAACTTCAAGGTGTGTTTCGGGTCGTTATCTTGCTGAAGAATGAAGGAGTGCCCGATTAGCCATAGTCCAGATGGAAGGTGTACTCAAACTTTTGACTGGTAGTGTATATGATACCGCAAGTGATACTGCAACCCACCTCGGCACCTCTCCCGACCTGCCAGTGAGTCCTGACCTAGTTTGTAGTTTATAGCTAGTCAATCACAATGAATTGTTTGAGCCAATCAAATGGTTTTGCGTTTCACAACAAATCAGAATGATTGGTTCAGATCAGTGAGTCACTGGTAGCATATGGTAGCTCCACCCATTCTTGGTGTCATCCCTATGGCGAGTTAAGGACCATAGCTAGTTATATAGCAGGTGGTCCATGCCGTGATTTTGAGCGGCGCTACACAGCATCATGGTTTGGTTTGTGAGCACTGTGCCTGGCAGGGTCTGAGCTGTCACATCATGAATCAGAGCTCGCCCACTGGAGAGGTGGACCTCAAACCCAGAGTGCCCTGCAGGTATCTGAGACTGGAAATCACAGCCACTTACGTTTGAGTCCCACTCAATCTGGAATTAGACAGATTATCGAGGACACTTTTATTGTTGGTGGGGGAGGTAATGTGAGGGATTGTGTGTAGGTGGGGAGGGGGGAGGTAATGGGAAGGATTGTGCCTCTCCTGGATGTGCAAGCATTGGAGATTACAGGTGAGTTCAGCAATGCTTAAGAAGACCCCCTCCAGCATTAAAAACCCACTCCAGGTGAAGAAGTTAACTTTTAAATGTAAAGTCTCTGCGCACTGAGCGGCTTGCTCACCTGGGCGATGGGGCGGTAGCCAACCTCATTTGAATCCAAACCTGTCCGAGTGTGAAACCCAAAGTGCAGTTCTAAGAAAGTAATTAAAGTTGGGGCAGAGCTTTCTGCACTTGGCCCAGGCTGCTCTGCTCAGTGCAGTTGTTAGAGAGCCCCTCAGCACTTTCTCCTGCGCACATAAAACCCAGGCCAATTGTTTTATTTTTTTAATCTTATT
Organism: Aldrovandia affinis; assembly: GCA_029706075.1. NCBI lineage: Eukaryota > Metazoa > Chordata > Actinopteri > Notacanthiformes > Halosauridae > Aldrovandia > Aldrovandia affinis. The sequence continues at coordinate 13,480,679 of JAINUG010000001.1, forward strand.
TCTTATTTCTTTCCTGTTTTTCTCCCAATTTGGTGAACAGTTATACAGTTGTCTATGTCGACTATCCATTCGTATCATACTACAAGTTTGCCGCTGCAACTCACAGCAAACAAATGGTGAACTGAACCGCCGCCTCCGAGACGGAACCTGCCAAGCCGTCGACATGGGGCAAGCTCATGCCGGCTTCCCTCCCCTCTCACCCTAGGGTAGACAGCCAAGAGCCAGAGCTGGGCTGGCACACCCTTGCTCAAACCCAAGCTGCAGTGGGCAACCTGCATGTAGAACAAGCACCTTCACCAGGTGTGCCACCCGGGGGGGCCGTGGAAAACCCACAGTGATTAAGCACAAGAATATCTCAATGCGCAAATACAGGGAACTTCCAACATAATGGCAATGCTTTGGTAATCTGGGAGGACACTCAAATGGCTAGGAGAGCCCCAGTGGCCGCGGGGCTTGTTGGAAAGGGGAGGGCCAGGCCGGGCCTATGTGATGGTATGATCCACTGACCCTCCTCATCCTACTATGTTGAGTTTCCTCTCCGTATTGGTGCCTCGCAAAGCTCTGATATTTATCTTTTTAACATTTATTTCAGATTTTCCCCCTGTTTTTCTCCCAATTTGGTAGCCAATTGTACCCTCTATTTCTTCAATTCACCCTGCCCAACAAGTTTGCCGCCTGTCTCTACGGGACAACCAGTAGCCCACGGCTGGCAATGATCCGCCTCCTCCAAGACAGAACTTGCCCACCTGTCTTTACAGTATTTACAGCCCGGGGAGAGTGCTTTTACTGTTACACCACCCGAGGCCCCTAAAGCTCTGATATTTAGCTACGGATGTACAAACTTGCCTCTACTTTATGTCTCAAAAACTCCATCGCCCTGATGTGAATCATTAAATTATAAATCATTTTGGCTCTATGTGTTTTGTATTCTTGAAATCATGAAAGGACATTAAACACGATAACAGCGTTGGCATACTGTAAAAAGGGCTCTTGGATGTTTCCCCTCTGCTCAATTTATCTATTATTTACTTTCTGTGAACAGAAGTCTTTTATTTAAACCCAAGATCTGACATTTTCAAAAATAAAAAAAATGGAAGTAAAAATGAATCCACCTGTGTTATCTGAAGGCCATGTCATGACCAACCTCCTGAGGCAATGTCATCACCAGCCTTCTGTATACTTCACTTGGTTTAGGGTGCAGATACAAGATAAGAGATGGAAATAAAGAAAACAATAACCACTTTTTAACAGTCTTTTTCCCCTATCATGTTTGTAAATTTGTAAAATGAGTTGCTTTTTACTTGAATAAGCATATTGAGCAGTGTCAATGGGTTGGATGTGCATGCCAGCAGAAATGTCTGGGCAATTATTGTTTAGATAACAACCACAACTTTTTTCAAGTTTAAGGGCTGGGGTTCACCTGAATTGGGGTTTTATTAGAGAGTCTAGTAAATGTATTGATTTTATATGTTATTTTCTTATGCTTATATGTTATTCTTTCTTATTATGTATCTACTTTCGTCTTTACTATGTATATTTTATATAATCTTCATCATGTTTTCCTCTTTAAGGAAAAAAGGGGAGGAGAAAAAAGCCAACAGCATTCCCAATGCAGCAGGGTGAAGAAAGCCAATTACAACCTGATGAAAAAAACAAATTAGAAGTCATTTTATGAAACTCCTAATTTGTCAGAGTATGACCAACCCCATAAATCACTTTGGAGCATTCTAAAACAGTAGGCATTAATTATAGCTTGGGTCTTAATCAGTCTATATATATCAGTTACTGCTCTGAGAATGGAGAGGCACAACATCCAATTTGCAGATCCCATTTAATCAAGTAATTGTGTGCAGTGTAGTCTATGTGTGAGTGTGACTTCTGCCATTTCTGCTTCCACACCAGAGAGCAAAAGGTATAGCTTCTCTGTCCCTTTAACCCTCATTGAACCCTTATCTCTGGCTGGTGCAGTTTGAATTAACGCACATGTACCTACAGGTGAGGATTTCACCCGGACATAACGCCACAAGTCGGGTCCTCAGTAATCCACGATCTCACTATTAATCATGAACCAGAATAGGAGGGACACCATTCACAACAGCGTGGGAGTTATTTGAGGGAGGGTGTATTTCAGTACTGTTCATTTGCTGGAATAATTGTTAGAATACCAACAAGTTCTGTTTTCTGCACTGCCAAACAGCTGTCCATGCAGGTGTTTCAAGCAGAAAGTAGAGAAGGAAGGGAGACGGTGATTAGTCTGGTTACCGTTTTGTGAATGAAATCGAGTACTGGGAATCACAAAAACGCTCACTCTGCCGTCACAGATTGTATGGACACACCAGATACTCAGCTTCGGATTCTTAACATCACAAGTCCTGTCTCTTTAAGCCAAAACATTCTAATTTGATGCACCTTCTGAAAATGTATTAAGGGACGAGACCGAGTACAGTTCTGTGCCAATGCACGCTCTGTACTGTGATACAGAACTGGGAACTACCTGTTACCAACAGGAACCTCCTGTAGTAAGAAGCAGAGAGGACAGAAGGGGCACAGGAGCTGAGTATCTGCTAGGTCTAAAGCTGGGTTACTCAAATCACGCTCCTCGTTGGTCGGGTACTGCTGTTTTTTCCCAGCTGGGATTCAGGTGAAGACACTCTGACCAATCAATTGCACTCAATTACCTACCTGAGAGAAAAGCAAACCAGAACCAGAAAGTTTGGATTTGTGGGCCAGATTTGAGTAACCTTGCATGTGTGGATCTAAAGGATCTGTGCTCGACGTCTCCGTTGGAAGGTGGAACGGGGGCAAGCAAGGTTTCCATGCTGAAACAGTCCTTTAAAGTGAGAGAGCGTGACCCTTCATCTCTAATGAGTCTTCCTCTTTATCTCTCACGCAAAGTCGCATTAAGGGTGCATAGTAAGTGTCTCGAGAGGACATCGCTCTTCAAAACACTCAGACATTCATCTACTCAGGCAGATTAAATACCATCACTCAATGCATTAAGTACCGGCATAAGGAACTCTGGTGTAATTATATAAGAATATAAGAAGAACATAATGACTAGAACAGGCCGTTCGGCCAATCTAGGCTCGTTATTTCCTAGTCTAGAGAATATCCAGTACTGCATCAAGCCTTGACTTGAATACCCCAAGTGCTTCTGCCTCCACTACATGACCTGGCATGACTACATGATCTGTTCCACACATTTGCAATCCAACATCCTGTTGGCTTTTTTCACTACTTCAACACACTGCTTCGGTGCGGATAGACTTTGTCCAACTACAACTCCCAAGTCTTTTTCAAATTGAACACATTCTAATTTGTCTCCTCCCATAAAATATTTATATAATAATCTCTTATATTTTTTATTTCCCACATGCATAACTTTCAATTTTGTAATGTTAAATGCCATCTGACTTAGTAATGAAAGCAGAAGTTGCAGAAGCACAGTATTTACTGAAATCGACAGTCCTGTGCTTATCTTTTTTTTTCATTCTCATACAGCAGTGGGACTGGACAGAACATTTCGGATTAGGCCGTCTTACCAAAGCGCTATGCTATTCATCTGTTTTGTAATAGGATCTGCTCGTAAATACATTAAACCTATTTAACACAACCATATCAATGTTGTTGTGTTAGCCAGTGGTTAATGGAATTTAAACCACTAAAAGTAATTCCGTCTTTACGAGTACAGGCTCACATTTGAGATCCAGAATCCAGCTTTTGTCTGTGACATGCGAATGATACCCAGATGCACACACTGCTCATGGCAGAATTTTGGATCCACTCCATTAGAGATTGTTGCTTGCTTCAAAGAGACATATTTTGTTCCCACATGCTTGTGATCCAGGACCTCCATACAATAGAGGTCTTTCGTAAGGCCCTTTTAAATGATTGGGACATCGGTTCCACAATAGTCTGAGATTTGAGGATTATTCTTTAAATTTAATTTGACTGTTTTGGATCCCTTCCCCCCCATGAGAAATCTGCACCCACTGTTATTATATGTAAGGGTATGCATTTTTCACCACCTACTGTATGTCAACAGACATATTTTCACAATTGAAAGCAGTAGCCAACTCACAAATCAATCAGTATGATTTCATGTGGGTGTGTGCAGTGCCAACTGCTGCACTGCAATGTGCACCTCATTTGTGGTAAATGAATGATTACTTGAGATTGTACTGTGTTGATTGCTTAACAAGTAGCTTCAGAAAGTCCTCCAGTGACCTCTTGGTGTTGGAGGATGGAACTGCAGCTCCCTGGCAGAAGTGGTGAAAAAGCATTAATTATATTGTGTGCGTGTTTCACTTTCCCCTGAATGAAGCCACAATGTTCAATCCACAGAGCATGCATTCCATGTATAAGGGAATTGTAGTTGGGGGTTAGCTTGACCTTACATTATTTAATGTGATATGTCACTTTTAAGAATAGTATTTACATAAAAATAATAATATGAATTGGTATCATGATGATTATTATTATTATTATTATTATTATTATTATTATTAATTATTATTATTATAGCCCCTGTCAGGCTCCTCCATCCATGCCACAAGGGTACATGTCAGGCTCATCTGTCTGTGCCCCTGTCAGGCTGTGCCTCATAGGCCCCCACAAAAACACTGCTCAAACATGGCAAGACAGACAGGCGTTAAGGTTATGGCCAAGCCGGGGCACGACCCCTCAGAAATTATGGGCGACGGAGGTGGCAGGTAAAATGACATCTTGGACGTTGATGATTTTTGAGCGGTCGTTTTTTTCCGCTGTTTGTTTGGCTTAAATTCTATTTTCTAACGTGTTCGTGCATGTATTTTGTTGTGTTCGCTTTTATTTTTGATGACATACTTTTTCTGTAGTTTTTCTTTTTCTTTTTTTTGTAGTCTGTAGGAAATTGACATTTGGCTTTTATACTTAATGCAATGCATCTGATGCTTGTTAAATAAACAAATAAATAATTAATAAAATTTATTTTATAAAATTTATTTCAAGATATTTGATGTATGAGGGGGCTTACTATGATGACATGTGTAAACACTAATTTCCTCTCATGATCAACCCATCAGTCTCGTGTCATAAATGTACATTGTCTCTTTTGTTCCAGCTGAGCTGCTGAGACCCCCATATCTTGCATGAACATGAACACCCGAAATGCAAATCCCTTTCCGTGGCTCCTCCCAACACATAGATTTCTGCCTGTGGGCTTTTGCCAAGTGTGGAAGGAATCACTTACTTCCTTCTGTCTCTGTGGCCCTTGGGGGATAGATGACCGCAGCCGTCCCATCTAATTGCCCACAGTGCTGCTATTCCAGTAGCCCCCGGGACTGTGTGTGGATTATTGGGGTTCCCCTGGGGGTCATTACCTCCACAGAAGCCTGCTGATTGCACTCTGTGGGACCTCAGCAAAGTCAGACACTGGAGGTCAATGGTCACCAACTCAGGATCAGCCCTTCTCCCCACTGTGGGAGTTTAAAAGTTCAAGAGAAGCTTGGAGGTGGGTGAACCACAGCAGAGAATGAAATGTATTATTGAAGAACAGAATCACTTTGATGTTTGTGTATATATATACTTTTTCTTTAAGCCCCACAGTCTGTGCATTAGGGATGTGATACGTGGAGTTGTGCATTGTTGGCAGCAGGAATGAAACGATTGCAAAGTTTGCTTTTGTGCCTGGCAGATTGCATATACATTTTTCATCAGTTTACATGTCAAAAGAAATCAGTGCCTTGTCACAACACTACCCCTCCCGTTCTTTCTCTGAGTCCAATTGCCCCATCGGGCTTCTTCTACCTCTGCGCCTTTTCCGGAATCATCTCGTATTAAGGTTGTGTGGCTTGACTGGATTGATACAATACACAGCTCCCGTCACAAATTAAGTTGAAGCGGATTCCGCTACATGCAGTCCATCATGCCAGACAGATCTGGCCCTTTTAAGCACCCACTGGTATTGCAGCATTAATGTGCTCCTTGATTCATGTTCTGCTTTGTTGGTTTGAGAAAGAAGCACACGCATGGAATAATGCTCCCGTACAACCTCGCCTTACCTCCCCGAGATCAAAACAGACCATTGTCAGAGCAGGCATGTTTCATGTCATGGCTTCATGGTTGTACCATGTGGCACAGTAGGTAGAGCATGGCGCTGACAATGCTTAGGTTGTGGGTTCGATTCCCATCGGGACCACATAAACTGAAAAATGTATGCATTCAATACTGTATGTCGCTTTGGATGAAAGCGTCTGCTAAATGGCATATGTTACTATTATATTATTATACGATGGCCTGCAGTCTCTCAGGTGAACAAACATGTGCCGTTCCTCACCTAGAGTGTTCTCCTCCACGTTTAGGAAATGCAATAGTAGGAAAAAGATTTAACTTTACACTGCTGACATGTTGACTGAGCAGGGCTTACAATTTGCCTTCATTTAATTGCATTGTGTGTACCCGAATTTGGACATGATTTGCAATTAAAGAGGAAACTGTTTGTTTACAATATAGTTTGTTGACGTTTGTTTCCTCTGCTGTGGACCAAGATTATGGGACCTTGTTATTCTATAATTATATATTATTATATTACCTTCGTGATCAATGCTACCCAATGAAACTGAGTATGGGGGAAAACTGTCAACTATACATGATTTAGCACCAGTACTCAGCTAACAACTTGCAGTGTGAACAAGAGTCAAAGGAAGTCTTCATTCCTGATTATTGTAGCAGAACTCTGCTACAGGAACAATGCCACCCATCACGTTGGGAAAGCACAGAATATTTGTCATTGATAATATTAGTTACCAACGTTTTGTCTTTGTGTTAATTGACAAATTGTTTCGAAAATCTGCAATCCACATCAAGTGCAATAATGATATGTGCCAGGAAATCAATTGTGCTCTTAGTGACGGACACTCTCTCCTTAAGATTGGACATAGCTATACAATATGTCCTTCTAAGCATCAATTCAATAACATTCAAATCCAGAGTATGGTTTTTTTGTCAGTGTTACCATCTTAAATTGCAAATTTGACAAAAGTGTCCTGAAAACCTCCCACCATCCACTGATATAGTATACAGTATATAATACAAAATAACATGTATTTTATATCTTCACAGTAAACCATCTACAATTTTAAACAGTGATGTATCATTTAGTGTGTGTGTATTTATACAATAAGTGGTAGGGATATGTATTTGGAATGAATATGAAAATGAAACATTTGCATTTTACCCTGAAAACTCCCCACTCTCACCACCCACATGCACACATCTGACATTCATATACTGTAAGGGACTGTGGATCTGATAAAGTTTTAATGCAAAAGCTATCTCGACTACAGCTATCTTCAGCAGCGATTATGCTGAGTTACACATATGAGTGCATCAATGACTAGAGCCACTAGTGCCATCATTACAATGTTTTTACCCATCCCTTTAATTACAGTTGGCATATTAGGTAGTAATCCATTTAAAAATGGGCTCAAGTCAAGAAGTGTGGGAATGAATTTCACCAGTGATGGTCAATTCACACTGTGAATCAGAAGTCTAGAACTTGTATGCATGTATGAGGGATTTTTGTACGTGAAAAACCTTGAAAAAACTAATATGACAAACGCCTTTGTGCATGTCTTATATAGCTACCACAGGAAATTAAGAATTGGACAGAAATAAGAAAAAGCCCATATCCAGTGGGAAACATTAAAAAGACTAGCTAAGAAGTACAACCCACGCGTATGGGCTCAGAATGCCTTTATCACAGTGTTCTGATATAAAGGGTTTTTAACTCCGCATTCAAATACATGCGGCATTGTCTTGTCTTGTATCCAAAGTCTTGTATCCAAAGACCACCTTACTTTATGGACTGCAGACCTTTTTCAGTAAAGAGCATGCCGATGCCTCATTTCTAAGATTTAACAAAAGAGTATATTTTATTCAGAATTGGTTTTCAGCCAAAAAAATGTAAAACAACATTTTTGAGGGATGTTGGTCTGTATGCATAGAACCTTTATGCACAGAAGTAATTCAAAATCTGAAATGTACTGAAATATCACCAACGGTTGGTACAGTGCCGCTATGGAAACAGGTAGAAGGTCTTTCTGCTTTACCCAATTGTATTGACTATTAAAATGACAGTTGACTTTAAATTATGTTATAAAACAATGAAAGAATGCAGAGCTAACATTCTGGAGTGCACAGTGTCAGTGAAGCCTTGCCCTCTTGCCCCTGCTCTGCTAGAACAGCAATATTGCCCATTATCTTGAAAGGGTACAGCAAATCGACATTTTCTTGATTTATAATCATTTTCATGTGGTATTCAAGTGACCAATTATCTTGAATGTCTATAATCCACCGGCATGACACACAAGCAACACATATTTATATGTGTTACATATAATCAATTGTTATTCTCTCTCCTGCTGTTGAAGATTACACAAGGCCAGTATTCATTTTCAATGATAATACCATGATATATACAGTTTCCTTTTTTTTTTTTTTTTTTTTGCAAAGAGCATTCCCGGAATGTTTGGATAAGTTGGTTCAGGTTAGTTTTGCTTGTATGACACACTATATATTGTATGCACTCTGGCAGTTTCAGAAGGCAGGTGTTGTTGTATTTCAACTGGTGAATCTGTAGCAGGAGAAGTAGCTTCAGTCTGTTAGCTCCTCAGAGAGGGCTCGACCGTGAACTGCGTTCAAATGTTTCTGGTTAGTAATGAACCAGCCCCACTAGAGGGCACTGTCTTAGATTTGCATGAAATATCAAATCATAGACTTCTAAATAAAAATAAAGTGGAATAATAAAAGATCATATGCACTCTGCCCTTATTATTAAAATATTCCACTTCAAATACTGTGGCTGTTGATTTTCCTCCATATTTATACATTTGAAAATACTTTTGTTTCGAGGAGAGGTGATCAGCCCTTCAGCTTGCATCCGGGCTGGTTATTAATGAGGGTTTATGCATGACCTTAAGGTGCAGAGCCACTGTTGCTTCATTAGAATATACTGCAGGACATAATGAAACAGATGTAGAATTTAATAAACATCCTGTTTTACAAGAGCTTGCATTTATTTAGGAGATTGATTTGATATAAATTAATTCTGTTCAGTCAAACATATGAATAAATTATTAACAGTGTCATACTCAGTGCGGAATTGCATCTTCATATTTACAGTGTCTGTGAGTGAAACCCTGTGTGTGACAGAAAACAGCAAATATCTACTGCAAATATCACTTTTCTGGTGGCTTGCCTTTTTCCCCAGCAAGAGCGTGAGTCTCTTTCCCCATCTGCTGAACATGCGGCTCCATCGCCCGAGTTGTTTATGTATGGCAACAATAATAAATATTGATTATGTTGAGCAAATCTCGAAATGCCGATCCCGGTCATACACAGTTAATGAAATCGCGAAAGTCGCCTGAATACGGCGCAAGTGAAAATCCGCCAGACTTTTTTTTTTTCTTCATGATAATAGCTCATTCAGCTGGGCGTGGTTCCGCACAGAGGGGCCATTTAATCGAAGCGCAGCTGATTCCGTGATTTCGGGGAAGCGTTAAACGGGGACACGCTCGGCAGGCCGGGGCTCCAGTGTTATTGGTTTATTTTACCGCGGTGCAGTGGATCATGGTAAATGCCCCTCCAGGTTATTAACGAGTGACAAGCATTCTCTCAAGGAGCTGGCTCCCAACACCGGGGCTAAATTCTCAGATCCATCCTTCACCTGCCTGGAGAGGGGCCTGAGATGGAGACGTGCACCACTACCGCGTGAGCGCCGCTTCCATGTCAAATTGATATTCAAGGACCCCCTTAAGATAGATTTGGGACTTCATTTCCATGCATGGGATTATTATATCTATTTTTTATCACACAGACTGCGTACTGCACATAGCGATTTACATTTCGGTGCATTACTGTATTTTGATGGTGTTTATTCAGTTGGCTGTTCATGCCACAGGAGTGTGAATAAAACATTGGACCATGTGCTGAAGTTCAAAGGCAGAAGTCTAACTCACACACAAGGCCCAGCCGTCCAAAGTGCTCATGCATACATTCATACACATTTTTAATACAAGGCATGAGAGCAGCATCGGCCTTTGATTTGTTATCTTGGTGTCCCATGAATAATTTTAAATGTGGGATAGTTTAAATTAGTCTCCCTGATTATTTATTTATTTTGTGTAGGTGCCTTGTTGTTGAGACTTGCATATCAGGGTAATTAATATCGCTTTGCCGATATTCTTTTTTTTCCGGGGAGACGGATTAGTATTAGTGGGGGGGGTGCTTGATTATGTATGCATTCTCAGACAGGGGAGTGTCTTGTTTGGAAACCCCCACCCGCAGTAGCTAGGTCTGCTTCCTGCACATTCCCACGCAGGGAGATCTTACACGCGCTTGTTGATTTGAACACATTTGAATACCTGCAGGGCCAAGAAGATTGATAATAATTGCCACAAAAAAAAGAAAAAGAATCTATCTAGGGCAAGAAAGCAGGTATTTTTTTATGTCTTATTGTGCCAAAAAAGGGGACACTAATTGTACTGACTGGCCACCACAAAGTCACACAAGCAGATGTGCTCCGAAGTGATCAACACAAGCAGCTGAAGCCCATGATGGAGGGAATTTGAATATCTTTGAATAGTAAATTATGAAATGCAGCCTGAAGTGTTTTTTTCTCGGTACTGATGTCTTTACCTTTTCAGTTTGTTTGCTAGCATGTACAAAAAACTGTTTGTATCTAAAAGCTGCAGAGATTGCCTTAAAAAAAAGTTCCATAGATACAGGTAACTGCCCAAATAAAGGAAACACTTTGTAACCCGACAGCAGGACACTGAAATGGCCCTGGCCCGGACTAGGAGAGTCCCAGCTGGGGGGCTATCTGCCAATGCTGTTTTCTGTGGCCCAAAGGACACTCGTGGTACTGCATCAGTTTAAAGGTTTTACTCAAGTCAGTTATTTTGGCAGTTAGCTATACATCTGTTTCTCTGTTCTCTGCATCCAGAGAAGTGACCTCTGCTGAACAGGTCCTTAAATCAATGCTCCTCATCATGTGCTCATCCTTCACCATTAGCCATCCAACGCTCCCTCGGAGCTGGGTCACCAGTGCATGAGGAGATAAGGTCACGTTTGTGGTTCCAACACTCCCTCGGAGCTGGTTCACTAGTGTGTGAGGAGGTAAGGTCACGTTTGTGGTTCCCTCTGAGGTGCACAGGTAAGTGGCTCTCTAGAGAAGTAGAAAGGCATCCATGCCTGGTGGATCGCGGGTTCGTTTCTGCTGCTGTACGGGGCTTAGGTCTGTAAATGGACAATCCTTGGGGGGCAGAGGCAGCGCTAGCCTGCACCTCCAGATCTCCCCTCATTAGCACTGAGACCGAGCCCATTCCCCCTCACTTGCTCATTGGACAGGAGGCATCGAACCATTGTGGCACATTCCGTGGAGCCCCACCATCTGACATGCGCACACACAGGCTAAATAGGACACTATAGGCACTGCGTTCCTCACTCTATGCACTAAACATTCTTACCTCTGTCATCCAGACCTGGGTCACATAATTGTTTTCAATACTTGAACCGTTTTAGACACAAGTGATATTCCTATAGATTATTGACAAAAAACATATTTTCACATTGCAGGCATTTAACAGACGGTCTCATCCCAGGCATAAATTTTTTCATATACAATCCGATTATACAGCTGGATTTACTGAAGCAATTCAGGTTGAGTACCTTTCTCAAGGGTACAATGACAGTGCCCGTACTAGGAATCAAACCCATAACCTTGGCTTTACAAGCCCAGTTCTCTAACCATTATACTCCACTCTTCCTTTATATGATTGTTTTGGCTGGTAAGATGTTTCCTTGAAACATTCTCAGGGATCTGCAAGGACAGTTAAAGGATTTTGATTGCGTATTTGACCCAGGTCTGATGTCATCAGAATTTTCAATTTTATCGCATCGGTGTTGGTTGACTTCTTGCGCTAGCCTATCTTTCAAAATAGCTGCTCTTGGCAGATTTCTGCCTGGACGGGGGCTACATGTGCATCAAAACAAAGTCCAGGGATGGGCTGCTTGTTTCTTAAAGGTGTACTCATGAAAGGTCAGACACGTGGTTCGCAATATAATGAAAGTAAAAAGTCAACCCAAGGGGACTGATTCACGCACTAAATGAAAAGGTAAAACTGGAGTACTGAGTCATTTGTTTCCATGTTCCAGTGCTCAAAAAGGCCAAAAGGTAATAAAGTGGCAACAAACAAAATCTTGAGTTTTGCTGCAGCACAGCTTGTATTACTCACATGGCACTTCTCTTAGAACCTTACACAAAATCCAATCCGAACCTAACCAAGAGGAAAATTATTTTACTGAAGGTGTTCGGGTGCATGAATGCCTACTAGAGGTACCACGGACAGTATCTATCAGCCAGAAACAGGCATTCAACAGTATTGTGTAGTATTCAGCAGTATTATGTTGTGAGTGTCGTGCAGTACTGCGTAGTATTCAGCAGTATTGTGCAGTATTGTGTTGTAAGTATTTTGCAGTTAGCAGCAGCATTGTGTTGTGAGTATTTTGCAGTATTATACAGCATTGTGTTGTGAGTATTGTGCAGTAATCAGCAGTATCCTGCAGCATTGTGTTGTGAGTATTGTGCAGTAATCAGCAGTATTGTGTTCTCAGTATTGAGCAGCATTGTGTTGTGAGTATTGTGCAATACTCCACAGAAGTGACTCCTTCCCTGCATCACTAGAGCTCAGTTACCTCTGTAACCTGGAATTTTAATTGCCTCTCCTACGCGGTGACATTGATTAATCCTTTACCTCTCTACAGCACCATTTCCCAAAGGACACTGTCCTCTCTGAAGCTTCATATATTACTCTACACTCTGTCAAGCACAAATGTGTCTTGCCCATTTAATACTGTGGCTTAAGAGGAATAGAGCCGCTGAATTAAAGTAAGATTTAATGTGCCGCGATAGACCAACTAAACCTGCGTGTGTGAGTGTCTGTGTGTCTGTGTGTGTGTGTGTGTGTGTGTGTGTGTGTGTGTGTGTGTGTGTGTGTGTGTGGGTGTGTGTGTGTGTGTGAGTGAGTATGTGTGTGCGTGCATGTGTGTGTGTGTGTGTGTGTGTGTGTGTGCGTGGAGTACAAGTGCAGCCAAACCTATGCATTCATGCGTGTGTGTGTGTGTTTGTGCAGTACGAGTGGAGTCAAACCTTGCATGTTTGTGTGTGTGTGTGTGAAGTACGAGTTAAGTTTTGCACTCAATTGTGATATTGAGCAACAGTAACAGTGAAAAGTTTTCTGTACACAAAGAATCATTTTGCCTTGCCAGCACGATACAGCAAGCAGTAAGTCAAGGTTCTCCTGACTTGTTGACAGTGTAGGGGGAATGCATCCATTTTCTGCTTTATTACCATTTTGAGCTGGTTCTCAGTGCATAGCAGTGGATGTATTGTATATAACTTTGACTGTAAAGTGTCCTTTAATCCCCATTGCTGATTTTATCAGTTCAATTCAAGATTAAGCAGTGACCTCTTTTAGGTTTAAAAATCCAGTTGGTTGAGAAATAAGAGAAATTGGCTTCAATCAGCCCAGGTGGCAAAACAAATTGTATTGCTGTGTGTGTGTGTGTGTGTGTGTGTGTGTGTGTGTGTGTGTGTGTGTGTGTGTGTGTGTGTGTGTGTGTGTGTGTGTGTGTGTGTGTGTGTGTGTGTGTGTGTGTGTGTGTGTGTGTGTGTGTGTGTGTGTGTGTGTGTGTGTGTGTGTGTGTGTGTGTGTGTGTGTGTGTGTGTGTGTGTGTGTGTGTGTGTGTGTGTGTGTGTGTGTGTGTGTGTGTGTGTGTGTGTGTGTGTGTGTGTGTGTGTGTGACACCAATACATTACCAATGATTACCTTCATCCTATGGTAAAACATTTCTATCCTGATGGGAGTGGTCTCTTCCAGGATGATAATGCCATCATCCACAGGGTATGACTGGTCACTGATAGCGTTATATAGTATTAGTTTTGGGACTTCTGGGAGACACACAGGAGCCTTATGTAGCATTAGCATTGGGACTTCTGGGAGACACACAGGAGCCTTATATAGCATTAGTGTTGGGACTTCTGGGAGACACACAGCAGCCTTATATAGCATTAGCATTGGGACTGCTGGGAGACACACAGGAGCCTTATATAGCATTAGCATTATGACTGCTTGGAGACACACTGGAGCCTTATATAGCATTAGCATTATGACTGCTTGGAGACACACAGGAGCCTTATATAGCATTATCATTGTGACTGCTGGGAGACACACAGGAGCCTTATATAGCATTAGTGTTGGTACTGCTGGGAGATGCACAGGGACACCTGTAAACTACTTTACTTCCAAGAGCCGATAACCTGAGCTCTCTGAGAAATATTAAGGCTGATAATCATATTTCACCTTTTGGAAATGGATTCTGTACAAAGCTGCTTGGCACTAAAGACCTTCCCTGCTTGCAGCTCGGGGTGAGGTAATGTGCAGGGAACAGATAACGGGGAGCCATTTAATGCGGGCGCGGTGGATTTCCCTGGTCACGTCACCTTACCTCGCCGCTAATCTCCCGCCGCTGTGTAATGTTTACATTCTGCATCACACTCCCATTCTCTACTTTCTCTGCTAGTAGTTTAGTGGGAAAAGAGGGGCTTACGCCCTGTACATTGAGCCTCTAATACAAGCGCGCCTTTCCTTTCTTTCTCCACGTACGCACACACACTCACACAGACTCTCACTGCGGTACGCGCTGTAAGCCGGTTTGCGTGGGTGTTGCGGAGTAAAGAGGATATGCCTATTTACACGGGGGCACAGCTGATGAGTGTGCAGATCTCGTGGAAGGGGTGGAAAGGGGGAGGAAACAGAGGAGAGGAATGCAGAATGCAGAATGCCAGTGTGTTGTTCCTCAGCAGCTCTGGCCCATGGAGCCCTGGGTCGTACGGGAAGAGGAAGGAAGTGTTGTCAGTGGCTCAGATGCATTGCTTATGTGAGGCTGTGTGTTTACTGCCACAGCTCCCATGGGGCAGTCCTACAGCACTCTTGCTCTTCCACCATCAATCAACCTCCCCCCTCTAAGGAAAGGCTATAAACCCACAGCAGCACCTGCATTCCATCTCGGAGGAGAAAGGCATTGTGGGTATTGTGTGTTTCCAGTGATCCCGTGGCGAACAGGTTCACATCGCACTTTGAAATAATGAGTTGTTGGGCATTCAAAGGCTTCCTTTATTGCGCTTTGTGAATTAGGCACTAATGAAGCGAGCACCTTATGTCACCGAGCTTGTGGTGGTGGTGGGTGGTCTGAACTGTGTTTGGAATTGAAAAAATAAAAAGTTTTTATATCCTGCAGTAATTCAGTGAAGCTTCTCCTGTGTAATCAGCTCAAACCCACCTTCTTCACCACCTCCCGATTTATTTGTGTGAGGGCTAGGTGAGTTTTATTACTGCAGTAAAGTGGTTTTGGTGGGATGGTTTTCCGGTCAATGGACCCTTGTTAAATTCCCATTACCGACGGCCTGTGAGGGTTGGTGTAATGGCCAGAGCAGTGGTGCACCATCCTGGAGACCCCATGGCCCCGCTAGACAGCTAACGCACCCTGGCCCCACTAGCCACCTAACGCACACCCTGGCCCTTCCCGCTGATCAGGGAGAGAAACCTAAGAAAAAAAAAAATTTTTCAATCTGAAAAATCTGCAGGAAATCCCTCAAATCCAAGCATCCCCTCATTCCGTAGCTCAAAAGTGCATTCACTACCAGCCAGGACCTATGGCGACTATGACACTATACACCCACTCTAAGGCATGAGTGTTGTCCAACAAAGACATTGGAGAGCACCATCTGCATAGCAACAGTAACATAGTGGTAATTACAATGTGCATTTGGGAAAAGTAACCTAATGCATATAGGGAGAATATTGATTGCTGCTGGTAACCATAGTACCTCTGTACAGTTCGGTTGGCTGACTGTGGGCTCGATCCCACCCCCGTTTTGAGAGGAGAGAGGTTATGAGTTTAGATGTGAGGGCGGTGTGGGGGGGATTGTAAATGGAGAAGCCCCTCCAGTATCCCAGCATGATGTTGGGTGACATCAACGCGAGAGCATCAGGTGGGACCCGCGATTTGAATGCAGGACGCAACGAGTCTGATATTCACTCCCCGGCTCTGGACGTGCGTATGAGACACATGAAATATGAAACCACAAAACAGGGAGGGAATTTCAGATCGTTTGGCAATTTGACTGGGGGGTTGGGGAGATGTCCCTCCCCACCATTCTCCCTGTCTGTTTTCCTCTGTGAAAATTGCTCTCTTCACCAGCACTGACGAAAAATATCGATGGGCAAAATGTTAATATTGACGAGACGTGGACAGGCTGTGCATTTGCGCTCTGGCAGAGGCAGATTCGCTCTATTCACACTGAGCACATGTACAATGACATATATAATGACAGATATTACTCTGTCTAGCAAATGGACCAATGACAAGTGATAGTTTTAGTGGTGCTGTTATATGTTTTATGGCACATATCAGTTAGTCACAGGGATGGTTGGATATCCACAACCATGTCCTGTAAGCCCCACCATCCTCCTTAAATTTACTATCCAAGCAGGTCTTACAACCAGCCATAGGTCTGATACTGGAGTGAGAATAGAGAAATACAGTCGTGTTGTTATTCCCATGGCTCTCTGATCACTTAAGGATGCCGCTTAATCACGTACAAAAATGTACTTTGCGCACCAGTGCGCGCTCCTGATATGTTTTTTAGAGTTTCCCTTTAAGCGTATGGTCAGATGAAGCTGACCTAGTTTTTGATTAAAGGGGAGTGATATATATTCACTGAGTGTCCCCTGACCCTCCCACCGGAGTTGGCCAGCAGTTGGTGAATTATGTCATCTAAACGGCCCTGTTTGGCCTTGGTAATTTGAGAGCTGTGGCCCAACTCGTCTCTTTTTTTAATCTTCTCATTTGTGTGCATTTCATACACCACTGGGCACAGTTTAACCTTCCCGGGACGATGGAGTTTAAAGAGAGGTGGCCGCAATCTCACCGTGAACTCTGTCACACCTTTTTATTAAGTTGCCTGCAGAGATGAATGTCTGCCAAGGAAATTTCCTGCACCGATTTTCATATTGTCGTTTGGTCAGAGAACTTTGGCCTTACGTTCCCCAAGGGGATCTCTATACCGCTATTCACAGCACATTTTCACATGCGCCTTCCATCACGGTGGTGAGAGCTATGACAAACTACACTAACAGACTGGCGTTCATTCTTAAAAGAAGAACACCTGTGCACAAATACAAGATTAAGCTTCGTTTTCGATTTTTTATTGTTGGTTTTTGAGCTGAGACACCATGACAGCATGCATCGCAAGGCATTAAGCCAGCTGCCAGGAATTCTGGGTAGTTGAGTAGCTGAGTGGCTGTAGTGCAGGGAGTGGATTTGCACTCACCTCAGCGGTAAATGATTAGGTGCAGGAAGGAGCTGGGGACCAAAAGCTTGGCTAAAGGGCAGCAAGTTACTGTAATCCTTGGATCAGGGACTTTAGCTCTGATCCTCCATGTGGAGAGACCTACACTACTTCACGGCGAGGAGCACAATTCTGTTGTCTAAGCGAGCCACATCCCATCTCAATGAAAAATATAATACATTTGTACGACATAAGCAGCAGGAGTGGGAGGGTGCGGGGTGTTATGGGGAGGGCGGAGCAGCGTCTCTGCACTTTTGAGAGGACTTGGCATACCCCACGAAACGGAGCCCATCGGGCCTCATCAGTGAGGGCACCGTCTCTCCCGCTGTTTCCTCCTCCACACACACCGGCATCCCGTGTAATCCCAGGATTTGAGCAAAAGCTGCTTTGCATGTTGGCTTCCATTGCCGATCAAGTTAAAGGCAGATCTTTATTAAATGAATTTGGACAGCAAACCTATAGCGGAGTTTTTTCCTCAAAGGAGCCAAGTGTGTTTCATGCCTGTGTGTGTGTTTCTGTGTGTTTCTGTGTTTGTGGGAGTGTCTGTGTGTGTTTGTGGGAGTGTGTCAGTCTGTCTGTCTGTCTGTGTGTGTGTGTGTGTGTGTGTGTGTGCCAGTTTTATCTGTTTGCTTTATAGTGTTATCTCCATCTCAGAAAGGTAGATGGCTTTTTATCTCTTTAATCTGCATTTTAATCTGCCCCCTTTTTTGGTGCATTTCTGTTTTGCCTTTACCCACGAGATGCTCCAGATGAATGGGAACTCTGAGATGGAGGATAAGATCTCTACTCTGAAATAACAGCAGCAGATGGGCATGCTGTGGATTGTGCTTGACTGTTTAATAACACATCTGATTCTGCCTTTCCCTTTTGAAAATGTTTATCTCTGAAATGGTATGTTTGTGAAAATTGTATTTTTCCCAGCCTGTGCTGTGCTATGCTGTGTGGCTCTGTGGGATAGCATACTCATGCACTGTAATGTATTTTTATGACATTGATAGATTGGATGTGATTCCACAAAGAATACCTGCAACCTTTTAAGAACATATAGTAATTTGTCATGCCACCATTTCTAATAATCTCTCTAATAGTATATACCTATAGTCGTAAAATAAGTGCAGTTTGGACCTGAAAGTTATTGGCTTTTAAACCCAAATGAGGCGCTAGCACTGTGATATTAAACATGAGCTTCAAGCAAATAACAACGATGAAAGCAATGTTTTTTAATATTCATGATGATGATGATGATTATTATTATGTGAAACATGGCCTAATAGCTATGGCTTCTTAGTCGAACATTATCAAGATTTTTACTATTATCTATAAAGTTTGTAAAGTTCACACAGCAATAGTCAATGACCTCTTCTAATTTGTGGTCGAGTTCAAATGTTATTTGTTCTTTTGCCAAAAATATGAGTATTTTGCAAAAAAGTACTGGAGGATAATCAAGTGACATTTACGTTCCCATTTGTGAGGGTAATTTGCAGAAATTTCATTTCATATGAACTCCTTTTTTTTACCCACAGAGCCCATTTTGTGTGATCTCAGGAACGTTTTGACATTTGAAGTTTTTCAACTGCCGTTAACCTAACATCTGTCTGCTAAATTACCCAGGCTCAAAGATGGTGTGCCACAGAACGGCACACTTGACATTGGTCATTACAGAAACCCGTTGCACTTGTGTCACCTCTCAAATGCACAGATGATCTGTGCAAATGCACCCTGCTCACTGGCAGCTTTAAACATCGTTTTGCATCGCCCAAGTGCCCGTCTTTCTTCTGTAGAGAAAATCTCTTCAGGTTTCACTACATGCAAAAGGGCCTGCACTTCTTATATATATATATAATAATAATAATTATTATTATTATAAAGTGAATTCATAGTAATTTTACAGATTCTTTAGTGGCTCAATAATCTGAGAGCTAAGAGTGGTCTCTGCTCACACTTACCTGTTTTAATTATGACGCACGTTGAGCAAACCATTACGATAGGTTTACAGTACTGATTATTAACTGTAGAACAAAATATTCGATTTCTGTAGTTATGTTTTTATGTCTTTATTTGCTTGATAGCGCACTCTGTCCAGGTACACTGAAGGCCACAGGAATAATAGGAACATAAAGAATAGCATGGGCCTGGAAGCCGGTAGCACAGTAGATATGTATCCAGCAGAAACACAGTGCTAACAGCATGCGCTCACAACTGTAATGTTTGCCTGCTTGCGGTGCCTAATCATTTACCCTGAGACCGACACACATACATCATAATGATGTGTACGTAGAGCCTAACAATGATCTATAAGAGCAATATTATACATATATATATGTATATATTTTACTCCATATGTTCCACCTTTCCTCCACAAGCGAGAATTTAAATCCGGCAACAGTTGGAGAGCTGTCAAGAGCCTTTTACATTATTCATTGAAATCCTTATGTGAACTTTATAATAATAATTCTGTAGAACGACGGGGAGCATTCCACAAAGTCTAGTAGTCATTCATGTGTTAGTATTCAGTTTTTTCCAGTCAATCTACTTTATATATAGATATTGATCATATATTTTTAAGTGAATTATTTCAATTTGACAATTGAAATGATTGTTTAAAGAATGTAGGTTTGTTTCACAGATGGATTTCTGTGTCCATCTCCCTCTCATCGTTTTGAACAGACCGATGTTGTGTAAACTGTGTTTGCCTGCTTTCTGAATGATCATAAATATGAGTTTCCGACAGTTAGACACCGATTCGAGTCAACCTTCCAGTCATAATTACTGGTGGGAAACTCGTATGTGAACTCCTAAGTGAATCACCAACACTAATTGCTTGGTGAAATTCACTCTGTCAAAGAATCTTTAACGTTAAAGCTATTGGCTTGATTTGGAAGTAACATGCATTGATTGAATGATATTAAAGACAGAATATGATTGTGATCTGGTCCACATTATTATATTTTTAGGTTCATAGCATGTTGTTCTAATGTATGTGATCCCTGCACTTATATTATCCTGCATAACCCCTCCCTCCATTATTATATTGAATAGTGACATCAGAAAATGTGTTAACAAACTAGTATTTTATAAATTGACCAAATTGACCTTCTTATCAAATTGTTTCTTGTCATGGCAGGAATATTATCAACATTTGTAAAGAATGTTGAATATCACTGATGTCATTTCCTAGGTTATTAGTAATAGTTGAATTTTTTTACATGTATGGTCAATTCCAAGTTGTTGCTTAATAAAATTGAATTTGCCCAGTGTTACAGTTTTGAATGTAGTCCCAATGTCTCCATTCAATAGCTGAAACACTGCTGTCGAAACATGCATATTAATGAGCTGGGCGGAATCAACGGCATAAGTATAATCATCCATGGTACAGAACATTGCTATGAAGAACCAATTATCACATGCAGTATGCAAATGAGCCCTCCGAATTTATATGTGTAGACCTGGCCTGTGATATCCAATAAGAACCAGCTAATGGCTGTCTAATTAGCATACATCATGCAATGGAAGGACCCAAGGGCTGTGTTTGAAACCGTTCCCTATTCCCTAAATAGTGCACTATATAGTGTGTTGAACAAATTGGCGAACACACTATATAGTGCACTATTTAGGGAATAGGGAACGGTTTCGAACACAGCCAAGGTCTCACATGACCATTCTGTATCCGCTCAGTTAAATTCACTCTCTGGGATTTGTGGTTATTCTAATTGATCGCATCATAAAGGGCCACTAATGGCATCCTCAAAGAACTGTAGAGTTCCAGAACAGAACACTGTGCATTAGAACTAGCACTCTCAAAAAAACAGTCTGAGAAATGGATGGAAAGAATCCATCAGTTACAGTCTTAATATAATATAATATACGCCATTTAGCAGACGCTTTTATCCAAAGCGACTTACAGTAGTGAATGCATACATTTTCAGTATATGTGGCCCCAGTGGGGATTGAACCCACAACCTAAGCGTTGCCAACGCTGTGCTCTACCAACTGAGCCACAGAGAACCATCATCAAGGACTCAATTTAATGTCTCTGCTGCGTGGTACCCCCTCACTCTCTGTAATTCCTCTCCAATGGCTCCAATAGGTTTTGTGAACTCTTAAGTGATTGTATTTCCCTGAATGCAAGCAACAACAAAAAATACAAGAACAATGTACACTATATAGCCAAAAGTCAGTGGACACCCCTACTAATTATTGAGTTCAGGTGTTTCAGCCACACCCATTGCCAACAGGTGCATAAAATCCAGCACATAGCCATGCAATCTCCAGAGACAAACATTTCGAATTCAGAATGGTTCGTAAAGAGCTCAGTGACTTTAAACTGTCATAGGATGCCACCTTTGCCACAAGTCAGTTCGTGAAATTTCTGCCCTATTAGGTGTGCCCCAGTCAACTGTAAGTGCTATTATTGTGAAGTGGAAGCGTCTAGCAGCAACAACAGCTCGGCCACGAAGTGGTAGACCACGCAAACTCACAGAGCGGGGCTGACGAGTGCTGAAGCGCATAGCACGTAAAAATCGCCTATCATCTGCTGCATCACTCACTACAGAGTACCAAACTGCCTCTGGAAGCACCATCAGCACAAGAACTGTGCATCGGGAGCTTCATGGAATGGGTTTCCATGGCCGAGCAGCTGCACACAAGCCTCACATCACCATGCGCAATGCCAAGCATCTGCTGGAGTGGTGTAAAGCACGCCGCAACTGGACTCTGGATCAGTGGAAATGTGTTCTTTGGAGTGATGAATCACACTTCACTATCTGGCAGTGTGATGGACGAATCTGGGTTTGGCGGATGCCAGGAGAACGCTACCTTCCAGAATGCATAGTGCCTACTGTAAAGTTTGGTGGAGGAGGGATAATGGTCTGGGGCAGGGTTTGGGATAGGCCCCTTAGTTCCAGTGAAGGGTATTCTTAATGCTACAGGATACGAAGACATCTTAGGCAATTGGGTGCTTCCAACTTTGTGCCAACAGTTTGGGGAAGGCCCTTTGCTGTTCCAGCATGACTGTGCCCCTGTGCACAAAGCGAAGTCCATAAAGACATGGTTAGACGAGTTTGGTGTGGAGGAACTCGATTGGCCTGCACAGAGCCCTGACCTCAACCCCATTGAACACCTTTGGGAGGAATTAGAACGCCAGGCCTTCTCGTTCAACATCAGTGCCTGACCTCACAGATGCTCTTTTGGCTCAATGGGCACAAATTCCCACAGACACACTCCAAAATCTTGTGGAAAGCCTTCCCAGAAGAGTGGCAGCTGTCATAGCCACAAAGGGGGGTCCAACTCCATATTAATGCCCATGGATTTCAAATGGGATGTCCAACAAGCTCATATAGGTGTGATGGTCAGGTTTCCACTGACTTTTAGCCATATAGTGTAAGTGTGACCTGCTTTTTCTTGGTCCTTTATCGAACTTGAAAGTAATCATAAGTAATTCCAATGAGCATGCATAAACAATAATAATGGACATTAACAATAACCTACGAGACCAAAATAGATCCTTCGTTTCAGTACTCCATGCTCTTCCTCCCCCAGTGGTCTTGCTGACTTAAAGGGTGGGGGGGGGGGGTCAGACATTTTTGGCTGAATGGAGGAAACTAAAGTTATCTCCCATCTTTCCCTTTGTAAGCTCTTACACAGAGAGGTCTCTTGAGGGAGAGACGGGGAGTGAGAAGGAGACGGCACTTTCATGAAAGACAGGGTTCACTGTTATCACCTGTATGAGCATTTTTCCCTACAGTTCAATAGCCACCCTGAAAGCTACTGTAAAATAGTGTGGTCCGGGTTGTCCGGGTTCCATCACAGGGATTGAGATTAATGCCTTGGCCTCCATGAATAAAGACATTGTGTTGAAAGGAAGGCTGCACAGCTATCCTTGATCTCACTCCTTTACCCTTCCAACGTAGCTGAGAGGAATAACCTTGAGATCATTGAGACTCAATAATCCATAAACGCAAACGAAACAAAATTCTAACACTGTGCTTAACCTCTTCCTGTCAGCCCCCTGTCGGCGTGAGAATTAGCAATTATTCATCTGGAATCTGCTATGGGTTTAGAGGGGAAATGATCGTCTTAGCAAGGTGGAAATTGTTTTGCCTTTATTGTACATTTTATGTACTTATAAAGTGCATCATGAGTCTCGTAGGTGACTGTAACAAGGTGGCAGGGGTGGCCACCCTGCCGTAAGTGGATGGAAGACAAGCCCAAAAACAGAGTTCTAATGGGCCAATGGCCAGGTTATTAACCTTATCCTTTGAAAAACACAAATGAAGCACAAAAATAAAGAAGTTAAATCAAAAGCTGTGGTTTAGAGGGTAAACAGTAACAAAAAGTCAGCACCTCTTCCTCTATGCCCAAAAACTCTCCACTCAGGCATGGCAGGCTGTGCTTCTGTAATGGCCTAACAAAGGCAGTGGCTCACAGCTGAGTTGATTGCTCATTAGCCTCAGATGAGCCTGCCTGTGAGTGAGGCCGCTGCTGTCCATCGTCCTGTAGTCCTCTCCAGGCTGTGGGAGGTTAACAGGAGCACCTGACAGCACCAAAAAGGGAGGCACAGCCCTCTCTACTCCTCCCTGCACCTCTACCAGTGTCACAGTGACACATTTGTAGATGCTGATTCCTCAAGGTACAATTGTCTATATCAAGCACTCAACCATGTCTGTGCAATGTGTAATTTTGGTGATATTAGGCTTGGTGTACTAGTAGTGAAAAACAGACAGAAATAGCCTTTTTTAGGCCTTGACACGAAGCAATTAGCCATCGTCATCACTCTCTGAGGAAGCCTATCTTCTCATTAGCGTAAACTATCGAATTGCTTTTATCTATATATTTTGAAAATACAATTGTGAAACGAGGCCTTCATCATTTCAGAGCACAAATTTTTGAGAGTGCTGCCTATTTCTGCCATATTTCTTTCATTTGCAAATTAGTGATTTACTTCGTTTTTGGAAACTCCACTTTAAGTTCCTTTGTGCAGTGTACCTGATAGATTTTTCAAGTTGAAATTCGAACACTATTTGTTTAGTTCATTGGCCACGGCGATGGGCAGAAGTTGAAGTGTGATGTCTATATTAGCCTCCGTGGCAGATGGCAGCAAGTTTGCCATCTTGGAATCCTCAGACCTTTGTGCCTGGCTGCCAGGAGTTCCTGCCAGCAATCTCTCTGAGAGAGTCAGAGAGAGAGAGGAAGAGAGAAGGAAGGAATAGAAGGAGAGAGGGGGGAGAGGGTAGGGAAGAGAGAGAGAGAGAGAGAGAGAGAGAGAGAGAGTGAAAGGGAGGGAGAGACTGACAGAGAGAGAAAGAGGGGGAGAGAGGCTGTGAGGAGGCCTCAGTCAGACGGCCAAGTTGCCTAGAGCAGAGTGCCGTGGCATGACGGGTGATCAAGTCCCGCCAATCCTGTCACGTCTGAAGTATCCGCACACATAATGACATCAGTCACACATTCTTCCCCCATCGGGGGACTGTCGCCATCCTCATCCCAACTCGCAGGGCCAGGGGGTGGGCGCCGGGACAGGGGCGTACAGCTCGCCCCCCTGACTGTAACACTTTGTATGGTTGGTATTTGGGGACACAGTGATGTTTGAGGGGTTTTTGTTTTTGTTGTTTTGGTGCTTGTGTATGCAGAACCTGCTCTGCGCTTAATGGCGCTGAGAGCAGAGATGCTTTCTCATAATGCAGCTGATTGGGAGCAGGGTAATATATATATATATGAGCTGCTTTTTATTGTGTCGGTGGGGTTAGCGTAGCCAGGCTCTGTGAATTGATTCAGGGACGGCGGGGTTGTTAAGGAGACTGGCACGTGGTAAACATGCAGGATGAGAGCCGGTTTGGAGGGAGCACTCAGGACACCTCAGGGTCGGGATCTAAACACACCCCCTCCCAGTCCACATTCAGGCTCCCATCTGGTAAATTCTTCTGTTGGTAACAGACTGAGGCTGGTTCATAAGAGCCAAACATGCAGTTTGACGCTCGTCGTGCGCGGTGAGAGAGCTGTGGACTCTGTATTAAATGGCTTGTTTTCCTGCGTTTCAGTGAACAGGGCTCTGTTTGTTTCACCCAAACTGATTTGTCACAAAGTCAATTTAACGAGTTGGCAAACGATGCATCGTGTGTGTCTGTGAAACTGTGTGTCTGTGACGCATGCTTTTCCTAAGACTGATTGCTCATGTCTGCTTTTGAACAGTTTGTTTTTATTCATTTTTTGTTTGTTTATTCATATATACGTCAGTTCATAGTCCAAAAAACAAATGCGTTAAAGGATAAATGATGCCATCTTACACAGTTTTGGATTTCTTTGTGGCCAATTAAATAATTTGGCTGAACAGTAACTAGGAGCATTTATTTTATGTTTTTTAACTGTGAAAAGAATATTTTAATACCATTACTATATTGCGTGGGAACATTTGTGTCTCAGTAGAATTTGCATGAAAGGCGCTGGTGATAAATGTCCATTTAGCGGTGTGAGTACTTCATTGCAGTGGGTCTTTTTTTAAACACATTTGATGTTTTTTTTTAAAGATATCTGTCAATAATGACATACACAAACGATGGACTCGGAAAACTCCATTTGATGAGACAAATTGAAAAATGTCTTCAGAGAAGAGTCGTGAACATAACTCATGAATATTATCTGCAACAAAAAGGAACTTTGTATTTGCACATGCTAGGTTTATCTTAATGTGGAAATTTTATTTTACAACGTTTGCTGTGGTAAAGCCATTCATTCTTTATCGTGCATTTTGAAGAAGCGTTTGGAAAAAAAAGTGAGTTAAGAAAGGAAATTCATTTTCAAAGAAGAAAAAGTTGTAAAACACATCTGCTGGTTTCGATGTATGTTGTTGATGTTTACATTTCAAAGAAAAGAATGCACATTTTGCACATATGCATATACATATGCTAGTAACGTACACTGTCTCAATCAGGCATACAATACAACCCATTCTTCTCATCTCAGTCATTTAAATATGAAGCATTTACATAACTCCAGTATACCAGAACAATAGAATATACTCATTTATATTAAACAAATACGTATTTGTGTTCTCATTTGCCCACTTCTTTTATTTCGCAGTCTGTAGTAATGTCGACATACAGATTACCTGACATTATGAATGCCATATCTTTGGACGGAAGTGTAAAGAGCATGCCTTCATTACATGTTCTGTTAATTACCTGTTCTTCACTGTATGTCAGTCCAGGGGGGCCAAACCTGTCGTTCCGTCCACAAGTCCGTTACCCCAAACCCGGCCCGGAGACAATGAAACTCCACTGTGGCTGTGTGGGGAAACCTGGGAATTTTAATTCGATTCTTGAATCAGCCATGTGCAGCCATGTGGAATTGGACTGGAACTTGTAAACGCTGGAGAAGGGCAGTAGCTTTGCAGGGCTGCTTGTCTGCCATCCTGCATTAGAAGCCTGTCACTGCTGTTGAGAAAGCGAGGAGAACAAGGCCCAGGCGGTATTCCCCTGCTGGCTGCCGGTGGCAGGTGAAATCGTGTCTGATGAAGAGTTGGTAGCCCCTGGAAGAGCAGAAAACAGCCTCAACATTCTTTTCGCCAAATAAGGGATCACATTCACTCTTTTCCAGTTAGTGATGCTCAAGTATGCACACGCACCTCCGTTTGATCGGACTGAAATGTGAGTCATTTCAAGCTTATCACTTCAGATCTGAGAATCTAGATATTAATCGTGTTATTATTATGTACAGATCTCTATTTCTATGCAGGCTGTGACAGTGGAAGTCTGCCAAAGAAGCACAAAAGCGGTTACTTCCTACGGAGACCGTAATATATAATAATATATGCCATTTAGCAGACGCTTTTATCCAAAGCGACTTACAGTAGTGAATGCATACATTTTCAGTATATGTGGCCCCAGTGGGGATTGAACCCACAACCTAAGCGTTGCCAACGCCATGCTCTACCAACTGAGCCACAGAGAACCACAAGTTCAACATGGACAGAAGACACTGCTCTTTTAGGCAGTGAATGAAGTATACACATTCTAAATTCTAAGAGACACATGGTCTTGAGGTTGATTATGTTATAGTGTGGCGTGTAGTGCAATGGGGCTTTTGTTAAACTTTTGATTACTGTTTCCCTCCCAGCCTGAGCATTCAGCTGTCCAAATACATTTTCAACGATTGGTGTGTGCAGGGAATGAAAGCACAAGCTGGAAAATACTTCTGATACAACGATCACTTCCCCCTCCCGCCTCACACCTCACCATCTTGAGCTGTGGCTGTTGTAGTCTTCAGGTTACAGCATTTAATAACTGATTGGTTTCTAAGTAGCCATGTTAATCAGTCAGTTGTACCATGGAGTTTATCCCGAACTGCAAATTATCTTGGATAATCTCAGACTATATCTGATTTGTGGTATTAGCATACCTCAAGCACCTGTAAAATAGAGCATGTTTGACAAGAATGAGAGGGGGTTAACCCCAAAGTCAACCACACACTTGCCAGGTGAGTTGAAGGAGAGTCTTAAATTTAACAGCACATAATTACACAGTGCTTCACTCAGAGAGCGACAGGTGCTTCGTTCATGGGTAACAGAATCTCCATTACGTATAAAGCCTCCAATCTCACGCCTCTCTTTCAGGGCTTTGAGTGCTGCAGCTACGGAAGGCGGGACATTGTCCCAGGCAAGGTACCTTCTCCACCATTGGACAGAGCTTGGACTGACGGACGTTCAGCTGGCCAATTACAGCGTTCTTCTCAGCCAGGCTGGTTCCTCTCCCAGCACCATCACTGACAAGGCCAGCGGGAAGTGCTTCCTCCCCAACAGGAAGCCGTGTGACGGCAGGAGCTTTAACCCCGCCTCCGAGGACCAGCTCTACTCCTTTGCTGCCTACTCTGCCGTGGGGACCCTGGAGGTATGACACTGACCATCTCCTAACTGCCACATTCAGTACTGACAACACTGGCCATCTCCTAACTGCCACATTCAGTACTGACAACACTGACCAAGTTGCCCCTTCATACCACCAGCAGCTCTTGTGCAGGGAATGAGTAAAGTGGAATGCTTTGTGTAATGTAAGAATTAAGAGGCAACAAATATGCCCACTGACTGGGAGGGTAATATACATATATATACTTTATTACTCACATCCATAGACTAATGCATACACTGCCAGTCAAAAGTTTTAGAACACCCCATTTTTCCAGTTTTTACTGAAATTTAAGCAGTTCAAGTCCAGTGAATAACCTGAAATGGTACAGAGGTTACCAAAAATTGAAAAATAATGTCAATTTCAGAGTTATAAAAAAAGGCCCTTTTCAGGGAACAAGTAATGGGTTAACGTGGGTTAACAGTCACTCTGTGCAAGTCGCCGGCAAAAGAGCCCCAGACCATCACTCTTCCTCCTCCATGTTTGACAGTTGGTGTCACACACTGAGGAACCACTCGACGGCCTACAAAAACCTTTCAAAATTTCAAGATTTCAAGACCTTCTTACAGTTTTCAGTAGTCCACTGGCAGTGCTTCATGGCGCAGGCATGCCTCTTTTTCTTATTTTGCCATCTTAACAATGGCTTTCTTACTGCCACTCGACCTGTCAAACCTGCAGTTCGAAGTCTTCTCTTCACAGTTGAAACTGAGACTTCTTCTCTTCGACCAGTGTTAAGCTGTGCTTGAAGCTGTTGTCCTGTGAGCCGCCTATCACACAACCTGTTGACTCTCAGAAACTTGTCTTCTAATTTTGTTGTGGCTTTGTGTCTGCCAGACCTCTTCCTGTCAGAGTTTCCTCCAGTTTCCAAGTGCCTTTTGATTGTGTAGGAAACTACTCACTGGCAAAAAATGTACATAATTTTTCAGTTTTTGGTAACCTAATTATTATTTATTTTTTTACTTCTGGCAGTTTACCGCTTACCGTTGTACCATTTCAGGTTATTCACTGGACTTTAACTGTTTACATTTCTGTAAAAACTGGAAAATGAGGGTGTTCTAAAACTTTTGACCGATAGTGTACATGCAGAAGAGCTGTTTTCCAGGTTATGCTTTTGCTCCCTGGGGTGTCCAGGCCAAACATATTGCAATTATCTCCTGAAAGTAAGCAGGAAAAACAAAATGTTCACTGCTCAGAATGCGCTTTTAGCTGTTGCTCAGAGTTAGTCTTTGAAATCCAGCTCAGTCATCCATCATGCACAGTATTCAATCCGCCGCCTCTCAAAATGAATTAAAATGTACTTGTAATATCTCAAATCACTTTGGGAAACAAACATCGCCAGCTTGATGGATGAAATGCCCGGGGAGCCCACAGTAATGTGTTGTGCTTTGAGCACAAAGGCATTCTGTTGCCCACCGCGCTGACAGTGGGGTCAGTCAGCGATTCGTATTAGCCGGCTCTCAGGTTTCAGCGATGTGGAATGTGTAAAAAATTCACCAGCAGGAACCACTTACACGGAAAACACACCAACTCTGTAACCTAGCTGAACATGTATAAAATATAGATGCATTAAAAGCCCCCCAATATAGCCAGCAAAGTTGTTGTCCCCCTCCCCAAAACAGGAAGCAATGTGTTCTCTGTGTGAGTATGCAGTCTTTTCACAGTGCATAAAGATGCTTCTTCCTTGTTATCACAGCTTTATGATTGTGTAATGTTATCACACATGTTGACTGAAAATAGCTTTTTTTGCGAGTGGCACGATTTTGAAGCTTTTGAAAGACGCCCTTTTGTTTCCATAACTACAGTATCGGTTTTATTACAAATTGTATTCGCGATGAGAAGACCCATTGCATTTTGTCGAATACTCCTGTTTAGCTTTATGTTAATTACACAATGTAACCCTGAGAGCACTTTTCATTCATAAACCACAGAGGCAACATGTAAACAAGGATTGTGCAAACTGATCAATCGACTAAATCTTGTCATATTAAAAGACCCATTTCAAAAATAAAAAAAACCATTAAATTATTGAAATAAAACACAAGACGATCCGGCAGGGTTTGGAATGGCATGCTTTAATTAAAATGTAATGGCGATATGCAGAGATGGCATTTGCATAAATAGAACTTGGGGGGGCCCCCTTGTCTTGAATCTGGGCCAAAGTGACATGCTCAAATGAGCTAATGAGAGACGTGGAGGATGGTGGGAACTCTCGACACTCTCACCGCATCTGTAATGTAGTCTAGGGGAGAGGCCACCCACATCCACAATGTCCTCTCCAGCGATATGGTACCCAATTCTCTGCCCACGTGGGCAGAATTATATTGGCAACTGCCACAATAAAGGAAACACAAGCGTACAGTATATTTTTTTTATGGTGCTGGAAAACACTGTCTCAGGTGCCGCTCCTGCACAATCTCCCATAAATGTTCAATTTGATTGAGATCTGGTGGCTGAGACATCCATGGCATATGGTTTGCATCATTTTCATGCTCATCAAACTATTCAGTGATCACTTGTGTCCTGTGGATGGGGGTATTGTCATCCTGGGAGAAACTCTCCATAGGATGAAGGTGATCATGCAGAATGGCTTTGTATTTATTGTCATTTACCTTGCTCTCTCAGGGGTTGAGTGGAGCTAAAGCATGTCAGGAAAATGCACCCCACAGCATAACAGAGCCTCCAGAACCCTTCATTTACTGAAATGTTTCCTTTATTTTGGCCGTTACTTGTACCATTGACACAATCTGTGTTCTTAACCTGAGCGGTCTCACGTTAGCCCTGTCATCAAAATGAGGCTATCAAACCTCCCACACTGACGACACCAGTAACTTTGAACATTTTCCACTTTATTAACCTAAACACAGAAACGTTAACGTAATCTCGCATGACGACTGACTGATTTCAAAGCTGCAGTGGAATGAGTAAAATATCGAGGGGTTCAGAGGACGATGGTAGCTTAATACGCACCGTCGTTATTGTGCCATTGTCATTTCCCCCCGCAAGAACAAAGATTATAGCCCCATTTCTGCATTTAATGGCATCTGGAATTCACTGTAGGCACTGCTCTGTGTGTTATGGGCACGGATTCAAAATCACAATGACATGAGGCTCCCATTATAGATCTTGCTTTGGCCTGGTTCATTGGCTTTCCATTGGCTCGTCATTTCTACCTTTACAATTACCACCAATGAGACCGCTGAACATTGAGTCTGGAAAAGAAATACGAAAATGTACAAGGCCTGAAAGTAAATGGAATCCAAATTCATGGAAAGGTGTATACTGAACATCAAAATAAACACATTAATATGGTTATACACTTATGTTTATGTAAAAATAAATGATACAAATGGATACTGGGTGTCGATGAAATATGTCTGTTATCAGTTTGATTAAGCGATTTCTCCTGACGGAATGTGATCAGGTCATGAGAGATTTAAACACCTCACCCCATTGGTCAGAGAGGTGATTGGGCCGTGGTGGAAATAAAGAAAGAAGAACTCAGAAAGCAGCTAACAAGCCAAACTTACTAAAAGAAACTTCCGCCTTTGGGCCTTTGTGTGTTTTGTGCCTAGCGGTGCATTTGAGTGTGGTGGAGTGGTGTTCACAGCCATCAATTTCACCTTCAAACAAATTCACAAAGTTACTATCGCACCGGCCAAAATAAAATAAAAGTTATTTAATAAGCAGATGCACTGACATTTCATTTAACAGAAATGACGTAACATTTGTACTCATTGTTATTGACATTTGTTACCGACAGCAAAGGGTTCTACTGTGAAAGTCACAGTCTAGTTGTGTGTGTGTGTGCCTGCGTGCGTGCGTGCATGCTTGTGTGTGGGTCACCACTGGAAGCAATACAAGCCTTCCATCTGCCATGAGTGTTTTGGTGCTTTGTTCTTTTAATTGGCAATAATCTGCAGAAATGTTACTGGTGTCTGAAGGGTTATAGTACCTAAAACGATGACTTGACCCAGGTCTGTGGTTCAGTGTCATTGCCGTCACTTATGACGGAGTGGAGTTCTGAAGCGGCTGCACCCACTTGCACCTCCCCATCGATCGGCCTCGTGCGCATCGTTCTGTTGAGTCTGCACCACGCCTGCTGACGTGCTTCGGGGTGGCCTACACATAACACCGTTCCACTGAAGACAACTCGGCTCTGTCGATGGCGAAGCCGCCTGGGACATTGCTGCCAACTCCAACTCATTCTGCTGTGCCGACAAACATCTGTGAACACTAGCTCAAAAGAAATACAGTACGTAGCATTTAAAAAGATGCCTCACTTTGCACATGAAAACCACACGCAAGTTTCATTTGCTGCGATTTAGCAGCTCATTGTCAGACATAAAGAGCACGCGCTTCCCCATGCAGGCAACGGTGTGTGAAATAAGCATGTGCACACGACAGATACACGGGAAACAGCCTCCCCGCTGAGCATGTGGAAACAGCAGTGTCAAGGATGCTCTTTTCTCTCTGCTTAAGAAATCCACTACACACAAACCCGCCCCTTCATACAGAGTTGCGATAGCGACGTGCTATTGTAAGATCACCGGGCGTTACAAGAAAAAAAAAAGTGATGCCTTACAGATGAGTGTCCTGGAAGGAGTCATTTATAGAAAAGGCTTTCAGAAGGCATGTGCAACCTCTCCTCCTCCTGTGTCCATTATTCCTCATATTCACTGTTTTCAGTCCATCCAGGTTATACTACTTTATACTGTGATATCCTGCCGGAACTTGTTCAGGCACGCATTTCAGAACTAGGGAGGTAAAAACCAAGGAAAAGTTTTTTTTGGTTTTTTTAGGTTTTTTCGGTTTGACAGACGAAGCATTTACACATCTACCTGGTGTGGCCCCTATCACAAGCTGTGAACTCAATACATACAGCGAGATAAGTTTTGGACAACTTTCAAGTTCATCTTCATTTCTGCTCTTCAAGTTCACCATAACTGTCCTTGATATCTGGATTTAGCCTTCATTACTTTCAATAGGCATCGATTTACTCTAGATTCACATTCAGACGGGGGAGAATTAGGACCGCTCCACACTGCGTCCTCCTATCCCCCTCCCAAACCTTCTGTGGTCCGGCCACTTCTCTGTCACAATGTTTCTGCGGACAGGTTGTCTGTACTTCATTGCTGAAATTTTGATTTTGTAAGGACTGATACGGTTTATTTTGCGGTGTCAGTCGAGCTGTGCCCCGGAAACTCCAGACCTATTCATCAAAAGGACACAGAGGTAAAGAATAAGGAGCATCAGGCCTCTGCTGTTCCTGATCGCGTTAGCACTGTATAATAGCTCTTTAAATACCTGAGTCTGTGCCAGGAGCAGCTCCATCAAGGACTGCACTTCAGGACCCAGTATAAATAGAGAGACTCACCATTGGGAATAGCTATTTTCACTAATTCAGCAGTAAATGCTGGGTTATGTACCCCTCCTTCCACATTTATTCCAAATGGCTCTTGTGCATTCAGATTACACACATTTATCTCTTGGAACTGGTGTGTATTGTGCGTATGTGCAGGCTTGTGTGTGTGTGTGTGTGTGTGTGTGTGAGACAGAGAGAGAGATAGAGAGAAAGGGTTGTGAGATAAGCGGATGTCTATGTGTGTGTGCATTTGTGCATATGTGCATGTGAGACAAAGAGAGTGAGAGAGGGGGGGTTGTGAGATGATAGGATGTCTGTGCGTGTGTGCATGCGTGCGCTTAAGACAAAAGAATGTCTGTGTCTGTATGTACGTACGTGCGTACGTGCGTGCGTGCGTGTGTGTGAGAGAGAGAGCGAGAGGAGGGGGTTGTGAGATGATAGGATGTCTGTGCGTATGTGCACTTGAGACAAAAGAGTGTCTGTATGTCTGTGTATGTGTGTGCGTGTGAGACAAAGAGAGAGAGCGAGGGGGGGGGTTGTGAGATGAGAGGATGTCTGTGCTATTCTGTTTTGCTAATGAAGGCATGATATTCCTCCTATCTGCTGTAGTGCATGCATGATTTTCACTTCAGTAATTCCATTACAGTGGAAATGCTTGATTTAATATTCATTAAGACTCAACCGGATTTAGTTTAATTCAGTCAAAACATGTTCACACCCTCTTCCTCTCTACTGTCTGATGGAAGGTCCTGAGGTCATTTGAGGCCTTTACATAATTATATTTTGTCATCATAGATTTTGTTGATCCGGTTTATGGAAAAATTCTAATCATAATTTTTCTATAGTGTTATGCACATTATATGCTGAAATGTGATTATTTTTTATGTATGAACATGCAGGGTTTTAAAACCTTGTTAATTTCATTGCTTGTATGAATTCACTTAGCCATAGCACAAATCCCATCACATTCCAGTTTTTTGTCCCTTCCATCCAGTTTAGCCGAGCACTTTTGATGATGCAAATACAGACTATGGTGATAAATCTGGTATTCCCCAGGTCTCTCGGCGTTTAAAGAGATTTCTTCACAGGCCTTGCGTTCCATGTGCCCCTTGCTCTTGTGAAAAATGAGTCTGGCCCAGGTAGTCCAGCAGCTGCCACAGCCACACCCCGTTCTTCAGTCGCGCACCTTAAATAGTCCTCTCTCCACAGAGCTTTCTGACTGCTCTTTAATTCATCTCTGGGAGACAAAAAGAGAAGAGTTCTCCATAACCATTCTTTACAAATGCAATGTGCTCTTTGATTATTGGGTCAATGGTACATGCATTCTAGATAAGCTTGTAAGAGGAGAATGCATTTTGTTTGAAGATGAAGAATTTCTAATCGTTGTTTTGATACACCTGTATATACCTATGTAGTTATGGATGTTTATGTTCCTGTTTAATGGAAAAGTTATCATTTCAAAATTCCATTTTTTGCAAACATTGGACACTGATAATGAGAGCATAATCAGTGGTATAGTTCCTCTCCTCTGGATTTGTAATGCTTCTCTTACCCTTCTCTAACACTTTGATGTGACCACGTTTACAACAGCATTGTGTTTCTATAATGACGCTTTGTGATACTATCGATTGTCTGTATCTACACTAATGTGCATCAAACCTTATTGTAGGCACTGTGTTGTAAGTGGCTCTGGTTAAGATCGTCTGCTAAATAAACGAACATAAATGTAATTTTTGGGGAAGACGTTGTTGTGGGAGTGGATGTTTTCGACTGTGTCTTAACGGCCTGTTTTTGTCTTTTGCGTTCTCCTCAGGCCGAGTTGGTGGACGTTCAGTACGGAAGCGTGAAAGACTTGGTCAAAGCCAGCACAGTTTCCAACGCCAGCAGCAGAATTGCGCTACTGAAACTAGGACAGGCACCCCTTCTTTACACGGTAAGCTTCTGGGAGCTGCGCGAAGTCCATCCATTCTGGAGACTTCTGCCCTCTCGGGTATTGAAAAGAGAGCACCACTAAGTGGACTAGAAACACAGCAGATGAGCCATGGGTGTTGGGGAAGCCAAAGTTTTACTGACTATAAAAAGCCGAATGGCAATCTAAAATAAATATGTGTATATACAGAAGGGGTAGAGAAAATGAAATGGAAGCACCAAATGAAAAAGGACTCGTATTTTGAAGTTATTAAATCTCAATTAAAACTACAAGTGTTTCATATTAATGTCAATACCTATTACCGATATGTTTCTGCTACAAAAGACGTTTTAAAATCAGCACCATTATATTTGTGTTTCTGAAGCAACATGAGAGATCTAAGGTATTTTTAAAGATGTAAAATAGTTGGTGCCCGAATTTAAGGTGTGTCAGTCACAGAAAAAATTATTTAATGTGTCAAGAGGAAAAGTATCGGAAATCATGACAGCATACGCCTGGGGAAAAAGCGGTGGTCGCAAGTCGAAGCTCACTGATGGAGATAGACAGACACTTAACAGGATAGTTGCTCAAAACTACAAAACAAAACTGAATTTACACCTTTGCTTCACAAAGCTGTTATTTATGGTAGGGCTGCCATTCAGAAACCACTTGTGACCAATGACAATGCACAACAACGCAGAACCTGCTCTTTTACTTTGGTCTCTCCAACTATGATACCTGCATATGTGCATGCACTGGTCTCTACCACTTATACCTCCATATGTGCATATGCTGGTCTCTCTCACTCTGATACATTTTTACATTACTTAAAAAAACAAAACATTTTAAGCATTTAGCAGACGCTCTTATCCAGAGCGACTTACAAGATGTGCATTAATACATGGTAGGAACAATCATAGTTATCGCACGAGATCAGTGCAGGAATACAGCAATAGACATCATTGCAGGCATCTGCGTAGCATACCTGTAACACCGGGAAGGAAAAGGTTAGTGACTTTTTTGGGGGGAGTGTAGTGTTGAACAAGTAAACAGTGGTGAAGACAATTTAGCTAGATGGACAGAGTTCAGTGGTAGTGGAGTCTGAAGAGGTGGGTTTTGAGTCTCTTGCGGAAGATCGCAAGTGATTCCGTGGTCCTGACCGATTGCGGAAGGTCGTTCCACCAGCGAGGGATCAGGACAGAGAAGAGGTGAGACCGCGAGGAGCGGCTGCCAGGCGCCCGGAGGGAAGGGACAGTCAGTTTACCAGAGGAGGCGGAGCGGAGGGGTCTGGGAGGTGTGTAGGGATACCTGCATATGTGCATGCACTGGTCTCTCCCACTGATAACCTCCATATGTGCACACGCTGGTCTCTCTCACTCTGATACCTGCATGTGTGCATGTGCTGGTCTCTCTCACTGATACCTCCATATGTGCACATGCTGGTCTTTCTCACTTATACCTCCATATGTAGATGCGCTGGTCTCTCCCACTGATACCTTTGTATGTACATGTGCTCACTTCAGCCGCCCCAAGCCACAGCCTGTGTTTCCACGATGGCAGTCGGTGCTTCAGGTCCGCTCCAGGTCTCAGTGAAGCCACGCTAATTGTGCCCAGAATATAGGTCAGCCATCGAAACACCAGAGTTCTAATTAGAATTGATTAGTGTAAAGGTCAGTGGCATGAAGGCAAGCTTGGGCTCAGCTTTGAGCCTTATCACATCCACACATCTCCCTGAGTCAGTCAGGAAGTCCTGCTGCAAAGTGAAAGGTTACTCACCATCAGATGATGGGTAGCTCTCCATTTACATGAATCTAAAATCTGTCACAATTAGAAAGTATATCTGCTTCTGCACTTCCTTTTTGCACTTTTCCATGTTTTTATAAAGTTTGATATTCAAATCAGATCTGGGTGCAACACTGGAGGATGTCCAAGTGAAAGCTGTGGAGATGGAACGCCAGGGGTGCTGACTGTCCTGGCTGTACGTGTCATTAAACCACAGAAAACTTCCCAAAAACTTGAATACATGCATGGCAATAATTATTTTCCTGTTCTGAGGAAAGGGAGAACACCATTATTTCTGCTTTAAAGATCCTTACACCCGATTTCGTCATTTTAGGAGTGCTGTCAATGAGTGAATTCCACAGAATTTCAGAAATGAAGGTTGTAAGTTAACTGTTGCCTAATGGTTATTGTAACTGCACCGTTTTGCTGAGGGTGACTTTATATTCTCTATTGATTTCCCCCTGAGGCCTTTGTCCAAGGCAACACACTTTACAAAAAGATAGAGCATGCGGTTACCCCTGTCTGGGTTGTTGTACATTTCAGCTGTGCTGGAGCCTGACCATTTGTGGTTTTATGATGACCGTGTGCGTTCTTGTGTGGACTGTGTGTGGTTTGGGGCTGACTGTGTGCGGTTTGTGTTGAATGTGTGTGGTTTTATGCTGACCACGTGTGGTTTTGTACTGACTGTGTGTGATTTTGTGCTGACCGTGTGCAGTTTTGTACTGACTGTATAAGCATACAGTCATAATAAACATTGCTCTCTCTTGTCTGCCAAATGAAGAGAATACTTTTATTAATGCATGGGTCAAGTATGTGCCCTCTTTTTTATGGATAAGCAAACAACTATATTCTCTGCTCTGTTGTGATTACAACTCTCTGCTTCAGTGGATGTAACTGTGATCTTGAAATTGGGTTGAATAGGGTATTTGGGCTTTAAAAAACCTTATCACTTTGCCGGAAATGAACTCCCTTCTATTGGAGTTAGTGGAAGATTAGAAACATACTTAAATCTCAAATTAGGTATGATTAACTTTTTACTCTGCGAGGGAGGATAGTGGTATAACCTTTGTTTAATTTAGTTCATGTTTTTTTGGTTACTGAAATTATTTCATGGTCCAGTTGCCACCATAAATGTTTTATTTATTGGTTATATGGAGATATACTGTACCGTTGACTGGTTCATAATATACTATATGAGTATACTATGAACATATTATCCCTACTGAATTGTGGTTCTTACCTCACAAGGTTGAGGGAGAAAGTGAAAAACGTGAAAAGCAGTACTTTAGCAAAAAGCAGAAGCACGCTGTTAACTGGCAAAGTATTGATTTTTATTTTATATATGAATTTCATTGAATGTATTATTCAATATATATTTTGTTATGATACAAATAATGCGGTGCAGCCATCTTAATTGAGCTTAATTTGTTAGATTACTTCACCTCGGCCCCTTTGAACAACTAAGTATTCTTTACCAATGAAACTGAATACCTGTTTATATCACTCATTTGTTTAATTTTGTGTATTTATTTCAGTTTTGGCAGCCAAACATTCCCATCTAATTAAGTCGGGAACAAAACAGTGCAGTTGTATGATAACACACAAGGACAGGGTGGTGTGATGTGGTCACGAGGCAAAGCCGAGACTAACCCCAAAACACCCAAGTAAGTGGTTTATTTTCATACAGCTGCACAGAGTGGTTTATTCCACTTATACCACAGGCTACTTGCAACAGAAATAATGCAACTCTCAAATAAATGAAGCAAAATTGTTTTATTGCTACGTGGTTTTTTTGCCATTATTTTCAGTTGTGAATTGAATGTTCAATTGAAATAGAATTTTGAACATCTTAAGTATTGATTTGGAACCCTGATAAGGCCATTGTCGTTGGAACTGCTTCATAGTGCGTTGTTATGTTTCTTAATCAACACCCTCTCAACCAATCAGAATTGAGTATTTCACCAAGCTCTAGTATAACATGCCATAACGGGCACTTGTCTGTGCACTTTCTGACAGCAACAAGTACCCGAACACTTCTCGCATGTCGTACTGCAGTTTTCAGACAGAGTGTGTGGCTCTTTAGCTCAGCAGTGAGCAGTTGAGCTAAAAATAATTGCCGTGGAAACAGATAGTCAACCCCAGTGTTGTGTCTTAAATTATTAACCTGGTTGTGGGCTGTTTTAGACTCTTGTACATTCATTTAAACACTGCAGAGGGTTATTTTGACATGGGCAGTTCTGAATCTGACAAGGGCAACAGTGAGACAGTCTTCATGAGTTCACTCTTGAATTTTTCCTTCTCAACTGCATCTCCAGCCCCTCCAGCGTTCAATAATCAGCCAGTTTAAAACCCCAAACATTTTGGACTGATAATCGACTGCCTTGACATCCTTAGAAGAAGTATGATATATATACTGTATATATGTATATACATATGTATGTAATGGATCAGTCTTTTGGGAAAGTGCAAATCAGGTTGACCCTGGGTGATATTCAGAACGAAGAGGATGTAAATATGAAACACTGTGCCACAATGCTTGCTGGTTCATGGCCTTTATCTTCACACCTAAACTATTTATTTGGCATGAATTTGCTCCATTTGGATTGTATTCTCAATTTTATTTGATGAGGAAAACTTTGGAGTCAGCAATGACTTGTGTGCCCCCTTCCAGCTGGAGAGATGGCACCGCTGACGAGACATACATATCGCTGACATTCTCGATATCCTCATAAACACACACACATATAGGTATGTTTTAAAAGTACATAGGAATCTGATTCACCATTCTGTTTTTGAATCTGACTCACCACTCTGACTCACCACACAGTCACACTGAAAAACATCATTAAGTAACACTTCCCAAATGTCAAAGGTTGAGATGGACAGTGGGTAAAAATGTCCGGAATGTTGAAATCCCGAGTAGTGTATTAATACGTACGATACGTTTTCCTGGACAAGGGCAGCTGCAGCTCAAATAGATAATGCTATGGTGGTCACGTTAAGAACAATAAAAAAAAATCTAAGTGCATTGTAAGCACTTCCATTTTATTTTCAGAATGAATGAAAGTGTGTAGTCAATATCTAGCTTATGGAGACTGATGACCTCTAGCCTGACATTTTCAGACAACTGACAATAACGATGATTGATATTATTGGAGAACTCTCCCCTGCATTACCACCTCTTATATCCACGGTAACAAGGGTGTTTCCAGTAAGGACCAGGAGCTCCTCATACCTCTAGGAAACAGAACCTGGATGCAGAATTACATTGGATTTATTTTTCATGATGATGATGATGGTTGGGATGATGATGATGATTTATTGATTACCAGGGAGTGAATAAATGTGCCCATTGTGTGCCCAAATGTGCCAAGATTATGTGGAAAAATACAGGCAGTTGCACTGTATGATTTTAGTTTTAGCAGTGTGATGTGTATTCAGGTCTGGCTGGAGGCTTCTCAAAGCAATGCAGTTATTTCAACATTGGAAAGGCCCCAGTTATTGGGTAAAAATCTATATGGGAAGATGCCATGGGGGGTTGAAGGAAATATTGACTGAAATCCAACAATTATGTTCACAAAGAAAAAGTGAATCTTAGAATCCATTGCTTAAACATAAAGAATTAATTTGTTCACATTTTTTTCCAAATAATACACAAGGGAATGAGGATGTGATTGTGGGATTTTAAACATGTTTATTAACGTCGAGGAAAACGTACATTAATAATGCCATGTCAGACAAGAGGTAGCCTTACCAGCCAAGCTCATAACTGAGAGTCTCACTCACTCAAATGTGGCATAATCCTGCCCAACTTCCAGGGGTGTGCTTTACTAATAAACCAACTGCCAGTTACTACTTCTGACCAATCCCACAATAGAGTGGGTGTGTGAAATGATAAACCAGCCAACCAAATCCACCATCATAAATCTTCCAGATTGCAGGAAGCCTAGACCAGAAAAGTTAACAAAGTTATCCTGGCGCTCCAGTTAGCATAGGCTGCAATGCACCATGTATTGAGATCCCCATTAGTTTCTATTAACACCTGGAGATAATGTTCAAAATGTCCTCTCCCCATCATTACAGGCATTTAGCAGACACTCCTATTCAGAGTGATTTACACAGTTTGCACATTATTTCACATACAATCCATTTATACAGCTGGATATTTACTGAAGCATTTCAAGTTAAGTTCAGTGCTCAAGGTACAACGGCAGTGCCCCCACCGGGGAATTGAACCTACAATCTTTGCATTGCAAGCCCAGTTCCCTAACCACTATACTACACTGCTACCCTGCTTCACAGAGCATCTGCCTTTGTGCAAATAATAGGCTCACCTTTCACCTGTCTTCACATGTCATCAGCCTTTGTCAGAGCTTCCTGTTTGTTAGCACTGTGTGTGTGTGTGTGTGTGTGTGTGTGTGTGTGTGTGTGTGTGTGTGTGTGTGTGTGTGTGTGTGTGTGTGTGTGTGTCTGTGGGAGTGGGCCCCCTTTTGATCTACCTTTTACATTTACATTTTAGGCATTTAGCAGACGCTCTTATCCAGAGCGACTTACACATCTAACATGAACCCAGTGGAGGACCTGTGTGAAACTCTGTGTTATTATGTGCTATAGGCATGTACACGCCCTGAGCCTTGTGCAGTACTCATCTCTAAAGGGTATGATTCCTCTGAGACACATGTCCATGCCAGGTCACAGCAATCGGTGGCAGCAGCAAATGGAGGACAAACGAGATATGGAATTGTTTTCTTATAAAAATAGACCCCTTCATTATTTACTGTTGTTTGATTGGATAATGGTTTGGTGTGGGCCATGCCCACCCTAATATTATGTGAGCTTCATGTTTTCTGCCTGCCAAAGGAGTAAAGCTACATTGTTTTTGACAATTTATTGCCAGTTGGAATCATAGGAATGTGTTGCATAATAATGCGTGTGTGTGTGTGTGTTGTATTTTATTTTATTTATATTTTATTTTAGAGGGCATGTTAAAATTGTGAGATTTTGATATTACAGTGTTGTCAATATATCCCTCTTAGACTTTCTCCAAACACATTCAATATATGAACTCAACTCAAATAAAGTAGCAATCATTTTTCCTGCAAATCATTTCTGCATCCAGCAAGCTGACACCAGTCAGTGGTGCTTCAGCAGGCTACAGTAAAAAAAAAAAGCAATTATTGCTGAATAGACTGTCTAGCTGTGCAAGTCGTTTATTTATTTCAGCCTTGATTTAATTTGCACATTGGGAGTTTTGGGGAACATTTCCACTTCAGAACAACACTATCTAACTGTACAATAAATTATCAACTTTTACAAACTAATGTAACTTAACTTATTTCCAGTTTTTTTCAGGAAGGAAAAGACATAGGTCTGTTTTTTCTTTTTCTTTTTCTTTTTCCCTGTTTTTATTCCAATTTGCTGGCCAATTGTACCCTCTATTGATACAATTATCCATAAGCCTGCCGCCTGCAGCTACGGGACCAGCCACTACCTTGGGACCGGTAGTGGCTGGGACCTTGAACCACCTCCTTTGAGACCGCACATACCCGAGCGTGATTCTAATACATCCAGAGAAGCTTTCTGTGCCCGTGGCGAGCTCATGCTGGCTTTCCTTCCCCCTCCCTGACAATTGCCAGGCCCTGAACAGTATTCCCAGGGAATCAAACCCTGGACATCGGGCAGCCTTCACTCTGGGCAAGTGCCTTTACCGGTTGCGCCACCCTGGGGACCCACGGACGTTCATGTTTATTTCCTTTTTGCCCTTGGGACAGAGACCGTAAACTAATCTCTGAATCCTGTGCACCTACTACCCTGTCACTGAAAAACATGCTATTTGCATTACAACCTAGTCTTCCAGAGCTGTATTTTGGGGGAAGGGTGGAGGGGCTGATTGTGATTTAGAAGAGTGATTTGGCTCAGTTGCGAATTTGCCTTGTGCATGTACAGGTAACAAACATTTCCAAAGTAAAGGAAACACGAACATGAAGTTAATAGGCTGTCGGGCCACCAGAACAGCTTCAATGGGCCGTGGCATAGATTCTACAAGTGCTTTGTTGATGGTGGTGGAAAGCGTTGTCTCAGATGCCATTCCAGAATCTTCCATAAGTGTTCAATTGGGTTGAGATCTGCTGACTGAGGCAGCCATGGCATATAGTTTACATCATTTTCATACTCATCAAACCATTGACCACCTGTGCCCTGTGGATGGGGGCATTGTCATCCTGGAAGAGACTACTCCCATCAGGATAGAAATGCATCACCATTGGATAAAGGTGATCAAGGATAAAGG
Organism: Aldrovandia affinis; assembly: GCA_029706075.1. Taxonomy (NCBI): domain Eukaryota; kingdom Metazoa; phylum Chordata; class Actinopteri; order Notacanthiformes; family Halosauridae; genus Aldrovandia; species Aldrovandia affinis. Next base: position 13,524,365 of record JAINUG010000001.1, read on the forward strand.
ACTTTGTATTTATTGGTGTTTACCTTGCCCTCTAAGGGGTTGAGTGGACCTAAACCGTACCAGGAAAATGCACCCCACGCCATAACAGAGCCGCCAGAACCCTTACATTTACTGTTTCCTTTATGTTGGCAGTTACCTGTATGTATGTTTGTATACCACAACCTCGAAACATCATTCAACAAATCAGAGGCAATTATAAGTCTTCATGTATGTATTATACGTATATATATATATAGAGAGAGATATTCCCTTTGACATTTCAATGATGCATTTTGCACTAAAACCAGTGAGGGTGAACAGCTGTTTCAACAGCGCCGCACTGCTCTCCATCGTCTCACTAATACTTAAGACCATAATTACATTTTCAAATAATTGGACAGCGTGCAAATGTAAATAACATCAAATGAATTTCACGCAGAATAATTGCCACTAGGAGTCTTGCTGCTTGAAAAAGATAGTAATTGGTCCTTTCTTTTGGCTTCATCAGCACAGTGAGGAAGTGTTGCATGCTGGGTAAATAGCATGGCTTTGAGTGCAAAAGCTTTCACGCACTTTGTTTTGAAGTTGAACGCCTGACAGCAGGGCTCCTCTGGTGCTTGAGTTTGCATGGCTTACACGTCAACGCATGGAAAGTGTGGCCGGTCATGTGCAACATGGTAGCATTCATTGAAAAATCTTTGATCATAATTGAATAAATGATGATTGAATGCAATAAAATCTTCTTTTGAAATCAGAATGTATTACTCTGACTATACTGGAATGTTTCCTCTAATTTTCTTATCGCATCCTCAATACAGTTATCAGCATTTTTAAGGCATATAATTCTTGTTGTATTGTATAGATTAGTGGGTAAATCAGACTTGGTTTAAGTAGTATGTGTCATATTTTTAACTAATCTATAAATACTAGGGGTCGTCAACTGATTTTTAAAAATGTATTGATCATTTTTACCCCGATTAGTTGATCTGTCTATTAATTGGATGCGTGTATTAAACGGTTTCTTAGTCTGACATTCATTTATATGTATCCATTTCTTAACACCTCAACATTTGAAAGGGAAACAAGTAGCTGAAGTTGTAGCAATCGCATATAGTGATCACAACTTGAGTTACTAATCACCAACTATGTTTTATATAATGTTACCTTGCACCAAGAGGCTTAGCTAAATACACCTGATGTTAAACAAATGGCTGTATCTAGCATTAGCTAATATGTTGAATTCTCATACATTTCTCAAAGAAAATTAGTTGCCGATTAAAGAATTAGTTGATCAGTTGGACCGGTTAGTGTATTTATCGATACTGCCCTAATAAATACCCAGACACATTAATATCAGGGTTTTTATTGTGGGCAGAGATAGTTCCTTTCACTGAGGGCTTTCGAAGGCCTTTCAACCAGAGGCTGAGGGGTGCCGCAATCAACAGGTGGCTGAAGTTCCCATCTAATCAGGCACGTAATTATCACTTGACACCCGACACCTGTGGGTCTCCAATGGACAACACCACTCTAAAGAAACGTGTTGCGTTTCCCATTTTTAATTAGCAAGTAGGTTTTTATGCCCTTCAGTGAACCAAGTCAATAAGAGCTACCCAGCGCACAAGAGCTGTGTTGTTTCTTTGCCTTTGGTTTATTGAAGTCTCTGTCTGTGTTGAAGAGCAGATAAAGGCCATTCTGACTGAATGATGAAGACAATATTGACATCAATATAATTTACCCTCTTGTTTGAATTCCAACGGCAGAGACAACACCCACCAGAGTCGTTTGTTTGGGAAGGTGTATTGATTTATAGAGTAAGTACTCACAGTCTGTCCCCCACGCTCAGTCAACAAGCAAAAGGAAAGAGAGGGTGAGAGGACATGGACTAAAGATTTTTCCTCTCCAACAGTTGTTTGCAACTTCACAAATGGGGTGATTTGATTGGTTGGGGCAGTTTCACACACCCACTCTATTGTGGGATTGGTCAGAAGTAGCGACTTTCCATTGGTTTATTAGTAAAGCAGATCCCTGGAAGTTGGGCAGAGTTTTACTAAATCAGAGTGAGAAATTAGTCAGGTTCCACTTAGGCAAGAAGCGCTTTTCTCAGTAGGAAATGGATACACATGGAAATTATAATTTTTTTGTTTAGTACTGCTGCATGATACACCATCCAATTATCTACTCCACTTTATTATTGTGGAAGCAAGTGACAACTTACTATTCATAAGCTGGCTCTTAATTCAAAATTGCCAGTTCGCTATGACAAAGGTATCAAAGGGGAAAAAAGCTGATACTGATTGGCCATAATGAACCAAACCCTCACCACACCCACAGGTCATGTATTCTTCTTAAACCAACCTCTGTAACAGCTGCACCACAGGTGTGGTACCGTTTCTTGTCACAAAACTCCCATAATGGACAAGGACATGCCTTAATGTGCCTCCGTCCTGGATTAGCGATATTGTTTGCGCCTTGCGCTTTGACAACAAAACAAGAGCCCGTTACATTACAGTTGTTCAACGATGAATGTGCATTGTGCTATTGTGCTGTTGTGTTGTGAGCTTGGTCTGCTCATTCTGTCCTTTGAGGTTTCAGGTTTCCTCTGGAATCGGTCCAAATCAATGAGAAATGAACACTTCTGACTGTATGATTCTGGACCTCCGTAACGGGGTTAGGTCTGCTGCGGGTTTCAAACCCAGTCCCATGCCAGCCGTTCACACACAACAAGAGTTACAACCAGCCCGCTGGCTGCTACCTCAAATAGTTTAGTTTTTTTTCAGGGAGGAAAGAACCTCTGATCTGGAATTATGTCTGAATTAGTGCTTTGATGGCGATGATTACACTTATGACAGGACGGGTGGGTTTGAGAAAGCTGCCCCAGGGTGTGGGACATTATTCCAGCGGAAAGTGAATTTACAATCCTCAAAGCTCCATAATTACGTTGTCTTACTTGTGCTTGTTAGTCCCGTCCCTCGGGGGAATTGACATTCTCTCTCCCATTGCAACGGCGCAAACGCCATCCCATCAATCAACCGACACAAAGTACCAAGCGCACCAAACTGGCGCGGTAGAGCCCAACCCAGGTTTCACTCAGTGCTGTTATTCATGCTTCCTGATTCAGATGACCTACAAATTCAATATTCAACTCATTCACCCACATTTTTTATTTGTTTCATTGTTTATTTATGTGTCAGTGACATGGCAAAAGCATTGTTACAATGCTAAATAACAAGCATCAAATGCATTGCATTAAGTGTTTTTGCATTAAGCCAAAAACTCACTTCCGACACCTGTCCCCAATAAACTACAGACATTTTTTTTCATCAAAAAATAAAAGCGAACAAAACAAAATACATGCGTGAACACATTAGAAAGAGTGCATCCATTCCTCCACTCAATACAGTACAATAGCAAATAATAAAACCAATAGGCAATGCAATAAATTAAAGGTTATTTATTTATTCATTTATTTATGTATTACTTTGGTAATCATAAGGAATGTGACCAAATGCACGGGTAATCGGCATGTTTGTCTGCAGCTGTGAAAGAGCTGATATCCTGGCCAGAGTAGCTGTGGAGTGTAGGGCTCTCATCCTGAGAAGACCCTTTCTACCTTAGTGCCCAAGTGTTCTGCGCTTCGTTCTACATCCCCATTTCATTGTGAAGGACATGGTGTTTGTGGCTGTTGGAATTTAGCAAAGGGTGACTTGATCCATGGCAATAATATGGGGAGCTTTGACAAACACATACAAAGATACCCATGAGTTGTTCATTTATTATCTCTGAAACCACATGTGTGTGTGTGTGTGTGTGTATGTGTGTGTGTGTGAGAGAGAGTGTATGTGTGTGTGTGTGTGTGTGTGTGTGTGTGTGTGTGTGTGTGAGGGAGCTTGCGGATGTGTGTGTGCATGTCTGTGAGTGTGTGTGAGTGTGAGTGTGTGTTTGTGTGTGTGAGAGAGAACATGTGTGTGTGAGTGTGAGTGTGTGTTTGTGTGTGGGAACATGCGGATGTGTGTGTGCATGTCTGTGAGTGTGTGTGTGTGAGTGTGGGAACATGCGGATATTTGGGTGTGTGTGTGTGTGAGTGGGTGCATGCGGATGTATATGTGTGTGCATGTGTGTGTGTGTGTGTGTGTACATGTCTGTGAGTGTGGGTGGGTGTGTATGTGTGTTGTGTGTGTGTGTGTGTGTGTGGGGGGGTGCATGCGAATGTATATGTGTGTGTGTGTACATGTTTGTGAGTGTGTGTGTGTATGTATATATGTGTGTGTGTGTGTGTGTGTATGTGTGTGATCACTTTGACAAATGCTGCTTTGTCTCCACAGCTGTCCCTCCTAACGGATGCAGGTTTCAGGGGAGTGCTCCCCTACCTGGACCCATGTGACCTCCCGGAGGGGCGGAGCCTGTGGGACGAGGCCTTCGGTATCACCCTGAACCCTGGGGGAGACCCCTCCACCCCAGGGTACCCCAGCATCGGTGAGTCCCTGCTTCCAGCTCTCACACCTGCTGAAAGGTGCTTTGTTAGAGGTGTTCAACTGTTACAGCACCTGCAATGGTGCAAATAAAGCATGACCAAGGGCATTACGTACACTTTGCTTCAGGGCTATATTTTACCCAAAGTGACACCCCCCCTCCATCCCTCCCCGTGCAGACTGTCACACAATCACTGTGTTAATGAGCTGAGGCGATGAAGTTTACCCCCTGCCCTCCAGCGAAGGAGGGAGAGGCAGCAGTTTTTTTAGGTCCTAATGGAGAGGTTGTGTGCAGAGGGAGCCATTTTTGTGTGTGTGTGTGTATGTGTGTGTGTATGTGTGTGTGTGTGTGAGTGTGTGTGTGTGTGTGTGTGTGTGTGTGTGTGTGTGTGTGTGTGTGTGTGTGTGTGTGTGTGTGTGTGTGTGTGTGTGTGTGTGTGTGATAACGCCATCAACAGCACCATTTACATTATGTACTGTTCGGCTGTCATCTGTGGGAACTTTGTGATCAGACCGACTGTTAATATAAGCAGAGTGATATTTTATGTGTGAATGCAGTAGACTGTATATTTTAAATATAGCTAAATAAATATTTCCGTATAATGTTTTAACCGGTAATCGTGCACCAACAAAAATGAACGATACTTAACTCAATGAAAAGCATGACTTGTACTACTCTTAAATAGTTTGCACTGTAGCACCACTTTTTTAGACTACAGATCGCACCATATGCGCTGTGCACAGGGGGCAGAATGACTTCATTTATGACGACTCCATTATAAAATCCTCAACATTTAATCCGGAAGCCAATTTCCTCTAAGCAGCTTAGATAGTGTCTGATCTTTGAGGGTCATCGCCTGGGGGCAGTACAAAAGGCCAGATGGGCCAATCAGAGATAAGACCATACATGACCATTTTACGATACTGATAAGATGGGTCCCGTCAAACATTCTCTGTAAGTAATACATTGAAAATAGTTAATACAAGATTTAGTGGATTTTTTTCAGGGCAAGGAGTTGAAGTATCAAAGACTTCAAAAAATCTACTGTTTTGCAAGAAAACAGCTGATCCTGTCCTTTAAAATTAATGTATTTTATTCAATATAGAATTAAAGAAAAACATTTAAAATCAGTTGTGTCTACATTTTAATGGACCTCAAAATACACTGGTACTAAAAACTCCAGAAATACTGGGATGAAATTCAGATCCCTCCTCATGACAACATGACTTAATTTCGCTCAACCAACAGTCTGCTTTCTTTAAAATGCAGATATACAATGCAGATATACTTTTTTTTTTTGGGGGGCAAATCTTTGAATTTGGAAAGCTGTATATTTAATAGGAATCTGAATTATTGTGTCGAAGTTTGGAAATGAGTTTTATTTCGGTTTACTTCGACCACAATACCTCAATTTTACATTTCCAAAAAACCCTGTACATGCCAATCTTTTTGTAAATGTGAAATTAAAATGAGACGAGGAAGAAGAAGGAGAAGCTGCTTGTGGATATTGAGGTTGAGGTAACGCCACCCATCCCCTCCTGGGTAATTGCCACTTAGGGCTCTATACACCTGTGAGATGCACAGCCTTTGATTAAATGTCACAATACTCTCTCCTCTGTTATTACTGTGTTCCTACAACAGCCACGCTGTGACCACCTTGTGACCACACCGCGGTCTTATTGGACTGTTCCATTATTGTGTCTGTGTTTCTCCCTGCTTTGTGTGTGTGTGTGTGTGTTTGTGAGATTTTACATAGTTTTTTTATGCATTTAGCAGACACTTCTTATCCAGAGTGTCTTACACAGTGTGCACATTTCTTTATGTACAATCCATCCATAGAGCAACTCAGGTTATTGCTCAAGGGTACAACAGCAGTGCCCCATGTTGGAATCGAGCCTGCAACCTCTGAGCTGCAAACCCATCTCCCTAACCGTTATACCACACTGCTGCATGTGTGCAATGTCTTCCCTTTCACTGAGCTCTGTCTCTGTCTCTGTGGTGCCCTTAATGCGAGCCTGCTCTCTCTTTGACCCTCGTATCTGTGCTGCTTGGTGCTGCTGTTATGGCTATTAGACCTGGTATGGTCATCTGAGGTAATTATCTCTTTTGGCCACTCAGCCAGCAAATCAACATGTGGTACATCATTAGACACACACGTTCATTTTTCATAGGGTCATCTTTAGTGTTTGCTTCCATTTGGACCCCCCCGCTAGCAACTCAACATGCATCACCTCATTAGATACACAATTGACTTTAATTTGGGATCATCAAACCACATCTACCCCGGTAGCAGAGCAGCCAAGCAGATAATGACACTTAATGTTCTGGAATGTCTAGACTCTGTATCCTTAAACTTTTCAAAATGTTGTTTACACTTTGAGTAGTAAGTTGGTTAGCCTATGCATGGTCCCGTGTTGTAGTTTTCCTCAAATTGGTGAAAACTAAGTTTGAGCTATCAGATACAATTTAGTTTAGTGAGATCTTTGTTGTGGATTCGGGGTCTGTATTTGTGTCTGTCTCAACAACAGTGTACTGTACAGGGCCGCTGTCCTTGGTGCTGAAACCAAGCATGGTTAAATCTTCAGTTTATAGCATTTGTGTCTTTCCATACCACCACACAGTTTTTAGACTCACCAGATATTCAGCTCCTACATTTCTTCCATTGTCTCTGCTTCTGGATGGTAAGAGAAGTTTCTAGTGCTACTGGTAACTGCCAAAATAAAGGAGACACTAGAGTAAATGAAGGGTTCTGGTGGTTCTGTTATGGTGTGCGGTGCATTTTCCTGGCATGATTTAGGTCCACTCAGCCCCTTAGAGGGCAAGGTAAATGCCAATAAATACAAAGCCATTCTGAGTGATCGCCTTTATCCTATGCTGAAACATTTCTATCCTGATGGTAGTAGTCTCTTCCAGGATGATAATACCCCATCCACAGGGCACAAGTGGTCACTGAATGGTTTAATGAGCATGGCAATGATTTCATGGCCATCTCATTCCCACAGATCTCAACCCAATTGAACACTTATGGAAGATTCTCATCGTGGCATCTGAGATAATGTTGAAGAATGGTTTTGCATCTCTCCAATAGAGTTTCAGACACTTGTAGAATCTATGCCAAGGACATGATGGCCCAATGCCCTATTAAGACACTTTATGTTGGTGTTTCCTTTATTTATTTTTTTCCTGTATATTGCAGTACAGAATGTCCATTGCCACAGTATTCCACTTGGTCATGCTCCTTAATGAATTTTCACAAGATGAGTCTATTTATAATGTTTCATTACCAACGTGAGGTAGGGAGACAGAGTTTGGATGGTAAGAATACAGAGCTGTGTATCTGGTGTGTATGTAGAATCTGTGGCATCACTGTGTGTGGCTCCGGTTAATTCCAGCTAGTCACCCTGCCAAAGGGATGTGTCATTCATCCAAGCACAGGTTATGGTGTCATGACACGGAGGATTGTAGAGACAGCTGTCGTAGCAGATGCTGGCTGCCTCAGCCATCACCAATTAAACCAACATGCGAGAGCCTAGTGTATTTCCTTTTTTTATTGTGCAAAGATCACATGTAAAAATGAATGAGAACATGTTTTAATTTGATGTTTTCAATGTTGTAATGCTGTAAGTCAAACCAATATGAGCTTTTGTTGTTGTATTTGTTTGTTCTTGAAGGTGAATTTAGGTTGGGAAAATGTGGCTTCTCTCTCAGTTCCATGCAACAAAAACCTTCAACTGCTCAATATAATTTGTGACTTGGCTCTGTATACATCTGCAAGGTTATTTAATGTTACATTTTTTTATTCAAAGAACCTAGGATATTATGTTTTATTTCTTATACTATTATTTATCTTGACAAACTCCTTTCTTAGATGTAAAAGCTAATCAAAAAGAAACATGAAAGCAACACCACTACCTTTCATAGAGAGAAAAATAGAGAAGTTTGCTGTGGAGAATAAAAATGGAGAAATATCTGTCATGTTGCCATAATTGTGCATGAATGTGTCGCCGTTTGCAGACTGCTTGACATCACACGGTGTAATTCACGCTTTGTTTCTTTGTTTACGAGTTGGCCGCAGTATTTGGAAGGTTTTTATGAATGCATACTTGCATTACCCTTTAAAAAAAGGTGGCTATTTTTCACCATCCCTGCTCTTTCTGTATCTGAGGGGAGATAAGGCGGTATGCTGAGAACTTCAAACATTTTTTACATGTTAATTTCGAGTCAGTGACAGGTGGGTCTATTCACAGCAAACCCATTGTGTCCCCTGGGTTATTTAGAAACCTTGTTGAAGTCAAAAGAAGGCTTTGAATAGAAATGTAGTCATTTGCATATTTATTTAAATATGCCACTGCAATGGGACCGGTGTTGAAACCTTTAATGAACAAATGCCTGCCATTTCTGTCTGGGAGGTAGACTACCTCACTTACAATGCCAGTGGCAATCACTATGCCACTATGCCTCTTCTCTCCTCCAGAGTTTCACACTCCCTCTCTCTCTCTCTTTGTATTTTCAAATGGCAGCTGAAGATTCTGGTGATAAGCTACATAAGCTACATAGCCTACATGTTAGCCCGATGCCATTTCCATTTAGGTGGGTTCTATGATCCTCGTCTATTTCTGTCGAGAGACAGCTGTGAAGGTCACAAGCATGACCTTGTAAATTAATTCATGAAGACGCAAGCTGTTTGGGGTTCATGAAGTAGGTTAGCGGACCTTGCACTTAATTATATTTTAAAAAGAAACGAAGCTCACAACTAAGTGTTTGAACACTGCATTTGAATGTGTTTGAGCCGCATTGCGCATTGAGCTTAAAGCTTTTAAAAGCTTTTTTAATTTATGAATGCATCCTGCAGATATAAATGGATTAGCATGGGATGCCATGCCGCTTGTGGATTCTTTGTGTTTTTATGCAATTCTGTTAAGTATTTACACCTAAACCGCTGGCATAAATTTAGAGGATCACTAGATATTTCATTATCTTTGATGATTATCCCACACTGTCTTCCCAGCGCTGTTTGCTTTGAAGTATGTGTTAAAAGAAGAGGTGGTGGTTTCCTCTATTCAATTATTCACCAAGTCTGTAATGAACAAAAAATAAAAAATAAATTGGCGTTGCCTCCCTGTGAACCCTCTTTGTGTTGAGACTGGTATCATCGTTCTGAAAGCTGGCACTCGCTTGGGACTGTGTGGCGCTCTGTGTTTCCTGCCGATTCCCACACGCCCACCCCTACTCCACAGCCCCTGATACTAATGGGCACTGGCATATTCTGCTCTCGTGCAACAGTCATTTTCCACAGGTATCGAGAGTATAGGTTTGGATTTCAACAAGTCTTTCCTGGGCTTCCATCGCTTATTTACAAGCCTAAGGGCTTTTCTGCAAGACTGGACTCAAGGGAGAAAAAAATAAATTAATAAAAATTGCTACCATGAGCAATTATTTCAGGTCTGATTCTGTGTGATACGTTTGCATCTGCAATAAAGCTTGTTGCTGCAGCCCTATGTGAGCAGAGGATTCCTGCAGCCCTGGGTGAGAGGCCCTGTGTGAGTGCCCTGTGTGGGCGGCCCTGTGTGTGTCCCTGTGTGAGTATCTCTGTGTGAGCAGTCCTGTGAGAGTGTCCCTGTGTGAGTGTGTGTCCTTGTGTGAGCAACCCTGTGTGGGCGGCCCTGTGTGAGTGTCCCTGTGTGAGTGTCCCTGTGTGTGTCCCTGTGTGTGCAGTCTGTGTGAGTGTCCTGTGTGAGTGTCCCTGTGTGAGTATCTCTGTGTGTGTCCCTGTGTGAGCAGTCCTGTGTGAGTGTCCCTGTGTGAGTATCTCTGTGTGTGTCCCTGTGTGAGCAGCCCTGTGTGAGTGTCCCTGTGTGAGTATCTCTGTGTGTGTCCCTGTGTGAGCAGCCCTGTGTGTGTCCCTGTGTGAGCAGCCCTGTGTGGGCAGCCCTGTGTGAGTGTCCCTGTGTGAGCAGCCCTGTGTGGGTGTCCCTGTGTGAGTGGCCCTGTGTGTGTCCCTGTGTGAGCAGCCCTGTGTGTGTCCCTGTGTGAGCAACCCTGTATGAGCAGCCCTGTGTGAGCGGCGCTGTGAGACTGTCCCTGTTTGAACGGCTGTGTGAGTAGAAGATTCCTGCTTCAGCTGCATCTGAGTCTGAGGAAGAACAGTCTTCACAGTCACAGCTGGCTCAGAGATGGAGAAAGCAGGCGGAGATGGAGAAAGAAATATCCAGCACGTAGGTACAGATCTATTGAGATGCAGCTTTTTATTTTTTTTGCTTTTTTTTTTATCGACGTGTTTCGTCATTGTTGATGTTTGCAAAATCATCAAATATCAAAGGATAGTTAAGGTGAGCATGTATGTATGTAGCTATCATTTAATTTTCACCAACTGCTGTTCATTGTCAGTCATGGCTGATTTGCTGGTTAGCTTTGTACTATTGTCAACATATTTAAAATCCAGAACTGATTAGCGCAACCACTGTGAACATTGGAATTTCAGAGGAATGAAAAGAGTTCCCTTGTTTTTTTATAATGGAGTAATTAAACGGATCTTAAAATCAACTTTGAATTCAACTGGCAACCAATACAGAAGCCAAGACTGGGGTAATGTGAGATCTCTTATTTGCCCTCATTAACAGCCTGGCTGATGAGTTCTGCACTAATTGGAGCCGGGCCAGTGCTTGACGACTTAAACAAGAGTAAAGCAAATTGCAGTAGTCCAGTTGTGAGGAAATAAAAGCATGTATATTTTTTTCAGTGTCTTCAAAAGATAAATTTGACCTGATTTTAGATATGTCTAGGTTGGAGAAAGCAATACTGGTTTAACTTTTTTGTATGTTAATTAAAATTGATGAAAATCTTTGATCTGGGTCAAAGATGACCCCAAGGTTTCTAGAAGTAACTTTACACTGGAAGCACCTCTCTGGGACTTGTCAGAGGTCAGTGCTGTTCATTGTGGATAAAAGTTGCTTAGAGAGTATTTTGGCCAACATTTAAGAAATGAAAAGGCAGTTTTTAAATTGGTCTGTAGTTCTTAAGGAAGGGCTGAATTACAGCATGTTTTGGCATAAAGTAAGCAGGAACATACCCTGTAACAAGCAAGCTATTCACAATAATGAGTAAGTTAGGGCCGATTACCCCAATGATATCTCTGAGGAGTCTGGTAGGGATGATGTCTAGGAGACTAGAGGCGGATTTCGTACGGGACACAATTTCACAAAGAGAACCACTGCTGAATGGACTGAAAACAATTCAACACATCAGTACACTGGTAAGGCATATTGAAGACATGAGCAGAAGGACTAATCTCGGTTCTAATATTTGCAATCTTCAAAAAGTGGAGAAGGACTTCAAAGATTCAAAGATTCAAAGATTCAAAGATTCAAAGATTCAAAGATTTCTTTATTTGTCGTTGTCTTTGTACAGCATAAAAAAACGAAATATCGCTCCCCCAGCCCTCAGCAGTACTACAGTAAAAGACAACAATCACAAATAGGCTCAAATATAAAAACATAAAACAGTTTGCATAAAAACAACAATGGAGCAGCAGCTGCCCAGTGGCAGCACAGTATATTAAATTATTTAAAATTACACATATTAAATTACACAGTATATTAAAATGTAGTGAAATGTAGTGTAAAGTGCAGGTTCAGTTCAGTAGCAGCAGTGTCTTAAAATGAGTAGTGCAGTCACATCCGGTGCAGTCGGGCAGGTAGTGTGTGTGTAAGGGTGGGAATTTAATAAACTTACGATCCGAACTGTGCTCTTAAATATAAATATTGAATTGTGACAGTTCACAGAGATGAGATTGGAGAAGTATTTCACTCTTGTGTCTTTAACTGCCTTGTTACATTTTTTGGCAATGAGTAGTTTTCTACACCATCAAAAGGCACTTGGAAACTGGAGGAAACTCTGATAGGAAGAGGTCTGGCAGACACAAAGCCACAACAAAATCAGAAGACAAGTTTCTGAAAGTCAACAGCTTGCGTGATAGGTGGCTCACAGGGCAACAGCTTCAAGCACAGCTTAACACTGGTCGAAGTAAGGAAGTCTCAGTTTCAACTGTGAAGAGAAGACTTCAAGCTGCAGGTTTGACAGGTCGAGTGGCAGTAAGAAAGCCATTGCTAAGATGGCAAAATAAAAAAAAGAGGCTTGCCTGGGCCATGAAGCACTGCCAGTGGACTACTGAAGACTGGAAGAAGGTCTTATGGACCGATTAATCAAAATCTTGAAATCTTTAAATTTTGAAAGGTTTTCAAACATAGGACGTCTCTTTTTCTGAGTAGGCAAAGGATGGTTCCTCAGTGTGTGACACCAACTGTCAAACATGGAGGAGGAATTTGAAAACAAAATGTACAAACACAAAACACAGATGGTCTGGGGCTCTTTTTGTCTGGATCCAGAGTCACAATCCAGTCCGACGTTTGCACAGAGTGACTGTTAACCCATGTTAACCCATTCCTTGTTCCCTGAAAACTGAAATTTACATTCTTTTTTTCAGTTTTTGGCAACTGCCATGTGTTGGAGGCCAGGCAGCACATTTTCTTTTTTGGGCTGCCACAACCTTTGGCAGTTTTCTTTTTCGCTTTTTTTTTTTTTTACCTTTGTACCATTTCAGGTTATTCACTGGACTTGAACTGCTTAAATTTCAGTAAAAACTGGAAAATGGGAGTGTTCTAAAACTTTTGACCAGTAGTGTGTATATAAAAAATAAAAAGATGTGCAGGCCTCTCTGGAGTGGTTCAGTCATCTCCGTGCTTCTGAAAGGTGGTGGTCATGCTCAGCATCAGTAACTCTTGTCACACACTAAGCCTCCTCTCTCCGTGATCCAGCTTCGCCAGCAGTTCTGCTGCTGTCTGCCTCACACCCTGCTGAGAATCTGGGGCCACGTTTATCTAACAGTAAGCAGGCTTCTTATTATGCATCTCAAAGATCACACATGTATGTGCACGTGCACACAAATACCCACACAAACACACACATACTGTATGTACATACATACACAAACAAATATAAACATACACACACACACACACACACACACACACAAACATTTAAACATGTACACATGCACACACACACACACACACTCAAACATTTACACACACACACACACATACACACACAAACACACGCACAAGCACGCACGCACACACACTCACACTGAACCTTTTACACACACATACATAGACACGTGTCCACACGCACACACACTCAAACATTTACACAAACACACTCACACACACACACAGACACACACACAGACACACGCAACCACAAGCACACTCTCTGGCTCTAAATCACCCAGTCCAACTCTGGAGCAGTGTCTGACTCTGTGCTTTTCGCTGGCCACCACTTGGAGATTAACAGTGTCAGGGAAAAAGATCAAATTCAGAGGCTATTTACTCAGCTACTTACATCCTGTGTTATTTACTTATTTCCTGCCTGAGCTGCCCTCCTGTTGAGCTCTTCCCCATCCCCTCAGGACCTTTCCCACCCATATATCCTGGGAGATATGGCCACAGTTTAGCCTCCGCAAATGGGGAATAATTTCACCAGACTGGAATTTACAGTGGTGACTCTCTGTGAGCTCCATGTGTGTATGCATTTGAAGCAGCAGAGATTACGGCCTGGTAGCAGCAGGATTTACACGCCATTCTGGCCCAGCTTCAGGGCCGTAATGAAGAAACCAAGAGTTCCACTCGACTGAATGCAGACACTAGTTGGTGGCATTTCAGTTTATTCCCCCCCATTTCATTTCATTTCATTTTATTTCAGCCCAAGTTTTCAGTTCAATGGGGAGGGGGGGCACTTTGTGCATCTTTCTTAGCTTACATTTCTGTTTGTGCCTGTAGTTTCAAGAACTCAAGGTCAAAAAGGCTTGAGAAGAGTTGGACTGTAGCTCTCATTATCAGTAAATGCTACACTGAGGCATTTATCAATGTGCTTCTTCCAAGAACAATCAAACTAATGAGGCTAGAAAGCCATGAGCACACCTTTTCATTATCCAATCAATTCAATCAACAGTATTGGAGGCATGCAAGGCAACACTGCAGTTAAGACCTGGGAGGAGCTCGATATGACAAAACACATTACGCTTTTACCGTTTTACATGGTTTTATATATGCCAGCTGTCATTTGTCACATTTCCTTGTAGTGACAGAGTGTTGCACAAAGCAACATTCCTAAAACATGCAAGGGAAACATGCCCAATTTTGCAGAACATAATCTTTGAATAGAACATGCCACATTTTTTTGATTGATTAATACTTTTTAATACTGATTAATACTAATTATGTTTATTTGAGAGCAAATTGTTATCTTGAAACCCCTGTTCTGGAGCACCAGGGCCATGTACAGATAACTGCCAAAATGAAGGAAACACTTAGGTAAATCAAGGGTTCTGGTTCTGGCGGCTCTGTTATGGTGTCGGGTACATTTTCCTGGCATGGTTTAGATGGTTTAGATACCTTTCCCTTAGAGAGAAAGGTAAACACCAACTAAGCCATTCTGAGTGATCCTATGGTGTAACATTTCCATCCTGATGGAAATTGGTAAATCCAAATAGAAATCCTGCATCCTTTAATATAATTTATATTTCAAGTTCTAGTAAATAATGGCCTATATAGAATATATATTTATATATTTATAAGTACCCTGGTTCATGTCTGTCGTGACATGAAACGGGGTACTTTGCAACAACATTTGTGATTATTTGTTTTGCATCGCTGGGACAACGGGAATTGTGAAATACCTAGGCGATGTCAGCGCTCATCAAATACCGCCTGGTCTCAAGAGTTCTTAAAATTCTCACGCAAAGAGGAGAGTCGCAATTAAGACATGCTTTCGTAAATCAGACGGAATACTTAATCGACCTAATTGACAAAATCTCCACCCCGTTTTAGCACGATCACCACAGATATACAAATTACATCCTAATAGCGATTTGACTCATTGCGACCGTTTATTAAATCCGACGTAGATATTGCAACCTTGTAGCGACTGCTTTTGCGTTGGAAAAGCTGTCGCAATCCTTTAGTAAATCTGGCCCTTTATGTTGGTGTTTCCTTTATTTTGACAGTTACCCATAGGTCTTTTCAGGTATTAATGTGACAACTTCCTGTCCATTCCTTTGTGGTTATACATATCTAATCCTGGGGGGTGTGTGTGCTGTGGCTGGCAGTGTAGTGTAATGGTTAAGGAACTGGGCTTGTAACTCAGAGGTTGCAGGTTCAATTCCCAGGTGGGGCATTGCTGTTGTACCCTTGAGCAAGGTACTTAACCTGAATTGCTTCAGTAAAAAAATATCCAGCTGTATAAATGGATTGTATGTAAAGAAAAGAAGTCGCTCTGGATAAGAGCATCTGCAAAATACCTAAAAATGTAAATGTAATGTAAAATGTGTGTGTGACATTGTGATTTTTCCTTAATTAATATGTGCATATTGTTATATACTTTATGTTTGTGTGGTCATGCATATTCTGTTCATTTGTCTGCATGATTATTTAAGTGGAACTGTGTAATTTTATAACATTGCACATTAACACAATTGCTTAATATTTGATCTCTTAGCTCATACAGATTATTCTTTTTCCAAATAGACATACAGGTATACAATTTTTCTCGGTTAAGTGGATGTAAAAGAAATGAAAATATGTCCTATATTTGTATCTCATCCCCCTTGTTTGGGGAGTCTGTGTAAAGTGGGGTCTTCTGGGTTTTGTAGCTGCTGGTCTCTTAATTGATCAGTTTAATTGTGAATCTTTATTGATCCATGGTCTGAGTGCACAGTGGCTTCAGCCGAAATGAATAAAGACGGCGTCCTCATGGTTTAGCTTCAGAAATTACCTCAGTCCAAGTGCACTGCCGCAGTGACCTGCTGTCCTCAGTTTACGCCTCTGGGACACAAGAATAAACGTTATAATAGATGCCACAGGAGCCTGTGACCCAGTGAAACCTCTAATTGGTCCCTTTTCAAAAGTTTTGTTTCAGTCGAGAGTGAAACTTTATACGTTTTGTTGCTTTCTAAACTCCACAACCACTGGCAGAAAGAGCAAGCGAGAAGGAGGGAAAGATGTTTGATTGGCCTTGGTAATTACACATCATAGCAGCAAATGATAAGTGTAATCAGACGCTTCGAGGTTTGGGAACGATGATGTGTGTTGGACCCTGGTGTGTGGTTTGGGTTGATGGTGGGGGATGAATGAACCACTTGCTGTGAAAAATATGACATCCGGGGCCTCGGATAGCATAGCAGTCTAACGCACACGCATTGACTGGTGCTTTGCAAGTGGGAGCTGCCTATTGCGGTCGCGGTTCAAAACCCAACTGTGCCAGACCGGCCCTGCGGCATTTGGCTCGGGGGTGAGGGTGAGCCCACACTAACTTGCCGGGAAGTGCAAAGGGTGTCTCTAGAAAAGGGGGGCAAGTTCTGTCTCGGAGGATCGCCGCTGGCCTCAGGGAATTAGCTTGACCCGGAGGACGGGTGGCGAGTTTGTGGGGGAGGGCGAATTGAAATAAATAGAGGGTATAATTGGCCACTAAATTGGGAGAAAAAACTGGAAAAAATCCCCAAAATGAATTGCATCCATCACTGTGGCTCCTTGTTCAAACTAGTAATGTAATAGCATTGTATTCACAACCCCATGTTTAAATGTACCTCCCATTAAATAATGTTCCTATTACAATGTGTAGCGAGTAAACAAATAAACAATGAAACCGAGAGCGATACCATAATCATGCCCATTTATCCTTGTGTTTGACAGGCTCCACAGCTCCGTGATATCAGCCCAAATCTAGTGCCAAGGGTCATAATGCATGTCATTTTGTCTGAGCCTCCAATGGTGACTACATGGGAGAATGAGTGTCATTAAGTTCTCATTAAAATCGTATCATCATTAGATGGGGTGTCTGAAGTTCCCCTGATCTGGTGTTGTTCCCGCACTGCTGCATTAAAACACCATCAAAGTTAATCATAAAAAAGAATGGAACCCAACAAAAACTCAAATGAGACACGGACAACCACACATCAACATGCTCCTTCGTGAGATGAGTCTGAGGCTGTTTCTTTGAAATACGTATTTGATATTTCCAGGTCACAAGGCTGACATCTTCTGGTATGGTTTTGACTCAAATGAAATGATATTCCTTTTCTTTGGAGACAGGCCTGCATAGTTTAGTGAAAATTAGAAGAATTGCTTTGCTGTCATGCTAAATTCAGTGGACATCGCAAAAGCGATAAACACACACACCCTATACGAGGTGCTGGCCTTAAGAGTAGTTCAATGTGTGTAAGAATGAGCCCCACACACTGTACATTTGCATTGCTCATATTACATTTCCAACAAGATGTCTGGGGCTTCACATTTTATCTTTTATTTTATTGTCCAGGTCCAGATTAAACCTAGCATCAATGGTCTTAAACTTGAATAACAAAATTAATCAAGTGTTATATTTACCCATTACTTACACATTATGATTTTGTATGTTTTTGTGTGTGTGTGTGTGTGTGTGTGTGGGCGCATTTGCATGTACGTGTGTGTGTGTGTGTGTGTGCGCCTGTGTGTGTTTGTGTGTTTGTGTGTGTGTGTGTGTGTGTGTGTGCGTGTTTGTGTGTTTGTATGTGTGTGTTTGTGCATGTGTGCGTTTGCATGTGCATGTGTGTGTTTGTGTGTGTGTGTGTGTGTGTGTTCATTCATGTGTTCGTGTGTTCGTGTGTGTGTGTGTGTGTGTGTGTGTGTGTGCATGTGTGCGTTTGTGTGTGTGTGTGTCTGTGTGTGTGTGTGTGTGTGTGTTCATGTGTTCGTGTGTATATGTGTGTGTGTGTGTGTGTGTGTGTGTGTGTGTGTGTGTGTGTGTGTGTGTGTGTGTATTTATTTACAGAAATTACCCAGAATTGCCCTTTTTTCTTCAGATTTGTTTGGATTCATGTGAAATGTCTTAGCCATAAATACGTTTATTGACACTTGATCTAAAAGGATTGACATTTTAGCTCTGTCAAGAAACGGCATCAATCTCACTGCAGTGCCACAGTCCAACAATATTTTTGTTGTTTTTAATCTTATAACTGAACTAGGCATCAGCCATCTGACAGTCCAAAAGGCCTGTTGTATTGTGATGCTGCAGAAGTGTATTGCTTTTCCTCTATCTGAAATCGAAGGATCTGACTCTGATCAGTGATTTATATTTATATGGGGGTGGCAGGGGATCTGCAATATTTGTCCTGTTATTTCAATCTGGGACTTCATTAAAAGATAGGCCATGTGTTTGTTCAATTGCATGTTAGGTGCTGTAAGGCCAATGTGCAACAGCTTGCCTGTGCCCTCCCTTAAGCAAAACCTAAAGCCTACCTAGCGATGTCATAAGCATGTCATAACCAGTATGACAGCTTATTACAGCTCATGACCAATGTCAAAACACTGTCACAATGGTTTTGTAAAATCTGCGCCATACAGTATAGTGCTGTGACTGGTTATGGCAGCTGTTATGCAATACGTATGACCACGCTATGTAAGCTTTATGATATACAGTATTATTACATTTTTGTGAATTGTCACCATAAAGCAATCTCCGTCCGAATAAAAATGTCTGCGTGCGCAGAGACCGAACTCTGGTTTACAAGTGTGAAAGCAAAAAAATGTTTAATAACATGTCAAATACAAAGACCCCTCTACAGCCGATTGTAATCGCATTCTATCCAAGAAGCTGTACTTTTGGAAATAAAAGCAAAACAAAGGCTAATGCATTAGCTGAGAAGGCCCTGTCCTCCTTTGAATTAGATGGCTCCTGGAACATCAGTCTTTATTAATCTCCTGCTTCACCAGAGAGACCAGTAGAGTCTGGTGAAGCAGATCCCACTGCGCGTCTACAGTACAACATTAGAAAGCAGTACCATCCCTCCCCGATCACACAGATGTGATCTGGGGTCTTTATGAGAGGTTGATGTATGTGTATTTTATCGCCACGCAGTCGAGTGGATAATGGTGCAGCAGCAGGGGGAATTTCCTCCGGGACTGGGCCGTTATTAGGGGAACGTATATTGGAGCGACCGTCGGCTAATAGGAGGCCATTTTCACGGCTAAGCCCCAAAGCAAATGTTGTGGCGGCAGCGGCCCTGAACACAGAGACTAGAAATCAACAGGGCACCCGCCCAGTGCTGGACCAGTGTGGGTGTGTGAATGCGGGGTCCCACAGGGGTCCGTTGGGGCCCCTTGACGTGGCGGCCCCCGTCCTCGCCCGCACGCTGCTTTGTTTAATGTCAGCAGCAGTGATGGAGAGAAGCACTCTCTTAATTGCTTTCTCCGAGGCTCGGGGATGTGAGAGGTTTCTTTTAAGAGCACAAACCACCAGCAGAATAATAACAAGCAATGCTCTTTCTCTCTCTCTCTCTGCCCCCTCCATCCCCCTAGCACCTCTCAGCACCCCCTCCCCCCAAACACACACACACACACATACACCTCCCCACCGCACACATAATTCCTTCAAGGAAAAAAAAAAAAACTATAGTTTGTTAATTGAATTTCTTCTTTCTTTTTTCAAACTTCCCAACTGTGGGGAAATAAAGCTGTATAAGCAATTAAGTTGTATATATTTGCTGGTCGATTTGTTAAGGCCAAAGTGTTCTTTTTGGAGATGAAACCTCTTAGCTTGGGCTAATACCTGATATGGAGCCCTATGTGCATACCTACATACTGTGCAGCAAATGCTCATACACTGTAATTAACATACAACTAGGGGTGTGGTGGTATATTGGTATGCCAGTATACCATGATATTAAAATATGAAATAGACTTAGACATAGACTTAACGTAATACCGTGATAGTAAAAGCTATTTTCATGTGGGGAAAAAATGTTAACCTACTAAAATATCTAAATAATGCATATTAAATAATATAATACTGGACCTGGGATGTCTGCTAATGTCATTCAATCCCACCACCTCTTTGGCTGTTCTTGCATTTTGTTTTGTTTACAACGCGATTGTTCACATGCAGACAGCTCCCTTGCATTTCCCAACCGTGGTAGGTAGCTGTTATTAGCTAGCTAGCTAGCTACACTGCATAAATCTCTGTTTGCAGTCCCTTATAAAACATGCAATGTCCAACGCTGATTCAGATGCCAAGGCGGTCTGTAATGACGAATTATATACCCCCAAAAGGCGAACTTGTGCATCTGTGTGGACTCACCTTGGATTCAGAAAAAAAAGATGGTGTTGTTGTTTAGAACGAATCTCCCATCTGTAGAGAATGTGGGAAATACAATGGCAAGAGGAGGGAACATGACACTTGCATTCCACCTGCGTGAGTATCATCCTTCACATTATACCACAATGGAAAAAGTAAATAGCTAAAAATAGTACTCGATCCAATAAGATGATAACGGATAAAGCAAAATGTTGCTTAATTTGCAAAGTGAATGATTTAAATTGATTTAAACATACAATTTCAAGGAGTGAACTATATTCAGTTGCATTTTTTGTTTTATTTTTTTAAAATGGTATTTAAATCTTTTAAACAGTTTGAGTTGTAAACTTTGTTGATACTTTTTTTTAGTTTAAAAACTGATAACATGATATACCGAAAACCGTGATATTGAGTAGTATGATTGTCATACCGTGAAAATGTCATACTGTCACAGCCCTACATACAATTACCTGAAGGCATCTTAATATGTTATTTTTGGCCCAGAAGTAGTTTACATATTCATAAAGCCAGATGGTAACTAAAGCAATCAAGGTTAAATACTCACATGGGCACATCTGCAGTGTCTCCTCCAAGATGTGATACTACAACCTGCGGTTAAGAGTCTTGCTCATTAGAACCGTGGAGCAGTCTGACCCCATTCCTCAAACCAACACAATTATTCCTCATGTTCAGCAATGAGACTGAAACAAACGGATAAGCTGAGAGCTACCTTCATGTTTAATATCATAAGCCAATGTTTTGTTATGACCATTTTTATCAGATGGTTATCTTATCAGATAATTCAATTGTTCCAGTGTGTGGAAGAGCCCCACGGTCTACATTCTGTTAAGGTACTTTACTAGTGTGTGAATGAGCCCCACGGTCTGAATCCTGTTAAGGCACTGTTCTAGTGTGTGGATGAGCCCCACGGCTCAGAAACAATGGTGTTTTATTCCACTTTAATATATATTTCAGGGTACATTATTTTTTGTTGTTCTCCCTGGTACACCGCATACACACTCACCAGCCATTCTTTCCAGGTATTTAGTAAACGCTCTTATCCAGAGCAACTTACACAGTTTACATTTCTTAACATGCAATCCGTGTACACAGTTGGATACTTCCTGAAGCACTTAAGGTTAAGTACCTTGCTCAAGGGTACAATGACCCACCTGGGTCTTTAGGTAGCGTTAGGGGGCCAATATGAGGGTCCTATTTGTGCTCCTTTGAAATTCCTCACATGACACAGGATCTGCATTTGCATGGCAGCTGTCTGAAGAGTGGACATTTTCAGTCGTGGTGTGGTGCTGTCAGAAACCTCTTGAAAACATATATTTATGCATAGCCCTTCTTCTTTACTTTGATCATTCTCTGCTCTTTTATATATTCCACCTCTTTTCCAAGTAAAAGGGACCACTATTCATCCAGGTGAATGGTCATTAAATGGAGGGTTTTAAATTCTACTTGTGTGGCATGGGGGTAATGAGGCTTACACGAGCTGCAGTGTTCCTCCCACAGACACTAGAGTAGGTCCAGTTAGACGTCTCTCTCCCTTTCTCTTTCTCCCTCTCTCTCTCTCTCTCTCCCCCCCTCTCTATTCATTTCAGTTCAACATGATTTATTGGCATGAAATACAGAGAGTGAATATTGTAACACATACATGTAGAAGAATCAAATAAAAATGAAAAATAAAACAAGTATACATTTTAACTGTTTCTTATTTATAATTATATTTATGAAATATTTTATGTCTATACAAATAATCAGTGTTGGTTGGTTATTCACTTTTACTCGTCTGTCATGCAGCATGAGAGTCAACTCCAATCCTTATAATGAAGGAATGCATCAATGCTGACGCATTGAAATCCCAAATGGTTATCCCTTTGTGATGGTTATGAGTTGAGTATAAATGTACATGTTGTGTAGAACAATGTTCCATTTTGGAACATACAGAACAAAGTTAAATAAATGGAGATGCATACGTTCTTTTTAGTGTATTAAATGTCTGTGTATCATTTTACTTCCCTGGGTCAACGTGTGGTGGGGGCAGAATTCCATTCCAGTGTCCCAAATTGCATACTTGCGTTCTTGTGTACTTGTAAGAACGCACTTCCAAGTACACTCAAAAGAAGGCTCTACCGAGAGTGCAAGAACGCAGAATGCTTATAATCTGTTACATTTGAAACGCACTTGTACTTAGGCGTCACCACTCTTCTGACCTTAGAAATAAATACATCCGTGCAGGTTACATTGAAGCAACGGCATTGGTAATAGTTACCCGTGAGATTATTAGGGTTGTGTGTTGAAAGGTTGCTGATATTGGTTAACATAGTAAGTAAACAGAAAGAAAAAAAAAAGTATTTTCAGTTTAAGATGCGATTAAACGCGGCTTTCGTGGCTAACGATAAGCCATCTCCAGTCAGTAACGTTAAATTTACGTTTTCAAGTGCTTTGTTGATGTTACAGTAATTTTTCATTTTAAGTTGGGCTAATATAGTTTACAAGTTGCAAAGTAGCTTTGTTCATATTACTTGAGTAACCTACATAGCAATAATACTTAATTCGCTCCAAAGATTACTCTGTACATGACCTTTTGTTGTTAATGACTCTGTTACCCAACATCAACAATAAAGTTGATGATAATTACAACATGTACTGAGTTTTATTTATTCGTGGTAAGTAACTTCTTGCTTGTGACACTTGTTGGCTTCAGTCAACTGTCATTGCCAGAGCATCAAAGAATTGATGATCAGTGAAATGATCGGTCCCTAAAACAACCAAATCAAATGTACATCTCCATCAGTAAAGTTAACTAGATAGCTGTAACTAAATAGATAGTCAACGTTACATCTAATACATAGCTATGTTGCTGTAGTAGCGTTAGAATTTCAGCTTGCTGACTATGTTCGATAAGTTACAACTCAGCTACAGTTAGCTAACTAGCAGGCTAGTTAGTTCATTTGTGACAAAAAATAACGTTAAATTACTAGCTAGCTACATTCATATGCATAAGTTGTGCATAGCTAAATATCTAATCGTGAATAATATCGACTAATTGCATGAAACTATAAAAATACATAGGTAGTCCTCCCGCCTTGTCCTGTCACCTTCCATTTTCTTGCTGACTGATAAATAAATTCCATTCTTCTTCACCTTCAGTGCAGAACCGCAATGACTACTGGGAACGTTAAGTATATACAAGTGTACATCCATGCATACTACGATTTTATGTCCACCCAAGTACACCAAGGGACTTTGTTGTGTACTTGCAAATTTACATACTTGAGTTTGGGACGCACCTGATCACATGACCGTTTACTTCTGTACTTGACACATGCACTAGATAGAATGCAAGTATGCAATTTGGGACACGGCCAATGTCTGCCGAGCATCTGTTTTTAACGGCACGAGTCAGTGTTATATTCTGGAATTCTAGTTCTTTGAGGATTCCATTAGCAGCCCTTTGTGATGTCATCAATTAGAATCAACTAGAATGTTACAGCACTGTCACACACCGTGTGACACAACCAGGATTGGAACAGAACAGCAGGATGCAGGGAATGGAGTTATCGGTCTGCGAATCGCGTTTTAATAGCTCTCCCACAGGGAAAGAGGGAGAGAGAGAGAGAACCAACACTATACAAAATTAACAAAATAAACTTTGGCTGTCCCCCTTACGGGTTCCTGCTAAAAACAATAAATCAAAATAACAAACTAAACAAAAAGCCCCTCTGGCAAAACACTAAACATTCACACAGACGTTTGCAACTTTTCATTTGGTTTCCTTAGGTCACTGTTCTCTCTCACCAGCATTCAGCTCCCGTGTACCAGCCACCTACTAAGAGAGCAGAGCCGTTTTTAAGCACACAGGTACAATTAGATAGTGCTGCACAGCTGTGTGCCCTAGGTGCCCTGCCAGTGGGCGTGGCCGTTAATCACCCCGATTCCCCTGCCTAGACCGACGCCTTCCACAGGCACGTTCTAGAATAAACATCATAGTGTGACAGTGCTCCTCAAAGGGTTCATCTTAGTTGCTCAGTTTGGATTTGCCGCCCATGCAGAATGGATATTGTGTGCCACTCTGGCCCAGTCAGCTGTCATAGGGGATTACAGGAGCGTGCGCTTGGGGGGATACCGCTAAATCCATGACCAGCTTCTGACGAGGACAAGGCGCAAGAGGTTGGATGATGAAAACCCAGATTCCACTTTACCTTTTGATGCGGGCCAGGCATTTCAAGCACCACTACACCGTGGTGAACGCTCTCCCATGGCTAAAGCACACCATTACCGTCGGCATAACGACGCGTATCAAAGCATTAGCCCAGCGAGGGCTTGGGGTTTAAACCGACACTGCAAAATGGGACTCATTCAAAACGTTTTATACTCTAGAGCTATGTAATTATAGGGCGCAAGCAAGTCTCCCTGCAATCACAAGGCTCCCAATTTTGTCTGATCCACACAAAGTGTGTACTCTCAACAATCATCCCCCCCTTCCTTCCTACTTCTTATTCTCTACCCTTATTCTATCAGGCTTATATAATTATTTTCTATAGTAGGGATCATGACTGTTTTATCTATATCGCTATAACTATATATGTGCTCTGTTAAAAATCTTATCTCGATCTCAGTCTTATTTCATTTTATTTTATTATATGGATCTCCCCCTCCCCCATTTTCACTTGCCTTTGTTTGTTTGACCCATAAATTAATATTTTATAACCCACAGCATGTGCAGTTGGCTCTGTGCTTGTCACAGTAGGTACGTCAGCTGTGTCAGAGGTGGAGTCTAATGAGCCGCTAGGGATAAATCGCAACACAATCTGATTCCAGGAGCTCAGCTGCTTTAATTCCCTCTGATTCCTATCAAGCAGTGACCAATTTGCTCCGCAAACAAGTCAGATGACAACTATTTGGATTGTAGCATTAGGCTTGTTTCTCACAGGGTTTTATTTTGTATTTTTTCATTTTTATTTATGGGGGCGATGTAATCACAAATGTAGAGAAATATGCACATGAATATGTACAGTGCAGCATGAAAATATGGAAAAAAAAAATGGAAACCCTTATCTCTCCCAAGACCTATTGGTATGTCAGGATGGTTCTGCAACGTTTGCCCTGCTAGACTGCCCCCGCTATTATAACTGGGCATTCAAAGTTGGGAGAGAAATGGGATGAAAAGAACCAACAATAAAATAATCTATCCCTTTCCCTTCACCTGTACTACACCTATACCGGCTCCAGTACCAGCCCTTATGCTGGCCCATTTGGTGCCGTTTGGGCCACTCTGCCTGTGCCTCCGGCCCACTGCAGCCCATTCAGAACCAGAGCACTAGAACTGGCTCAAGCTGGTCCTTTCCACTGTTTTTCTCAGTGCCTCCGCAGTGCAATGTGCTACAGGTAACTGCCAAAATAAAGGAAGCGCCACCATAACATGTCTTAATAGGTCTTCGGCCACGATGAGCAGCCAGAACAGCTTCAGTGTGCCTTGGCATAGATTCTGCAAGGGTCTGGAATTCTATTGAAGGGATGCAACTTCTATGAGAAATTCCATTACTTGGTGGTTTGATAATGGTGGTGGAAAACGCTGTCTCACGCGCTGCTCCAGAATGTCCCATAAGTGTTCAATCAGGCTAAGATGGTGACTGTTCGTTTTCATGCTCTTCAAAACATTCAGTGACCACTCGTGCCCTGTGGATGGGGGCATTATCATCCTGAAAGAGACCACTCCCACCAGGATAGAAATGCTTCACCATAAGATGAAGCTGATCACTCAGTGGCTTTGTATTTATTGATGTTTACCTTGCCCTCTAATGGATTCAGTGCTCCTAACCCAATGCACCACACACCATTACAGAGCAGTCAGAGCCCTTCGTTTGCTCGAGTGTTTGCTTTATTTTCACAGTTCACCTGTACCTGTCACTGTCAGAGCTACAGAACCAATTTTCATATTTACAGTGGTCCTCAGACCCCAGACATATCCTACACCTTACTCCCAGTATCTGATCACTCGATATAAGTGGAATACGTTAGAGGGAATTACAGCTCTCTCAGGTCATTGTGAGGCACAGCTAGTGCATTAGTGCGGTGCACGTTAATGCTCCAATGGATAATTGTTCATCACAACTATACACTACAATGTTGCTCTTATCACCATTGTATAAGGCTGGCTCTGTGTGCATGTTAGTGCGATGCAGGTATGTTGCTCTTAAGGATTTCTATCAGGCACCGTTTGTGTGCTAATGCAATTACCTTTGTACGCTTCAGTACTTCAGCGTTGTTTTCGTGTGCTGTGTTTCTGGCATCCCTGCACCTACATTCTTGTTGCTTCTTTGACATGCGTTCTGATGTATCTCCTAAGATGACCTTGTAAGTTGTCAGGATCTTGATAAGAACATCTGCCAAATAAACGCATGAATGAATTATGTGCATAATGTCATGTTTGTGTGCCAGGAAAATAAAACAAACGTCCCGTATAACGCATATACATTCTGTTCCACATCCCGTAGACGTGATTTCAGATGCGATGTCACTGTGTCTGAATGGGCTGAAGTGGGCCTGAGGCCCAGGCAGAGTGGTCCAAACAGATCCAAATGGGGCAGCGTAAGGGCCGGTACAGTTTGTACAATAAAAAATAAAATTAAAATTAAAATTAAAAAAACACACTAACCTTTTCTTTCCCAGTGTTGATGTCTAGACGCTGCAATGATGTTACTGCATTTGATCTTGTGCACTAACTATGATTGTTCTTACCTTGTATTAATGCACATCTTGTAAGTCGCTCTGGATAAGAGCATCTGCTAAATGCTTAAAATGTAAAATGTAAATGTAAAACCAATAAAAGCAAGACATGCAAAGAGAAGCGAAATAATGAATTAGAACAGAAAATTCAATGAAATAAGATTAAACAAGAGAAATAAAAAAATAATTAATTCAATCAAATTTGATAAGTGGAAATGTTGAAGAGCTAATGAAAAGCAAGAGTATGAAAATTTGTCTTGAGCTGTTTGATTAAAATTGTACAAAGACGTTGACTGACGGATTTCAATAGGTAATAAATTCCAAGCTTATAAAAGCAAGACCATAAAAGCAAAACGCAGCTTCACAGTTTGTCTGTGATTCATTCGAGGCACATTTAGTAGCGAAGCATTAGATGATCTAAGTGATCTGCTTGGAACATGAAATGATAAGCATGAAATGGATAAACATTCATATACTGTCATATTACAGTGAACCCAGCGTGATTTTGTAAGACGTTCATCTTGACAGCTTGTATTATTCATATGTTGCATTTGTTGTTGTTGTTGTTGTGTGTGTGTTTGTAAACTAACGCAATGGATAATACTTATCGAATATCCTTGAATAATATAATTCCAAATAGTAGGATGTCTGTTCCATTCTGGAGGACCATCTCTCAGTGTCTTCCAGCACGCCCTTTTCACTTTTTTTCTGAAATATCTTCCAATGTCTGGTTCTGAGGAACCAGCTGGCAAACTTCATGCAACACAGGATGGTGTAAATGTGTGGAAAGGGCTATTTCAAGGTCCATTTAAATAGGAATATATTGTTCTGCCTTGAGTGTCCAGGAGCAAAAGAGATCCAATTGTATATGCATATCAGCTGTGTGGTTTGTATTCCAAACACAGCATAAGGTTGTGTAGCAAATATGTGATTTTGTTTCTAGTATTGAATACAATTGTACAGTATGATGAGAATGTCACAAATCTGCCGCACTAAATGCGTAAATGTGCTGTACACACACTTAACAATAGTGGCATACATTGCTGGAGGCTCCCTTACCAAATGTGCACGACGGTGGTTTTTGAAAGTGTTTTTATGTTTTGTTAAAATAATTAATTATGCAGCTCTCAATTTGTGATTTCTTCAGTTAGCTTGCCATTGTTTTCAAATAGTAAAAAATAAGCATTGAATTAAGCTGATATGTTTTGACAGTCACTTTTTTTAAACCGACCGTGGAGTGATTATAGAAATCCCATAATTGAATTATGCATTCATTTACTCTGCATTGGCCTTCATTGTTTTTATTTTCTATTTTCCATGACACATTATTATGCTGACAAGCTTTGATGCCATTTTCATATGTTTTCATGCTAATGTAGATAGAGTTAAGATAGACAGTGTAGAATTACAGTCCTTCACAACACCACCACTTCAGTGTACAGGTCTGTTTTTGGTGTGATCTGTTTGGGGGGCACACTGCCCTTTCTTTGATGGCTGGATTTTTACGACAGTAGCAGATGTATAATAATGTAAGGCAATAAGATCCTAATGACATTAAGCTCCTGTGGACTCTTACTTCATGTAAGGATGGCTTAGAAATAAGTTGGACAGACATAAAATAGCACGATGCAATTCTTCTTCTTTCATTAATTCTGAGCCTTTCATATAGCAAGGCTGCGCTTCACATTCTGTTCCTGTAGATGTCTGATTAAAGTTTCATTCTTTATCCAAACTTTAAGTCTTTTCACCACTCGAGTAGGGACTCTCATCTTTAGCCTTCAAACTAATCCTGTGTGATTAATTTACCCTGTGACATGTTGCCCAGTTTTACTTGTTTCCTTGTCTCCTAAATAACTGTTTTTAAAATGTATTGCAGATGTTTCCCGTTTACTGTCAAGCTGTTGACTAACACACACTGTAATTGCTTCCTTTACACATGTTTGAACATCTTTTAAAAAATGTACATACGGGTTACTTTAGATTATTCAGTAAAAGTATGTTTCATTTAAGTCTCTGTACGATTAACCTTTTGAAGGCTAAACTGCAAAAGCAAACTGCGATGACATGGCCTTCCGAATGCTGAGTTCCACAATTCCTAGAACCCCTTTCAGTATTATATCACGAGTCATTTATGTGTGTTTCGCTGACTGTACAGCAGACTAGTGCCATGACAGACTGGTGCTGAACTGACATCATTAGACTCTCTGGTCTTTATTTCAGTCTGTTCACACCGTGCGACAAAACTAGCGGAGGAGCAGCACAGCAGGACGCAGGGATCGGAGTTGGTCGACCGGATTTTTAATTTGTCTCCCGCTGGGAGAGACGGGGAGAGAGAGAGCCGGCACACAAATCACGCAAATAAAATAAAAGATCTTCCACTGTCCCCCTCACGGGTTCACGCTCCAAAACAATAAATCAAAATAATAAACTAAACAAACATAGCCCTTTCACAATTCACAGGCTACACATTTAGACTTTTCAGTCAGTTCCTTTGTCATTGTCATTGTCATCGTCTCTCTCTCTCTCTCTCTCTCTCTCTCTCTCTCTCTCTCTCTCTCTCACAGTTCTCCGCTCCCAGTTCCAGCCCCCTACTGAGAGAGCGTAGCGGTTTTAAGCACACAGGTGCGTTTAGTTGATGCCGCACACCTGTGTGCCCTGCCTGCTCTGCCAGTAGGCTTGGTCGTTAATCAGCCCGATTCCCCTGACCAGACCGATGCCTTCCACACAATCATTTTAAAGTGTTATTGTTTTCCAATTCTGTACTTTGCCCTATAATTCCCACCCTTGCGGCGATGCTTTGTTGAACGTAAAGAAAAAAGGGTTTTGTGAAGTAGTTTTGAAAAGCCATACAGATTTCTGGTCTGTGGTCTGTAGGCAGGAGTAGCATCGCGTTCCAGTCTATTCTCTATAGATTCTCAGAGGCAAGGGGCTTGCTGTGACAGCTCTTGTCTTCTGTCGTCTTTAGGTTCAGACATGGCGGAAACCAGACGAAACCCCAGGTCTGAATAGTGCCTCAGGGCCCCATATGGAATAGATATGGGTGCTAGGCATTGTTCAGTTGTCTTCCATTACCGCGGGTAATGTCAGGGTTATCTCTGAGGCTGTGGGACGTATTGATTGGACGAGTTCTCGCTTTGGTGAGCACCCTTAGAGAAACGCTTAAGTAACCTTGACCTGCTCATGGAGGATGCTCTCCCCCCCACTCCAGCTGCTTAATACAGCCAATTGCACCCCCTCACCCCAGCTCGTTGTTATGCATCTGGAAAACACAGAATGTCAGTGTTCACAACAGCGTCCCGCTCAGGTTTGTTTCACTCGGCTACATCAGT
Source organism: Aldrovandia affinis (assembly GCA_029706075.1). NCBI lineage: Eukaryota > Metazoa > Chordata > Actinopteri > Notacanthiformes > Halosauridae > Aldrovandia > Aldrovandia affinis. The sequence goes on from JAINUG010000001.1 coordinate 13,555,045, forward strand.
CTCTGCAGGAGTTTTTGGCCGCTCACTTTGTGCAGCTGGTTGTAAACGCTCAATACTACTGCTTTGTCAGTATGTTTTACTACTGTTTATTAATGATGACATTTTGCAAAGTTAAATATATAGATAGGTCCACTTGACTAGAGAGCCAGCAGTGTGAAGTCTAACTCTGGCCTTGCTTAATGTTAAACCAAGAGACCTCTATGCAAATGTTTTTTTCAGTCACTCCTGAAAGTGAACAAAATATCATATTTTATCAGTAAGTGAACTTATAGAATTTAAAATGGTAACTTGGAAATTGTAACTTTTGTGTTTACACTCTCACAAATAAACGTATAATTAGGGTACACTTTTGTTCCTCGGGGTACAGATAATGTGCCTTCAAAGGTACACATAAGATCCTTTGTGATAGGCTTTCCAGTGAAAAAGGTACACATTTAGTTAGGTAGGGTAATGAATCCTTATTCACACTGGCAGCCATGTTGGAATGAAAATGTGGCTTGTCCTACAAGCAACATTATTTTTCTCGCAAGGGTACAATTATGTTCTTCTGACTAAAGGTACAATTCAGTACCCTACAGGGGCACTGCCACAGTGGTATGCATTTGTACTTTAATAGGTACAACGTTGTTTTCAGATTTTGTAGAATGACATGGAGTATACTGTTAATATGCAGGGCTTCACGGCACAGTCCATAGTATTGATTGAGACGAGATCGCGTCCGGGCTTGCTCATTACTTTACCTGGACAGCAATGCATCGCCATCGACAAGGCCGTGCGCACGTATCGGCGTTATCGCTCAGCATGAATCTCAAATCATCGATTTCTTCGTTAATGAATCAGGTATGGCTACTTCCTAATGGATGAGGAGGGGTTGCTTAAAACTCTTAGAGCATATTGAGGCTGAGATAGTAACCCAGAAATGCACTGATGCGTTAGCTGGGAGACCACAAGGGCCTCGAATTTCCCCTAATTGGGGTTGTGTTTTTCTTAGAACTTTCTTTTTTTTTCTTTTTTTTGATAAATGCACTTTCTATTTTATGTACGGTCTCATCATTGTGGAATTTGTTACCAGTCACATCGTCAAGCAATTAGTTTGCCCCAGGAAGTAATCCGGTTTTAATGTACCGGTCGCACAAGCCATACAAATGCCTCATCACTTTCACGAGTGGATCAATAGTGGTAGCCTTCTGCTAATTTCCTGTTTATGGAGATCACGGGGAAGCAGAAAAACAAGCCCCCACCTCCTAGGGATGTGTGTGCACAAGGGCTTCTGGTTTCCAGTCCCTCATAATGATAATAATAATAATAATAACACTGAGTCAGAGGCGCTAATACAAAGTAGCAGGTTAATCCATAAAATAGGAGCCTGACCCACAAAAGCCTTGTCTCGGGGTGTATGCTTAATAAAGTCTTAAAATCTATTATTAAAAAAACTGGAAGCCAGTGCAGTGCGGCCAAGGTGGGCGTTATGTGACATTGCTTAATGAGCACATTATGGTGCACACGCAGCTACATGCAGCAACGTGATAGTATAGTTAATACACAGAAGAGAATGTCTAAATATTCACACTCTGCTGGAGGTCTGAAAACAAGGTGCCCTCTCTGCAGGAACAAAGCTAACATTTAAAAATAAAATACATATTTTAAATGGACAGAGAAAATGTGTCATTCCTATCGGGAGACTGATGTCCGGTGGTGTGAAGGGGGCTCATGGGGTTCATGTGGCCTGTGTTCCAGGCTTCCATTTCACTTCTTCAGTGAGAAAAGATTTGATTAACATCTTTAGAAAAACTTTCAGTTCTGTCAGAACCCGCCACCTTTCCTACTTTCTGAAAGTACATCCTGTAAATGCTAAATGTAGTGTTTATTCAAAGGAGAGATGGATCTTGTGACTGACTGGGAAGCCAGGAGCCTCTAATTTAGAAATTTTCCCACTGTGTCATTGACTTGTTTTCTATCTTTCATGAAAAAAAGATATGTCTGTATGTTTCCTTCCTTCTTTCTTTGCATCTCTGGTTTTTGTAGTGGAGCTCAGAGTATGTGACTTGGCTATACGAAATTGCCTTAAATGATCCACCCCTACCATATTACCGAGTCTTTGTTGATCAAGGTTGATATTCCGTTAGAATTTTGGTAATGACCATGTCCATAATGCTTTAAATTTGGAATAGTTTTTGTAAAGTATTCCTAAGCAATACCTGGTCAGCCCTGAAATGTGAAATATAAATATTTATAGACTTGGTTATCGTATTGATTATATATTTATTTTATTTTAATATATATTGTTTCTATATCATTTTTATATCATTTTTTGTTATTGATCATATAATAAATCTTGTTTTTGAACAAGGTGAGGCTCTCGTATAACCGCGTCTATGGTGTCTAACCTCTCCTGCACATTCAATATTGTACATATTGTTATTCCATTTGTTTTGTCATCTTGTTTTGTGTGCAAATAAATAAATAAAATAAGTCTTGAATTGTCCCTGCTGTTTGGGGGCTTTCTCTGTGAAACTAGCCCCCCCCCTCCCAGACAAGCTGCTGTATGCAGGGCTAAAAAAAAGCACACACAAATTTGCATTAATTTAGCAGGCGCTCTTATCCAGAGCGACATGCAATACAAGAAAGAACTACCCATTCTCGTAATCCGTGCATCTACCTGAGTTTACATGAGCAGCAGTGATATAGACCAGGCTGACTATCAGAGAGGTCATATGTGCAATCCTGCACAAGAATCCTGTTAGAAACGAGGGAGACAATGTCACGGTGCAAATGTCGGCGTTAACGATCACAAGAGTATCAACCGACGAGGATCGTCATCGTCAGCATGGCAACAGGGGGAGTTATCACCAGGGAAACCCAGCGTTTTAAACTCCTCGTTTGGTTAAACTGCGAGGATATTGGCGTCATTCGGCCAGAGCCAAGTTTTGCCCGTAACAGAGAATAGGGTTGGCTCGCAGCCATGGAGAAGAGAACAGCTGTCCCGTTCAGGTCAGCTCTTTGGGAGATAAATGCCCTTTGCGATGACCTCTCGTTCATTCAGGGAAATGTGGCACATCTCCTCCTGCTCTTCCAGGGAACACAACCCCACAGTCCCACAGAGAGGTGCTAAATGCTTCCTGTGCGTGCGATGCAAACTCACCTCATTCCAAAGATCTGTTGTAATCCACTGTCCCTTCAGTGCTTCAGAGTGGTGTATTTAGTACAGTGTCCCAGGAGGAATCGTCAAATGTACATATTTGATGATCCAACATATTTGATGATTCATAATGAATCACTTTTTCCAGTAATCACAGTAATAATAATAATAACTTTATTTGTACAGCTCTTTTCATATGTTTACAGCTTAAGGTGCTTTACAGAGATTCAAAGAAAGGGTAAAAACAAAATGGTAAAAACATAACACAAACAGGACAGTGCCTTACAAAAAAAGCACATTTGAAAGCATTAAAACACGATAAAGGGGGATTTTAAATAATTTCAAAAATCTATTGAAAGAAATTAAGTAGAATAACAAACATACAATTTCAGTAAAATATAAATAAAGTAACACAATTAAAAACATGGATGTTAAAAGTTTTTTAAATGATTTTAAAGGAAGACACAGATTGGGCAGCTTTGACCTCATAGGACTGGCCTTCTGAGCAAACAGATATGTGGTGGTGTGAGAAGAATTAGTGCTTTGCTTGAGCCATAGCTAATTGTCTTTTGCTTTGTTGCAGCTCTGCGTTGGCTTTTCTAAACTCAGTGAGTCCATAAATGTTTTAGTTTCTTTTGTTCAGACAATGAGATAATAGATTGTAATTACCTTAATAAAAGAAACTAAAACATTTATTTGAAATAAGAAGACAAAATGAACTTGATTGAGCTAATCAGTGAGTCCAGGCAAACTAGCTCTAATAAATTAATATATGTGCGGAAATACAGCATGGCTGCTTTAAAAAAAAATGTTTTACTTCAGTGGTATGGCTCTGAAATGCCTCAAATTACCCCACCTCCTCCGCACTGCAGTGATTCATGCTTATTAAATTATTAAGCATATTGCCAATGGTGACAAATGTCACCGCTTGGTAAAGGAGAGACAGTCCTTTCGAATTAACCTTTAAACTTTTAGTGGACAGAGACAGTTTCACTTTTCTTCTTATTTGCACAAAAAAGAATATTTCTTTCATCATTTATTACTGTACTTTAAGTGTTCCCTGTCCTTTCGTGGAGAATTCATAACTATAAATTAATTGAAATATTTGCTTAAACCATGTATTTTTGGCTTTCGGATAACCAATGCCGGTGTGGACAATCGGCCGAGAGGTGCAAGCGGAGGAGGAGGAGGAGGCAGTAATTCAGGGCTGACAGGCCCTGTCATGCTGGAGGGGCAGCAGCACTGGAAAATTGAACCTCCTAAATAATTTGTTCCTGAAGCGGGATTAGGCTCACAGTGTTCCAGTTTTTAATGAGGCGGAATCGACGGAGCATTTCAGCAATCTAAATCCCTATTGGTACAGGGAAACTATCGCTTCAACCTCAAAAAGTCTGTGAGCCTATTAGCGGGATCCTGCAAGCTCCAGCATACCGCAGAAGAGCCCTGTCTGTGCTGAGATCCATCTCTCCGCGGTGCACACTGTCTCCCTGCTCTGCTCTGCAGTGGATTAGGCCGAGGCCAGATTTAACCCCTCTGGACACTCTCCTTATTTCAGCTATAAATGCCCAGAGGAGACTTGTGGAAGAGCAATACGCCGTCATTAAAAATGTCTCGGGTGATACAGCTTCCTTGAGAGATTCCTGAGCCTCCTATTGATTAAAAAAAGTACTTTAAAATATACAGGTATTGGCCAAAAAGGTGGAAACACTTTGGTAAATGAGGAATACTGAAGTATATTGAAAGCAGGTGCTTCCACACAGGTGTTGTTCCTGAGTTAATTAAGCAATTAACACCCCATCATGCTCAGGGTCATGTACAAAAATGCTGGAGAGGCTTGGTTGCCTATAATTATGGCTAGCATGGCTAGAAGATGAGACCTCAGTGACTTTGAAAGAGGGGTAATTGTTGGGCCACGTTTGGCAGGATGAAGACAACCGAACATATTTCACGAGAAACAATGTTTAAGGTGGTGTTGAAACTCTGAGGGAAACTGTGCAATAATAAAAACAAATAAGAGTAAAAACAAAAGTAAAAATTTTTTTAATGGCACTAAATTACAAAATAGAATCATTGTTGTGGTCCAACCCTGCAGGCATTTTCTGCCATTTTGATTGAAGATGTTGTTTCTTTCTCTGGATGTGTACCTCTGACACAAACTATTATAGATCCTGATTACCTCTTTCTCTTGGGCAGCTGGAAGTTACCGGGAGCATCGGACCAACCTGACTTCTCTACTGGTGCAGCCAATCTCCACCTCGCTCGCCCGAGAGCTTCTCTCCGCCCCGGCCTCGGAAGGGGGCAGAGCCTGTGCAGCTCTGGCCATGCCCGCAAATGCAGGTGAGCCTCTGATTCACCCACGATTGCAGGTGTGGTTCTGACCACGCCCGTGACTGCAGGTGTGGCTTTGAATTGCCTGTTTCTTTCCATCAACACAGCACTCACTCAAGAAAGCTTCTGACCCACCACCTACTACTGCAGGGGAGTTATTAGCAGCACCCCCTAGAGGAGAACTCTCCTTCCCATGATCCATCACATTACAGTCATTTAGCATTTACAGCAAGAGAACAATAAGTGCATCCACATGAGCTTTATGAGCAAAAGTGACACAGATCTGGCTAACAACACTCCTAAGCCAGCGAGTGTACGAGCAACATCACCAGAGTGCCCAACTGTACAGTGAAAAATGCTGAAACGGATCTGAAATCAGAAACTATCTACAAACTAGATCTGTTTTTGTTTCTTCTGTACATGCCGTGGTCATCTTCTAGCACGGGCAAAAGGTGAAGCCCACCCTTCTGAATGGGGGGACCGTTGGGGGGGCGTTGTGGAGAGAAAGCTCTGCAGGTGCCGGAGACAGCCCTCTGATTCCGCATTAATCATCGAAATAAGATATAATCACGCGCAACACTGGGGGAGACGCACAGCCAATGTTACGAGGCAACCCTCAACCTGCTTCCCAGCTCCAAATGAAGGGTGAGGCATGTTGCAAGCAAATTATTATCTTGATTTATGTCCCGCGCAGTGAATACTGTGGGAAGTGGATCGTTATGTCCCGGTGAATTACAGTGGCCCTCGAAGCCTCGTCGTGGATACACCAGTCAAGGCAATAGATGTCCAAGGCCATTACGCCGTACGTGTCAATCAGCATAGCTCGCGTAATATGCCTGGAATTTAATTGAATCTATGAGTAGATGACTGGGCGAACTGCACTGCGCCGTGCGTTCGGCTGGTCTTTCTCAGAGGTCAAACTTAACAAGGATGTGGTCAATACTGTTGCCATATAAGCGTGTAGCTGGGGTCCATAAAGCTGACAAATGGAGACGCGTTTATTGGCGCGTAATTGGATTTAAATGCGAGGGAGCGAGGTAAAAGGTCATTGTTCCGAGCGGATGATGTTTTTAATCTGGTGATAGATGACGAATCCGGAAATGCATATAGCGCCTGATCCTCCATTATGACCTCCCTCTAAGTAGCACGCAGCCGACTTTATTGCTGTTGCCAACTTTCTTTATACTCTTATTTAAAACTTGTTCAATTTGATATACAAGGCCGTTCTCCAAAAGCTACCCCCCCCCTTACAGCACTGTTGAATTGGAGAGCTACTAGCTACCAGACAGGGTCCCAGGACTGGCTAGTCTTCGATATCCCCCATGCCCCACAGCTCTTGGTAGTACCGGTCAGGTTCCATCCTCTTTGAATGACCTTCAGGACGAAATGAAGCTGGAAGTGCTAGTACCTGTGGGCCTTTTCAAGAAGATGGTAGCTGAACTGCTCACAAAGGGCTGTAGCTGCTTTTAACAGCACTGAGGCTGTGTTATTATAATATATATTTTATTTGTATTTTTATTTAGGTATGTTTTCTTACGACTGTTTTCATTCACGTACAGTGCCTTGTAACGGTCTTTTCTATTTAAAATGATCCATGTTTTATGGGATTTCCTTGTTAATATAAAGAATAAATTAAAATACAAATACTCTCAGCAATTCATAGTTTCATCATCAGAAGGATCTTGAAATGCATCATTACTCAAAACCCACTTTGAATAGGTTTACTATTCTCTCATATCAAATGAACTGTTGCTACCGCAGTCAGGTGTAGCATTGTCTGTGTGTGGCTCAGGTGGTTTCAGGACGACATGTACAGGTGAACACCCTGACCATGCTGGTCAGATTCAGTTCTCTCTCCTTTCACCTTGGGCAGAGGAACTTGGAGGCAGGGAATAAATATTTCAGAAGCCCCGTGGGTAAAACATGGCAGGCAAGAACCTCAGAAACGAAGATGCACCTGCGACCACCAGCCTCTCTCCCCAGGACCAATGCGAGAAAGGAAAAACATGCAGGTGTATGAGCTGGTTTTAATAGAGGGCATTAAGCCCTAATTCCTGCTATTTACTGAAAATCCCTGCGTATCTTTGCTTCATTGCCCGGGAGACTGAGGCAGTGCAGTCGCCGTGCGTTGATAGACAGCAGAGGATTTGGGTTCCAATGACAGAAGGAAGGGAAATGGGCTCTGAGCCAAATCCCTAGCCAAATTTCCAATAAAGAAGTTAAACGGACGTGTTATTGGGGGGATTATTAAGCATCTTTTTTCTTTGGTGTTGTTTTTGTTTTGGCTGCCATTGTGCTTTGTTGACACTCTTAAAAGAGAGAGAGGCTACTGCAATATATCACAGCAGAGACACACTAGCGTTATCTATTGGGCTTCAGTTTATGTGTGTGTGTGTGTGTGTGTGTGTGTGTATGCATGCATGTGTGCAGAGGTGTGTGTGCGTGTGTGTGTGTGTGTGTGTGTGTGTGTGTGTGTGTGTGTGTGAGTGTGTGTGTGTGCGTGCGTGTACATGTGCTACACAGTTCTAGTGTATTATGAAAGTGATTTTTTGTTCCTCATTGTCTGCTCCAATCAGCGTTGCTGTTCACATCTCCGCGTCACTGACCGGAACACGGCATGGTTTCTCCACGTGCCAAAAGACCAGAGAGCGTCAGGCAGCTTCTCCTTCCCGATAATCAGTACAATCAAAATACCATCCCTTCAGCCAGGATGAGAGCACCATCGATCCCCCGAATGAGGTGGGGGAGATCGGGGGGTAATCCCAGGGCTATGGGCCTCGTAGGCACTCTCACCGCTCGGCGGACCGTATCCTTCAAAGCGAGGCCCAACACTCGAATGTTCCAGTAGTTTGATCAAGCTAGACGAGGTAGTAATCTGTGTCCCTATCGATTGGGCTGAGCTATGGCCACTCCAGAGAGTTGAAATAATTAGTTTTCATCAGTCCGATTTAGTATAGGCATATATATATATATATATATAGCCTTTCAATTAACGTTCACCGTAGTGCTTTGCTGTTTCCTAATTGCGTCCTAGTCCCCCTCCATGTTAAACGAGGTTGTTTATACAATACCAACCAAGGAGAGAGCCTTGCTTTCTCCGGCCCGCATTGGAACGATGCCATACCCACCCACACACAAACGCATTTTTTGAGTACAGCGATGCATTGTTTACGGCGGAGAGGGCTCTAACGTGCCACAAAATGCATTTGAAAGCGGCGTACTCGTTACGACCCTTTTTGGGGTGGTATGGCACCTTAGGCAGGTGTCTGTGGGGTGATTTCATCTCGCTCTTATCCGCCGTGAAATCCAATAGAAGCGGGAGAAGCTCGGTCGAATGTTAATTTCTGCAGAGTGCCGCTCTCCAAGGCCTCCAAACAAATGACATGAGTATTATAAATCGTCTCTCCAGTTACAGCCATGGAGCAGAAAACTATGTGAAATCGCTTTATAGAAACACTCTCAGGCCTTTAATTATAATGGTATTGATTGCTGTGTGCAGGTACCTAGGTAGTTCTGGGTATTCTGTTCAGCATTTTCCTCTTGATTAAGTGCTGGTAAAGAAAGGTGGGGGGGGAAAAGAAGAAAAAAAAATCTACCAGACAGCAATCTAATCGGTCATGGACAGAAAATATATATTTATTAACTTGGCAGTTACACTATAATACGTATAATACATATAATCATATAATTGTATTTATGAATTTGTGAAATATAACCTTTGATGTATTGCATTGTGTGCATTTTGTTTTCCTGTACGACTACAACAATATAGTTAATATCTAAAAACTGCTTTTAAAAGTTGCTGGATTGGGGATTAGTGACAAAGAAAGCTGTGTACACAGAGATTAGTGTCATTGACTTAGAAAGCTCTATTAAGTTGTTGCGCAGCTACATCAGCGATATAGAAATCCTGTCATTTAACCTTTCACCCTTTCACCTGCTTCCTCCTTAAATGAAAACGATATCCTCCAGCGTATTACTTTTTTTTTTAAGCCGTGGTTTTAATATATCATTGCTATATTGCATGCTCATCTTCAGCTCTTTACCCAAAGTAATTTGTGCAGTTGTCAAAAATGATAAATGGGATTTGGTACCCGTAGGAAGACCGCAGAATTTTTATACTGAATAAAATCACTCAAAGAAGAGAGAGAGTGCGGGGGAAAAAGACAACGGTGTCAATGGTCACCGCGCAGGACGGATTCGTCAGCTGTTATTTGTGTACATGGCTCACGTCCTCTCTGCTAACTCATATTTATTTCCTTGTGATATTCCCATCCGAGCCAGCTCACAGAAATCCCAGGTCTGTGCACCCCAAAGCCAGTGCTGCTGCCGTAGTGTGGTGCTTTCTTAAAAAGGAATTTCCAAGCCTGTACTGCCTTAAACCTGCGCCGAGCCCAGGACTGGATCCCCCGTCTCCCCGACCCTGCGTTCGAACAGGGGAATTGAGCTGAGGATGCACTGCGTAGAACTCTGCAGAGAGCGGAGCCCGCCAGGACTACACTTTACTTTCATCTGCCATCTTATCGATAGGATTAATAAGCCACCCGCTGGCCGAACCTCTGTCCCTAATAGCAACAACCTCCGGCTATGAAAGGGAAAGGAAAGATTTGTGCGGAAACATCGGGGGAAGAGGGGGGGTGCATTTTGTACAGGGAGTTTGTTGAGTGTGTTAATCCCCTCTGTGTTTTAATCTGTCAGGATGCTAAAGCTTTCATCAATGATGAGCTACAGGCGGCGCGGATCCCTAACGGGGCGCGGTTGAGTGATATTTCTCAGGACTCTCGCAGTCCCTACAAAGGCACCCTGTCTGTTCCTCAGAGGAACAACAATCGATGCAGATTAAAGAACGAAGGGAAAGTGCTTCGTGCGGTGATCAGAGAGACACGGGGGGAGAGAGCCTTGTGCGTCTCACCTTTCGTAGGTGTTACTCTTGAGGCCGAGCGATAAACCTGGCCCGCGGTGATCTCTCTCTCTCTCTCTCTCTCTCTCCGCCGAGGGGGGGTCCGGCCTGGTGCCTGGCTGGAGTCCCGCTCCCTTTGTGTGCGTGAGAATCGTGGACGACGCTCCGCATGTGGGGAATATTGGCTCGTAATGATCGGTAGATCACAGAACCGCAGCACGCCATGTTGTGAGGGTCGGGCAGAAAACAGTTGCTTGGCAGGATGGGACAGAGACCAACAGCATTACCTGGGTGGGTGGAGCAGGCCCTGATGGACCGCCTGTTTCCTTACAGGGGCGGTTTAACGTATGCCTCTGCAGTTTCCCCTTATGCAGAGCAGAGCAGGGAAACTGTGGCCTGTGTTGCCAGATCCTTGTGTTTTAACCACCTAAATATTCTTCAAAATTCCCCTTTCTTCAACTTTCTCCCAAACAACTGACTGCCAAACAAAAAGGCTATTAACATTTTTAACATTTAACATTTTAGGCATTTAGCAGACGCTCTTATCCAGAGCGACTTACACAGTTTACATTTCTTTACATACAATCCATTTATACAGCTGGATATTTTACTGAAGCAATTCAGGTTAAGTACCTTGCTCAAGGGTACAACAGCAGTGCCCCACCTGGGAATTGAACCTGCAACCTCTGAGTTACAAGTCCAGCCCCCTAACCATTACACTACACTGCCAGTCCTATTTCCACATTCGTCTTTTAAATCCCCCATTTACCATTTAATCCCCATACATATTCACACTGATACCTTTCCCCATTTAATGTTTTCAAATACTCCTACATTCCAGCAGAAAAACGGTGATCTGGCAACCCTGACTGTGTTTCCGGCCTAGCGGAGTCATTATGCATCATCCCTCCCACCTGTTAAAGACGGACGCATTACAGCTTTTTGGCTTTTGTAATATGCAATTGCTCGCTTTGGATTCAGCTGGGGGATGAATATATAGATTGCCTGCCCCGTAATAATTTAACTCATTTCCTTTTGTGAACACTGTGCGTGATTGAGGGTACAAGGCATTAATAAAGAGGAAAGGACCTCGCTTTGCAGGAGGAGAAACGTGCTGGGATGTTTGAGAGAATGAATTTGTCATAACCGATGAATACTGAACATTAGGGGCGCCGAGCGGAGTACCTGTCCTCAATATTGTTTGTTATCTTCCGAGCGTCTGATTTATTGCTCGCTCCGTCCTTTCTCCAAATTTAATATTCTCAGGAATTTGTATTAAGTAGATTTTGATTGATTTGGGTGAACCTCTGTTGTCCCTTTTTCAAATGAGTTTTCTGTTTAAACTAGCATTCGTAATGTCTTGCGTTTGTCACTGAAGGCAGTGTGGTGCGGCGGGCCTTGCAGCAGAACCTGTGCGACTGAAGATGAAAAATGTCAACGATGGAATTAAACGGGCCCCTCAATTGTTCGATCTATATATCAGTGCATTAGTCTCTTAAACGCATTAACAATTTTTATTGGAATATGAGGCTATTTATATTTTCTTCCTGACCTATAAATATTCTGGATGTGTCACTCCCTCTGATTTTAATACTTTTTCCTTTATTAGTTCTCCATAGTGTTTATTGCTCACACAGTTGTGTTATGTGTCTGCTTTACAGAGAGAAAGATCATTTCCCTCTCCATTGGAACCCGGGCCACATACAAGACTGTGCACAATGTTATCGGATACCTCAAAGGAGCAACCAATCCTGGTAAGCGATCACGTAGCCTTGCGACAAAACAAATAAGTACAACAAAATTAATCAAACTCGCACAACAGTGTGCTGGTGGCCCAATCCTCTGTGTGTGTCTGTGTTATGGGCTTTTGTTCTAATTGAGCCCCTTAATAAATTAGGTTTGATTAAGCTTTTAACACTTAATCAGTACTGTTACACTATGAGGTTTGTTCTGAAACAACGTTCTAGTTGGTTCTAATTGATGACACGTCAAAGGGCTGCTAATGGTATCCTCAAAGAACTGTAGAATTCCAAAATAGAACACTGTGGATTAGAACTAGAACTATGAAAAGAACTCACTACTCAAAGTGTTAACTGAAAATGAATCAGGATTTGGAACAGCTTGACAGATGTCTGCCATTCTTGTCCCAAATATCTTTTTGGAGGAACACATTATCATTGCAAGGGGGTCTGTGCTACCAGGAGGATGCAAGGTATTAATTAAACATATTTCCGTTCATTTGTGCCCCTTAAATATACTGGTGATACAAATTAGTATTCATCATAGTTGATTAGGATGAATTCGTTTTCAACTGAACTGTTTTGTTAACATTTTGGGCTAATAATAACTAATTTAGCAACTAATTAAGCTTAAATGAGACACCTGCCCAACAACGTGGTGAAGATGCAGGTGTTGCATTAACAATAATGTTCATCTTTTTCATCATTTTTACTGACACAAGCATAACAATTGTCGGTACATTTCTGTCAAAATATCTGATTAACAATAAAGAGATGGTACAGATCACAATTCAATTAACCGCTCACTCAAATCCAGATTGTGCCCTAAGCTTTAACAAAAACCAGTACAGGTTTCCTCCCAGACCTGTCTGAACTAGCACACGTTGTTTGAGAAGACGAGCACAAAATAGACTCAAATAAAATACTCTGCTTTAACCTTCAAGAGGCCTTTAATATTCATTTGTAGGAGCAGTAATCCTATCCTCCCTACCTCTCTGTGACCTCCTGCTAAAGAAGAGACATCCGTTGATGTGAGATTTTAGCAAGCAAGCAATTTCCATCCTAATGGGAGCGGTTTATCTCAGTTTCGGTGCCCTGCCGATAATTTTTTTTACGTGGTATACTGCCTTACATTTTCTGCCAAGTTTTATGGTCTTGTCTATGCATAATCTCAATTATTTTAATATTCAAATGTTTCGTCTTTGTGATTTTCCAAGCACTCGCCAATATCCAGGACCTATTATCTATCTAGCCTGGACCCCAAAAAAGTAGGTTAATTAATAGGTTAGATGACTGAAAAATGAAGAGTGAACCCATTTAATTTGCATGCTCGTATGAAGGAAAAAAACACTTCTGTAAAAGGGTACAACAGGTTTTTGGTTTGTCCACTAAAAACAGCAGGAAAGCTCCCAACTGCAATATAACTTTGTATCACCAAGGTAGATAGCTATCCAGCAACTAGCTGCATTTACCTGGTTCACAATCCATCCACAGATTACTACCAGAGTAAGTATTCGATTTAATACTGCATATTTTTCAGAGCTAGCTGTCACTAACTAGCTACTGCTAGCAAGAGAAGTAGCTAGAAAGCAAACTAGTTAACAAAATAGCTAGGTGACTAGAAAACAGGCTATCCTGTTTACCATTTATAATAATAAAAAACGATTTAACTGTAAGTTTAACAAGCATGAGACCTGAGGCCTGTCTCACGAAGCATGGTTTGTGGGTTAGCGAGCTAACTTTGGGTTTAAGCCTGGGTTTTCAGTCTCACGACTGTGGCTCACATTTAACCCGGTTGTATCGCCATGTTAACTTATGCTACGAACCTAGCCTGCTCCGAAGTAAGTTATTAGGTTAAATTCAGGCTAATGGATCAAATGCTATAAAAATCCCACCCCCTCACCAATCAGCTCTCTGGGAAATGGCCTCACCAATCCTAGAGAATTGCGTAATCATTTATTTTGTATCAGAGATACAGATTCTCTGCAGAGGGAATATTATGTATTAAGTATCTTTGCAAGCTTCTTGAGCCGCATGTCACAAATGCCACTTGTCGAAGCTATGCGATCACTGTGTAGCAATATGTATGTATTGCCTGGTACATATTGGTACAACGTATTCTGTTGGTGATGTGGAGAACCTGAGCCAACATACAGTTTATATAGTTTACATTTTACATTTACATTTTAAGCATTTAGCAGACACTCTTATCCAGAGCGACTTACAAGATGTGCATAAATACATGGTAGGAACAATCATAGTTATATGTATATAGTTATCAATAATATCAATAATGAATAAAATGTACTGTTGCATATTAAGTGAGGTGTAATTTGTGATTGGTGCAATAGATTGCACTCACATTACGATCACCCGCAGGTGAGCGACAGTCGTGAGACCAAAAACCCAGGGTTAAGCCCAAAGTTAGCTGGCTAACCCACCAATCCTGTTTCATGAAACAGTGCTCTGGATCTGTTCATATTGCATGAGATTGGCTGTGTTACAAACACCGCCCCTTTTGTGTGCATGCGGTCATAGCTCCATCGGAAAAACCAGGGTTGACAGAGCGAGTTGATAACCACCGTTGTGAGACAGGTTAGCTGTAATTGCATTTGTTATGCTTTGTGTAGCCAGCTAACACATAGATACCCTGACTATGTTGAACTTCCTTCGTGAGACTGGCCCCTGGGGCCTGCCTGTCTAAATTAGGGTTGCCAACTGCCCCGTATTAGCAGGGACGTCCTGTTTTTTGGCCAAATTTGGCTCATCCCGTATAACAAAATACCAGTCAGACATCAAAATTGAATTCCATCATATTGTAACGGTGTAAATACTGTAAGTTCAGTGGTAATGAATGTTAGATTAGTCACATAGTATGCTAAGTAAGCTTGGGGGCTGCTGCATTGTTATTGTTATGTGCTCAGTCTCCCAAGATTCCTTGTGTGACAGTTCCCCATCGCCCGTTGTGTCATTGAGTGGATTAGTGTTGTAACCGTGACTGTGTTTGTAGGTCTAAGAAGTGACCCCTGTGAGTTTCTCATGTTCTCGGTTCTGCCCTGCATCTATAAGCTTTGTTGTAGGAGATCTGGTAGCTCAATCACGGAAAAGCAAACTTTCCTTCAGCATTTGCCGTTACGATATACAGTATGTGTTGATTTACATCCATATGCACTTTACCCCGGGGGCCCTGCATTCTGTACTGCATTTGGATGATAGCAAGTTGGCAACCCTAGCCTAAATTGTGGTGTAGCAAGGTGTGTAGACACCCAAGTTAATCACTAACCAGAAATAAATTATTTACTATAGGCAGGCGGTTTTGGTGGCAAAAAAGTCATAAAAGTCATTTAATTCACTGTTGTGAATGTAACAACCACGGTACATGTGTGGTAATTAAGAAAAAACAATGCAAGTTCTAATGTTAGAAAAAATGTTTGAAAACGTATGAATAATGTTAAATTCACTGCATTTAAAGAAGCAGTACGGTGCCATTAACTTAGTACCATCTTAGAACAGTTTACCATAAGTAAAGTAAGTTTACCATACCTCAGTGTTGCCAACCTCACAGGAGCAATAGGCAACCAATTCTTAAAGCCTTACTCAAAGTTATCATGACCTTTTTCATGTCGTAACCCCTGTAACTATGGAAAAGTCTATAATAATCATATTTCTAAAATGATTTGAATAATTCAAAACATGAAATAAATCACCCATATGTCTAAAAATCATTCTTAGTCATAGCATGGCATGTCATGTCATAATTATAGCCATTTCAAATGTCTGTCTGTTTTTTGTTTTATATGCTATATGTGCTACGTGAAATATGGACTTGAACTCCTGTAAAAAGGGACCATAATCATAAGGATGTATTATTTATCATACTATGACATATTAAAAAATTATACATTTTTGTCAGGATAGATTCTTGTAGACTTTTAGTATATGGGACCATTCAGAGTGATGGCAATGTGCACGTTATTTTGCTCCCCAAAGAAATTATGATTGGTGAGAGAGAGTCTGGTGCAACACAGTCTCAGCTAAAAAAAAAATTGTAAAAAGGGTGGGATTCAATCCATCAATACTCACGGGTCATTGGATAAGAAACTAAACACATGATTGAGTGATGTCCTCCAGTGGGAGGGATTAGCGTTTGCTTGGGAAGTTTGTGGGAGGGTTTAGAGTTGGCTGCAGGTGATTGGATAGCAGTAGCGGGCCATGCATTTCACACCTAGGCCTTCAGTGGTGTCCTACCTGAATTATTCCACCTCTTAATACCATCATTATGATGCCACGGTTATAGAAACCATCAATATTATACAGAAACGCAGTATAACAGGGCGTTGCATCACAGACAGGTTTCTCATGTAGCGAGAATGAATGCCATTACTAAAGTAACACAATTAACACAATTCAACAAGTCTCCTTTCACTGCAGCCACAGCTGCGCCACATACATCATCTCAAGCAGAAGCATCAATATTAACCTAATAAAATGACGAAAATATAAAAAAATGTAAATAAAATTAAATAAAACGGTGGTGCAGTTATCGCCTCACAGCAAGAAAAACTTTCTTATTGCATGTTCTCCCCGTGTCCGCGTGGGTTTTGTACACAAAATCCATGCACGTTAGGCTAATTTCTTTCCTTAAGAAGAGTTCAATTACTCAGGGTGTATTTGTACAGGTTATCTGTGTGATTGGATCAGTTCCAATTTGTACACAAAATCCACTTAAGAAAGTCATTTATCTGTGTGTTTCAGTTCCAACAGTCCTTTTCTATCACCATGGAGGCTAATGCTGAAAGTTGAGCCTGTCCAGTCGTATTTCTGTCCAGCAATACAATTTGTAATGCTCTTCGGAGGCTGTGAGCCAAGGGTACTGCTCGTAGTTACTGAATTGAAAGTGGCGGACAAACCCTTTCCCTGGGTGGGACAGGTTTGCTAGCTTCAGGGTTGGCCGACCTTTCCTCATGATGTCCAGCTTTTCTTGAAAAGTCTGTCTTGAAAATGGCTTTGTAAGTATATCTGCGACCAAATCAATTTCTTCTCCTCTGTCAGCCATTGTGGGTTGAAAAAACAGCTATTAAATCTGCACAAATATATTTTTGCTTGTGCAGATTGCTACAGATGCAGTTTGCTAGCTATGACTAGTACGCTCTCTGACCATCAATCAAAACGTGAAAATGACGTGAAAATACGCCTGACGTTACTGTCGCCTGAAATCTAGATTGGTTGGTTTCATTGCCATTTATTTTAAGCTACAGGTGCCCGCACTGTTGATTCTGAAGGCCTTAAGGAAGATTTCTTTGACCCTGGCAACACATGATGGCTGAAATATGATTGGATAAAAGCTCTAACATAAACATACACTACTGGAAGCAGCACAACCAAGAGAAAAGGGCTGGCAGTGTAGTGTAATGTAATGGTTAGGGAGCTGGGCTTGTAACTCAGAGGTTGCAGGTTCAATTCCGAGGTGGGGCACTGTTGTACCCTTGAGCAAGGCACTTAACCTGAATTGCTTCAGTAAAATATCCAGCTGTATAAATGGATTGTATGTAAAAAATGTCTGAACTGGATAAGAGCGTCTGCTAAATGCCTAAAATGTAAATGTAAATGTGAAAAGCTATGAAATGAAGAGAATAGACTATTGGGAATAATTAAATACATATTCATGGAAAAAATATATTAAAACATAAGTCAGTGATTCTGATAGTGTTTAGGCCAGCAGAGAAGGCCTTGCTGGCCCTGACGGCCCACCACTGTTGGATAGTAGGTGTGGGAGTTACCAATGAGGAGAGAACAGGCTGTGTCAAATCCTCTGTGCATACCAGGGGAAAAAATGGTTTTCCTGTAAGATTAGATTTTCCCTGGTCAATAAGCAACCTTTTTAAGGCGAGCTCAAAATATCCACAACCTGCGACCTGTGAAAATCTTCACACGGCTTCAGGGAAAAAGAAACTGAAGGCAGTAGTATAGTGTGATGGTTAGGGAACTGGGCTGAGAGGCTGCAGCTTTGATTCCCAGGTGGGGCACTGCTGTTATACCCTTGAGCTATGTACTTAACCTGAGGTACTTCACTTGATACTTCACTTGCTTCAGTAAATATCCAGCTGTATAAATGGATTGTATGTAAAGACATGTTCACTGTGTAAGTCGCCCTGCTAAATGGATGTAATGTAATGTAAAACAAGTACAAAGTAATTAAAATCAGACTTGGCCACACTACCTCGCATGTTGTCACATACAGGAAGTGAGGTCAGGTGAAATCTATTTATTTAAATATAGACCCAGAATCTCTTCTTTATTCAGTGGGGTAGTTGCAAAGGTAGTTTATTAAAATAGGCATCCAGACAACGGGCTGTTTTTGTGCGGGCTTTGTGAGGATTGGGAGGAAATAGTTTTGACTTAATACATAATCAATACAGTCCCCAACACATGACATAACATAGTCTCACGGCATAGCTAAATATATAGGGAAGGAATTAAATGCAATATAGAACCTCGGTGTGATCTAGTGGTGCTATGTGGTGGCAACGCTATGTTCTTTTTAGTTCACTGGAGATACCGGGAAAATGGTTTTAAATGAAACAAAACATCTGGATGCTGAAACAGCCCGTTTCTAACTCAGGACAAACTCCTCCCTTACAACAATGTCTGCCACCAGCGAACAAATCCAGATCACTTAAGAGTGAAATGGGCCTTTAATTACCGTTCAGCCTCACTCCTTTAAAATGAGTTAAACAGAGTCCCCCATGTGATGGAAGTCTTTAATCTTTCTCACGATGTTCAGTGCCAGGATGACTACATGCTTTAATACTCTCAAAAATTACTGCCCAGATTTACCGTCTGATATTAGCACACCGTAATTGGCCACTAAAGCATATAGTATCAACCACCAATCGAATGTCTTAAATCCACTGCCTGGAGGCTTCGGATCTTGTACCCCATTTTGTTAATTGCTTTATTGTCATATCACACCTTCTCTCTTCTGTTCTCATGTCCATTTTACCTATTTGTATGAACCACTCGGTGTGTTAAAAGGCCTTCTTTCACATGCCTCTCCTCTCCTACATTGGGCATTGTATACTGCCAGACATTTGTTTTTTTCCTCTCTTGAAGCCCTTCCATCTCCCCAGCCTTTCAGACAATGGCTACTCAAAGCAGATTAGAGTGTAACACACATTCCATGTGCTGCCCTCACAAAAGCAAGTGGAACAGTTCCTTCAGAGGTTTTTTCTGCCTTCCCACATTTACATTTACATTTGACATTTTAGGCATTTAGCAGACGCTCTTATCCAGAGCGACTTACACAGTTTACATTTCTTTACATACAATCCATTTACACAGCTGGATATTTTACTGAAGCAATTCAGGTTAAGTACCTTGCTCAAGGGTACAATCGCAGTGTCCCCACCTGGGAATCGAACCTGCAAACTTTGCATTACAAGCCCTTAACCAGCCCAGTTCCCAACACTGTTTCTGATTGTTTCTATTCTACATATAAGGGGCCATAGGTGGTTATTGACATACAGCAGCCATGCCCTCTGCAGTGACCTGAATGTGCTAGACATGTCAGTTACTGAGCTCCATACCTTTGCAGGATCTTCATTAACATGCAAGCCATACCTCCCTTAACCCTTTGAGGAGTGAGCTTTTTAGGTTTTTGAGTTGTAGTTCTAATTCAGTGTTCTGTTCTTGAATGTTAGTGTTTTGAGGATTATCAGCCTTTTATGATGTAATCAATTAGAATCAACTAGAATGTTATGGCATGTTCTAGAATAAACATCACTATACTCCTCAAAGGGTTAACCACAGTATCTGCTGTCTGAATAGAACATGAGAACATAAGGATACGTAGTGACGAGAACAGGCCGTTCAGCCCACCTAGGCTTGTCGTTTACCTACAGGGACTACATCCTCTCAGATTTGCTGCTACATGGAAAACATATGCACAGTTATTATTCAACAGTGATTGATGCAGGACTTGTGTTCACGTCCGCCATGATGCTGATGAATGAACACATTGATCAGATGCCTTCCCCCTTATATTAAATTAACATTCTATGGAGACCTAGCATGATCAGTGCATTTGTTTTCATGGTGGTGGTTAACCTCAATGGCAGGTATTCATAAATGTACAGTAAAATATTGCTTAGATGTACTGTATTCAGCTTTTGACCACATCAATTCAGTATTGGTGGTCACCTAAATATAATAGTTTGTTTTGACCACTACTGACACCTGGGCTGGCCAGTGGAGGATGGGCTCCCCCACTAAGATGGGTTCCTCCTGAGATTTCTTCCCACTGGGGAGTTTTTTCTTGCCACTTGGAGTGTTTTTTCTCTTTCCACTGGAGGTTTTGCTTCACTTTCTGCTTTTTAGGGGTTCAGGCCTGGTATTTTCTTGTTTTTCACATATTCGTCTTTGTGACAGTTCTCTGTAAAAAGCGCTATACAAATTCAATTCAATTCAATTCAATTGAACAAATTTCTCACCAGTTCAAATCCAAAATGTAAAGCTCCCACATGAAGTAGCTGGTTTCCAAATGATGAAATTATGGCCTGTGTCATCATGGAGACCCTGGGATTGGTTAAACTGGGTCCACGGGTGCCATGCTGGGATGCAAAATTAAGGTCATTGACAAAAGTTAGGGGGAACCTGCTATGATCGGCTCACGCCGTGCCCGCTAAAGCGAATCACACTTGCGGCAGAAATTGGGGGATATTGCAGATGTGATGCCTCTTGTTTTATCAGAAATGGGAGTACAGTGGATCTCAGACTTCTATATAGAACACATGCTGTGCAGACCTATACCTGTAGTTATGGCAACTATGCAAAGTTACTGCACTTTGGCTTTTGTAGGGTATGTGTTTTTATTAATATTTTTAAAAATATTTTATTACCAGGTACAGTAGGTCAACCGACAACTCTGTTCTCTTTTACAGTGATGACCTGGGGAATCTAAGTGGGTGGGGAACGCAAGAGATTGTTTAGGCAGCGAGATGTTCTTTTTCCAACATGCATGTCTGGCTGTCTGTCTGTCTGTTCTTTGTTTCTGTGAGCGCGTCTCCCTGTGTCTGTGCGCAGATCGGTACGTCCTGGTGGGAGGTCGCCATGATGGCTGGTACGCGGGCGTGGCGGCGGCGGACAAGTGGAGCGGAGGAGCCGCCATCATGACCCAGATCATCGCCGCCCTCACCGCCCGAGCCGCACAAGGTTGGCAGCCTGACCGTACCGCCGTTTTTCTGTTCATGGGGAGGATCTGCGTTCGGCCATATTGGCTCCTTTGAATGGGGAGAGGTAAATTTAGAGTGTTCCGTCTGTTCCCTTACCCCCGTTTCCCCTGCGTCTTTACCCCTGTTTTGACCGGAATTTACCCTACACACACACACACACACACACACACACACACACACACACACACACACACACACACACACACACACATCCCAGCAGCCTTTAGCTATGTGTATCAGAGAGCATCGCTTCAGGCAATCGCTACACCAGCAATGTGTGATATTGCTATTACCCCGTAAGAACCACATTTATGGGGTTTAAAAGGAGGTTGATAGCATTCACACACTTCTTATATTCACCTCTTCCGGCTATTACAGGACAAAAAAGAGAAGGAGTGCAGCCTTCTGCTCTGGAGGCTCTGAGCCATGGCTGCTGAAAAAGGGGAGAAAACATCTCCTTGTTTCCTCACACCACCAATAAACCATGTAAAATTAGAACAGACAGATGGCAGGCAGAGGATTCTGCTCACTGTTAATGAAATTGTTCTGGCAGCTTGCAGTGGCTGTTCTTAAAAATGCAATTTAAAATATTAAGATAAATAATGAAATCTGAGGAGATTAAATTAAGTGTAATTACTGGTTTGTCTCTTTGGAACTCCATTACAACGGATGTACAAAGTGTACAAACAATACACACACACACACACACACACACACACACACACACACACACACACACAGAGTATGGTAGTTATTATTCACTGTTGAATAATAACTTACATACTCTCTTAGTCGTGGTGATTCAGCAGTTTTATTGTTCCTTTTACGTATGTCACGGTTTATGTTTCATCTCAGTGTGTTTTTCTACAAACTACTGTATGGCACAAACGTGATTCCAGTCAGATAATATCAAGGCATTTTCTCCTGATAATATTGTTATAATGCAAGGATAAACATATACGACATGAATAACATACTTTTTAGCTATGAATGAAACCTGAGGTGCGTTCAAATTCATTATTAAAACTGTTGCAGGATCAACAATGGCAGAACCGATTTAAAAAAAATCTGCCTAGCAACTAGCTTCACCCGTTAAGGCAGAAAAAGCTAACTCGCGTAGATAGATGTAACCTGCATGGAGAAACACCACCAGTTCTTCAAACCCCTGCTACAACGATTAGAGCAGATATGAAAAAGTTAGGATGTGAAACTCACAACTATCAAGACAGAGCTAGTATCACTCACTAACAGCATCCAACACATTAGGAATGAACTTGTTGAACTGCATTCAGTGGTGGATGGGAACTCGAGGGCCATCACCCATTGCGACTCAACGCTGCAGCAACTTGCCGATATGGAGGATAGAAATAAACAGTGCAACATCCGCATAGTCAGTCTGCAAGAGGGCATTGAGGGCTCCAATGCACTAGACTTCCTAATGCAATCTCTCTCCAGCTGGTTTACTACGATGCTGGCTAACACAGAAATCTAAATAATGCGAGCTCATCGCATTCACAACAGTCGTGACAACACACCCGGCAGACATTGATTTTAAAACTTCTTCGTTACTCTGACTGACAGAAAATTCTCGGCTGCTAGGAAAGAACCATTGGTCCTGTCTGGCAAGAGTGTTACATTTTATCCAGATGTCAGTAATTATACTGCACAGCCTCGTAAAGGCTTGGGCCAGGCAATGGGAAGGGCACTCGCTTGGCCTCCAAGGTTTTCTGCTGTACCCAGCTTTGCTGAAGATTCAACAAGGCACCGAGACCCACTTGTTCAAATCGCCAGAGACTGCAGAGGATTTCATTAGCAGGCTGGGAATGGCTTTGCCAGGACCCACGCGTGCATCCACTTCGAGAAGGTCGAAGCTCACCAGAGACAGCCAAGTTGTCCTGGACCCGGACCTTGGCTAGAAGAGCAGCTAACGTTTCGGGACTTGTCGGTATTCTTAAATTACATTCCCTAATGGCGGCGGATAGCGTAGCGGTATAACGCACCATATTTTGGCTGGTCCGATATGGTGTGTGCTGCCAGGGACGCGGTTCGAAACCCGTCTCTACCTGGTCGTCAGCCCGGATCGGGGACCGCGTTTGGCTGTCCGCCCCAGGGGGAGGTGGGAGGTTGAGCCGTCTCGGGTCTGCCGTGAAGCACGTAAGGAATCTCCAGAGCGTGGGTGGGCGAATTCCATCTCGAAGGAAGTGGAGTTCGCTGCCCTCTGAGAATTAGCTTGCCTCGTAGACACGAGTGGCAGGCCTGTGTGTTGAGTGTAAAATCAAAATAGATAGAGGGTGTACTTGGCTACTAAATTGGGAGAAAAACAGGGAAAAAATCTGAATAATTTCCTATCCATATTGTCATTTAACTAAGTCATATATATACTAAGTCACCATATCCGTTATTTACTAAATTCAGGTAGCAATATTTTTTGTTATTGAGAAATGCAAACTAACTGGTCTAATTTTATAGCCTGGACATCATTTTTAGCGTACTTGAATGGCTAGAGAGCTGGTTAGTTATGACCTACTAGTAAATTTTTCGCCATCTAGCCAACATTACGGAGCCAACAAAAAAAGTCTAACCAACAGTTTAATCAGCTGGTTATTGTACTTTGTCCTAGGTTACTCTACACTGTTCAGTTAAATTGACTCGGTTGGTGGCTAGCTTTTAGCTGGCTGGCGGGCTCGGTGACAACATGCTCGGTGCAAGTTTTGCCATGCTAAATGATTATAATAACTTGTTATCTAGCAAGACATATCTGCCTTTTGTTGTATTAGTGTTATGGAACAATTATTGTTGTATTTAGGATGTGTGGGATTGGTTGAGGGGATAGGCTCAGTGGGAGGGAGGGGAGGGTTTTTTTTGCCTCAGTCTCAGTCTAGTAGTCTGTAGTCTGTCTCAGTCTACGCGCCAAACTCATTTGATGGGGAATTTTACAGTTCAATGATAGTTTATGCTTGACCTTTCAGATTTTAAATTAATAATTGGTGGTGATTTTAATGCTGTATGGGACCACAATGATGATAGGACAAGTTCCTCAAAGTCCAGAGAGCAAAAATTGGGCATGGGCTGACGACATATCAGTTACTAATCTTTGGCGTCATATCAACCCTTCAGATAGAGATTTTTCATGATTTTCGAACAGGCATAAGTCATACTCCATGATTGATTTTATTTTTACCTCAAGATAACTTTTTAATTAGATTCAAAATGTTGTCCTTCAACCAATTGCCCTTTCAGATCACAGTGGTGTTATTTGTATAGGGCAGGGGTTGGCAACCCGTAACACTCAAAGAGCCATTTGGACCCGGTTTCCACGGAAAAGAAAACACTGGGAGCCGCATTTTCTGTCGACGGGGGGGTGCTACGCCCAAAAAAAGTTTGCACCCAATTTTGCGCCGGATTCAATTGGATACTTATTATTTATTTTCCCAAACCTCGCGGAGCCGCAACATAAGGCTGAAAGAGCCGCAGGTTGCCGACCCCTGGTATAGGGGATATCGGGGAGTTTCACAGTCACGCCACTAGATGGCGCTTTAAAACGACACTGCTCAGGACCGAATATTTAAAATCTCATTTTCAGGAGAAACTGACCTAATTTTTAGAGTTTAATAAAAACTTGGCAGATGATCCGAGGATCCTTTGGGATTTCATTAGATGTAACGTAATTAAAAAAAGAAATTAAACTCTTGCTATTTCATTGTTCTGAATTTTTAATTCACAGAATGAGACAACGATACTACTTTAATAGTGCTAGACCAATCCACCTATTACCGTTAAGAACACACACCAACAAGCAGTTTTCAAATATATAGCCTCTGTTAGAGCTGGGAATGCCGCTATTCTGTCTGACCCAGTTGAGATTAATAAAACGTTTCGTGATTTCTACTCTAATTTATATATCTCTAACATCGCCCATGACAAGGACAAATGTGTTAATTTTCTTACCAAACTACAAATCCCATGAGTTATATTAGAGGAAGCGACTGCGCTCTGGACACCAATCTGTCTTGAGGAACTCAAAGACACTGTACAGGAGATGAATAGAGGCAAATCTCCCAGATTGGATGGCATTCCACTGGAATTTTTTCTTACATTTTGGGACAGCTTGGGCCCGTTAATATTAGACATGATCATTTGTTCTGTCCAAAAAGGTTAATTCTCTACACTGCTATCATAACCGTTCTTCTCAAAGGTGATAAGGATCCATCTGAATGTGCAAGCTACAGACCTCGGTCATTAATCAATTCAGATGCAACGCTGTATACCAGATTGGTCCACCATGACCAGAACGGTTTTATTAAAAATTGCCTGGCTTCTGACAACTTCCACCGATTATTACGCATTATAAATGCAGCAACTGAATTGGAATCTCCCTCGGCGGTTTTATCGTTAGATGCAATGAAGGCTTTAAAGCCTTTGATTGTTTGGAATGGCGATATCTATGGTCAGTCCTAGAATGCATGGGTTTTGGGGGGAAATTTGTGACATGGTAAAGATTTTATATTCCAATCCATTAGCGGAGGCGGCACGGTGGTGCAGTGGATAGCACTGTCGCCTCACAGCAAGAAGGTCTCCGGTTCGAATCCAGGCCGGGGGCCTTTCTGTGTGGAGTTTGCATGTTCTCCCCATGTCCACGTGGGTTTCCTCCGGGTACTCCGGTTTCTTCCCACAGTCCAAAGACATGCACGTTAGGCTAATTGGAGAGTCTAAATTGCCCGTAGGTATGAGCGTGTGAGTGAATGGTGTATGTAGTGCCCTGCGATGGATTGGCGACCTGTCCAGGGTGTATTCCTGCCTCTCGCCCCAATGCATGCTGGGATAGGCTCCAGCCCCCCCGCGACCCTAACTAGGAATAAGCGGCTGAAGATGAGATGAGATGAGAATCCATTAGCGATGGTTTTGACGGGTAGCAATGTTTCGACGCCTTTTGAAATTTCAAGAGGAACCCGTCAGGGTTGCCCCCTTTCTCCCCTATTGTTCACCCTATCATCAGAACCACTGGCTCAATCAATCCGTCAATCTACTGACATTACCCCTATTACAATAGGTAACACACATCATATATCACTTTATGCCGACGATATACTGCTGTTTCTAGATGCGGTACCCCAATAGTCGGGGGTGCTATCTATTTTTAACTTATTTGGTATCCTGTCGGGTTACAAAATTAACTGGTCAAAATCAGCTCTAATCTGCTCCCCTATCACCGCCTATTGATTATTGGAGTAAAGCAGATTCTTTCGTGGGAGAGGTATAGGAGGTCTATCACTTCCTAATCTTAAAATGTATTACTGGTCTTTTATTTTACGCCCTCTCACAACATGGTTTGCCCAAGGTTGTCGGTCTCATGGCGGCCACTGGAAGAAAGCCTAGTTTATCCCCATAGACTTGAGGATTTGATTTGATCAAATATCCCAATTAGACAGTGCAAACTATGCTTTGGTCCAATAATTTCAGAACTGATCACTGTGGCATTTGGCAGAAAAACATTGTAAAATTAACTTATTAGCAACTTATTAGCAAGCACCCTCATTCCTCAATTTTCAATGACCACAAACTCAAGGAAATTGACCAATGCAGTTCCCTCACTGGAGCAATAGGTGAATACATATGGCTTCAACATATCTTTGGCAATGACGGCCTTCTTGTATTTCAGGATATTGGAGCTAACTTTGACATACCGGGTGCCTCATTTTTATTTTTTAATTTTTTTACAACTTTGAGTGACATTAAAAGCACATGGAGTGCCCTGGAAACAGGAACTGGAAACACACCCACTATACAAATTATTATGCAGTAATGGTAAAACAAGGAGTTTAGTATCTAAATCGTATATCACAACGTTGAAGGCCTCTTATAAACTCCTCTCAGTTGATTTTTTTTATGGAATAGAGACATAACAGTCTCAGATGCTGAAATTGACTGGGGTATGATCTGGTCCAACATTCGGCTTGCCTCTAGAAATCCTGACCAACCAATTAATTAATTATAAATTTGTTCGCAGACTCTATTTTACTCCACGCACACTTTTCAACATGAAAATTACTCCCAGTCCGATCTGCTCCTTATGCTCCCTTCACGCAAAGGGAACCTTTCTACCCATGGTGTGAGAATCACATGGTGAAGGTAACACAATTCTGGGAGAAGATCTCCTCAGCTATCCTATATAATGTCTATGAATATCCCATGTTTACCAAGAACGTTACCCCTAAATGATTTTGCAGCTCTTAATCTCCAATCCTATCAAACACGCATTATGTTGGCTGGCTGGCCTCACAGATGGCAAAGATAGCTTTACGCTGGAAATCTCCTCACTATTTATCGGTTCATCAATGGCTTATGGACTTCTTGAACACTGTGCATATGGAGCGTTCAATAGCACGTATGCATGGAGCCAAGGAGGAAAATGTGAATGTATGGGTGACTACGGCTACTAAGCTCAAAGGATTACTACAGTGCACATGACATTGTTGAACGTTAGGTCCTTCCCAAGGTCCTTAGGGGTTGGGGGCTGAGTCAGGGAGGTGGGTAGTTTATGTATTCCGTACCAAATTTGTCTGTATTTGTCTTTTAATTGTGAAACAATAAAAATTTGATCCAAAAAGTTTTTTGTTTGCACTAAATATCTGAACATATATGAGAGTGGCTGTACTGTATGTTTGTTCTATATGGGTAGAGGCTTCCCAAACACATCTCTGTATGCACTTTCTGCACATAAATCCCCATCTGGGAACACATCTCCCTCAGGATAGCACCATCAGACACCATTATTGTTTGCCACACACTATGTTTTCCAACCGCTTTTTCTTTGTGGTAGACCCAAAGCTAACAGAAAAAAGTTTGAGATTGTTTGAGAATGTTCGCTTTGACTTCCCAATTTGAATGCACCTCTGGGTTTTGACATGACGAAGAGGGGAAACCCATGTTCCACATAACCAAGTGATGTGAAGCAAAGCGTGCTGTGTTTTGGCCATGCTGACGGTTTGCGTGCGCCTCTGTTTTGGCTGCAGGAGAATCGGGTGGTGCTGGAGAGCAACGCTGTGGCCTATGTCAGCCTGCACAGCCCTGTCAGCGGGAAGATGGCATTGCGGTCTGTGGCCTCTCCATCATTACTGCAGCTGGCCTCTGACATCCACAAGGTAACATCCCACTCCTTCTCTTCCCCATCGGCTGCTATCCCTCTCCCCCCCTTCCTCTCTGCCTCTCTGCGCTTTAATCTCACACTTTATTAACCTTCTCCCCATGAAACCGTTTTGAGTTTGCACCAAGCGGCATGGCTCCACCATGCACAGGTTTTCACAAAGCAGGCATTTGAATAAGCTCTCTCCCTTCACAAGCCCTCTTCTCCCTGTGGCCTCTTCAGGTTCCTGGTGGAGGGTATATATTTGAATGTAAAACCACGTAGTCGGGTTCTTACCCAGCGGAGGCCGGAAACCTTATGCAGGACTTTTTTTGAAAGTATTATGGAAGCAGTGTAGTGTAATGGTTAGGGAACTGGACTTGTAACTCAGAGGTTGCTGGTTCAATTCCCAGGTGGAGCACTGCCATTGTACCCTTGAGCAAGGTACTTAACCTGAATTGCTTCAGTAAAATATTCAGCTGTATAAATGGATTGTATGTAAAATAATATAATATATGCCATTTAGCAGACACTTTTATCCAAAGCAACTAACAGTAGTGAATGTATACATTTTTCAGTATACGTGGTCCCAGTGGGAATTGAACCCACAACCTAAGCGTTGCCAATGCCATGCTCTACCAACTGAGCCACACAGAACCACATTAAAAGAAATGTAAAACTGTAAGTTGCTCTGGATAAGAGTGTCTGCTAAATGCCTAAAATGTTAAATGTAAATGTAAGCCACGTCAGAACTACACCAAGAGAGATCCGGTGTGTTTAGGAAAATGTCCAGGAACACATCCCAGCCTTTTTTGTTTTCAGAGTGGCTATGAAAGTTATGCTATAAGCAGGGCATTCTGGCACCTTATGGGGTAAAAAATGCCTTTCAGTCTTGGTTCAGACTGCTTGGGTGTTGCTCCCTCCATACTGCCTGCTAGCTTGCTTAATTGAACTTTGAGTCAGAGGAGTATTGAAAAGGTTAACCTATTTAAATATGTCGGATACCTGGGAACTCGCACCAACACATGCGTCCTGTGTGGCACCAAGGGTCAAGGGACCCGCTCAGATGACAGAGTGCTTCGTTATTTCCTCCAAAGCAATAAGCCTGTTAATTAACCTGAATGTCAGTCCACCTGTGACATTTTGTAGTGATATGATTGGTCCCAGGCTCTGTGACTCAAACGAGCTCAAACTCACATTTGAGAGGGGTATTTTTACTCTCCATTTTATAATTTTTTTGTAAATTCGTGACAACATTCACCTCCAGAGACATTTCTGAAGCCCTGTCACACAAAACAAATTAATGAATGAATTCATTAATTTATTAATGGATGGATGAATTCATTTTTTTAATTCTGTGGACAGCTTTGACATTTTTTATTAGTTTAATAAGAAACTGGGTCATGAACACTAGTCTGCCAGATGACTCCTGTTCAAGACGGTATTGAAAAGCAGTGATCCTAGACCACAAAAGTCTCCTTATATCAAGGCAAGGTGTAGCTCATTACTGATAATCATTACACTGCTCACGTCACAGGTGTAGCAGTCAGTAATTAAAAGACACTAGCCATGAGAAGTGAGTCATCCAGCTGCAGTAATTAATCTTCTCTTGGGGAATAACAAAGGCGAATTAAGCACCCGGAGTACTGATATTCCTCCTCGCTGTTCGCTTTTGTCCGCGCTAACAAACTCTCATTAGCGGGCCTTGATGTGAAAGGTGTATTTACAACTGTGAAAGAGACCGTTACTCCTCCACGCTGGCTGCTGAGCAGGCCCCTACCTGAGCGGAAAAAATTGCTGTTTACCTGCAGAGCTGCGTGATACAGAGATGTGTGGCGCGTTCCGCAGAGAGGACAGTGGCGCGATTGTTCCGGAGGCCGCCGCGCCACACGTCAATTACGATCCACTCTCCCCCCTCAGTCGCTTAGCTGGTTAACAGCGGTAAGGCGGGCACCGCCATGAGGGAACGCAGCGCCATGTTTGATAGAGACATTCTATTCCGAGTTTCAATTGTCAAAGCACGAATTCTGCACAACAAAAGCTTTTATGAAATCAAATTCATGAGGGCCAAAGCTGGGCTTAATACAATACATGTGCATTAGGTGATACTTTTCTCTTGGTTGATTAAAGTATATAAATAATTAAAATACCAGACGGATTTCTGTACTCCGAAATAATGAAGGCGGCCTACAAAAGAAGAGGGAAAAAAACTGACAAGAACGACCTGAAATGAGATCAGTGTTGAGCGGAACAGCCATTCATTCAGATAATGTTGTAATCTCAGTGATCCGATCGCACCAAATCTGTATTTCCACCGAAACCGTGTCCAAACCTACTGTAGGTGAAAGAAGCATAGTTTTTAATTATAATTATAACTGTTCTTTTTATTATTATTTCTCATTTTTAATTACATTGTAGCCTATTCAGCATCCTTTGGGTGAGATTCTGTGATGACAGATTTCACAGAATGGAGTGCTGATCGGGACCTCAGTGAAGCGGGGATTTACTTAAAGTTCATGTGATTTCTGTCCTACACACACACTTGTAGGGTAAAAACAAAGGACATGCATTTTTCACCACCTCTGTCCATGCAGTTCCATCCTCCAACACCAAACAGTCAATTGGTGAACAAAAGAACAAAAGAACAAAAATGTAATTGATGGGATGCCTTGCTTTTTAAAATTCAGTTAAGGGAGTACAATATTTTATATTTTGGTGTTGAATTTAATCATTGTGAGATCATTTGTTATCTGCCTCAACAGAATTGTTTACAACTGATAAATATAGATTTACCATTCGTGTCAGATTGGGAAGTGATTGGCTTATTTCAAGACTGTTTTATTATTTTTTGCGAGACGTACGTCTTCTATCATCTCTGATTTACAGTCATCCTCAAAACCGGGAATAGATTCTAAGTGAAGGGTCTCCACGCTCAGACTGCTCACTTGCTGTGTGTTAAAAAGCCACATGGCCGGTTGAACAAATTTTGATTTCTGTTTTAACTATTCAGGGTTTAAGTATGAGTTGAGTTTGATGGCGACTTGGCTGAATGTTTTTGTGCATTGTTTGTTTATTGGTCCATTTTTGCTGTGCACCTGCTGTGCCAATGTTCGGTATTCATTTTTATTCACTCAATTTTATTGTAAGTTTGATGAATTTAGATTTTTTGACTTTCAAATCATTTAATCAGGCCATTTATAAATAAGAGACCGCTTTCCTTCAAACCTTTTCTGTCCCTCAGCAATGCCATCTATTTCTGTCAGCGCATAAAAGCTGCTATTAAAGTCTATGTAAAAGCATGGTAGGCCACGGATCCATACCAAGTTCCCCAATGCGTCTTACATGTCTCAGGTGGCAGTTTTATTGCTGTCTGGGTAGTTTCATGTTTAAGATGTTATAACGGTGTTTCCTATTCTGACAATGTTTGAATACCTACTTCATTGTTGCAACAAGTTTGTCGATCTTTGGGAATTTGTCTGCCCATATATTACAAATACTAAAATGTCAAATGAACAGAATTTGGAAATAAGCCTCACAGAATGTCATTGTATACCTTAACCATGTAGCTTGCGTTATCCGATACAAAGTCTGTCATATTGTTTAAATTCATTTGTTATGCATTTAAACTGTTAACAATGACCTCTGCCACTGTGAAGTGATTGATAGATTGTAAGTACACAGTATCTGCCAGTACCACTTTAAAGATCCTCCTTGTAAGATATACAAGATGTGTAGAACATAATGGTCTTTCGTATCTGTCGATTAATCTGTAACAACACATATGCTGTCAGATTTTTTTAACCAGATGTTTTATTTCACTTTTGAGTATCTTTGCGATGCGTGGTAAATATTTCCTTTTCAAACCACCAGCAGTTGGAATTGCCCCATAATTCACAACATGCTTGTTTAAAAAAACACGTATTTTGGGGTTGTCCATTTTCTCAAGAGCCTGACAAAACCCTCTCTAAAATCATAAATCACGTCATGCGTCCTCTCCAGACTGTCATTTTTTTCATTTCATTCATTTTTGACAGTGGATATCAAATGTGATCTTTCGTTTTTTCATGTGTTGCAGGTTGTGCAAAATAAATTGCGGCTATCGGTGCGCCAGGCGGATATTGTTCTACTCTATCAGTTTTTCTCAGATTTCTCTTCGATCTGGTCGTAGCATCCATGTTTTGGCACTTAGTTGTATAATTGGTCATGTTCATATGAGTAATTGCCACTAATTACTGAACGTAGATAGAGTGCTTACACTGACTATAGGTTGCCTTCAGAGGCAGCTTGTTGAGAGAGGTGGTGAAAAACATATGCCCTTAGTAATGTCCAAATGCATGTTTTCAGAATTAATTGATTTGAACAGATAAAATAGCTTGACATATGATTGATTCTCTCTCTATTCTCTTGAACCCTGAGTTAAATGTGTCCATGGCTTACCATCAATAGCTTAATATTTTATACTTAATGGCTTTTCCCCTCAATGCAGATAGTCACAGCTTTTTTTGCATTCTGCACAGTGTCGGGTTCCAAAGGCCGTCATTAAGCATACATTAACAGCAGTTTTCTGTTAAGGGTGCCCTCACCTCAAATGATTCTAGCTCCACGGTATCAAGTACTTCCTAATCCCCTTCCCCTTTACGCTTTTTAATTTATCCCAGTCATGCCCCCTCCCCCCCTCCTCCCTCGAAAACTTGTAATGACTTATGGTAATAAGGCTTTGCCTATCAAGACCCCATAATGGTGTGAGACAATAGCTGCCCCTATTAGCATGATAATTGAATGAACTCCAAACCAATCAAACATGCCATGTCTCTGTGTAGCCAACTTTGGTTAATTGCTCAAGAATATTCAGGTGCTGTGATTTGTTAGGGGGGGATATGAGACAGTGGTGCATAGCGCATACTTATAAACAGTGTAATTTCGGTTTTGTTTGGTTGTAATCGGGAGCAAAGTATGCTGCTCTGAGAATTTAACATAGTTTTTTTATATTTGGACTTCTTTTAAGTAGTGCAAATTAGTCTCCTTTTAAATGTTTGTCATTTATTTGTCTAATAAATATTTGCCCTGAGGTAAACTGAATGAAGCCAAGGCAAACTGCAATTGGCGGAAAAAGAAGCAGAAAAATACAATATGATGCACATGCACATCCAATGTGCTGTAAACTATGCACACAATTTCAAAGTCAGAAAATGGAAAAACAAAACCACATGTTCCACTATGATTATGGATATAAGCAAAATAAGTATCAAGGCTAAGGAGAAGCAAAATATATGAAAAGACAGGTATTTCCCATTGTTACAAATTGTAGAACTAAGAACTGTTTTTCTTTTTTTATATTGGGTATTTTTAACAGTGAATAAACTGGCACAATCACCACACAAGGACATGGGAAAAAAAGACTGTTCAGGACACAGAACAAATAAGGTCAACAGAGAAGTGTACAGCACCTGACAACAATTCAACGCAGCACCAGTGGGCCCTGTGTGAATATTTTAACCTGTCTGCAAAATCCATAGGTGTAGATGTCTGACAGAAATTACTATGTGGGGCAATTTAATGATCTCCTTGTCAATGTTGAGCATTAAATTGGCCCCCTCGTTATTGTCCCCCTCTTTATTGTTAAGGTCTCATCAGTGATATCATTTTGTTGCTACAGCGCCACTTTCTGTAAGTAATCTGCCCGATGTTCAAATGAAATCTGTCAAAATAAAGTGGCAGTGTAGTATAGTGGTTAGAGAACTGGACTTGTAACTCAAAGGTTGGAGGTTCATTTCCCAGGTGGGGCACTGATACTGTACCCTTGAGCAAGGCAATTAACATGAATTGCTTCAGTAAAATATCCAGTTGTATAAATGGATTGTATGTAAATACATGTCAGCTGTGTAAGTCACTCTGGATAAGAGCATCTGCCAAATGCTAAATGTAAATGAAACCTGAGGCCCTCTGCCAAAAGGAGAATAATAAGAATGCATTTTTACATTTTAAGAATTTAGCAGACGCTCTTATCCAGATCGACTTACAATATGTGCATTAATACATGGTAGGAACAATCATAGTTCGCGCAAGAGATCAGTGCAGTAATACAGCGATAGACATCGTTGCAGGCAGCTGCATACCATACCTGTAACGCTGGGAAGTCCTGACCGATTGCGGAAAGTCATTCCACCACCGAGGGGTCAGGACAGAGAAGAGGCGAGACTGCGAGGAGCGGTTGCCGGGCGCCCGGAGAGATGGGGCGGTCAGTTTGCCAGAGGAGGTGGAGCAATGATGAGTGATGAGTGTCTGGAGGTAAGGGGGAGCAGTTCCTCTAGCCACTTCAAAAGCAAGCACCAGTGATTTGAATCTGATGCGTGCTGTGATGGGGAGCCAGAGCAGAGAGGAGAGTGGATGGGTGGGTGTACTCAGAATGTTATAAAAACTCCACCCACCAGGCTCCACCTCTATCTCTAGTGAGAGGCCGGCTCTCCCTGTGCCCTGTACTTCAGTCTTAGATGTGATCACAGAATGAACCCTGGGACGCCATCCCAAGCGTGCCTCAGCACCCCTCATTGTACGTCCCGTTCCTGAAGAGCCGATCGCGAGATCGCTCCAATTACACAATCCATCTTCCAGAGCTCCGACCCGCTCCGAGGGGCTGCAGACAGGGGTAGGCCCGGTATCCCAATATTTTGAGACGTTTTTAACCATATAATAAATCACGTTCGCGAGACACTGGTAATACTTTCCACTTATCTTCCTTTGCAGCTGTCTTCAGAAGCCCGGATGCCACTCTGTTGATGCGTTTCGAATGGGTGCTTTGGAACCAATTATAATAAAACGGATACTACTTCTGGGATTGTGGAACTGAGAATAGACTTTTCATCATTTAATTGGGCATTGTTGTAGCGATGCAAGTGATTGATTCTATTTTAAGCCAAGTGGGCATCGTTCAGGATTGCTCAATGGAAAACGATTTGTCATCCACTTTATTATTTCTTCAAATATTATTGTATTGTATGTGTGTGCTTGTTGGCTTACACGCACTGGCCCATAAAGGCCGGTCTCCCATTTGCATCATAAACATGCAGGCATGGGGGATGCTGGTTGGTGTGTCCAACCAGCTAATGCCCTCGTCCTTGGCAAACAATATATACGCCATTTAGCAGACGCTTTTAACCAAAGCAGGCATGTCACTACTTACAGTAGTGAAAGTATACATTTTTCAGTATATGTGGTATTGAACCCACAACCTAAGCGTTGCCAATGCCATGCTCTATCTACTGAGCCCACACAGAACCACAAGTTCTGACCACATCAGTGCCGGCAGCCAACAATCCCACAAAGGTGACACATGATTGGCCACAGTGTCGGCACAGAGGCGGAGTGTGTTGGTTGCCAGGGAGCTCCCCACCCGAGGGACTCAGTCAGCCAATCACACACCAGCTGCACCATCAGTGCAGTTATCCTGACCAATCACACGGCAGCTTAGCAGCCAGTGCAGTCCTCCAGGCTCATTAACTGCGCAGCGTTAACTGGGCATTCAAAATTGGGAATAACATTTTACCTTGTGTTGATTTATTACAAATGGTACTGCAAATAACCAGTCATAGGATGTTATTTGACCAAAAGCCCTTTTTCAGCCTTGACTGTCATTGTGCTTCTGAATGGCCGGAGATGAATGTTAGTTTCTCCTCTGTATTGCCTACTTCCATTTATCTTCTGGCTTAATGATTAACATCTATGGTCTATGGACACCAGGTCACGTAATAAATATCCCTCTCTGAACCAGAAGTGTGTTTGATGGTTTCCTGGTTGTAGATTTCCATCCTAGATAAGAAGTGTTTAAAGCCCTGTTAAGCCTAGATAATCCACTTTAAGGTCCATATCTACTTAAGGTTTCATTGAGCGATCGTTTCTGTCTGACACTCCAATTATTCACTGTACAGTTATATTGCTGACAGCTACAACTATGTTTCAGTCATGTTCCAACAAGATGGACACCTTTCAGATCACCCAAGCTTTCTTACCATTGTTCCATCAATCCGTTGAGCTCAATCTATCAGATTGATTTGGTGAGAATGTCAGGCCTCATATACTTTTGACCAGCAGGGAGTGTGGGAATTGTCATAAATGTCATAAATAATTTCAATCACAATGGATAAAAGAATAAATGATTTACAAGTCATGAATGTCTCCTAAAATATACATGCATTTACTGACGCATGTATTTTTTATGGTGGGATGGCCTGGTTCAGGATCTTTAGGATATCTATTCAACATAGTCTCAACGTAGAACTGCACTGGTTGTTACAAATATAGATTGTCTCTGTCTCATATTATGGCTGTAAGCTCTGACCTATATACAGCTTGACAGCTTGATTGTGTTCCATAAAAAAAAACATGAAATATATAATCCTCTCAGACAACGTGAATTCCGATTTTTTTAAAACGGGAGAGACAAGACGTAAGCAATCGGAATGTGTTTTTGGAAATGGAGCTCAGCCATGTGGGGTTTAGATTGGAAACAGTTTGCACGTTTAGACGAGGAAGGTCCCCCCGTTCACACGAGTTCAATTTGGAAAGCAAGTTTTTACTCTGAACATGGACGAGCATTCGGCAATATAATTCCTGCGTATCTTTATTCCAGGCCAGCTCATCTCCTGTAAAATGCAAACGTGACTTGTGTAGAGAAAACCGATTGCAAAGAAAACAGCGATTTATTCATTTGGCAAGGAGCTCTTGCGGTAAACGGAGAAAGATTGATATGATGTCAGAATGTGTTTTGTACAATGGTTTACATTGTCCAAGAACAGAGTGGATATGGACTGGTGGGAGCAGTTAGGTATTCCACATTATTATGGAAATCTGTCTGTCAGTCGGTCTATTGTGTGATTTTGTTCAATTTAATCTCGGCAGCTGAGATGGAAATGCAGTATTCTTGGTGCTAATAACAGTGATGAGGACAAAGTAAACACAATTTTTAGCAACATGAATTGATGGTGAAGTGCCAGGATTTGACTCAGTCTGCACTGGGTGCTGAATGGGGCTGTGGCTCAAGCCTGCATTTTAAAATGCTTCCTTCGTTCTGGCACATGCTAGAACTGTTAACATGCATAGTCCTGTTCCACTTCTGTAATACTATTTAGGGTGTTCTCTTGTGACGCATATGACACCTGTCAGAATGCTATATACAGGTAACTCACAAAATAAAAGAAACCCTTGAGTAAATGAAGGGTTATGGGGGCTCTGTTATGGTGTGGGGTGCATGTTCCTGGCATGGTTTAGGTCCACTCAACCCCTTAAAGGGAAAATGGCAATAAATACAAAGCCATTTTTACAGAGTTATTCTCTTCATCCTATGATTTCTACCCTGGTCTCTTCCAGGACTTTATTTTGGCAGTTACCTGTATCTCATTGTTATTTCCTCGCAAGAAGTGATGAAATGCCATGATCAGACGGTGACATGGTAATTATGGCCCATTAGTGGACTCATCTGGCAGCAGCGCAACAAAGCCGTTTATGTCATTTCCACGGTAACGCTGAGTCCAGGCCCCCCAGTTCTGGTGATGAAAGAGAAACAGTGGAAAACCTTTCCAGGCCCTTTTCTCTAGCCGCTCAGTGGCCGTCTGTGGTTTTGTGCCTTAAGAATATGGGAATATGTGTTGTTGTTTTTTGGTGGGGGGTTTCCACCTACAGCACAGCGTGTGTGGATTTTGATGTCTCAGTGCGTGCATCTTCTATATGTATCAGTCCATATGCAGAACTGTTGAGGACAGCATGCGCATGCAAAGCTGTTGAGGAATTTAAATAGCCATATATATTCATAGTGTTTCTGATTGTACTGTATTGGGTCCGTCCAACCCTTCACAATGCAGTCTTTCCAGGAATCATTTATTATATATATATTTTTTTTTTTTATTGCTTCTTAAACACGTCTTACACTTTAAGTTTATCACACATTGTGTCTCGAACTGGAAGCAGTTCAACAGAGTTTAGGCTGAATTTGTGATTAAGGACAGATTGTGACTCACGTGGAGGTCTTTCTTCCTCAAGGTGATTCGGATCCCGGAAAAGTTCTAGCGCAACTTTTGTTTGAACATATATATAATGCAATTTTAAAAAAAACGTAATTTTTTTTTATCAATCGCCAAACTTGCCAAACCAACTAGCTGACCAACCAACCAACAGTCAAATTGCATGTCAAAGTTCAGGATCATGCTGACTGAGCCCATGTTGGTTATCCTGCCATTTGTGGGTCTGGTTCACGGTGATCCACTAAGTATACATTCCCCCATTGTTCCCCTCTCCACATCTCCAACACTGATGCACATCAATAATACATATATCAGATCTGCAGGGCCCCTCCGTGCCACAGAGAGTACCAACCAAATGTTCCAGCAGTACTCTCTTTCTGAAGGTCATTTTCAGCTGAATGGATTTCTACTGAACTGAACCCAGTTGCATCTGAATTAGTCCCAGTGGGAGACCAGTCTCAGGCTTTCAGAACACCAGATGAGCCATTTGTCACTTCCCTGTTCCGTATTTGTAGTGCTTTACAGACAAAATACTTCTTTGAACATCCAAATTGCAGTCAGAAATGTCTGGATCGGTGGCGTGGGTACATAGAAGAGCGTAATTCATCTCAGCACGACACAACTATTCAACAGCTGGACAAGGTTGTTTTTTTTCCAGGCCAGTATCGCAGTGTTTTTGAGAGTTCATTCTGGCACTCTGATTGACTCACACGATGAATGCTGGGGTCTGTTTGGCAGGTGGCAGGTGGATGGATTAGCCAGGCCCAAATGACGAGGCGTGTGGTTGGTAAAGGGTGCGCGTTCAGGCACACTAACCCAGCCAGGCACACACCGTCCTTTTCCCAGGCAGCTCCCCAGCTTGTTTCATCTCCTCCTGTTGGCTATCAATTAGTACCCAATCAATAAACTCCCCTAATAGACTGACACACGGCAGCCTCAGTACAAATTAGAGGCCTCTCCCCGGTACCTCGTCTAGACATGGGTTTTTTTTTTTAACCACGTGAGCCCACTCATTTGTGTCATCGATGACGTGTTGCCTGGGTACAGAACTCTCCCATTATTTCTCTGATTGTTCCTGCCGGTGGTTCTGTCTATTCAGCAGCTTTTATAGAGCAGGACGAGGAGCAGACCTGGGACCATGAAAGCCTTTTTGTTTCTGTGAAGTGTACTTCGCTGCTCGAGCATCTGACTGAACCCCAGAGCTTAAAGGGATCCGATGTTTTAGAGGTTGTCATGGTTTGAGTGCCTGTTTAGCCCTGTGTGGGCGTACTCCTTTTCTATCCTCGTGAGTACGTTCCTGCTCATTCCATCTAATCAGCGGATTGTTTTCAGGTGTTCACTGCCTACTTCAGCTTGCTGCTTTCACTACTCCGTGCTTCAGTGTCTATTTAGAAAGTATTTAGAAAAAGTATTTCACTTTAGCTTTCTCGCCACTTCTACGGAAGTCTAGCTTTTCTTATTTTGTTTGGTCTGTGTTTCGGGGTTACTCACCGGCAGACCCAGGGCACTTATTTTCGCTGTTCATTTTCCTAAGCTGCGTCTTAGGCGTCTGGGTTCTATTCCAGCTTTGCTTTCTCTTTGCTTGTGTTGTGACTCAAGTTATTTTATTTCCTTTTTCCTCTGCGTGTGGTGTTGGGCTACACGTCAGAGAGTTCTGTTTGGTTTTAATATCGTTCGGTACCGTTCGCAGACCGCTTTTATTTTGCCCTTTTTAGGGGTAGTTATTATTTCGTATTACGCTTGGAGTTTTGTTTTATTTTCTGTAGCGATTCTCGTGGGTTAACGCCCCTTGCTCCCTATTGTGTTTTAGTGACATCCTGATCCTTATTCCCCATTGGTCGCACTTGGGCCTCACCCCTACAAGCCCTCACAGAGGTGGGTATTTTGCTCTGTTCAGATACGATTAGAAGGATTCGCTTTTACTCAGGTAAACCTTTTGAGTGCGGTAACACAAAACACGCACAACAAACAAACACGGCCCAGAACAGAAACATCCACAGAAACCCAACGCAGAAATGAAAAAAATAACGTAAATACATATGATATAATTTCACCTGTTGCTGGAAGACAATAAAAAATGTAGTACTTTCAGATTTTGTCAATGAAAAGTTCATTTTGACGTTCACACAAAGTTCAAGTGTACAATCTCTGATATTGATGGGGCGCGGTGTTCCAATGTTTTCTGTGGTAAATGGCCAAGAGCAGTTTTTCAGTCTTTAGTCAATCCAAATCCCTTCACACCTTCATTTAACATCCAGAATGTTCATATTGATAACCACAGGCTCTGTTTTGATCATGTGAATACAGTGGCTGATTGTTTGGTTATAGAACAATGCAAGCGTATCTAAGGTGTGTAGAAATTTCATTTAGCTATTTTTACAGGCAGGAAATGTGTTGTCTCAAGGCGGCGGCATTGGAAAACTCACTGTATATTTGAAATTGTTTTGCAGACTGAACTATTCTTAGCATTTTTATCCTGTCCCCTTTTCTCCCAAAACATAAACACAAATGTGAAGAATAAACAAGGATAAATGACAAGATTAAAAAATGACATGGGAATCCTACCATTGGGCTTTAAATGTTTCAAGTGCTTGTAAAATATAATCACCAATTAATTAGCATGCTAACTAAGTAATGGTTACATGTCATATAGCTAGGGCTATGAGGTTCTCACACTTCTTTCTCGAGATGTATTCTGCGGTTTGTCCACCAGGTGCATCTATAGCCACTGCATTTGTATTAACAGGTACTAATTATGCTCATTAAGCTTTCTGCCGTGTTATTAGATCAAGGCTACATATAGAGATTTATAGTGGGGATATGCCACTACAGTGATATTCAGTCTATAGTATCTGAAAGGAACAGTTTTTGTGATGGAAATAATGCCCCCCATAGAGGTTAGTGGCTGTTATGGATAGAAATAAACCTGCATTGTAATAACCAGGCGTACAATATCGGACGTAACACTAAGCCACTTAATCAATAACCACAACCCGTAAGGAGTACCAGTGAAACAGTGGTATAAAAAAATTGTAACATATATTTATTAATATGTATACACTTAATGATTGTTCTCTCTATCTATAACATGAAAGTCCTTTAAAAGACAGAAGCAGGTTGCAAGGTCTCACCGGGCAGCCAACTAGCGGTTCCAGACCCTCGAAGATGACAGGGGAGGTCTTCTCTTCGGAGTTCCCAAAATGTATTACTAATAGCAATAATAATTATATTAGCAGCTAGGCGGTCAATCAGAGTAACGCATTCAACAAGCTGTAATTAACAATGTCGTAAAGGGAACTGATGGCATTCAGGTTGCAACCACTAAATATTGTCCCACATCTTTTTAAAAGCCTCCTCAGTGATGTAGCCAAGCGATGTCCAGCCGCATCTTCTCTCGTCACGTTGACTGGAGGGTTCCCCTGGAAACCACGTGCATCCTCAAGTAGCTCCCAGCAGGGCAGTGACGTCATCTCCACCTAAAGGGGAGAAACCAAGGAAACACAGCAGCACGCAAAGCCAAAAGAAAGCACGAAGCAGTGCTAATACAAAGCAAAGGGACGTAACAGTGGCAACCAGTCCCTAAAAACCCCACATGCAGTCCTCCCGCAAAAGGCCTGAGGTTTGAGCCTTTCTACAATAGGTAGCTACTACAATGAAGCTGGTCACTGCTATCCATGGTGCTAAAGCTCTCCTGTCAGTGGGACAGGTGCTGTCCGTGGTGCTGAAATTCTCATTTGATTGGGGCTGGTGCTATAGCGCACATTGAGTGGGACTGGTGCTGTCCATGGTGCTGCCCTGTGGGTGGGGCTGGTACTGTCCATGGTGCTATATAGTGTGAATGTGAGTGGGACTGGTGCTGTACCTCATGTGAGTGGGGATGGTGCTGTCCATGCTGCTGTACCTCATGTGAGTGGGGCTGGTGCTGTCCATGGTGCTGAAACTTTCCTGTGCTGCTGAAGCCCTTGAGATGCTGAATGGACAGTGCACTAGACACAGGAGTAGCACTCCCATGCTTCAGTGCTGCCCTTCCAAGCACCACACACATACAGACACACATTTGAAGTTAATAAAATATAGAGAGAACAACCCACATAAATGATTATTCCCAATGGAGTTATTTAATTGCTTGCAACATTATTTGCTTCCTATGCTGGCAAGAAGGCCAGCGTAAGGTGTTCCAGTGCAGTAGGTAGCAGCCATGTGTTGATGTCGGCAGGGTGTGCAAGGAAGTCTGTATCATTGTCAGTTTGTTTTATCTGCCGAGATTAGCTGAATAAAATGATGGTTGGCTAATAAAACTCATACACTGGCTGCCTACTTGCCAACATAACTGCTGGCTAGCTAACTATAGGTACGATTTCATATAAATGTTTGATGGCTAGTTAGCCATAACAGCAAGCATTATATTCTTTATCAAAATGTAAATAAACATTGACCTTGAGCCTAAAGGTTGGGATTAAGGATGAAAAATCTATGTAAGAATTAATTTGAAGGGACTCTACATGTCTCTACCTTCTACCTCTCTACCTTTAACTTCAGGTTATTAAATGTTCTAATGCAGAGCATTAGCTTGAGTTGCTAAAGAGACCGATTTTATAGATTAAATTTTTTCAAGGAGAGTATTGGATTTTCTAAACATTATTTTAGGGCAATGATCTCCCAGCAGGGAGGAATGCAGTCTGAGATACAGAGAGTGTATTACAGTGCTCTCTGTGGGACTTGGGTGAATAAGGCTTATCGGACTACAAGTTCAAGAAACTACTGGAGGCTGTTGCTTTAACTATCTTTGGTGAGATATATTTTGTGGTGTGTAACAATGGCAGGCAAGATGGGTATAGACTATCACGGAGACTGAAACCGCTGGTTCTATTTGATTCATGTAAAGACGGAAGATGAAAATAGAAGATTAGTGCTCTTGTTAACAGTCTTAACTTATTTATGCTTTTGCCTGGTAAGTATTCAGTGCCATTTTCACATTGTTCAAAATTGCAATGTCAAGAACAAGTTAAAGGGGGGTCTCCCGAGTGGTCTAGTGATTTCAACGTCCGACGCTGGCCACGATGACCGGGGTTCGATTCCCTGGCCGCGCCAGAGTCGGCTCTAACCGGGAGTGCCACCGGGGGCGGCAATTGGCTGTCCACCCCAGGGTGGGGGTGGGAAGCCGACAAGACGTTCGCTGCGCACAGGAGTGGCTCTGGGGTGCCGGCGTTACGGTCATCGGCTTGGCGAGTGCCGTCTCGGAGAAGACGATATTTCGCCTTCATGGCCGCCGGTCAC
Organism: Aldrovandia affinis; assembly: GCA_029706075.1. Classification (NCBI taxonomy): domain Eukaryota; kingdom Metazoa; phylum Chordata; class Actinopteri; order Notacanthiformes; family Halosauridae; genus Aldrovandia; species Aldrovandia affinis. Next base: position 13,598,794 of record JAINUG010000001.1, read on the forward strand.
AGGGCTACGGCAGCAAACTATGAGGGAGGGATTGACCTGAAAATAGTGGGTGTAATTGGCTACCAAATTGGGAGAAAAACTGGAGAAAATCTGAAACAGAAATTCTAAAAAAGAACAAAGTAAAGGTATAACAACAGTCGGATGCTTCGGGACTTACAACCAATTGATTTTCCTGAAAGTATACACATGTACTGTATGCCCAAAAATGAGACAATTCCATCTTTAACTGGGTGGCCTTGCAACCTAAAACTATACAGTTTAAAATATAAATATCACTGTAGCTATAAAAACAATTTTAAAAGAGCTTTGCCATATTATTGTGTTAATGCCATATTATTGTGTTTTTTCCTGAAATCAAAATTAGCAGACTTGGTATTTTTCTGGAATGTATCGCAAACAAAACGTATATTTCCCTTATTTGTTAGGCAGGCATGTTTAATTATGATGCTGGTTATGAATAGTGCATTCATCTAAATACATATTACTGCAAATTCACTCACTTCCGAAGTGATAATTAATTGTTTATTTTCTTGTAGTGAAATGTGGCTGTCCTGCATTTATGGCAGCGCAGTCCCAACGTGAAAGTGAAAAGGCGCCTGTTCATGCAGCTGTCAAAAACCATATATACGGCCAAGCTAAAAACCACGCAGCAGGAAAACCACTCTGCAATTGTCCAGGTCTTCATTAAAACATACATAAAAACGAACATTCAGGCAGCAATAATTAACACAACAATACTTCAAAATAATGCAGAATGACCATTAAAAAAATAATAGAGAGCAGATGTCATATGCTTATGAAGTCTTATAACCAGGTAGGCACCTACCATAGTGTATTTTATAAAGTCTTATAACAAGGTAGGCACCTACCATAGTGTGGACTCATGTACACAGGTGAACTAATACAAAAGTATTTACACTGGTGACCATAGGTAGTACCCTCCTTGTTCTCCATTACGTTTTATTGAGCCATTTCAGATCTCTTTATCGACTAACGTGATTGCAATTGTGTGTGGGGAAATAGGATTGAAAGGTGAGAATGTATTATAATTATGAGTAAATGACAGGTTCGTGTACATTCCTTTATTTATTTTTATTTGAAGCATGCATACCCTCACATGTGTTAATGATTTAAAACGGTTCATGACATTATTGACAAACCCTTGAAAGTGAAATGTTAACGTTAATGCATGAACGGGTTAGAAACATAATCTTTTCACTTCCCATGTAACCTAGCTACGAGAGCACCTTTTACCTCCTTGTATAGATGCTTATGTGCAGATGAACAGTCACAGATGATCAAAAGATGAACAGGATCTTTTGACTGTTAAAAAGGGTCTTTCTCACAATGAGAAATAACTGTGGCGTGTGTTTTTTCAGCAGAGCGTGAATTCACACACAGTTACGATGTTTTATATATCTTTGTAACTAAGCAACAAAGTGGAACTATCCATGTCAGAATATTGCATGTTTGTCTGTTTGAGTGAGAGAGAGAGAGAGAGAGCGAAAAGAGAGAGGGGGAGAGAGCGATATGGAGAATTAGAGAAAGACAATGAGGAGAAGGGGTAGAGAGCATGTTTTTGGCCCACATTGCATGGCTTTGCATTATACGTTTTTGCAACCTGAAATGCTTTAAATAAAGGCACATAAGACACAAAGTCACTTTGATGTTCACACACAGAGGCAAGGCTGCTGCACAAGGCAACAGTCCACACAGGGTCCTGTGAACCTCACGTTCTCAAAAAACAACAAAAAAGGAAAAGAAAAAATGGCAGTACTCCAGAGAACCGTATGAAGTTGCTTTGTCCTATTTTAGCTTTGTCATTACCAGCATCAGCACTGTGGTGAGAGGCTTCATGCTAGGGGAGAGAGGGGAGGCAGGGGTCCACAGCACGGGGCGAGGCGGCAAGCTGAGATAGCGGCAGTCTGGCTCCTTACAAGGCTCGAGCACGCCACTGCATGGCCTGCACGTGGCTCTTCACTTGCCCATAATCCCACACTCTCGTGTACCAGGAAAAGGGCCTCTTTCAGCCTGCCTGAGCTTAATGTCCCAGTCGTTTAAAAAATGTGATATGTGCTATTTCAACCTCACTGTTGCAAACGTAATTTCCAAAGGTCACCTTTCTTGGAATGAAATATACCTGCAATACAATGCCAGTTCAATCTTGCGCCCGTTATGAACGGAGGCTTTTTGACTCTGTAATTCTAAAGTTCTGGTGGTCCAATTATGATATATTTAACCAAGGCAAAATGGGTGGGGATTATTTTTTACAATCTGCAATATTTACAATATTTAAATTTTCTTTGATTTGAACCTGACTGTGACATCACAACACAAGATACAGTGCATCAGATTAGATAACAGTTTAGATAACTTTTTCGAGTTAATTGAAGGTGGATCATCCTTTTTTTCGTATTTCTTTTTGCTCCAACAAATGTTCTTTTTTTTCTTTCTTTTTGATTTTACCCAGTTTTTTTCTCCCAATTTGGTAGCCAATTACTCCCGCTGTGCTTAGTTCAATACCCTCCCTCGTAGTTTGCTGCCATAGTCCTGTGACCGGCAGTGACAAGGGCGAAGCGCTGCCTCCTCTAAGGCACCCCAGAACTACTCCTGTGCGCAGCGAACGTCTTGTTGGCTTCCCTCCCCCCTCCCTGGGGCGGACAGCCAATTGCTGCCCCAGTGGCCTCCCGGCCAGAGCCGACTCTGGCGCGACGGATAATCGAACCCCGGTCACTGTGGCCAGTGTCGGATGTTGAAACCACTAGACCACGCGGGAGGCCCCCAACAAATGTTCTTGTAATGGTGTCGACATAAAAACATTCAGTTCAGCATCAAGTTACTGTTTCTGTGAAATTGCATGTTTCTGCCTCCCGCGTGGTCCAGTGGTTACAACATTCGACACTGGCCACGGAGACCGGGGTTCGATTCCCCGTCCCGCCAGAGTTGGCTCTGGCCGGGAGTGCCATCGGGGCGGCAATTGGCTGTCCGCCCCAGGGAGGGGGGAGGGAAGCCGACACATACAGTTCGCTGCGCACAGGAGTGGTTCTGGGGTACCGGAATTACAGTTGATGGCACAACGAGTGCTGTCTCGGAGGAGGCATCGCTTCGCCCTTGTCACTGCCGGTCACAGGACTACGGCAGCGAACTATGAGGGAAGGGGGATTGAACTAAGCCCATGGGTAATTGGCTACCAAATTGGGAGAAAATGGGGTCAAATCGGAAAATAATAATTAAAAAAATTTAAATAGCATGTTTCTGAAATGAAATGGTATTTGTTTTTCAGTAGAAAGCTTTCAGAGGGACAGTGTTTGAGTGCCGTGATTGATAAAAGCAGGGCGCTTTGCTGAAGGTAGCAGGCTAACCACATTGTTTGGGTCCAGCAGAGCGGGCACTGATGTGAGCTTCTACAGCTGCTCTGGAGCCTCTCCAAATCAAAGCCTCTCTCTCTCTCTCTCTCTCTCTCTCTCTCTCTCTCTCTCTCTCTCTCTCTTTCTCTCTCTCTCTGTCTCTCTCTCTCTCTCTCTCTCTCTCTCTCCCCCTGCTCTGTCTCATCTCTACATATAAAAATACACAACAACAATAATAATTTTTTTTAAAGAATATATCTCTCTTCTTCATTCACTCTCTCTCTCTTTCTCTCTGTCTCTCTCTAGCCTCTCTCTCTCTCACTCACTTCTTCTCTCACACATTGGCTGCAGAATTATTCAAGCATAAATATATAAGCAGTGCTTTCACAATCTTGTTATCATAGCCGACAAAGAAATTAAATATTGATTCTCCTCAAGAGGAAAGGTAGCGTTGTGCAGAATCACCTCTTCCATAGGGCTCGCTCTCCTCCAGCTCTTGTTCCCCTGCCACTTCTGGGCTCTGATTTCAGATATAACAGGTTCTTTTTGTTTGCTATGGCTCGTAATGTCTGACGTGTAGATAGAATGAGACAAATTATGAGGGCTTGTGATCTAATGGGAAATAAAAACTTATGTTTCCCTTGTCTGTGTGTGTGTGTGTGAGAGGATTGTTCCGTTTTTCCAAAAAGAGAAATCTGAAGGCATTTTGTTTGAATTCACAGTAATAATAGAAGACAGACAGACAGACAGACCAGCCTGGGGAAGAGTACATTGAGCTGGTGGGGTTTTCTCTCTTCTTTGTTTTACATAGACTTTGAAAAAGGCTTCAAACAAGCTCTACAGCATACAGGGATGGAAGGTGCTGCTACAAAATCATAATGGATTTCGTGGATTGAGTAGACCCAGATACTCCACAGAACCTTCATGCTAAAGCATTTCTGTAAAGGCAGTAGAGTTCTGTTCCACCTCTATGAAACTATTTAGGGTATTTTTGTGCTAATATTTGTTTGTCTTCCTTTTGTTTAGATTTCAATTTTTTTTTAGTGTTTAGATTTCTGTTGTGACGCATATGACAACTGTCAGAATGCTATATACCGGTAACTCCCAAAATAAAGAAAACACTTGAGTAAATGAAGGGTTCTGCGGCTCTGTTATGCTGGTGTGTTGGGTGCATTTTCCTGGCATGGTTTAGGTCCAGTCTCAGTCACCACATCTTAACCCCTTAGAGGGCAAAGTAAACACAATTAAATACAAACACCATGGAAAAATATTTAACAGGGTTGAAAAGAAAGTGAGCACCAAAAGTTCAGTCTATGCTGAAGCCTTTCTATCCTGATGGGAGTGGTCTCTTTCAGGATGACAATGCCCCCATCCACAGGGCACGAGTGGTCACCACATTAAACAATGTAAACCATATGCCATGGCAGTCTCCGTCACCACATCTTAACTTAACTGAACACCACACCATAGCAGATTCTGGAGCAATGTTATGCAGAGGTTCTTATAACTGACAAATTATACTATTTATGTTCTGAGTGGGGGCACGAAATGCTCTTGGTGGCCCAATGAGAAGCACTGACTTAAGAACCCTCTGAGATTCTGGGGGTTCCCTGTTTGGTGGCTCATTTGGCAAGTTCTCTGTGTTTTACATGGGTTCTCTTTATGGGCTGAGTGTTATTCTGAACAGTGGCATTATCTGGCATTACATAATATTTAAAGGCAGAATTTGCATTGGATGGGTTCTCATACTGCCCTGCATTAGGCCCAAATTTAACAGCCCATTTCCCCTGCATGTGAACTGTTGGAGAACAGATCAGAGCCGAGCAGAGAGCAAGCATTAAAGAATGCTTGAAAGCCATAATTTAATTTAATTATGGGCGGCAGTGTTAGCGTAATGGTTAGGGAACTGGGCTTGTAACTCAGAGGTTTCTGGTTTGCTTCCCAGGTGTTCCTTTGAGCAAGGTACTTAACCTGAATTGCTTCAGTAAAAATATCCAGCTGTATAAATGCATTGAATGTAAAGAAAATGTAAACTGTGTAAGTCGCTTTGGATAAGAGCGTCTGCTAAATGGCTAAAATGTAAAATGTAATTAGGGTAGTATTATTCCATTAAGTCAGGCCTAGGGTCGAGGCCATGACAAATACCATATACTTAGAACTTTCTTTGAAATGAAGAAAGAAAATCTGTTCCAATGCCTTACTGAATGAGGTAAAGAGGTACAGTGCAGTATTTCATACATAATTCATTTCCTTTCCAACTGCTGTGAAGTTTTTTAAGGATTTTTTTTTCATATAATCTTATCTCTTTTTTTATTTTGCGTGCATGTTTAATTGAAATTAGACAATGCAGTCAAATGTTGCACATGGTGCATCATTGTTATTATTTTTAATATAAACTGTGTATGTACACTTCACAATCTTACTAATCAGAATTTTCATTTCGAAATTAGCTTTGAAATACTTTAGAGGCTTAAATGGAAGCAACACAAAATCTTTAAACAAAAAGACAGTTAAATTACAGTACGAATGACTGGAGATAATTCACCATCTCATTTGGAAATGTATTACTGGATTCATTTTAAATGGAATGGTGATTTAAACATTGTTGCATAGATTAAGATATCTATTTAAAACAGACCTTCAGGTACTGTGACAGAGAATGTAGACTTGAACTATAGCCACTCTCCAACTCCATTCAAGTTCAGATTCAGTGCAAAAGAAAAAGGGAATAATGGAATCAGACATGTTTAATTCATTGGGCTCAGTATGGGTTTCCTCCTCCTGTGAATCTGTGTCCATTTGCAGTATCAATATTTCACCACTTCCTCATGGGTTTAAATGTTCTGTTGTTTTACAGGAGGGGTCAGTTTATTTTTATAGTGTGGGGTGTTTCAACTTGGATGGCATTCAAAGCCAAAATATTTTAAGATTCCCAGTTCCCAACACTCAGAATTCTACTTAGAATGTCAGTTCAATCTTGTTTTAGATTTTTTGTAGCTACACTGAATGCACTTTGCTTTAAATTATTTTTTTTTTTTTCCACAATTCATTTTGACCTTGTGGTCTTAACTCTGATTTACCTTCCTTCTGTAACATTCTGAATTCAACATTTGACCCTGGATATCGGCGTATATGCCAGAACAGATGGCACAAACTTTTACTGAAAGTTTTGAAACAAGCACATTAACACAAGAATTGCAGAAAAGAAACATTGCAGATAAGAATTGTTGCTCACTATTAAAGGCATACTAAGCCATTTGATATCGCTGCATGAGAGGTAATGTTAGTACCTGGGATACTCACAAAATGGCTGCCTCGGTGTGTTGGTGCGCACTGCTTTGTTTGTTTTTGTGTGTTAACGTTGTTTTATCTGACCTGATACAGATTTTGTGTTTGGATATTGCACTGGATGCCACTCATTGTTTATTGTTTTGTTTTGTCTGTCTGCAATTCGCACTGCACCAACTTACCAAGTTAAATTCCTTGTATGTGTAAATGTACCTGGCGACAATAAATCTGATTCTGATTCTGAGTAAACACATGACAACGGAAGTGCCTGTAGCTTTTGGACAACAGTCTCGCATTGCCAGTTGACTGTAACTGATCTGAAGTAGTATCAAGCCATTTTTTATAGATAGGAAATTCATGCATGAATATATTTGATTCTAGATTTCCTATACTGGTATTTAGGCATTCACTAATTTGCGGAGCCATACAATCTACGATTGATGACCTGATCAGCCGTGGCAAGGGTGCCCATCAGACAATGCTTGGTCATAGCAATTGTAACTGCCGAAACGTGTCATGGTAGGCTTGTTACAGGTGATAGCTGTCCTAGCAAACACTAACCAGCCTTGCTCACCTGTCAAGGAGGAAAGATGCCATCTCGGCATCTGTGTTAATAAGCTGAGCCACTTTCAGCTCTTGCCATCTCAAAAACACCTCTTCAATGTTTACACATTTTCTACATTTGTCTAAGTACCTTTTGTGTTCAATGTTGAATTATTTTGCTTTTAGGTTCCACAGCTAGCTAGTGCTATTCTTTTATTTGTTTCCTTCCAACATAGACTAGGTGCTGGGCAGGAACAACTAGCACCAGAAGCCGTGTGTGGCTAATGATTGGATTGAAGTTTGTATGTGTCCCAGCGCATTTGTGCAGGAAGTCGCCACTGAGTTTTGACGTCAAATCGCTTAGTATACCTTTAAAGTTAAAACAGTATGGCGGAATTAAACATGTACTGAATATGTGTAGTTACATTTAGCTAGCTACTCTCCATGTCTCCTACTGTATAGAAATGTTATAGATATAATAAACCTTTCTATGATGCTTCAGCTTGGGGTTAGGGTGGGCATAGACTCAATGCAGTACTACAGTTGTATGAGCCTGACGGTGTTGGCACTCTGTTGTTAGAGAAGTCCACCCAACTCCCACCGATGTGCTTTGCTAATAAACCAGGGGTCAGTTGCTTCTTTTGTTACGAATCATAGTCTTATGTAGGTGATGCTCCAGTTGGAGGGTGTTCAATCAAAAATGTAAATGTATTGTAGTTGTTGTTCTTCAAGCCAAAGGTAAAATTGTAGGAAACCAGTCTCACAAACTGCATGTTCAATTTGCAGACACACACAATGTCGAGACAGGGAGGTGTCAGGACACGGTAGGATGCATACAAGGAGCACAACCTCAGATGTGAACCATCAGCCCTAAAATGTCAGCCCAGTCAGGAATAATGTACAGCGAGCAAGTCAGTTGTTTCAAAATAACCGCACGACATGGTGATGCAACCCCAACACAAAGCTGACTTGCTTATTGTCTCGTACATTTGTGTGAGTTGTACATTCTCCCGCTTATACCCTGGCTACCTGCAAAAGGAATTGATGTTCACTGACTAAATTATGTTTAGAAGCGTGTTTACATCTGCACAGCTAGTTAGCGTGTACTGCGTTGCATCAAATAGTGCAGGTGAACAGCAAATCCCCCGACAGGATGGATGATTTACCTCACAGACCATCATCATGCTGAACAGTCGTGGGCATATTTCTGTGAGATTTTTATTTTTATTTTGTTTGCAGGAGTGTGCAAGCTGAGGCTTAAATCCCAGGAGAAATGGAGTTGTCTGCCTTTACATTACGAGCTACAGGGCTGCCAGATCTCATACTTTGAGCTTCAGTCTCGCGCAATTCGCCCATTTCACACACTCTCACCCCACACCTGTGGTTTGTCATACATTATAATATAAATGTGGTGTCTGCCTGCTTAAGGTTAGCAAACGTACCGTGTTTTGTAGATTTGTCCATGGTAACGTAGGTGTTATACAGAAAACGTGCTTTGGAGAAGTCAATTGTAAATCACAGTAAATTGGTCAGCCAACTCCACAAGCACAAATGATCATAATCTGCGTGTTGACTTATCGAGGGAGAGGTGTATTGTGAATATCGCTACAGTATATGGGTGGGTAGTAACAGGGTACAGTACTTCACAAACTTACGTGGCAAAGTTTCCCTGAGGCCAAAGTGTTGGCATTTATGCACAGCCTGTCCTTCAACACATATATTAAGAAGTGACCTTATTTTGTCACCATTCTCTCCTTGCCTGCGTAGGATTTGTTGTCTGGCTTTGCCTTCTGTTTGTTCCCGTATATTGTATATGAAATTGTTTAGCTTCAATTCATCCAAGCCGTGGAGAAAGTGATTGATTCCCTCCGTGTGGAATAAACTCAGGCCCATTCTGTCCTGCCGAGATGAAAAGCAGCAAGCCTCCGTTTAGATTTTCTAAAGCGGGCTTTTTCAGGGAACTAGTCCCAGACAATGTAATGGATGCCCCACATTGTGTTACGTACAATAGAATGGCTGTGGTAATGAGCTCAGAATCAACACCAAGTTTCCCCGTTACTTTTTAAAGTGTGTTCTACTATGGAAGTAGAGCCTTTATAAGCACCTGAAGTTAAATGAAAGATATCTTACTTACTTCCGGCAATTAATATGATGGAAAGTGGGGCTGAATTGCATGCACTGTTAAAGGCTTCTGCAGAATGAAGGAGTATTCTGAGGAAATGTCATTTCAATGACAAAGTGCAATGGTAAAATACATAACAGTTTTGCCTTAGTGCCACTGTTGCCTTAGGCTTGCCTTTGAAGGGGTTCAGGCCAGCGTCTGCTGTGAAGCGCATCGTAACAAATGTTTGTTTGTTATTTTATTATTATTTGTTTATTTATTAGTAACTTTTTTGTGTTTGAGAGGAATTGTATCATGACCCTGTGTTGACATATTCGGATACTGGAGCATTTCATTAAATATAAAACAAATAAACCAACAAAAGTGCACCCTCTATTCAGAAAAGCCCACCTACTCTATGCAAACATTATAGTTAGAAACTGCATTATTATGAAGGCTTTTGCCCTTGGCCTTCTGTTGGAGCTGTTAGACAAAAAGGCATTGTGTTTTTGGAAATGACGAATCGCACTGGTTTTAAATCAGTCAGCGCAACACTATTTGAGTTCCATGCCATTTGTTTTAACCCTTTGAGGAGTGCTGTCTAGAACATGCCATAACATTCTAGTTGATTCTAATTGATGACATCAATGGTATCTAATGGTATCAATGGCTTCTAAAGGTATCCTCAAATAACTGTGGAATTCCAGAATAGAACACTGCAAATTGCAGAACTGGAACTCTCAAAAAACCCACTCCAAAGGGGTTAAGTGAATATTCTGTTCATCTGGGCTCTAGCAGCACTGCAGAGTATGGGGCGGGGGATTGAACAGGCAGACAAAAACGTAAAACAAAAAGCCTGTAGGTAACAAATTGCTTGCTGAATTAGAGTGTATCTGAGAACTTAATTAAAAATTCTTGGGATGAAGCTTGTAATATTGGAAGGGCAGAATGCTGGAGATCATTAAGGTTTATTTGGATGCCAGTTCTGCTTACATCATTTATCAAGGCGGGAACGTAGAACTTCTGTTCCGCCCGTATTGATGCTTCGATTCTTGAGCCCCAGCTCTCCCTGGTGAGCGAGTTCCACAGTCAAACGTACGGTGTCAGCTGAATGAACAATGTCTGCAAATTGACCAAATGACTCATTCAATGAAAGGTTTCTATCAGGCTGCTTAATTGAGCTTTGTGAAAGAATGCAACAAAAGCAGTACTGTTTCAGACTCCCTCCCACCACACAACATGAGGGGCAGAGAGTGTGTCATAGTTGCAGCAGCTGTAGGTATGGCTTAAAAAAGAACATCGCAGACCTTTTTCCAACCTTTTTTTACCATTCCAACTACTGAAAAGGATTCTATGTGAATGTGAATATTGAGCTGCAAGAATGTAAACTGCAGTACCCTCCAGAATTATTCACACCCTTGATAAAGGTAAGCAAAGAAGGCTATTTGAACAATATTGGTAATGATATATTGTATGCTCAAAAAATGCCAAAATTATATTATTTTAAACTAACACAATCGCTCCCCTGTTTTCAGTGCTTTGTGCAACTTCCTATAGCAAGGATAACACGACTGAGTCATTTTGTATAGGGTTTTATGAGATGGCTGAACATATTGGGGGTGATCTTTGATCATTGCTCCGTAGAGAATCTTTCAAGATACTTCAGATCCTTTGGTCTGTGATCATTGAAAAGAAGGGTGTCAATAATCTGCTCTTTAGGACTACTTCAGTAGTTCGATCATTTTTAACATTAATTCAGTCGCCAGTCACATAACTTACTGTCTTTTGAGAGACATAAAAGGATACATACAAGAATGACAAACATAAATGTATGTCACATGTTATAATTATCATGGCTCCCCTCCTTTCTTCCCCACTCAGCAACACCTCTCGCCTCCCCTCATAACAGATTACATTTGTGCTTTTCATGTTTTTACACACACACACACACGCTCACACACTCCCTCTCTATCGCTCTCTCTCTCTCTCTCACACACACACACACACACACACAGACAGATCCACGCACATGCACACATGCACACATGCACACGTGCATGCACATACAAGCACACACACCCACACACACAAATGTGCACACACACACACACACACGCGCACCCAGCTTCTCAAACACAGTCACACACTTTGCTTCACCACGTGACTTCCTGTGTGCCTGTCTTTCAGAAGCTGTCGTTGAATTGCACGAGGAGAGGAAACTGCCCGGGACCAAATGTCAGCTCAATCCAGACCCCTGGGGATGTGAACTACTTTGCCAATCACCTCGCCATCCCTACGGTGGAGTTTGCCTTTCGAGAGACCAACGCAGTGGAGGTAATAACAGTTAATAAGCAGTTTATTGAGCTGTAATAATCGGTAGAAGTAATAACATTTAATAAGCAGTTTATGAAGTGTTAATAAGCAGTGGAGGTCAAAAGATTTCTCATGGACAAATGCAATTATAAGCAACATTCTTCCGCCATTTGTGCATCATTTATGTTTTCAGAAATGCTTAAATGAATAAAAGGTGATTGGGTTCACATTGCTCAGTGATTGGCTCCCAAAGGAGAAGTCGCATTGCTGAAAGACCCCACTCTCAAATCCTCAGACTTTAAAGACGACTGTTTTAGGATCACAGGGCTGGGTGTTTAATACACAATGGATGCTTTCACAGAATTGGGTTCAGTTCCATTTTAATTCAGGATATTCATTTAAATTCAGACCTAAAATTCTATTAAAATGCAATTATTCTTGAACTTAAAACCTGAGGGTTTTCTGGAAAAAAAGTCAAAAAAAACTGACACCAAGCACTTCGGTCTATTTCAGCGAATCACAGCGCATTTCATTAATCGCAAAATCGGCGCTAAACGTCACTCCAGGTCTTAATGGGTTAAATTAGTGAATTGAACATGAGTTCAGTAACTGGGTAGCGGGCGTGGAGGTATACAGCCAGAGTGGTGGAGGCCGCCAGATGTTCCCTGCCCAGGATGGCTGTGGTTGTGACAGGCCTGTGGTCCAGTGCACATTCGTTCTCTCTGCCAGCATCTGTTCCTTTGTCTTGTTAGGTTTCCTTAAGACCGTGCAATGAAAACGATCTATAAAAATGACTAAAAGTGGATAAATGTGCAGCTCAATTCAAAAGTCTTTTCTTTTTTTTGTTCGGTACACGGTTGCGCTGTACAAAATGTGAGATCACTTCTGTCCCTCTTCTCATTGTAAATGCACTTAAAAGATACTCCAGTCCTAAACCTGACATGTTATGTTGAAACAACACCTCTCCCACTTCATGGAGTACTTGTTTATTAACATTTCTCTGATATTTTTCTCCAGAAGCTGAAATGTTTTTTTGTTGGGGTGGGGTCAAATAGGGAGCAAGCCAGGCACAGGTGAATGTTTTAATGGTTTTACTCACAGGTGGAGATTTTATACTCACATGTGGGAAGTTCTGTTTGCTGGAGTTCCACTCGTCTCTTTCTCTGACAGAGCCTCCTGAAATGGCCTCTTGCAGTTCACACCGGGGGTTGTTTAGTGCGCAGCATGGACCTCAAGTCCATTTCAATTCAGTCAGCTCAGGAAAACCGACTGAAATTCTGTGTATTGTATATTTAATGTATTGAAAAATGCCCGTAATGTTGAATGAGGATTTTTCAATTAATTCATTGAATTTTAGTTTAATTTCCTGAAGTGACAGGCCTCAGCCCTGATTGTACACTCTGCCTCGGGGTGTGTGTTCTGGCTCTGCCTCGGGAGTGTGTGTCAGGCTCTGCCTCTGTCAGGGCATGGGTCAGTGTGATGTGGCACAGTCTGTTGTGGGATCGAAGCATTTTCCTCCGCATTGATTTTCGGGTGATTTCAGCTGGAGTAAAGCTGTCAGCACTCACCTCCGGGCTGACTGCAGTTTACTCTTCTGACAACAGAAGACAGAGAAGACTGTGGCTGCAGCTGCCCGTTTACCCACCTGCTCATTAGCGTGGGGTCGATGAGACGGTCCTCTAAAGCAACTCAACTGCAGTGGATCTGTCTGCATGAGTCTCGCTGAAACACTGCCCAGCGAAGGCGAGCCGAAGATGGCACTCAAGTCCAAAACCTTCCATTTTGACTGACGCCCTCTGCCTCTCTGTCCTCAACTGAACCTTGCTGCATTACAGAATTCTCTATATGTCTTCCATATGAATCACCGTCATTTTATACGCAAAGGAGAAGACACATCAAACGCATAGCTCATCCATATTTCACAGACAGTAGTCAAGATCAAATAAGTTCTGCATTAAAATCAACATATTCTGTCCACATAACCAGCCGTTTGAAGTCAGTCCATTGATTGATTGATTTTGAACATGGCGGCGATATGGCTGCCGGTGACTACATTGGCTGAGTTCAGCTCCAGATTAATAGGTTATATGTGCACTTTAATATACGCTTTTTAGCTTTTTTCTTCTTAAATTACCTTTGGAAGTCCTTGGTTACTTCTGAATCTATTTTAACAAACAACATTTAAGAGTGAACTCTGCAAGTTCATTTGTTGTTCGTCTGGAGTTTGGAGCTGGGCTCGAGTATGTGCTTCCTCCACAGTGTGGAAGTAGCTGTACTGCTGTGGCTGCCAGTCTACCTGAGCTGACCCGGATTTGTGCTATTGATTGAAGCTGACAGCACAAGGAACTGAGATGCAACAGGATTTTTTTTCTTGTGTTTAAGCAGTTTGACTTGTGCTCGCAATTGGGGTCTGCCTATCTACCATTGGACAACTGGAGTTGGAGTGTGCTGGGCGTGAGCATTCTTTTACCAAAAAAAAACTGTGCGGAAGTAGCTGTGCTGTTGGCGGTCTGTCTCCATGACCTGTTTGGCTGGTATATACCCTCAGACCGCAAGATCTAAGCCACAATGCTGAAAGCAGTTTTTTAAGCCGAAGTACTCTGTGTGTGGGCCTATATCTCATTAAACTGAGCACTGTCCTGATTCTGTTTGGGTGGAATATTTGTATTTTTAATGTAATACCAGCTTACTGAAGCGGTTACCATACTGGAAATTTGTTTGTACAGAGCCGGGGGTCTCAACTCCCAAGGTGCATAAGCCAGGGTAACAGCTAGCTGGCTAATGACACATAAATGAACTGTTCATTTCCTACAAATGTCCTACAAATCCAGAGATGGCAGTTGCTGCTTTGTCTCAGTGATTCAGTGAAACCCAAGCATGGATGACAGCAAACTGTTTGAAAATCAATCCACAAAAAAATATTGTTGGTTGGCTTAAGGCACAGCTTGAATAAATCGCCCTTTGATCCCCATTTTTTGAAACCACCGAAAACTGTGAAAACTTAGGAGTCAAAATGGATTCTGAACTGTGCCTGGATGCCCCAGTTAGTCTTGTGGTTAAAACGTCTTATTTTATTTTATTTTGCGGAATATATCTAAGTTGAAACCAATCTTGACTGCCAAGGATGCTGAAGTGTTGGTGCATGCCTTTGTAATGGCTAGACTGGATTATTGTAAGGTATTGTTTTTTGACATAGCAGACTCTACACTTCAGAGGCTACAGTTAGTCCAATATTCTGCAGCCAGAGTGCTTACCCACACACGCCGCTCACAGCAAATCACTCCTGTTTTTATGTCGCTGTATTTGCCCCCCGTTAAATTCAGGGTTGATTTTAAGACCTAGCTCACTACCTATAAAGCCCATCATGGTCTTGGGCCATTGTACCTACAGGATATAATTTGGCCCTAGACTCCCAGTTGTACTCTGCATTCAGCAAGTGCTGACCTATTTGTTACCCCTCATAATCGCCTGAAAACTGGAGTGGGGAGAGCTTTTAGCTGTTCTGCATCTCGGCTTTGAACTCAGAATGTGCCTTTTGCTCTTAGTCGGACGTCTTGCTGATTTAAAATGTTTTAATTCTGTTGTAAAGTGCCCGGAGATGTTTGCATGAAGAGCACTTCACTCAAGCCCTTAAGAGGGCAAGGTAAACTCAAATAAATACAATGCCATTCTGAGTGATCACCTTCATCCTATGGTGAAGAATGTCTAGCCTGATGGGAGTGGTTTCTTTCAGGATGACAATGCTCCCCTCCACAGGGCAAGAGCGGTCACTAAATGGTTTGCTGAGCATGAAAACAATGTAAGCCATATGCCATGGCTGTCTCGGTCACCAGATCTCAACCCAATTCAGCACTTATTCTGCAGTGGCACCTCAGACAGCATTTTCCACCATTAACAAAGCACCATATGATGGAATTTCTCATGGAGAACGGGGTTGCAATAGAGTTCCAGACACTTGTAGAATCTATTCCAAGGTGCTGTTCTGGAGGCACGTGGTGGCCCAATGCCCTATTAAGACACTTTATGTAGGAGTATGTGGAACCATATCAGCCAAGTGAAAAAGCCTTTCACCTGATTTACAACACGGACACAGCTGGCCTTAGGGTTTAGTCATTGATGTGCTAGACTGGTCCTCCAGAATGATTCCTATCGATGCAGAGATAAAGAGGTGTGCTTGCGGGGCACTTTGACCAGACAACAGGGTTTAATTATGTGGAAAGGATGGATGGAGCGCGGATAACAGGTACGAGCATCTCGGGGACCGCTGGTGAGGCAGGATGCCGACGGCGGGATGGTGGCGGCGGATGATGAAGTAAAGACAGCCTCTAACAAGTTCACAGGTTTTTGCTCCACAGAAGGGAAATTATGCAAGGGATTGCATAGGCATGCTGGAAGATGTAGTTCATGGGGGGGAGGGCAAGGAGGGTCATATCTGTTTCTGGATTTCATGCTGATTTGTGCTCTTAATGATTTAATTAGCCTGATGATTTGTGTAAAGGGACATTTTAGCTACATTTATTGATAAGCTCATGAATGCCAGCTGAAGACTGTTTTTGTATCCCTCTATGAAACGTTTTACCGTGGGCTAATCAATTAGTGAGCAGGCGTTGGTGTATACAGCTATTTCGCTAATTGAGCCTACATTAGCGCTGTAGCGAAGTTGCGTATTCACTGTCTTTGGTCTAAGAGTGTGGTTAGCCTGGTCTGTGTCACTGTTTCTCATATAGCTCATGTGGATGCACTCATGTTCCTTCGCACTGTAAGTCGCTGTAATGTAATGTAATATCCAAGCTCCTTCCTTTTGAGAGCAGTGTCACAAACGCACTCTGTTTTCCAAACACCTAATGGGTTGTTTGTATCTCTGTTCAGCAGCAGTTTCTGAGTTGAAAATTGATGTCATGAGCCATAATTTCAGAGGATAACCACTCTTCCCATTAGCCTCGTTGCTCCTCCTGGCCTCCCTGTCATGGCTGTGGAGACTCACGGTCATAATGGGGCCTGAGAATAGCTGTGTGTGTGTGTGTGCCATGTATTTCACCTGTCACACTACCTGTAAGCTCTCCTTCATTTACACACATATATATATAGGCTGTTGTACCTTAATTCAAGGCTTGGGTCTATATTCATTTCTGATTAGTTGACAGCCATGCTTTATATTTGTGTATGTGTATGCCAGAGTACCTCATGTATCTAGCTGGGGAGAATCAAAAGTATGGTGCCAGCTATCTAGCTAATTGCCAGAACTGTCTTTATATGGCAGAGGTGGGTGACTAACAGCCCTTCCGCCTCAGGCTGACTCACCCCATTGGCTTGCCGTATATCCTTACGCATGCACAGTAATCTAATCCATTCATAATGCCAGACACATACAGTACCAAAGTAATTTAAGGTTTAGTCATTTGCCCGAGCGATATAACAGCAGCAAAGATTGAGGCTCGGGTGTCGTGTTCCCAAAGCAGCCCCACTCTGCCCCACCACCACCCTACTCTCTCAGATACTACACCACCGTGGCAGTATTGTCTTTCATCATTAGCTTTGCATGACTCCCAATTCCCCCCTGTACAGGGCAGCCCAGATGATTGTGTTAGTGGAGAGGAGTTATTTTCTTGCATTGTCTCTCACACTGTCTGTCAGCTTCACCCCCCATCATAATGGCATGCCAATCAGGCAGAACCCCTAATTCCATTCGCTGAAGGGCTGAGGTTTCGGGGTGGGGGCACACGTCACTCCTCTGAAGCCAATTTTCAACCTTGTGTGCCACCGTTCCTTTGTTGAAAATGAACATGTTTTGCCTCTGCGCTTGCGGCTGGCTGGCACGTCGATCAGATTCAGACCCTGCTCCCATTCCCGATTTCTCCCCCCCACACACACATTGCCTGCCAAGTTCTGTAGATGCCAGTCCACCTCAACTGCTCTGTTGTAAAATATCCCAGAAACCTTAGGGGGAAGTGATGTCATGTTCAATGTCTGAACGAATCTCTTTGATTTGCCTGTGGCCTGTGGCCTTGCCCACCCTTTCCTTCCACACTAGGGAAGGAAATGATGTTACCAGGAAATTATAATTACCTAAATAGCCAAGACTCAAGTCACAAAGTGTGTCACGATTAAGAGTGTAAGACAAAGGCACTGTGGCATTATTATTTTATTTTATCATTGAAATTCATCTCCTCTTTTAGATTCACATCTTTAAAAGGCACCAAGGGGGAGCCCAGTGAGTGTTTCTGTTGCATGTACAACTGATACACAAAAGCAGATGGCCCTCACGAGGGCATTTAATAAACGTCCAAATGAAAACAATCCCTGTGTTTTCCAATAAATCAATTATCCATTACAGTGGACCCAGCGTATGCGTGCACTCAGCTATTAGCTGGAAACATAACATTATACAAAACAATGTTTAAAAAAAGTTTTGTTTTTCACTTATCGAGTATTAACTCCTCATCGTCTCCTCACACAAAGTTACCCTTGGTCAGCAGTTGCACAAGATCTTCAGCAATTCATTATCAATAAATCAACTCGCCATTGCAGCACAAAGGCATATGGTGGCTATCTCAATAGCAATCCTTCATAGGCAGCTGCATTTCAATTGAGACTGTATTCTTTTTATTTTTCCAGTTCCCGTTGTAGATGCTGCCTCAGACACACACACACACTCACACACAGGGCTTTCAGTTTTGAAGGGTTTATTCCAGGAAACACGCAGCCATGCACAAAATTCGACATTTGTTTCACCCAGGCTTTATTTGTACATCTGCCCCCCCCCCGGCTACGCATGCGCACACTAATGCTGGCGTGAAAGTGACCTTTTCCTGGTGTTCATCACATCAGGCTGAATTAGAGAGGCGGTATGTGGGAGTGCGGGGGTACAGGCACCCGCTAATCATCTGTAGCACTGTGCAGGGCTCCTAGGCCTGGCCGTCTCCAGCAGAGAGCAGCTCCACGATCCATCCCAGTCAAAGCCCTTGTATTCAGAATGACACGTTTGCTTCAAGACCCCGCGCCTTCATGTCTGCACGGCGGTTTCATCTCCAGGAAAAAGGAGAGCTCGGTTGTGAAGCCTGAAGCAAACCACCTCGATGTTTTGATTTTGCTTCAACGGCAGTTAGTGTTACAACCCAACCCGGCTTTATACTGTTGCAAAAACGTCTCTGATACTCAGATTGCCCCCAAATTCAAACTACACACCTCTGCCCCAGTGTTCTGTTTCCTCGTGTTTTATTTTTCCTTCTTTTGCTTCAGGAATGCATTGACTACAGTAGCCTGGACGCAGCAGGCGCCTGCGTGTACAGTGCATTTGTCCCTGCAAAGCCCATTGGTATTCATATGGATTTATGCATTTATTTTGATTAATTTCAGGCACGGTTAGCTGTAGCTCCACCACATCCATTAGCTCAGGCAAGACAGACTCGCTTTGCATTTTGTGGGTGGCTGTGCTTTTCCTTCGGGCTAAACTAAATAAACCTCAGGCCTCTTCACAGTTAAATATGTGTTTTTCATTATTCATGGTGCTGCTGCTCTCATTCGATTGGCTCATGTTTTATAATTAAAACCATATGGCTGTTTCGCTGGGGTTGGTGCCTCTACTCCATGGATAAAACAACTTGTTTTGGATAAACTGCTATTTGCAAACATGGTGGCTTAAGTCCATAAATATCCATAAACCACAGCAAGACGCTGCTAATTTGACGTGACAGTTTCAGGGAGCTTTTCCAGATATGGCGCTAGCAGCAGCAAAGTTGGCATTACCAGATGGCCTTGTTATTCTGACTTGGGTTCAATTTCTTCCTACTTCAGGGTCAGAATTTGCTGCAAGAAATATGATAGATACATAATATAAAGATATTCCTTAAGGTGCTAAAAGAAAAACCTGACTGATTTGTCACTATTTCTGTTTTGTATTATTATTAGTTTTGTAAAGGGTCTCTTCAAAATATATGTTTGTATACTCCCGTTCCTTTTTTACCTCGTCTATGTCTTTTGGATGTTATTGAGCGGGATTTGTGGAACAGGTATGAAAAACGATACATTGATTTGGCATTGATAGCAGCTATAAAATGTATTGCATTATATTGGAAGTCAACCAGTCCTCCTACTTTGGTTCAGTGGGTAAATTCAATTTCAGGTTATATACCCTTAGATACAATTTATTATAACCTTAAAGGTAGATCGGAGGATTTCAGACAAGTTTGGCAACCCCATCTAGATTTTATGGCCTCAAGAACAGTGTAATGCATCCATTTTATTTATTTTCCCCCATTTTGCTGGGGGTTTTCTTTTTCTGCTTCTTGTTGTTTTTATTTTTTACTTATTTTTTTATTATTTTTAGCATTTTTTTGGGGGGGGGTGCCTGTTATAGTGGTCTATGTGTGTGTATATCTAGGAGAGATATGCAAAAAGACTAATTCCAATGACCTTGTGTAACATGGCTAATAAAGTATATTCCTATTCCTATTCCTATTATTGTTAGTGTCACAGTTGTATGTGAGGAGGGATCATGGAAGCAACGTGAAAAAGAGATGGGGAGAAAAACAAATTGTGAAAAAGATTTGGGTAAGAATTATTTTGTTTATTCAATAAAAATGATGAAATAAAAAAACGAACAAAGAGAAAAACAAAGCATGTGCTCCAACGCTCAGGCCAGCGGGCTTCTTCCTCTGCAAGTAGCCAGTTTCCTTGAGCAGGTTCGGGTTCGCTGCCTGAGGTGGTATCCTTGTGTAGGCAATCGTAATCAAATTGGCAGCGTGAGCTTTCTGCAGCTGGATGAGGGAGATACAGCTGCCCCTTATGTGGGCTGATCAGATGGGCTTGTGCGCTGGTGTACTCCATTGAATTGACAGTTCAGTCAGTCTCGTCCCAGCTACCCTCACGCTGCCATCTGGCTTTACCAGATGTAAGCGACCTTGTTTGGAAAGGGGCAGGATGTGTGTAAATGGGCACTTCTGTCCCTGGATGATGTATACTTCATACCTTCTTTTAATGGAGTTTTACAAATGTAAACCTAGAGAAGTAGTAGTACAGCAGTAGTACTAGTTGTAGTAGCAGAAGTAGCAGCAGTAGCAGTAGTAGTAGCAGTAATTGTTATATTAGTACATAAATAGTAGTAGTAGATCTATAGTTGCACAGCTGCTGAATGAACAGCCCTTATATAGTAGAACCATGAGAAATTATATTCAAGGGGGTCACACACATGTAAAAACTGGTTTTTAGACTGGTCCTGCTATTCCAATACATATTATTGGCTCCTCGCGGTCTCGCCTCTTCTCTGTCCTGACCCCTCGGTTGTGGAATGATCTTCCACACTCAGTCAGGACCGCAGAATCACTGTACATCTAGCCAATTGTCATCACCACTGCCTACGTTTAATTGAATACTGATTTTTGTATATGTATACTTAAAACGGCCTCTAACAATGATGTCTATCGCTGTATTACTGCACTGATCCCTTGCGCGAACAATGAATGATCATGCCATGTATTAATGCACATCTTGTACGTTGCTCTGGATAAGAGCGTCCGCTAAATGCTTAAAATGTAAACGTAAAAATGTAATATTACAGCACACTATTAACAGTCAATAAAGGTGAAATATTACTGAGATTCAGTGACATGTAAGTGGAAACTTGACAGAAACCTTTTTGTTTCAATTCAAAACATTTGGTAGGAAATGCAGAAAGAAACATGCTTCCCTTGCTGTCCTATTGTGCCCTTGGATGCATAGCTGATTGTATTTCTGTAAGGAAACACCTGAAGCACTTTTCTCATTCTTGGACATACAAGTTGTGTGGCATTGACCCTGTGAGTCAGCACGTATCTGAACAGAATATGTGGTCTTGTTGTAGTTTAGGGCAGGGGGCAGTCTGTGCCAAAGACTCCATTAGAAAGGGCCCAGTGAACTGATGGAAGATGTAAACAAACATAGCGAGGAATGAAATGCTCCAGCAACTTGTAACTTTGTGTCTTTGATCCATCCGGTGAATATAAGCCAGGCTGGAGAATCACGCACTCTGAAAACATGCTGTCAGTTGTTTTTGTCTTTTTCAGGTGGGTATGTAGGGGGAGTGAGGAACTTGTATTTGCAATGCATTACAGTGCATTACAGTGGCCAACTACTGCAGGAAGATGAGTCCTGGCTGAATCCTTGATGGGGTCGTTTGATGAAAGTGGAAGTTTAATGTTTCATACAGCCTGTGCAGCGAGTCACCATGATTACTAGCAGATAATAAGTTGCGACAAATATCTTAAGTGCTTTGCATTAAGCAACTTTCCAGTTGTTTATATGTGTGTATATAAGTTTATATATAAATAATAGAATAACTCTAATAAGCAGCTATTTTACTTAAGCCAGAAGAACATTTTGATGCAGGCTAAACATTATCTGTGTTTAAGGAGACTGTGGCGGAAATATTTTTGCTCTGAGGTTTTCATTGGTAAAAGGAGTTTTTTTTTCTCCTAAAAATGTCTTTAGGGTGCTGCCAGACTTTCAGATAGTGTGCTGTTTCAGAGCAGGAGATACCTAACACTGTGAGTGAAAACAATTTCACACTACAACAGATGCTTGTACATTTTAAGTATCTGTATCAGCCCTAACCTGTGTCATCTGTCAGGGTGTGCGCTTGTTCAAAGGTTTGTTTTTGTTTTTCTCTCTGCTGCATTTGAATCCTACACCCACATATCGCAGATAAAGACACATTTTCAAGCCGTAAGCCCAGTCCGTAATGCAGTCACTTTCAATTTGAGCAACTCCGTTAGTTGAAGCGGATTTGAGAGTGCCTGTGTCTCACTCTTCATCGACGGCAATCAGTGTTCACTCAGGCAGCATCCAGAGCTGGATCAATAGAGAACGCTCAGCTCTTCAGCCACATAACAGAAATCATAACAAATCAGACGACTTCCTAATCCAGAATGACAAATCATATCTATTCAGCCTACTTTATGAATCAGTGGTGGCAATTCTTAGGTTCTCTGCTTTATGAATAAGGGGTAGGATGTCATTTTATCATTTGGTCTTTAACAAGCATGTCATATAAATACATTTTGTAAGTCGGTTTGTTTGTCGGAATAGGGAAAGAAAAATGAACTTTGATTTAATTGTTGAATAAAAAAATGTAAAAAATAATTAAATCAGATCCTCCCAAACCAACATTATATAAAATATAGCCTGTTGAGCCAAATTAAGTATACAATACATCTTTAATTTATTAACATTTTGAAAAACTAAAATGTGCATGTCATTATCAGTGTGCCGCTGTAAACAAATGCCTATATGCTATATCTATATACACTACTGGTCAGAAGTTTTAGAACACCCCCATTTTCCAGTTTTTACAGAAATGTAAGCAGTTCAAGTCCAGTGAATAACCTGAAATGGTACAAAGGTAAAGGGTAAACTGCCAGAGTTAAAATAGTTTGACCGGTAGTGTATGCTAAACACCCAAAATGAATGAAACGGACAAAGACGAATAAGAATCCTGTGCTTAATTGCTCACTCAGCTGTGTTATTTGAAGACTTCAGTCATTGTAGATATTGAGGCTGATAGTCGAATCAGTCAATTAACACCTGGGGACCTGTGGACAAAGCTAAATAAATGCTGAACTGAAAAGCTCTGGGGTGATTTATTTACAGATTGAAGGGCTAATGTGTAATCGAAGGGCAATCAAAAGGAGCCTATTGTTTGAAAAGCAGCTTGTCAATGACTCCTAAATTGGTGAAGACTGCATGTAATATGCTATCAAGGGGCGGGGACTGGACAGGGTACCAGGTAGCTTAATGGCCATAGAATATACATTTGACTTTTCACTGATTTCTGCTGTGGTGTTGTTTTTTTAAACAAACAATACAAAAAATATTGAACTAATTCAAACATTTAGTGAGATTTCCTTGCAACTGTCTAGAAAGCTTTTTCTGTCTTATGAATCCAAACAGCCAATAGTTTGAAATTGCATTTCTTTCATTTCCAGTGGCTTGCAGTACACCTCTTCTTAAATGAGAAATCATCTTCCCTGTCCCTAAGGTTATTGACAGTGTTTTTTAATTGTGGGTATGACAACAAACAACAACAAAACAATTTGACAAGTGAAGTAATTGTCGTTAATTTCTCACTTTTGTCCACAGAAAACGAAGCAGAACCCCTGTAATTGTATTGAGGGGTTCATTAAGTTTAGATTTCTTTCTTTCTTTCTTTTTACTTTCCTCCCTGAATTATTTATTTTCATTTACTGAAATTACAACATAATTATTTTCGGATGCGTGACAGCATGGTGTATTTTGGGGCATCTCAATCCTGGTCCTGGAGGGCTGCAGGCTGTGCACGATTTTGTTTTTGCTCACAATTTAATTAATCAATTAAAGTGGCTGATTACACAGTTAACTCACCTAGCCTGGTTTCTTGGGCCTGATTTGGTTGCTGATTTTAAGATTTTTCCAATCATCACAAATAAAACAGCAAGGATCCCTCTCTCCAGGAAGTGAAGAGCCCCGCCATGGAAGGTTTATTTCAGTGGTAGAAACCACTCCCTCGGTTTGTGGAAACTGCCAGAAGATTTCCTCAGCAGGTTCCAGAGAGGGTTGTTGTAATGAACTCAGCCTCACATTCCTGTTGACTTGCAGGTTTTGAGTCGGTCCAAAGTGCAGACTCAGGGAACCCAGCGATCCCTAATCCAAGTTCCCCTCAGGGTGCACCATTTCCCTGCACACACAGAAACAGGGTTGGGCTTTGAGCCTAACCAGGCTGCTCATAACCTACATTACATTACATTACATTACCTTACAGTACTATGAGCCTGACCAGGCTGCTCATAACCTTACAGTGCTATGAGCCTGACCAGGCTGCTCGTAACCTTACAGTGCTATGAGCCTGACCAGGCTGCTCGTAACCTTACAGTGCTATGAGCCTGACCAGGCTGCTAATAACCTTACAGTGCTATGAGCCTGACCAGGCTGTTCATAACCTTAAAGTACTATGTGTTTGACCAGGCTGCTCGTAACCTTACAGTACTATGAGCCTGACCAGGCTGCTTATAACCTTACAGTGCTATGAGCCTGACCAGGCTGCTCGTAACCTTACAGTGCTATGAGCCTGACTAGGCTGCTCATAACCTTAAAGTACTATGTGTTTGTCCAGGCTGCTCATAACCTTGCAGTACATTGAGTCGGGCCAGGCTGCTCATAACCTCACGGCACTACAAACCTGACCGGATGGACACTCTCATGTGAGATAAGTCTGGCCTACTTCGACTCAACCATTGACCTATAGGCCAGAAAATTGTTGGGGGGTTGGGGGAGACGAGAGATCGTGGGGGGTAGAGACTACTGTACGAATGGGCCACTAGGCCCCTCCCACATGTCCAGGGCAGTTTAGAAGTGTTGCTCTGCTTCACAGTGATATTGTGTTTCACTGTGCTACTGAAGATAAAGTATGTCTGTCACATCCTTTAAAAATGGTCCTCAATCCTAAATACAACAACCAGTTCAGACCCAAGAAACCAGGTGAGGTGAGTTAACCGTGTAATCAACTGCTTTAAATGATCAATTGAAACCCCCAGGGTTAGAAGGTAATCATGTTTGTTCATTTTATTTTATTTTTTGTCAGGGACATGGAAAAAGCATTGTTACAATGTAAAAAAAAAAAAAAAAGCATCTCGGTCTAACGCACTCATTTACGAGTGTGAGCTGCCTATCACAGTTGTGGTTCGAAACCTGACTGTGCCAGACTGGCCCTGGCGGGGAGCCCTGATTGGGGGCAGCAGTTGGCTGTCCGCCAGGGGAACAGGGGGAGCATAAGCCAGCACGAACTACCTGAGAAGTGCGTAAAGGTGTCTCCAGAACGTGGGTGGGCAAATTCCGTCTCGAATGAAGTTTCGCTGTCCTTGGAGAATTAGCTTGCCTCGTAGAGACAGGTGGCGATTTTGTGTGGGGAGTGCAGTTCAAAATAAATAGAGGG
Source organism: Aldrovandia affinis (assembly GCA_029706075.1). Classification (NCBI taxonomy): domain Eukaryota; kingdom Metazoa; phylum Chordata; class Actinopteri; order Notacanthiformes; family Halosauridae; genus Aldrovandia; species Aldrovandia affinis. The sequence goes on from JAINUG010000001.1 coordinate 13,624,325, forward strand.
TATAATTGGCCACTAAATTGGGAGAAAAACAGGGAAAAATCTTAAAAAAACACTCAAAAACAAGCATCAGATGCATTGCTTTGTATTTATAGCCAAAGGCTCATTTCCAACACCTGTCCACAATAACCTACAGAAAAAAACGTGTCAAAATATAAAAACAAACAAAACAAAATACATGCACAAACACGTTCGAAAAAGTACATCCACTCAATACAGCAAAATAGCAAATTACATAACGAGAGCATAGATTCATATATAAAAAAAACTATTTAAAAAAAAGTTTATAACAAGTATAAAAGTTCAAAATCATTCCACAACATTTTGTCTGAAAGCTCTGTTGTATGTTTGAAAGCTGCAGGCCCTGATGCCAAAGAGAGACCTCCTGAGGCAGGGGTCACCTCCCCCAAAACCACATACTTGTGTGAGGGTCTAGCTATGCGAATTAGCAAACTCCATAGCAGTACATTTGGATCAGGTTACTTGTCTTGTCTTAGTAATCGCATGTTTTTAAAAAGGCTCCTCGAACAAAGTGCAATCATTTCCGTGCTTTGCAGCACGTGTAGTTGGCAGCAACTTCTCTAGAGCTGTAAACAGGCCCTCGTATTAAATGATGCATTCCGTATGAAGGCTCATATTCATTGCCTTGGCTGGATGGGCTTGTGCTTCCGATCACGTAGCTCAGTTCAATCACTTGAAAGAGCTGTGGGTTTCTGATCTATGAAATTGTGAAAACAAGATAATATGGGGGGGCGGGGCTAACCAAATTACAAGAGCCTACTTTGAATATCCTTTGCTGCAGAAATGTGGCTCTCAATTTCAGAAGATTGAATAATGTATTTCCCAATTTCTTTGTAGGCGCATGCAGATTGATTTAAGCCAAAGAGTAAATGATTGCTTACAAGCTGCTGTATGTCCCCAGATGGGAGGGAAACCGCCTTTGATGAAACATGCTTGTCTTTCACTTGCTTATTCAGCTTGGAGTAATAATTATAGTAGCAGATTCATAGCTTTCCCCCCGCCTGAATATCAAATGGCGCGGAGGTATCCCCCTTACCTTCTCTCCACACCGTGACTGCTGCTCAGGTAATCTGCGGGCCTTTAATGCATTCTGCTGCGGCATGGAGATGAAAGCTGTTTATGTTCACACCATTCCGGGAGAAATAAAAGCTAATGTGAATAAGCACTTCATTACTTATTTCTTGGGGAGTCTGGAGCATATAGAGCTTGACTCGTTTTGATTTTATTTTTATTTTTCTTGTCCAATATTATATGATATCATGTCACATTTATGAAAATGCGCTGAGCAGAGAAAACTGTCCATTTATTATGAGGGGAATTGACCCTTTATGTAATCCTCAGGATTTATCCAAATTGTATCATGTGCTATGCTATAAGAGCCTGTGAGATATGAACACATCGGGAATGGAGGTCGCTCGGAACTCTGAAATGTTTGTAACTTTGAAAGTGATGTCAAAGAACAAATGGGATTGTTGATTATTTTAATGTTCTGGTACCCATAGTGCCAAAAGTATTTTTCCAAGACACAGCGCCCCCTTCTGGACAGGTTTGAGGTCAGCAACAGTGGAATCCGCCGCCGCCACTCTTTTTTTTTTTTTACATCCCTCCCTCCCACATGTTTAGTGTTTGTTTGCTGGGATCCCTGGGGGGGGCGAGCCTGCAAAGAAAGCTCCAGCCATCAGCAAAGCGAGGAGGGTTCAGTGGCCTGACTCTGCTATGGACCCCCTGCCTGGCCCCATGAGAGCCACTGGGCCCCGCTCATCTGGTTAGCGCAGAGCCCCGCTGCGCGCAGTTAAATTCACCCCCCCCCAGCAGCGGACTCATTAACCCTGCGTGCGCCACCTGTGCGCCACGGCACGCCCCCCACTGCCATTTCTTTTCACAAGTCACATTCGTGGGAATGCAACTCCAGCTTCCCCTGGAGGCGCAGGCTATCGATTACGCTCCGAGCAACTGCTCTTCGCCCACATCGTGTCATTTTTCTTGCATATTAATAATCTCTCCATGTTGAAATACAGCATTGCGCTATCCCCGTACACGGGTAAGCAGCTTTTTTTTGGGGACACATGCAGTGTGCATCAGTGAGCATAGTTACGTTGCTAAGGCAGTAGTCAAGGACCACAAAGGCCTCGGGAAAGACAAATGTTTGTTTCAGGGCTTCCCCGGGAAAAGGCTTGTCTGGCTGTTTGTAAACCGAGACAAAGCAACATTATTTTTAATAGACGTCAAGTCCCACCCAGGTGGTGCAGCGGCAGCAGAAAACGAGACTAGCCGTGTGATGCAACGGGATGAGTCAGGCCACACAAAACCAACAGCTCCTTTCTTCTTTATTCAGCCCGACAAGTGTGCTGTTTATCCATCTCAAGACCCCATGTTTTTTGCTTGTCAGAAATGTCAACCTTTGAGAGCCTGAGTTGTTCGTCACAAAAGAACATCCATCCATTGTAGTAAATTGGCCTTGTGTGAGTAAACTGGGGGGGGGTCTTCAAAAGCGGAGAATCAAAGTGCAAAACAGCCGCTTTCTAGGGCCCCTGCAATATTTATAAATTCAATGTCTGATGAATTCTTACAAATTGATCTTGTGGGTGCACCAGACCGTTGGAAAACATCACAAGGGCTGTCACTGTGGGAGATTAAAAGCAAGTCTCTGTAATTGTTCTCTCTCTCCCTCTCTCTCTCTCATTTCCTGTCACATGATCAGTACACAAAAGCATGTGATAACCCCCCCATCAAACTACTGTGAAGTAGTGGTGGGACAATGAGCTATTGTGACACCAAAAATGGGTGGAGCTACAATTAGCAGACAATCACTGACTCGTTTGAACGAATCAAAAGGCTTTACTCTTTACAACAAAGCACAAAGATTGGTTCAAATAATTGAGTTACAGGTAGCATATGGTAGCCCCAGCCATTTTGTTTGTCTGTCATGACGCCTCATTCCCAGATCATTACGGTGAAGTGTCTTTACCAGTTGCTATGGTGCTTGCATCTTCAGCTGTGCGTCTCACCTCCTTCCCCAGCTCTAACTACATCCCCTCGTTCTGCAGGTGTGCGTTTGGGCCCAAAGTGCGTCAGGTCTCTGCCTGGCTCTGTGTGTGACAGGCCAGAGGGGAAACTGGATCTCTTTCTTTTATGCGTCCATGTTCAGTCCCATCCTTTATGAATAAAACACTCCTAGTCTAGCTGCGGTGATGCAAGCTATTCTCACCCATAACCTGGACATGAATAAGCAGATGATGGAGGAACTGTTCTGCCCGGTTCACCTCCTTTCTCACATAGCTTAGTTCAGCTTTATTTGTTTACTTTGACAACCTGAAAGGTTTGCCATGTTCTGAGAAGGTGTGATTTTTGTCGGGAGTAAATGTGTGTGATGGCCTGTTGGGTCAGCCGCAGTGACCTTGCCTGGATGAATTTACACTCATTCCTGGAAAATACATTCTTTCCTTGAGAGGGCTTTGAATGATGAGCCTAATAACCTGTAATACCACCGCTCAGTCATGGTGTGAGCCATAGGACCTCAAAGCTCAAACCAGATGTTGAGTGAACCCAATTGCAGAGAACGAGACGGAAGCAAAGATGGTTGGTAAACAAAAATGGATCTTTACTAGTGAAGAGAACAATGAAACAACAAAAACACTGAAGAACAAAAGGAAACACAGAGAAAATAACTGGGAGGCGAGGCACCAAAAAAAGAACTAATAAAACTAACTACACAAGTACAAACTTAAAAACAAACTAGAAAATGGAGAAAACAACAAACGAGGAACGATGAGACCAAGGAAATACTCGAGAATAACAATACAGGAAAACTAGGTGAGAACAATCTCAAGACTGAGCAAAGCAAACAAGGAAACACACTACTTAAGTAGGGGGGAACTAAACTAGACACAGATGACATTACTGAAACTAATAACCAAAAACAATCAGGGACAACGAGATGGAAACACTAAACCAATGAATCAATAAACAATTAACAAATCACGGGACAATATACTCAATAAAACAATTAACTCAATACACAAGACTAAAACAGAGCAAAGCAACTAAAAAGGTGACAAATAACGATCTCTAGTGGCGGACCCTCACACCAGATGCCCCTAATTTAAATATTTTGCCATTATAATATAATATAATATATGCCATTTAGCAGATGCTTTTATCCAAAGTGACTTACAGTAGTGAATGCATACATTTTTCAGTATATATGTGCTGTGCTCTACCAACTGAGCCACACAGAACCACTATGGTCGGTGAAAAGTGATTGGTCTATAACCTTATATTGAATGTTGGTAGAAATAAGGTTCCTGTTCAGAATCGATGGGAGGAGACCTGTAAGTGTAGTTGAGTAAACGTTTCGGAGGGGTGGGGGGAGACCGTCTGTCATTGGTCATCGGTCATCATTATATGAAACCAGCTACGATGGTGAACACAATTCAGCTTTATTTTAGCAGGCAAGGAATGAGGACAACATCTCCACCGTTCCTCCTCTAACGAAAAGGTCTGGCTTCAGTGTCTCACACCGCCAGAGAGAAAACGATAATCAGCAAGTAGCCTTTAAGCATTCTGAAGCTCCTGTGAATCTCTAAACTAAATTCAATAATAGTTTAAGAATGAAATCAATCTTTGGGTCTTAAGGGTTTCTTCTCTCTCTCTGTCCCTCTTCTGCAGAAAACGTGCTTTCTATCAGAGGCCCTGTTACCTGCCAATTCATCAGCTGTAGAGACTCTGGATCCCTCGTTCAACCTGCACGAGATTGTTGCAAAGGTAAGATGGTTTTTATCCTGGGGGTCTGATTCAAAGTGAACTCTTGCTAGGCGGTGTAATTAATCCATCATTTAATTACAGTACTTTTCTGGCTGATTTCTCCACAGATCCTTCAAGCATAGATGTTTTTAAAAGTGATAAATGCATCCACTAGCACTGTGCTCCCAGTGGCGTTCGTCCGTATTGCAAGACTTTTTAACATCTTTATGTAAAGAATGAATCAGGTTTAGGCCTGTATTCCTCACAGGGATCCAGCCATGGCCGCACGCTCCCATTCATCACTGAAAATATTGCACATATTTTTGGATCTAACGTGTCAGGCTGACATGCAGTTAGTGTACGGTTCAATAATATAGCAATTTATGAAAGGCTCCTCTTTCTTCCTCCTATATATTTCTCTAGAACATATGTCATATTTGTAAAGACAAGACACCCACATCACCACCCCCATCCCCCCTCCCTCAAAATAAAAAGCAACCAGGATTCTTCCTTGGGGGAAGAGGTGGCGTAGGCGGCAAAGGCCTCACCTGTGATGGAGCCAGAACCCTGCTCCCTTTTGTTTTATTTGTATTTATTTATTTATTTTCCTTTTTCTTTTCTTTTTTCCTTCTCTGCCATGTCTCTCTTCATCTCTCTTTCTCTCTCTCTCACTCTCTCCTTTCCTGTGGAGAGAAGTGATCCCTCTTCACTGCCCCCACACACACACACACCTGCGAAAAGACTGACAGCCGTCTTGTGTGGATTCTCACTGAATGCTAACTCGCTGACTGGTTGCCTTGACGAATCGAGTCACACACCCCTGTGCCCTACTCCTCCCTCCTCCCACCCTTCAGGAGGGCCATCTGTGTGTCCACGAGCGGAGGGACCTCAGCATGAGCTGGCCGGAGCTCTGACATGTCACTTTATTAACAGCACACAGCCACTCCTCCCATCTCGCCTGACACTGATTGCTCGGTTAAAGGCTTGGGCCTGACAGCTCATTTTTCACGCTCGCTCCTCTTTGTCTTTAGAAGGATAGGTTGCATGTTTGGTGGAAAGACAAAGACAAAAAAAACAACCTAGCTTCTATAAACATTCCCTCCCCCCTCCCCTCTGCCGAGAAAGACCTACCCATCACCAGGCATGTGACAGGAGGAAATATGATTGTCCTTAAAACCGTCTCATCACAGCCAAGGAGATTATGCTCTGTGTCACAAATTATTTTCACTCAGTGGGAGTAAGAAAGGTAAAGAGACTTGGTAATATGACAGGAAATGACAGAAAACATAACGTATAATTATTTGAATTAAGATATCAATTATCGATGATATGATTTTTTTAATTGACCTGTTCCTGGGGATGTCCATCAGGGGCATTTTTGGGCATATTCAAGTTTTGAGTCCATACAAGTTTTAGAAGAGTGAGCAGATAAACTTAGAATTCAAAGAACAGAATTGGAAATGTCAAAATATCACACTTCTCATGAGAACGGGCACAGGGCTGAGAAACTTCTATTTCACACAATTTGATGTCCTTTTTCAAAGCCACTCAAACACACCCACATCCTCAAACCCAGACAAGCATATACACACGCACACACACACACACAGACCCGCATACTCAAACCCATGCAAGCATATACACACACACACTCACACACACACACACACAGAGACCCACATAATCAAACCCAGACAAAAAGACACACACAGAGACACCCAGATCCTCAAACCCCGACAAGCATCTACACACGCACACGCACAGACCCACATACTCAAACCCAGACAAACACACACACACGCACACAGACCCACATACTCAAACCCAGACAAACATCTACACACGCACACGCACAGACCCACATATTCAAACCCAGACAAACACACACACACGCACACGCACAGACCCACATACTCAAATCCAGACAAACACACACACACAGACCCACATACTCAAACCCTGACAAACATCTACACACGCACACGCACAGACCCACATACTCAAACCCAGACAAACACACACACACGCACACAGACCCACATACTCAAACCCAGGCAAACACACACACACATTGACAGTATTTTCTGAAACACATTGAAAGGTAAGAAGTCCATATTCAGGGACCTTCCTGTATCTCCTGGGACAGTAAAAAAAGAGGATTGATATCTTCTGGATGTGATCCAGAGCAGCACAGAGAAGAATCATTTTCCAAACTCTGCCAGGGCACCGTCTGAAATACAAAACAAAAAGTAGCCTGTTTTTATTGACAAATCCTGCAGTGAAATATGTGTATTCACCCTCCCTCTGCTTCTGGAGACATGCTGTTAGAAAGTATGTGAATCTCAAATGCTGTGTGCTATTGAATTTCCACAATATTTCCAAATAAATTTTGTTCAAAATGAGCACAGCAGACAACAGTGAGATGCACTCTATAGTGAGGTAATCGAAAGGTGAATACAAGTTAGTCCCAAGTACGTGTACTATTGAATTTCAGCAATATTTCAAACTTAATCTAGTTCAAAATGAGCATAGCAGACAACAGTGAGACGCACTCTATGTCAAGGTAATCGAAAAGTGACCATATGTTAGTCAAAAATACATGTTTGATGAAATGTAGGAAGATGGAATATCTATTTACATCTGTATTACAAATAGAAATGTGTTAGTCACTTTCTGCATTTTTGTATGGTGGTGGTGTATAAAGGGTGACTGTAGCTGTGGAATATTCTTTATGTACTGGAGCTGGTGAGCCCAGGAATATGACAGTCCTTAAAGTATATAAGCCATCCCCAGATTTCTTGACAAACATTTTCAATTTATTTTATAATCCAGTTTTTTTTATGTTATAGGAGATTTTTTATACTTCCTGAGGCAGTACAAGTATTTTCGTAAGGACCTTATGTGAAGGTTGGCATCATTTCTATTTTCTAACAACCAAAATGAAAGTATTTTTAGATATTTAAGGCCACTTTTATTATATGAGTGTTCAATAACAGAACTCATTTTACAATCTCAGTGATTGAACAAAATTATTTAACATTGTTTTTATTACTTTTGCATTTGCATGTATGAGCCATTCATTAAAGATACCCAAACCTAGCCAGAATGGTAACTCAAAAATAATTTGAATGAATTTTGTCCTCTGTTGGTCATTAAACATCTATAATGAATTTGAGGTCTTCAATACAAATATCCATATATCTCATTCCTGGTAATTCTTTCCCTGCTCTGTGAGCACTTGAACGATTGCGCTGGACACGCTTTCATTTAAAATGAGAGTGGGTGTACTCCAGCCACTTTGCTCCATGATTGTCCAAATTATGCATATTTTTCAAAAGGAATGGTGGGCAGCTCATAATTCATGATGGAAAAAACACAATGCAGTGCTCCTCTCTCTGTCTCTTTGCCTCCCTCTCTCTCTCCCTCTCTCTCTCTCTCTCTCTCTCTCTCTGTCCCATTTTCCATCCCTCTCTCTTTCTTTCACACACCTGTTGGGAAATAAAGAGAGATGTATCACTTGCCTCGATCACCATGGCGATGTCTCTGTGCTGCCCAAACGCAGCAGAGCCCGGCGCATTGACGGTGTGTTTAGCCTCTGTGGTTCCTCCTCGTGTAGGAATAGGAATAGGAATATACTTTATTAGCCATGTTACACAAGGTAATTGGATTTTGTCTTTTCGCATATCTCTCCTAGATATACACACACATAGATAACACTATGCATATGTATTCCATCAGAGAGGTCCAAGTGCAGGGTCAGCCATAGCACGGCACCCCTGGAACAGTTTAGGGGTTCAGTGCCTTGCTCAAGGACACCCCAGGAAGTGAACTAGCCTCCCTCCAATTTATATGTGTATGTATGCCATTTAAAAAAAAAATATATATCCAAAGCGACTTACAGTAGTGAATGCATACATTTTTCAGTATATGTGGTCCCAGTGGGAATTGAACCCACAACCTAAGCATTGCCAACACCATGATCTACCTACTGAGCCACACAGAACCAGATTTCCAGTTCATTGTTTTTTCGTTGGCCTTCCTGGGATTTGAACCAGCAACCCTCCACTTGCCAGCCCGTGTCGCTAACCATGTGTATTCTGTACGGGGGATACATTAGGGAACAAATTTAGTGCAGCCGATGCATAATATTCCCACAATTCAGTACGGCCTGGGTGCTTGGTTAGTCCCATCCTTATATATCATTTCCTGTGGTATTTCTCCAGTAGGAATTGGAGTCTAGTTGAAAATAAAGGCTTTGTTAGCCTTGCCTCGATTTTATCTGGAAAGATGATGTTGTGTTTATAGTTAATAAACTGTTAATCGGCTCACTGTGCTAAACCAGCACTTACTTTATGGTGTCAGAGTATCCTGAGTGGAGTGGAGTTAATGTTATATGTATGTATGTATGTGTATACCTATCTATACACATATACTATATACAGTATATACTATGTGTGTATATATATATATATATATACACACACACGTCTACCTAATACCGCTCATTTTACCGTCTCGCTGTCATGCAATAATTAAACTGGCAGTCCCCCTTGGCTTGTACACTGAGCGCCACTAAACGGGCAGGTCGTACGCTGAGCGCCACTAAAGGAAGGGTTATACGCTGAGCGCCACTAAAGGCGGGTCATACCCTGAGCGCCACTAAAGGGGGGGGTCATATGCTGAGCGCCACTAATGGGGGGTCATATGCTGAGCGCCACTAAAGGAGGGGTTATACGCTGTACAACACTAAAGGGGGGATCGTACGCTGAGCACCACTAAAGGGCGAGTCATATGCTGAGCGCCACTAAGGGGAGGCCTGTACACTGAGCGCCACTAAAGGGGGGTCATATGCTGAGCACCACTAAAGGGGAGGGGTTTTGGGAGGAATGGACGTCCTCCTTTTTCAATTCGCCTGAAACCTCCTCACCACCATCAACGCACGAGCGTAAATAAAGTCTCACCAATAAGAAGTCGGCCACGGAAATGGAACAGGACAGGTACACTGATGGGCCCAGTCATCCTGTGTAAAGACCCCATTAACCTCCACCGGTTGGAGTGATGGGGGAGCAGACACACAAGGACAGAGGTGGAGTCATCACAGAGGAGGAGATGGTTTTAAATGGAGCAAAGAAGCGATTTTCGGCCAGGGGTTGCGGGGAGGGGGAGGAGGCATTGTGTTGGGGGACGGGGGCATCTCTTCTGCGCCAGGAGAAAAGCTGGATGGCTGTCACCGTGGAGAAGGCCTGTCAGGCGAAACTCCAGTCGGGCTGTGTAACGTCTGTCAGAAGGGAAATGAAAATAGCCAGTCAACAGTGAAGCCTCTATATTGTGATTTAGACAGGCTGAGTGACTGCAGAAGGGAAGCCGAATGGGGGGTGGGGGGTCGAGACAACACTAGCGCGATGGAGGAGGTGGGTGAGGCCTGGTACCTCTAGAGAAGCTTCTGCAGGAACATCTCAATCACCAACCTGCCTTCTATCGTATCAGATTTGTAGGATTTGATTTGGTTTTCCTCAAAAAAGTTTAGATTTTTGCAGTGGTCTGATAGCTGCTCTGGTAGCCAGAACTGCAATGTAGCGCCAAGCACTACTCAGGTAGTTCAGATCAGGAAGTCTTGCCTGCTCCCAGGTGAATCAGTTGTGAATCAGAAAATGTATACATTGTCCATGAAAATACCTAGAAATCCATAGAAATCTTGTTCATTTCAGACAACTGTTGGAAGCAGGAGTCTCAACAGTGAGCATGCCCGTACTCTCAATCATCAGCCTTCCAGGTCTAAAGAACAGGCCAACTACAACTACTACTACTACTACTAATAATAATGGTTTGGATTTCGCATATAGCACCTTTCAATGATTCCAAATCACAGTGAAGGGTGTAGCCACCAGGGTGTAGCACCCACTATCCTGACAGCTATTCAATTTCCCAACACACTCAAGGAGCCCTTTAAACAAGCTCATTGTGTTAGATTGTGCTCCCCCCTCACCACAGGGGTAAATTAGGTGATTAGGTCTGAAGTTGTGTTGGGGAGCACAGCTTTAAGAATAGCCTCCAGGCATTCAAGCAGAAGATTCAGAGTGATTCTAATTGAGGTTAGTGGGGGCCAGGCAGTCTGGACAGAATAGAATTCTTTGTTTTCAAACATTTGCTGCTGTTTAGAGTTTGTGACTGTACAGGACATAATGTGGTGTGGAAAATTGCTAAACTCCAACACTTAATTTAATGTAGCAGTGGTGAACTATTACAGATGAATGAAAATTCTGTAACTGTCCAAAAATTAAAAACATTTGCATGTTGCATTCCCTCAGCCATACGGCAATGTTTGTCGAGTGAGAGAAAAAAAGTTATGAACCAGGTGATTTTTTTTTTCATTTAGTTTTTAAATTGACCTCGTTGAACACACAGCAGAAGAGGTGGTGGATTTTTCTCTACCTCAAATCAGATTTGTGTCCACAGTGATAAACTTTATTTTTTGCTTTACATCCATGCAGTTCATACAGATAATTGACAAAATAAAGGGAACATTAACATAAAGTGTCTTAATAGTGCATTGGGTCATCAGAACGGCTTCACTGCACCTTGGCATAGATTCTACAGCTGACTGGAACTCTATTGGAGGGATGCAACACCATTCTTCCACAAGAAATTCCATAATTTGGTTTTTGATTGATGGTGGTTGAAAATGCTGTCTCAGACTCTCCCATATGTGTTAAATTGTGTTGAGATCTTGTGGCGCTTTCCTTGCCCTCTAGGGAGTGGACCTAAACCATGCCAAAAAAATTTAACCCACACCATAACAGAGCCTCCAGAACCCGTCAAATGTTTCCTTTATTTTCGTGGTTATCTGTATATTAACAGTATAAAGAGGCTGAATGGGGCCATGCAGGGAGGAGCAGCTAGTGGGCTAAATACCTCAAACATCCCAGCTGGTGTGTGTGTGGGGGTTAGAGCGCATGATGTAATCGTAAAAGAAAGTGCCACCCTGATTCCTCACCCTCAGGCGGTGTTGGACCAAGCCCAGCGCTGCTGAGTGTGCGTAACGTTTGACAGGTTCGCCGTGGCTAAATCGATGTGATGGGAGCGGTCACCGATTCCAGGAGGTGTGAGTTTTACACTGATGCAGATCGGCATCGAGGGACTTCCCTCCCCTTTCGTCATGTAGTAGCCTGAGAACGTTTTGGAAGTTCCCTCGGTGACAGGGAGCAGCACAGGTGGCTCTGCAGGACAGGATTTACACCCGATTTACAAAGAGATCGCTGCTGAACCGAAAACTGAGGAGATGACCGCGCCACTCGTCTTAAAGACTGTCAATGTCGCGTTTCAAATTCATCGATTACAAAGTGATGTTCCGGAATCTAGGCGTATCACAAAATCATGGAAGACTCTAATCTCCCAGTGTGTCTGGCTCTGACCTGGTGTTATGCTCATTTTTCTGTATTGCTGGCTGGCTTTGAGGCATGACATTAGAAGAAGTATACAGTTCAAAAACTGTTGGAAAGGAATTGATGATATTTCAGAAGCAGTGGGTAGTTACCCTGCCTTTATGAGACTTTAAAGGGGAATGCTCCCAGATTTGTAGAATTTTATATGGATTTCCTTACCTCAAAAAAGTTAAAATTTTTGCAGTGGTGTCATAGCTGCTCTAGTAGCCAGAACTGCGATTTAGCGCAAAGCACTGCATGTAGTTTAGATTAGGAAGTCCTGCAGGCACCCATGGGAATGTATGGGTTATTCACACTTCCCTGAGAATTGTTGTAATACAATCTAATAGAAACAAAATGGCCTATATTTTCTGACATTCTTATCAGTTGTGAATCAGGAAATGGGTACATTGTCATGAAAATACTGTAGATGTTTCAGAAATCTTGTCGGTTTCAGACAACTGTTGGAAGCAGAGGGAGTTTCAACAGTGAGCATGCCCGTACTCTCGAGGGGAATCCCAGGTGCGCAGGGTTCATATTTCACACGTCACAAAAACATTTGCCGTGACTACGAAAATTGAGCACAATGGCTGTATCACTCCATTTCTATTCCACTCTCACTGTACCCAGGGAGATATCTCCCGCCCCTAAATTTCAATAAAGTGACTGGTGAAATATGAGCCCTGCGCTTCTGGGATTCCCTGAAGACAGGAAGTTTGTTGAGCCGAGATGCAGTTTGAACAGGTGTGTTTTCAGCCTGTGGCGGAAGGTAGACAGTGACTCGGCTGTCCTGACTTGTTGTTCGCATTGTGAGTGAAGGAGGAAAGCATTCGGTCTTGTTAATTTGAAGTGAGTGTTCATACGCGTCTGAGGTGCCTGTCAGGCTCACTTCTCATAATTGTCATTGATTGGTTTCCTTGTCAAAGTTGCCATGTGTAACGCCGCAAGATATTCATTAGGCTTGTGGCAGAGTGGCGGGAAAGGCTTCACTTTTGGATTTTACACTTGACTGAGTTAAGTCTTTCCTCCACAAGTACTTGAAGGAAATGTGAATCTGGCCCCAGAAGGGAAAGCTAAAACGTCCAGACCTCAACGTGTATTATTGTTCTAATGTCTCATGTATATTAATACAATAAACTAATTACACATGACATATTTTATGGTAATTCATTTCTGCCATATAGCCTCCTTCTTTTTTCTCACGTGGAAGTGTTGATTATTCCAAATTGTGAGCGTTTTATTTATTTTCTTTTGGGGTTTATATATATTAGTTTGGACATATTTCAACATTTCACACTTTCCTGAATGTGCGATTCTTACCTTAAAGAAGCAAATGAGTCCTTTGCCCTCTCATTAATTTCAATGAGCAAATTTCCCACAAGTTCCTGAATGTGCTGGTTGCAGCCTCAGAGACACACAAGGAAGTAGTGCAATTGGTCAAGGTTTTGGGCTCTTTCAGCCCTGGCAGGGTGCGTTTGTGACATTGTGAAAGCTCTCGCCCAGGCCGCTGCTGTAAACGGCAGAGTTTACTGCACTCTAATATATAATGTGACAAAGCATCTCCGAGTAATTCTCCATGACACGCTGGGGGTTAACTCTCTCCTCTGATAGCGGTGTATGGACCCGCTCCTCTATCACCTGGGTAACAGGACTGGCATCTGCATGTATGAGAGCTGACACCGGGCGATCGGCGCGAGGGGTGGAACAGAGGAGTGTAATTTGTTCGTACTCAGAGGCTGTCTGGCTCTCCCGTCTGGGCTCTTCCTTGCGCAGCTCGTTGACACTGGTGCGGAGCTCATCCATCATTGCGTATGATTACCCCTCTGCAGAGTTCTGTATCCTCTGTTCAGTGAGAGATTGAAGGCGGCTGGACACAGGACTGGCCCTCCTGCTATTTAACCCCTTAACAGTCACCGCCTATTTAGACATACCCAAATATAACAGTTTATAGCTCAAGAACTGTGATAGCCGCATGTCTAATAAATGAATGACATCTTTGCTGTTGTTGGCGATACGAAGTGCACCCTACACCTCTGCAGATCCTCTGTTTCCTCTGTTCAGTGAGAGATTTAAGGCTGCAGGACACAGGATTTAACTGGCCCTCCTCCTCTTTCTGTGAATCTTCCTCCGGTGCTGTAGGGGGCGCTCTTTGGACCACTCGCAGTTCATGTAACTTTGTCTGTTGCCCTCTGACAGGGAAAAATAAGTAAATAGCTAAACGATGTTTATTTGTTTATGTTTGAAGTATTGTTTTATATTAGTACCATTACCTGTAACAGGCAGAGTTTGCAAACGATACACCTGCCTTTTGAAGCGAAGCGTCTTACGTGACCAGCAAAATTAATCATGATTCTTTATAGAATCTCTGGTCTCTTTTTTCCTTTATATTGTATCTGATTCCCTCGTACTGTTCCCTCCATGTATCTGATTATTTATATTACTACAATTATTTTTATACAGATTTGTGATGATTGGAAATGAATTATTTTGTTATCCAAGTGATCCAAGTGCCTTGCAAAAGTACTCAGACCCATTGAAAGTTTTCAAATGTTGCTGGATTACAAATGATACGTTCACATATTTTTACATTTAATATTTTTTATTCAAAACTCACACTGAATTTTTATAAAGAAGAAATGAGTTATGTCAGCAAATATTTTAAATAAAAATAACAAACTCAAATATGCTGCTTGCATAAGTATTCAGACTTCGCATTGATATTTGGTGGAAGCAACTTTTGCTGCATTAACAGCTTTATGTCTTTTTGTGCAAAGTTTCTACAAAGTTTACTTTACACACTGGTTGGAGGTGATTTTCACCCATTCTTCCTGGCAGAATTGCTCCAACTCTTTCAAGTTGTCTTGGCCATCGCTTATGGACAGCAAGTTGTGCCACAGATTCTCGATGGGGTTCAGGTCAGGACTTTGACTGGAGGACATTCACCTTTTTTTTCTTGAGCCACTCCAATGTAGCTTTGGCCATGTGCTTTGGATCGTTGTTCTGCTGAAAGTAAAAATGTTGCCCCAGCTTCAGTTTTTTGGGAGATTGAAATAGGTTTTCTTGCAGTATCTGCCTGTACTTTGCTTGATCCATTATTTCTTTTATTCTGGCAAGTTTCCCAGTCCCTGAAGAGAAGCATCCCCGTAGCATGATACTGCCACCACCATGCTTCGCTGTAGGGATGGTGTTACGTGGGGCATAGGCAGTGTTAGGTTTGCGCCAAACATAACGTTTTGCATTTAGTTTTTTTGTTTTTGTTTCGTTTTTTAAGTAATGCCTTTTTTCTTGCAACCCTGCCACACAGGCCAGTATTATGCAGTGTTCTTGATATTGTTGACTGATTAACTATTACTACATTCTCAGCCACTAAACTCTGTAGCTCTTTTAGAGTAATTGTTGGCCTCACAGTGGCTTCCCGCACAAGTCTCCTTGTTTGGTCACTGAGCTTGGAGGGACAGCCCTTTCTCAGCAGGATCTGGCTGGTATGATGCAGCTTTCACTTCTTGATTATTGAGCCAAAACTAATCACTGGGATCACCAAACCCTAGGATATGTTTGTGTATCCTCCTAATCTATGCCTTTTGACAACCATATCCCTGGCTTCCTGAGAAAGATATTTGGTCTTATTTTTGTGTCTTTCCTTCACATTCACTACCCAACCCATGATCCTCACTAAGACAGGGGTTTTTAATCCTGAAATCATGACCAATTACTGTTATGGCACACAAAAAGAGACATTTAGGTAATGTTTTGAACACAGGGTTTTGCATTAACATTGTTACAATTTTGCCAGAACACAGGGTTTTAATACTTTTACATTTTTCAAAAACTTAAAAAAAAGAAATTCCATTGTTGCTATCCAAATATTTGGTTTGAATTTGGTGTGTGTCTCATAATTAAAAACATGCTGTAGTGTGATTCTCAGTTAATTGTGGCACTTAGAGACACTTTGAGTGATCACATTAGTATCTGTTTTATGAGCAAAATAACAATCCATAATAGTTTGGCTGATATAAACAGGTTTTATAGTCATCAACATATTTTTTAGTATGTTTACCAGTGTCACAGAAATGAATAGAAATCTTCGTAACCCGCGTCTCTACCAGACCGGCCCTGGTCTTCAGCCCGATCGGAGGCAGCGTTTGGCTGTCCATCTCCGGGGGAAGGGGGAGGGTGAGCCGGCACGAGTCCGTCGAGGAGCAGGAAAAAGGCATCCGTGGTAGAATTCCGTCTCAGAAGAGGCGGATAAATTCGACCCGGAAATAATGTCTCGCCCCGGAGGACGGGCAGCGGACTCGTGGGGGAGGGGGAATTGAGATAAATAGAGGGTATAATTGGCAACCAAATTGGGAGGAAAACAGGGGAAAAATTTGAAATACATTTATTTTTTTTTTAATGAATAGAAATCATTCTGCAAATTTGCCCACTTTGGATAGGTTCTGGGACACTTGGAGACCACCAATGACACCACTCACTAAAAGGCCTCTAGTTCAAGAGTGCTTGGGTATAGAAGTCTGTTTCTTGCACAGATTTAGGTGACATATTGGACAAAGCATGTACAAATATCCACAGGTATATCATGAATGTGACTCATTTATTGCTGTTCACACATGAGATTCTACACAAGGAGATTCTACTCGTGGGAGACTCTATAAAATCCTACTATTTGTTTCCTTTAAAATGATACCACATGTAGGCATATGGTCATTACAGTTCTTGAGCTATGAACTGTTATATTTGGGTATGTCCAAATAAGTGTGAATGCACAAAATACAGAGTGATGGATTGTTATTTTGCTCATAAAACAGATACTAATATGATCATTCAAAGTGTCTCCTAATGTCTCTAAGTGCCACAATTAACTGAGAATCAGACTGGTAGCTATTTACCGGTCAGAAACGGGATCCTGGTCATTGAAACTGGTTTTCTTGAATTTTTTTGGTATTGTAAAACCAAATAATAAGTCCAAATAAGCTAAGAGAAAAGTATAAAGAGTTTTCCAAAACACTGAAGTATGTGCACTCTTTTCAATTGCGTATGTCTTCATTAGCATCATGATATACGCATAGCACATTCATGATAGTAAATGCAAACCAAAGGAAACTTCATATGGTTGTAAAGGGTATCCCATTGGCTATAACCCGAGACCAATTTCAGCATATATGAAGGGAAGTAGTATCAAGTATGCCCCTGGATCATGCCACATCATCATATTACAGTTGGTGCTGGTTGCCATTCAGGGGGGTGTGTTTAGCCAATACTAATCGGACAATGACTGGCGTGGGCTTATTTTGTGGCAAAGATTTACCATCGCGAGGATACAACACTTTCCTATGTGAAACATACTCACATATCTCGTATACCCAGGAGGATGATGTCTTTGCTGTTGTTGGCGATAAGAAGCGCATAGTAAACATTGGAACTCTCTCGAGTTGGCTTCAACGGGGTTACTACCTTCGTTCGTTAGACCCTTACGGTGGTCAGGATTCCCACATTATCAACAATCTGTCATATTTTAGGACTTCTAAACTAAAGGTAAAGAGCAGGTATTCACTTCCAGTACCCTGCCTTGAATCGGGATGGGATTTATTTTGCAACATCGCAGTTGACATGAATTGGAATGCATCGTTGAAAAGACCAGATTCCCCAAGATCTGTGCATATAACGCATGCCCATATTTTTGGTACATTATTTTTACAAATGTGTGGAGTAGGTTGTATTTATAACATATTAGTTAAATGAAAATTAGTTTGTGTTGTAAATGAAAGCTTGAAAGCAACATAATTAGAAAATTGTGCAAGGGTCTGGGTACTTTTGCAGGGCACTATATACAGGTGACAAAATAAAGGAAACACTTGTGAATCCCAAATATATGAAGGGGTCTGGTGACTCTGTTATGGTGAGGGGTGCATTTTTCTGGCATAGTTTATGTCCACTCAACCCCATACAGAGTCAAAGGTAAATGCTAATAAATACAAAACCATTGATGTGAGTACCTTCATCCTATGGTGAAGCATTGCTATCCTGATTTCTATCTAATTAAGAGTCCGAAAAAAACATGCAATCTTTAATTAGGCAAAATGGGGCTTTAAATTAAAATATGAAAAGGAATGTGGAGACCTAAGTCCTGGTCATGACTTTATTTTTTTGCTTCCTCTGGAAAATAAATTCTCAAAATCTGAGACACTTTATTAACCTGCGAAGCCTGCCGTTTTTTAATGATACATTTTTTTTTTGAATTAATAAGCAAAATAACATGAATCCCTGAAATTGTATTCATACAAGATCACAGAACAGGATTTTTCCTGCAGTAAATCCCTATGTTTCTGATGGGGCTCAACAGCACCTTTGAAACATTCCTCCCATGCCATTGCCTTGTCTACACTGGGAGATCATAGCAGAAGGTTCAACATTTCAAGTTTGCATTATGTTTTATATAATGTGTCCTTGCTTTGGGATTTTTTTCTGTGAAATTATTCCAGACTTTCAGATCAAATAATGAATATTGTTTTAAATATATATATATATATATACACTACCGTTCAAAAGTTTGGGGTCACCTGCTGGAAACTATTTTTATCTCATAATTGACAATGCTTTACACCGTATACATTTCTGTAAATACTTTAAAATGACAAAAAACACATGTAACAATGAACAAAATGAACATCAAAGAAATGTTCAAGAAAATTATATTGAAAATTGAATCTTGGATTCCTCAAAATAGTCACCCTTTGGCATGAGAATAGCCTCACAAACAGTGGCCATTCGGTTAATAAGTTTTAGCAGGAAATCACCCGACATGTTTTCCCAGCTATCCTGCAGCAATTCCCAGAGAAACTTGTGGGTTGCTTTGCTTTGACTCTTCCTTTCCAGTTTGTCCCATACAAGTTCTATGGGATTGAGGTCTGGACACTGGGCAGGCCAGGTCTTTAGTTTGAGTTGTTGTTCACATTCCTCCTTCACCAGATAGTTCTTGCACAACTTCAAGGTGTGTTTCGGGTCGTTATCTTGCTGAAGAATGAAGGAGTGCCCGATTAGCCATAGTCCAGATGGAAGGTGACCCCAAACTTTTGAACGGTAGTGTACATATTAAAGGTTTTTAATCGGGATTGTACGGACCAAGGGAACTATAGGCCTGTCAGTTTAATCTTTGTGTCGTGAAATACTGGAATGTATTATTAGGGACAAGTTGGAATTATTCCTGAATAATAATAGTATTTTAAGGGAAAGCCAACATGGTTTTCTTAGGGGGAGGCCATGCCTGACAAATATGTTACCTTATAAACATTTACAAACGGTGCATGTTTTGAAGAGGATGCAGGCTAAGCTGTGTGTATATATATAATTACAATTGTATGAGCTGTTTCAATAAAATTGTCTTTTTTACAAGAGTAAAATTTGAATGGCCTGCTCTACAAAGTCTTACACAGAGGCACGGTAGTTGTTAAGGGGGAGGGTGCTGCAGAGATGTTTGAACTGAGAGATGAATTGTTGGCTTTTTTTGTGTGACCTGAATAAAATGTGCCTCCTTGCCTATGTAATGGACATATTTGGAAAACTTAATGAACTGAACATGAGCAGGCTCAGTGGATATGCACCCAACGCCGTCGAACAGCTGATTGAGCTGTCATGCGATCGGACACGACAAAGACTGCATTCTCGGGTTTTAGTGGAGGAGTTTTGGTTTGGAGCAAGAGGGGATTACCTAGAGGTGACACTGTGTGCTTCAAAACCTATGGTTCCCATTGCAAGCACTGGATTTAGTGCTCTTGTTTGCATGAAGTCAAAGTACCGGTCCAGGCTAGATGACACAGCTGAGATGAGATGCGCACTCTTAACTAGACCCCCTGAACCCCTGGACTAAGGTAATCCAATATGATTTAAACAAAATCCAAGAATGGCCAGAATCATGGTAGATGTCATTCAATATTGGCTAATGTAAAGTTATGCACATGGGAAATAAAAATATAATACAGTATTTTATGGGAAGAGAAGATTTTGAAAAATACTTTGGATTTGTAATTGATCATTGTTTATCTGCATCTTAGCAGTGCTCTGCAGCAGTGAAAAAGGCTCAACAGGATGTTGGGATGTATAGCACAAGTACTGAGTATAAATAAATCAAAGGAGGTTATGTTGATGTTATACTGTATAATGCTTTGTCAAACCTCTATATTTAGCATTTGAATGATTACAATGCGGCATGGCTAGGCTATTTTTTGATATTATTCTCCTGGAGAACAGCGTAAATTCACTGAGCTTCCTGTAACAGAGGACGTTGCTAATTTGCGAGCACAGGACTGTTGAACTGTGAGTACTGTCTCCCCGATCACCCTGTTTGAGGGGAGGGGTTTGGGAAGCCGAATAATAATACAATTAAGTGTTCACAAAAAAGATAGGGACATTCCAAAGTTACAGGTAGCTTGCGTCTGAGAGATCCAAAGTACACCATCACAGCACAGCATCATAGCCATTTCAAATGCAGAGTTGATATTTATTATTTTTATCTGTTTATGGCCATTGCTTGCATTTTGCTAATTAAGGCTCTGTTTGACTGTTATCTGACTGGCGAATCAAGGCCACTGTATTTTTATACTTAAGCTTTGTAGGAGACAGACAGCATTGTCATCAAGTGTAAATGTAAATGCACCATGTAGCGCTGGGGCTCCTATTTTATTTAATCACAGAGCTGGTGACTGTCACGCTATGACAGAATTCAGAAGTCCCCCCACCAGTTTTCTCTCCCTCTTCCTCTCTAACTCTCTCTCTCACTCTCTTTCTCTACCTCTTTCTCTTTCTCTGCCTCTCTCTCTCCCCCGCCCCCCCTTTTCTCCCCCTTTCTTTTCCCCATTCCCCACAGTGGGCGATGGGGAGCTGTTGTTTGTTTAAAGATGGCACCTCTACAGTTGACTTGGCAGAGTGGGTTAGTGGGAAGGAACCCGGGCGAAGAACTTGATTGGCTCATCCATCACAATTCTGGATGAGGTCGCTCGAGGGGGTGGGGGAACGCTCCTGGATTCAGAGAAATCAAAGGCGAGGCAATCACCCGGGGGATGATTGGCAGCAGCCATGGAGGGGCCATTTTTATTGTGGTTTTAGGAAATTACATATGAGGCCTGGGCTCCACTGCTCCTCGGGGACCTGTCAGTAATGTTTATTAAATAGTTCTGTCATACTCCTTCCCATGTGTTCCGGATGCTTCCGCACAGACCACTGCGGTAGGAGTGCAGGAAAGCTTGACCCCCTCCCTCCAAGAAGACACACTTACACAACGTCCTTGGTGCAAGTAGCCACTTGTACGCCCAAATTTCATTTTAAATTATCCCCACCACCGCCTTTTCTTTACCCACAGGCTGTTATTTACACACTGACTCGTGAAAAGAGACCTCTTTAGAAGCAGTTAGCCTCCCTGTCCTTCCCTTCAGGTGTGGAGGTATTTGCCATGTTGGGGCTTGGCAGCCAATGGCCATATCTCTGGCAGTTTCCTTCTCGTGCCTGTGACTCATTCTCAGTTTTGTTGGGAGGACCATATGCTTCCTGGAACCACAAAGTGAATCTGATCCCTTTAATACTAACCTTCCTTCAGAAGTAGAAGGTAGAAAGAGAAGTTGGATTGCATTCCTGGCGCCAAACCAACATGTAAGTTCTCGGCGCTGTAAAGATTGTCCTTCACAATATTTACATTATTTTGAACAGATGCTCAAAATTTCGAATGTCCTTTGAACAAAACCTGTAAGCTTTCATTTCCCAACCGCGACAATTTATCCTGAACACTGCATTTTCAATACTCTCTGTATTTCAGTTATTTTTGTAGCTCATAGTATAATATGACTTGTAAATAAAAGATCATTCATAGTGGTTTGTCGAATAGGAATTTGTATTGAATATCATATGCATTAGCTTAACATAGCCTCTGTTGTAATTTGAAGGTTTGCAAAATACTGAAAAAACCTTTAATTATATTTACCATAGAGGTGTATTTTGATGTTTCTAATTACAGTTTGCAAAGGTTTGCCTTTCTCTAACCTTATTTTCATTCTTCATAAATATTTAGCTGAAAATGTACAGTATAATTGTCTTGTATTTTACATTCAGTGAAAATAAACAATTATTAAGTGCATTGCAAATGTGTAGTCCGAACCTGACCCTTATAAGACATGGTTCAGTCTCATTTATAAATACATTGATGCACATTGCAAATTATATTTCTCATGTACATGTTTATTTCTTATGTGGTTCTGTGTGGCTCAGTGGGTAGAGCATGACGCTGGCAACGCTTAGGTGGTGGGTTTGATTCCCACTGGGACCACATATACTGAAAAATGTATGCATTCACTACTGTAAGTCGCTTTGGATAAAAGTGTCTGCTAAATGGCATATATTATATATATTATTATATTATTATATATTATGATGATTGATTGTCCGAAATACAGTTGTTGCATTGCATAATTTTCACTCATAACAAATTTTCCTTATTTTCTGAGTTTGTTTTTAATCAAAAAACTATACAACAGTTTTATTTGTGACGAGCCTGAAATGTACCATTTCATTGCATCTATTGGGCAATATATTGAGGCTCAAGCCACTAGAGCTGATGTTGTTTACAAAACATGAAATATTAACACCTGCGCTGTTGGAAAATTGGTGCAATTTCTTAATGATCTTTTAATTAGTGAGACACACATACACGTGCATCATAGGGAGATATGTTTGCGTTTGTCGTTTGTTTGTGAAAATAATGTTAATTGGTCCCTGGATTTACCAGATGCTTGCCATTAAATGCTAGGTCTTCACTTCCCTTCACCGTCATTACTGTAGAAGAACATTGTTTTCTTTTCTTTTCTTTTCTTTTCTATGCAAAAGTGATGACTCGGAAAAAAATTATGCATTGCTTAATGTGCAAATGATGCAAGTCGTAAAAATTATGAAAGTTAACAATTCATTATAACTTCAGGATATGCGATTTTTGTCTGCCATTTAAAGGAAGGAAAAGGGTGCCTATACAAGCCTTCGCATTGGAGAAAAAAAGGAATCATGTCACCAGAGGGAAGGTGTGGTGGGACATCATTTTGGAGGAATTTATTGTTGATCTGTAGTCTTGGGAGACGGGTCCCTGAACCGTACCTGTGTCTTTGTGAGTCCGCGCTCGTTGCTCTGAGCGATAGTACGGCAGATAATGCGACGGTGGTGTGCTGTGTAACAAGCTCGCCCAAACCGCCAATTTACCTTTTCATCAGAGAATGGTAGTGCGCACTGATGCTGGGTTTTAGGCCGTCTGTGTTGAGGCAGCGCGGTTGTAAAGTAATAATTAGGAGCACGAACAGCGATAGCGGCTCCATTGTGCACAGCGCTGGCGTAATGTGCCTTCGGCGGATGCGTCAGAGGGGACAGGAAGAGCTTTGAGTCATCCTTTTCTCAATGAGCTTCAACGTGAACCGACTAAAACCTGGCTTTTCTTCCCGCACTGTACTTACCGGGCAGGCCTCGCTGAAATTAATGAAAATCGTGAAAGAGTCAAGAGCAACAACAATTGGACTTTTCCGTGCGTCACTAAAGATTTACAGCGAAAGTGCAATGCGGTTGGGTTTTATTTGGGTCTTTGTCTGGAAAGCAGCAGGACGGTTGGCTCCGGTGGCGCGCGTGTGCCGATACACTGTACAGTCGCTTTCCAAATGAAACGAGCTGCTGTCACCGGCAATCTGTCTTCTTTATTATTTGTTTGTTTTTCACTTCTGATACACACTGCCATCTGGCATCGTGAGGAACACAGCAGACGGCTTCGAGACAAGCAGTCAATCTTCTCTGGCATATTGCAACAATAAAGACATGCCACAGTGGTCATCAAAGTGTTAATTAATGAAATGCTTTATTGGGAGTCGGAACTTTCAGCACTTCCATGTGGCTTTCGTCCAGGGATTTCGTATGATGCTCTTCCAAAAGAAATCAATTGCTTGAAATTAAACGAATAACTAACTTATGCAATTTTGCATTTATTCTCAGCCATGTGTATAAAGGTGTTATTTTAGCAAGTAGCTTCAGATAAATATTTTTTTTGAAAAACATATTTGTGCCATAATATTTTACTACATGTGTGCTTATCTATATAATGTGTATGCATATACAGAGGTAGTGAGGGAAAAAATGGAGGCTCTTGGGTAAATTAAGGACTACAAAAATAAGCAAAGCAGCGGCTACCACACAGGTGTGGCTCGTTGATTAATTAAGCAAATCGGATCCCAGTATGCATTGTCATGAATAGACATGTTGATCAGGCCTGGTGGCCAACATGGCTGCAAGAGGAGACGTCAGTGACTCATTTCAAGTCCTGAAAGACTTCAGCTTCTTTGGGGCTTCCTTGAATATACCCTTGTTTTGGGCGGATAGTCATTTTACGAATTTTAGAATAGATTAATTATGTTGAAATGATAAATGTCTGACCTGTTCAGAGGCAAAAGCTTATTTCTCATTTAATCATTGGCCCTGATTGTGAGCTCATGTCTTCGCAAAAGACGGCATTTACACAGCTGTGAAACGAAACAGTTGAATCGTTCTGTGCAAACAGGGCGCAGTAGTGTCTGCCCTGGCACCCAACCCCCAAGAAAAGTACACCTGATACTCTCACCCTCTCCTGACAGGCAGAATAATGGAGACAGATGGAAACAGTGAGCCTCACACAATGAGCCTCTCTCCCGTTGGGAATTCCACAGTGTCATGGAAGGAGCACCTCAATGCTTAATGCCCCGATTCTATCCAGTGATTTAATTACTTAATTCATTTATTTGTGGGTCATTAAACTGGTGTTTAGATACTGCATGATTTCCT
The DNA here is from genome assembly GCA_029706075.1 of Aldrovandia affinis. Lineage (NCBI taxonomy): Eukaryota > Metazoa > Chordata > Actinopteri > Notacanthiformes > Halosauridae > Aldrovandia > Aldrovandia affinis. The sequence goes on from JAINUG010000001.1 coordinate 13,649,335, forward strand.
TTTTCTTACAAAGCTGCTCCACATATAAATATATGTATTTATTCCTTTTTTTTGTTTGTTTTTGTTTGTTTGTTTCAGATTTTTCCAGTTTTTCTCCCAATTTAACCAATTATACCCTCTATTTATTTTGATTTGCCCTCCGCACATGATCTCGCCACCCGTCTCTACGAGGCAAGCTAATTCTCCGAGGCAGAATTGCTTCGAGACAGAAATCGCCCACCCACGTTGCGACACCCACTGGAGATATCCTTATGTGCTTCTTGGCGAGTTCATGCCAGCTCACCCTCCCCCCTCCCTCTGGGACGGACAGCCAAACGCTGCCCCCGATCAGGACTCCCACCAGGGCCTGTCTGGTACAGTCAGGTTTCGAACCACTACCGTGATAGGCAGCTCACACTGGTAAAGGACCAGCCAATACGGGTGCATTACACCGCTACGCTATCGGCGGCCCCAATATTTTATTTTTAATTTTTTAATAAACATATGCAGAATATCCAAAAAATGTTGCCATGTAGAGTGTGTTCTTCCTGAAGTGTTGTTGCGTGTGTTATCCCCATACATGCAGAAGATTACTCATAAATCGCTCTCATTAATTGCCTCTGTTTATTGACCCTGACCCTGGAAATATAGCCAAGCCCTGGGGGTGGCTTTTATTTACCAAAGCCCTTTTCATTCCAGTCACATGACCTACTGTGTGGGGGCCTCCCGCGTGGTCCAGTGGTTGCAACGTTCGACACTGGCCTCGGAGACCGGGGAGACGATTCCCCGTCTCGCCAGAGTCGGCTCTGGCCGGGAGTGCCACCAGGGGCGGCGATTGGCTGTCCGCCTCAGGGAGGGGGAGGGAAGCCGACACACACAGTTCCCTGCGCATAGGAGTGGTTCTGGGGTACCAGAATTACAGTCGACGGCACGACGAGTGTTGTCTCGGAGGAAGCAGCGCTACGCCCTTGTCACTGCCGGTCACAGGACTACGGCAGCGAACTATAGGGGAAGGGGGATTGAACTAAGCACACGGGCAATTGGCTACCAAATTGGGAGAAAACGGGGTAAAATCGAAAAATAAAATAAAATAAAAACATTAAACATGACCTACTATGTAATTAAAGGGCTTGGCTCAGCTTCCGGTGAAGCTGTTATCACCTACTTTTAAGAATCTCGGTTTCTTATGAAACTGATATTCTGAGAAGTGTTTGTTTTCCCCTGTGCATGTTCCACCACACAGACCTGCGGGTGGGAAGGAAAATGCAGTTACGGTACCAGTTGGAGTTCTTTCTGCTGAGAAAATAGGCCTCTGTCTAATCGCAGTTCACTGTGTGTTTAAATTTGGGTGTCTTGTCAGGGTTTGAAATTAACCCCCCCACCCACCTGTGAAATGCATGTAAAAACGTGCTTGTGCCAGCATATTTTGTTAGGTGTTGGTTGTTTCCTTTAACGATCAAATTGAGCTGGGCCCTTTCGTTTAGCGCACCATGTTTTATATTTAGAACTAGGAACTCAATTTTACAACCCTGTGTACGTGTATCTAACATTGTGCACAAGCGTTGCACCCTTAACAGTGGCATCCAATGATTCATGATCAGTGGCTAAACACTCTAAATCCACTTTCCATATTCATATTCAGGGTTCCAGCATGGGGCCCTGGGAGTGGGGGCGAGTTGTCATGGGTAACGGAGATGTGGAGACAGTGAAGGTGTAAAAAAAACAGGCAAGCAGAGGAAATAAAGGAGAAGGTCACATAAATTCAGTGATGAGTGGAAATATAACTTCATTTATTTGTTTATTTGTTAGGGACATGGCACAACACATTGCTACAATGTTAAATAACAAGCATCAGATGCATTGCATTAAGTTTGCATAGCCAAAGGCTGATTTCCAACACCTGTCCCCAATAAGCTACAGATAAAAGAACAAACAAAACAAAAACATGCACACACACACACGTTAGAAAAATTGCATCCACTCAATACAGCAAAATAGCAACTTGCATAATGAGATCAACCAAAGATACTTATAAAAACTATAAAACGTTTATAAAATGTACAAAGATTCTTTTAGAAGCTCTGTTGTATGTATTAATAAATCCCATCATTTTGTCATTCAAACCTGGGATTTAGCTTATCAGATATTATCAAAATAATTGCATATTTATGTTTAACCATTATAATTATATCACTGATGTATACAATAATATATATATACGTATATGCATAATGTATAATTATATTGTAATATACAGGTTGTATAATTTATCATTGCAGAATGATGCTAGTAGGACAAGAGGTTGGTTGATTTTAGATTTAGTTTTGGTGGGAATGATGTAGCATAACTGTTCTGAACGTTGTTTGAGTGCCAATCACATGACAAGCCTCAATTAAGGTAGAAATACAGATTAATACAGCACAAATCCAAACCATGTTCATTAATATCCATCCATCTGAAGAGGCCTTTTACAGATGTGCAAATGAGTGCACTTTCATTCTAATGAGCTACCTCACTAGGTATAAACCTATATTACAGTAGCGCGTCCGCGAATGCATGAATTGGCTAGCAGCACAAGGGGGTCGTGGTTGTGCTCCTTTATTTCTGGCCGTGTTTATTGGATGGTATTCTCTAGGAGAACACTTCCAAGCTGCAATTGTTCCCACCCCAAAATGTCCCCTTCATAGTATGCCACCCTATTCATTCAAGCTTATGGGATGGGGCTGTTTTTTGTTTGTTTGTTTATGTTTATGTATATGTATATATATACTGTATATATACTGTAAGTGTCGTGTTATTAAATGGGTAGTGTGCTAAATGGAAACCGTTGTGTGCAAAAGAATATGGTCCAATTCATATGTAGATTTCTGTATGTATTTATTGTGGCTGGTACAAATTGGTTAGTGATAGTATTTATTCATCCACTTTCCATACTGGCTGATTCTAAAAGTTAAATTCCAACCCTGATGAGTTCAAGCAAGTGTCTTTCGGTTTTTCAATTTTTTCTTTCTTATGTTTCACATTAGTATTATTTTTCACATGCTGAAATTAAGCTTTTCAAAATGCATAAGAAATTGGAAATATAACACTTCTGCACATTGCTGCTGAGATCAATTTCTTCGGATAATAATGATATTAGCAGGCATGGCGGGTACACAGCTACACAGTCATAAACTGGAAATCATAATGAAAAACCCAAACAAGCGGGCATAAAAAAGATCAAAATCGCAATAACAAGGTCGAGCAACCCGTCGAGCACCCTGTTGTCTGTGGCGTAATTGCACAGCCGTATCAGTATCAAAGACCAGAGGAACGGAATAAATGTCAAATAAAACAACGGAAACCGCCCCTGAAGAATGGCAAGCACGGCCAAGTGTATTTACAAGGGCATCGTGCCCCAGTTAAGCCACTGGAGTAAAGATCGTTTTCCAAAAAGAGGTTGTAAAAGTGGGTTTCATTGCAGAGGAATGAACCAATGGAGGTTAGGCCCCTTTGACCAGGGCTCCTGTTGTGTGGCGATGATATTGGGGCTGAAACACTGCGGGGGGTCCCCCTTTCTGTCTGGGTTGTGCTGGTGACGGAGGGCCCTCGCACATTCCCTCAGCCCTTGGGATGGAGCCTGAAATGAGGTTGCCACGGTAACAACGCTTTTTTTTTTTTTTTTTACTCATTGTCTGTTGTTGCCAGTGATGGAAAATTGGACTGAAATCATGGACTGAAATCAAAATTGGACGGCCCCCCCGAACCCAACAATCACTTTACATTTTTTTCAGTGGTGGCAGGGGGGGCTTGTCCACACCAATAACATGTGCTTTTGTAACATATGAATCACTTTTTGGATTTTAGCTTAAGCGCTGTGTCAGTGGTTTTGGTTTTGAATATTCCTGCGATGCTTTATGTGAGGTACGTGATTGTGTGTGTGTGTGTGTGTGTGTGTGTGTGTGCGTGCGTGTGTGAGAGAGTGTGCACGTGTGTGCATGTGATTGTGTGTGTGTTATAGTGCTAACTGAGAACTACATACAAGAACTCTCTTACCACTGTTACAACACCTCCTTAGTTACAGAGTGGCAGGAGTGTAGAAGTGACACAGCGTAGAGACCATCAGTGCATAATGTAATCTGTCAGAAAGATCTGGAGAGGCCCTGCTTTTTAGGTGCAGGCGTCACCGTCCGTCCGTCCGTCTGTACATTTCTCAGGCTACTCCATAGAAGGAGTGACATGACTGCGCAGTAGGAAAACACCAATTATCGACGAAACGCAGATGAGATCCGTTGTAAACAAATCTGACAAAACAGCAGAACAGCGCAAACATGCACTGGCACTGATGGTGGCGTTACCCTGGCGATGACCCTCTGATATAACCCCCCCTCCAATAATCCTGAGTGGAGCACCACAACATGAGCAACACGACAAATGAACACTTATACATATTTTCGTAAAAAGTGAAAACGGATTTTTTCCCCCCATCTATGCTGGATGGAAATAAAAGGGGAGGAAAGAGGAGAGGAGGGGAGAAAAGACGGGAGGAGGAGAGGGGAAGGGAAGGGAGGGGAGGGGAGGCTGGGCTGTCTGCTGTGAATTAGTATGCACCACTCCATCACCAGGCTAAGCTTCTCCAAGGGGGCCCTCTGCTGTCAGTAAATACTAGATGCCTTCACTCCCCCGTTCCTCTAGCTCTCTAATATACACAAATATATTCCCTGCAAAACCCCCCTGCGCTACTTCAGCACGTCCTGGAAAGGGAAGGGAACCAAGATTTAAAACCCGGAGTACACACAGACTGACAGCTTCTCGGGAGCAGGCCTGCTGTCACACTCAAAGCTGGAGGGAGGAAGGCGAGCAAGAGGAACGAGACGGAAAGCACATCCCAAGAAAGAGACCAGTGAATAAGCTACAGTCTCAGAGCGGATGTTACACCGGCCCATCATAGGAGAGAACAGTCTCGCTTTCTCATTGTGTCAATGATCCATTAATATTGTGTGTGCTTTAATGTGTGTTTACTTGAATGCTTCATGATGAATGAATCATATGTAACTGCTGTTGGCAGTTATATATGATTCCACCTTTGAGTTATCTACCTGAGAGTGGGGTCACAGGTTTTCTTCTATCATGGGACACCAATTCATGGATTAACATTAACAATGAATAGTAATAATAATAATTATATACACAACAGATGGTGTTGTGGACGGATTATTATTATTATTATTATTATTATTATTATTATTCCTTTAAGTTGAGTTGTGTTTAAAAAAGAATAAAGAGACAACACAATTTGTAACACAAAACATTTATTTCCAAATGACTTACATCAGAGTATCAATTGAAATGTATTATATATATTTTTCTCAAAAACGATTGTTATCTCAAGCTCTGGAGTCTGAAGTGATGTGTGTTGCTGTACTGAGTCTGTGTGGATGAGTTGGAGACAGCTTTGGGTATCCAGCTGGTCCACTGCAAGGGAGGCCTCGTTTGGCTGTGTGAAATAGGACCGGGTGGTGTTGTGGATAGATGGTGTCCTTTGGCTGTGTGGAATAGGACCGGATGGTGTTGTGGATAGATGGTGTCCTTTGGCTGTGTGAAATAGGACCGGGTGGTGTTGTGGATAGATGGTGTCCTTTGGCTGTGTGAAATAGGACCGGGTGGTGTTGTGGATAGATGGTGTCCTTTGGCTGTGTGGAATAGGACCGGATGGTGTTGTGGATAGATGGTGTCCTTTGGCTGTGTGGAATAGGACCGGATGGTGTTGTGGATAGATGGTGTCCTTTGTCCTGTGTGGAATAGGACCGGGTGGTGTTGTGGATAGATGGTGTCCTTTGTCCTGTGTAGAATAGGACCGGATGGTGTAGTGGACGGATGGTGTCCTTTGGCTGTGTGCTAACACAGAGGAAGGTCTAGTGAAGGGTCCCTGGTGGCTTCTTCTTCAGAAGTTTCTCTCCAGCAAAGTCCAAAGTTTAAGTTCCTCACTGAAATGAACACCTGAGCATTCTTACGCATTTGATTGTCCATTATGAGTATTTGAGTGTACAGATAAGATAGCCTTGTAGAGGATGACCAACTAGACAGTGTTCACTTGTGATAGGCTGCATGTGTGACTGAGGTCTGGGTTTTTACAGAGCCGGGGTCAAACCCTGATGAAGGTCGAACAGAACAAAACTTTTTTTTTTTTTTTTTTTTCTTTTTCTGATCATTTCTTCTTCTCCCAATTTGGTGGCCAGCTCTACCCTCGTCTATGTCAATGTCCCTTTCCACCTTTGCCACCGCAGCACTGGGACCATGCAGGTTAACGTTTCAACCCTTGTGTCCTCATCAGAACAATGACCCCCAAGTGTCGAAACGTTATTGGCTTAACTCCATGGTTAAATAAACCATAATGCATCATTTTGGAGCATTAAATGTTATTTAAGTAAGTGTTATTTTAGATAAGTCTTAATCTTTCAATTCTAATATTCCACTTTGACTCTGCACCTTATGCTAAGACTTTGTTTGAGTGCGTATGTTAATCGTGTTACTGTAACATTCATACTTTAAACAGAACTATACATTGGTATAAAAAGATTTTCTAAATCAACTTTTATTCTGCCCCCATTGTACACCCAGTGCTGTAGTTCATGTAATGAACCAGGACACTCTCTCTGCTCCCTAAGGATCTCCTCCAACAAGATGAAATGGTGTCTGCAGTCTGCATAATCTTATTCCAACTTGACAATAAGCTTTTCAGAGCCAACATAACCAGCATGTTATTTGATTAAATCTTTCAACATGTTTTCAAGTTTGGCATAAGGGTAGTGTATGTCAAAATTACTATAACCATTTGAATTAATAAAAGTCGTTGGGCTTAAACATTACATAGTTTGAATGCCCATGACACAGAGTTGTGTTTAATAGATTTAATAGAAGTATTGTTTTAGGGCATAGATCTGGGTTTCAGTGTATTTGCCAAATGTAGAAAAATATAAACATTTCCTGATTGAATTCAAGCAACTGAAGAAAAAAAAGACTTAATTTATTTGAAATTGCCTTTATTAATCTGGCATGTCCATAGAATAGCCATGTTTACGTTTGTTGGCTGGAATATTGCTGGGAAGGGGCTTGGAGGTCCTTCATGATGAATGCTCTGAATTGATTGCCATTGAGATGGTGGTCTGCTTCTTTATCTCCTATATGGCTATGCCAAATCAATAAAGGCAATTTTTTCAGTTGATTGAATAAATTGGATGCTCTCCCTTCCAATGAATAGTTTTTGAACTGACATTTTGCTTTATTATACCCAAGTAATGCTTCGATTTTTTTATCATCTTGAATTTTCAAGGAGATTACCCATTCACTGATAAAGATAAGATAAAGATGATCCTCATGACTCATGTGCAAGCTTAACTTATAGACTGCGTTGTGAAAAGAAGCAACAGCTGACATCACGTGTTTCGGAGGAACTTAATTGACAGCAGAGGTTGGGGTGGCCTAAGAATATGAATGGTTGTTCCACATTTGGAGAAAAATGGTAAAAGCACAAGGAAAACAGATTCCAGCTATTTTACCTCAATCTCCAGCCAAACCTCAGGCCTCCACATCTGCTGCTATGGCCCTGTGGATCCTAGCCTTAGACAGTTTTAAATAAATTATGTAAAAAAAATGATTGGAGCCAGGGGTCGTGGGAGGAGATGACAGGTGAATATCTTCATTTGGCAGCCGTTAGGTTCTAAGTTCAGTGAGCTAAGTTCCCTTTCTCCGTTCAGAAAAATCTGGCAACAGCAACTTTTTTCCAGCAAGTGGAACCTTGGTTTCAAAAAATAGGAACTTCAGGGGCCTTCCCTCATCGGGAATAATGTGTAATAATAGCCTTCCCACACCACATGTGTAATAACTCACATCACACCTGTAATAACTCACATTACATGTGTAATAACCACATCACATGTGTAATAACTCACATCACATGTGTAATAACTCACACACACACATGTGTAATAACTCACATCACAAGTGTAAAAACCCACATCACATGTAATAAAGGTGCCAGATGCCTCTTGTGAGCAAGCGAATCGAGGGATTAATGCAAATACAATATGATATAGTCTTCCAAGTGTCACATGAGTGTCTATGCAAGACATTAAAAAGGATTATCTGATGGTTTGGTTTGTGATGGGAAGTGATTATAGGAAGAGTATTATTCCAGGCAATATCCCAGTTAATATAATTTTTTTACTTTTATTGAGCTATTAGAATTTTTATCTATCTTGTTTTTATGCCATTTTATTCTATTTTATGTTTATTTTATGCCTGGTCTGTTTGACCTTGTCTGTTATTGTCTTGCTTTGTTTTGATTCTTTGTTTTGTATTTTGTGGAGCACCTTGTGCTGTACTGCTGCAAAGAAATATGTGTTGACAAAAACATACAAAACAGTTAAGAATAACGATAGAACAGAATGTCACATGGCTGATCTTTTGCCTTTACGAAATAAAGGTACTAAAGGTACATAAAGGTACAAATAAAGATATTATTAGATATCATTATTATTATTATTATTATTATTATTATTATCGTTATCGTTATTGTTATTATTATTCCCCAGTGACATTATTCCAAGTTTGTATGAGGCTTTGAGACTTTTTTTTTCATTTGCATAAAAAGTGGAGAGAAGTCATTTTTATTTCAGTAACTTAATTAGAGTATCAACTAAAGGATGAGTCTGCAGATCTGTGTCCCTGGGTACTGTCTGTACATGCACCATTGAACACAGCTGGAAATACAAATGCGAAATGGAGAAACCTGCCAAATCATACTGTTGCTGGAAATCCTAGGAAGGCTGGGATCATTAGTGATGATGGCTTCAGAGATAATATGCAGCCCAAGATCACAGAGAGAGAGAGAGAGAGAGAGAGGAGAGACAGAGACAGAGACAGACACATGTCCACCAAACAAACAAATGGAAAATATTTTCATGTTTTGTTGCATTAAAAAAGGAATTCGACTCATTTTGGCATGAATGTCTATTCTATCTAAATCATCTAAACCAGGCTGACCCACACTGCTACCAGCACAAAGCACTGAAAACCAACCAGATCTGCCCAGAGAAAGACCCCCTTGTGAGGGCTTGTAGGGGTGAGGCCCAAGTGCGACCAATGGGGAATAAGGATCAGAAACACTCCTGAACAATCAGGATGTCACTAAAACACAATAGGGAGCAAGGGGCGTTAACCCACGAGAATCGCTACAGAAAATAAAACAAAACTCCCAGCGTAAGACGAAATAATAACTACCCCAAAAAAGGGCGAATAAAAGCGATCCGCGAACGGTACCGAACGATAAACCAAACAGAAAATTCTAGCGTGTAGCCCAACACCACACGCAGAGGAAAAAAGAAATAAAATAATTTGAGTCGCAACACAAACAAAAAAACAAAGCTGGAATAGAACCCAGACGCCTAAGACGCAGTTTAGGAAAATTAACAGCGAAAATAAGTGCCCTGGGTCTGCCGGTAAGTAACCCAGAAACACAGACCAAACAAAATAAGAAAAGCTAGACTTCCGTAGAAGTGGCGAGAAAGCTAAAGTGAAATACTTTTCTAAATACTTTCTTTTTTTAGGACTGACACCGTAACGGCTTCAACGCCAAATGAATAGACACTGAAGCACGGAGTAGTGAAAGCAGCAAACTGAAGTAGGCAGTGAACACCTGAAAACAGTCCACTGATTAGATATGGAGATGAGCAGGAACGTACTCACGAGGATAGAAAAGGAGTACGCCCACACAGGGCTAAACAGGCACTCAAACCATGACACCCCTGGGACAACTGGCCATGGAAAACCAAAGTGTACACAATGTACACAAAATGACACCAGCAATTTACTCAACAGACAAAAATGGGTACATTGATGATTGACGAAACAAAATCAAACAATAAATTAGGCATCTACTGAACTCTTAACAGAGACTACTCCCTGGCAGTATATCTTGTCAGAATAATAGACCCAAAACAAAGGCACACAATGACAATGTACAGACTCAGTGACCACAGCCTTGCCATTGAAACAGGCTGCCACAAAACGACCTGGGTGGTTAAAGAAAACAGGCTGTGTGATCACTGCATCCTAGCAGCTGAGGTCCACTTCCTACTTACCTGCCCCAAGTACTTGCCCATCAGAGACAAATATTTCCCCAAATTTTCTGTCCTAATAATTAAATACCAAGACCTACTGGACACAGACAAATTAAAAATAATCCTTGGGGAAGTTATTCTTGAAATAATGGTGGCAGTTCAATTCATCTCTGCATGCCATAATCTGAGAGAGGGTGTGGGCTAAATGCATCCTTCTCATATATGGAACAGAGGTTCCATAATATGTTTGTTAAAATTCTGTAATGTGGCATATATATGTGTGGGAGGGAGTGGGTTGCTTATTTGTTAAAGATCTGGCATGTGGGGTATACATGTATGGGAGGGGGAGGGTTGCCTGTATGCTTGTTTTTTTGTTTTTTCTTGGGGGCTTTTTTGTCATACATTTGTCATACATACATTGTATTTTAACGCTTTAGCAACACAAGATCATTTGTCATGCAAATAAAGCGAATTTGAATTTGGCAGAGAGAGACGGAGAGGGAGTGAGAGAGAAAAAAACACAACATCCTAAATGTAATGAGTGGTGATGATATATTTAACTGGAGCACTTTTTTCAAATGAGTTTTGCTGAGCTTTCCAATGTTAAGCCACACTTCCGTTAAGTAGGATACACTCCAACTGAAACCTTTATCTGCATTGTCTCAAAGGAACTTCAGAATGTAAGTCGTCCTGTAAAAACTGTGAAGGAGAGCGCGCCAAGAGACCTGGTTATCCTGGGAGAACCGTGTTGAAAGGGGTCATTTTTTTCTCGGGAGGAGGGAGACATTGATGCACAACTAGCGCATTGGGAGATGGTGTTTGGATGCAGTGGAGATTGTTGCTGCCTCATTTGTTTGAGTCTTAACAGATTCTGAAGTGTGATTTGAACATTATTATGTCAAAGGGCACGTGGTTTGAAATAAAATGTACAGTGAACCAAGCAATTTGCCATATAACCATCATAAAATAGGCACAAAAATAATATTTTTACATATATTACACATGGAAAATGAGTCTGAACATTTTTTGGTAACATCTTATAGCATTGTAACTAACGAACGGAAAAACCGTCTACAAAATATGACCCCTCTTTTGCACCACTAACCATATAGAATATATATATATATATACACTACCGGTCAAAAGTTTTAGAACACCTCCATTTTCCATTTAAGCAGTTGAAGTCCAGTGAATAACCTGAAATGGTACAAAGGTAAGCTGTAACAAAAAAAGTTTAGGTTACCAAAAACTGAAAAATAATGTACATTTTTGGACAGTGAGTAGTTTCACTACACCATCAAAAGGCACTTGGAAACTGGAGGAAACTCTGACAGGAAGAGGTCTGGCAGACCCAAAGCCACAACAAAATCAGAAGACAAGTTTCTGAGAGTCAACAGCTTGCGTGATAGGCGGCTCACAGGACAACAGCTTCAAGCACAGCTTAACACTGGTTGAAGTAAGGAAGTCTCAGTTTCAGCTGTGAAGAGAAGACTTCGAGCTGCAGGTTTGACAGGTTGAGTGGCAGTAAGAAAGCCATTGCTAAGATAGCAAAATAAAAAAAGAGGCTTGCCTGGGCCATGAAGCACCGCCAGTGGACTACTGAAGACTGGAAGAAGGTCTTATGGACCGATGAATCAAAATTTTAAATCTTGAAATTTTGAAACGTTTTTGTAGGCCATAGAGTAGGCAAAAGGATGGTTCCTCAGTGTGTAACACCAACTGCCAAACATGGAGGAGGAATCGTGATGGTCTGGGACTTTTTTGCTGGATCCAGAGTCAGCGACTAGCACAGAGTGACTGTTAACCCACGTTAACCCATTACTTGTTACCTGAAAAGGGCCTTTTTTTTAATAACTCTGTTTTTGGTAACCTAAACTTTTTTTTTTTTTTACCTCTGGCAGTTTACCGCTTACCTTTGTACCATTTCAGGCTATTCACTGGACTTGAACTGCTTAAATTTCAGTAAAAACTGGAAAATGAGGGTGTTCTAAAACCTTTGACCGGTAGTGTACAGAGAAAGAGAGAGAGAGAATGTAGCATAAAGACAATCACGTTTAACGTGGTTCAGCAGCTGGTGATGCCTTGCATCTTATTTGTAGTTATAATAATTAATAACATCATTGGTGGAATGACCAGCAGTTTAATTTAGTTTTCCATCCTGTTCACATCGTCATATTTTCATCATGTCTTTTTTTTTGTTGGTTCTTTTATTCCACGCGCATATTTCTGCCATCGTTCCAGAGGAGGAGATAACCTGAAAGAAGGCCATAGATTAGAAATCAGTGCGCCGCTTTGCCTGGAGGCAGTACACATGCCTGATGTATGGGCAAGCTGTAATATTACTCACTCCACTCAAATCAATGCTCTAATGTGCCCTCTGTGATTGATTCCCCAGCTGCTGATCTTACATTGTGGGTTATTTAATAAATACCAGAATTGTGCATTACAAATCTTGCAGTGTAACGTGAAAGAGCACAGAGGCTGAGTGTGAATTGTGCAGTGTAACGTGAAAGATAGCAGAGTGGCCGGGGCGAGCGTGTGTGCATATGTATGTGAGTGTGCGTGCGTGCATGTGTGTGCGTGTGTGTGTGCGTGCATGTGTGTGTGTGTGTGTGTGTGTGTGTGTGTGTGTGTGTGTGTGTGTGTGTGTGAGAGAGACAGAGAGAATGAAACAGAGAGAGAGTGAAACAGAGAGGGAGAAACTGAGAGAGAGACAGTGAGAGATAGTAACTAATAACTCTGACGAGGATCCTTTAAAATCATGTGTCCTGGTAGTATCCAGTCCATGGCGCACAGAACTCACAGGTCTCCAGTCGGCCCGACGGTGTTTGAGTTCTGTGCTGCTTAAACGCAGCTGACGCAGTGCAGGCCCTAATTACGGTCCCAGCGACCCGGTCTGTCCCCGGGAACACTGCCAGCTGTGTTTCCCTGGCAACAGCACACGGTGGCCAGATTCTCCACACAGGTGACGGGGCTTGGACCTCATGCTGCGCGGATCGCCGTTTTTGCCGTTGGAAGTCAGACCTACCGCAGGGGTACCTGGAAAAGGAGAACTCCCGGGTCAGAGTGGGGCTCCACACAGAAACATAGTCTCGCCGTGTCCAGGTGGTGGGATGCCCACTCTGTTACAGTACGGAGGGGGGTCAGGAGAAGAGCGGGGCCAGAGGGGGCTCAGGAGAAGAGCTGCTAAGGGGCGTGGTGGGGTGGGGCACGGGCAGGACAGGGCTCTTGAGGGTATGATAGGGTTTCTCTCCTGTCACGGGAGAGGGATTTGAACCCGTGAGTCTCGTGTGGTAAGCCCAGAGCTGCTGTGCCTCTAGCATGTGTCCTAGGGCTGACCCAAGGCAGAGAGAAAGGCTTAAATACGCCACTAAAGATAGACGAAAATCAATACGAGGATTTGGAGAAAGAACAAATGCCAGCTGCCTCAGATTGAGAGCCAGCAACAGTCCTGGTTCAGTGAATATCAAGTCATGCACATAATGGCAAACAGACAGATCGCAGCACTTTACACCGCAACAGTGTAAAGCAGAGATTTCATGTGTGAGATAGAATGTACGTACATCCTCCTGTGTGTGATTGACAGTATGTACATGCTCGTATGAGATTGACAGGATGTTGAATTGAATTGAATTGAACATTGGATTTATATAGCGCTTTTCAAGGAACCCAAAACGCTTTACAATGATAGGAGCAACTCACCTCAACCACCACCAATGTGCAGCACCCACCTGGGTGAACGCGATGTACAGGTAATTGCCAAAGTAAAGGAAACACTTGAGCAAATGAAGGGTTCTGTTGGCTCTGTCATTGTGTGGGGTGCATGGCCATCTCAGTCACCAGATCCCAACCCAATTGAACACTTATGGGAGATTCTGGTGCAGCGCCTAAGAGAGCATTTTCCACCACCGTCAACAAAACACCAAATTATGGAATTTCTTCCATTCTTGCATCCCTCCAATAGAGTTCCAGACACTTGTTGAATCTATGACAAGGCGCATTGAAGCTGTTCTGGCAGCTCATGGTGGCCCAATACCCTATTAAGACACTTTATCTTTGTGTTTCCTTTATTTTGGCAGTTATCTGTACATTCTCATGTGTGAGATGGACAGAATGTATATGCTCATATGTGAGATTGACAGTATGTACATGTCCGTGTGTTATATTGAGTGGAACTTTGTGTTTCTTTTAGATGACAGAGGAAGCCATTCTGAGACTGTCCACCGATCCAGTCCTCCCGTTTTATCCCTTGGATATTGCCCTGGATGTTCAGAATAAACTCAAAGGTACAGTCATAAGCCTTTACGTTTTGTTGCCATGTGTACGCATTTTTTAAAGTTGATTATTATTATTATTACTATAACTGAATATGAATGTGCAAAGCTATCCATGCATTTTTGTATCTCTTTCCTGACTCACTTTCCCAAATTTCATCATTTGTGAGAAACACTTACTTCACGAGATGAGATCTAAGCTGCCTGACCGTGTCTAGCTTCAGACAGAACACAGAGAGATCTCTCACATCTCCTTCCCCAGAGTCAGCCTCAGACAGAACACACAGAGATCTCTCACATCTCCTTCCCCAGAGTCAGCCTCAGACAGAACGCAGAGAGACCTCTCACATCTCCTTCCCCACAGTCAGCCTCAGACAGAACGCAGAGAGATCTCTCACATCTCCTTCCCCACAGTCAGCCTCAGACAGAACACAGAGAGATCTCTCACATCTCCTTCCCCACAGTCAGCCTCAGACAGAACGCAGAGAGATCTCTCACGTCTCCTTCCTGACATCCCAAGTGGCAGGTCTACAGGTGCCTACACAGCCAGTGTGGTAATTTACTGCTCCGGTCCAGGGGAGGCCTCAGAGGGCCGCGTGTACCCCCCCTTCCCCCGGAGGAGGATTTACTGAGAGATCATCTGTTTGTGTGGACATATTGATTGCCTCATCAGTGCCTCAGGCCTGAAACCAGTTGACCTTGTGTGTTTGCATTTCTAAAAATTCAGACGTGGGTGTCACCTCTCTCTCCTTCCGTCCAATGGGGAGACGGTAGCTTTCACAGCTGTACTAGACTGAATCAACAGCAGGTCAACCTGCAATTCGACTTCACCTTGTATCCCCCTTGGAGGGTGGCTGTGTAATAGCACCCCTCTCGGCCCGACCTTGTACCAGAGTGGTTTTAAATATACGTCTGACAGCAGCAGGGGAGTGAGGGGCACCATTAGTATATTGATTATGCCTCACTGCCAAGCTGATACACAGTGAATGTGTGCATGCCTTGTGTTTAACCAGCAGTGTTGTTTAAAGGCTAATAAGGCACACAGGAGTGAACCTTTAGATTGATTGATTGATTGATTCCTTCTGCACTTACTTATTAGCCCCTTAGGCAACACAACATCACCATAAAAAAAAAAGGTTGTGATGTGATGTTATGGTAAAAAAAAATCAAGACAGTTGCTGCCCAAAAACAATATTTCCAGGATAATTCTGTTGAAAAATGAGGCTTTTGTGCATTTTTCAGAAGTGAATCCAACCATTTTTAGTTTCTGTTAATGGTCCCAGGCATATAATTCCAATTTATGAAATATTTGTCATTTATGAAATTCAAATGGAATATTTTTTCCCAGCCCTTGTAATTACTCCCCGCTACATTCATATGAAAAATCATCAAAGGAAACGTATACGTTTACTTCTTGATTACCCCCAGCTGTGTTTTCCATATGGCAACGAAGTTTGGAGAAAGACTGATGTGTTTTATTTCATAATGACATAGGCATAACAAGTGGAGGGACGGGGAAGGGGGAAGGGGGATGCATGTCTCCCCAATATTCAAAACAATCATATCTGTCCCCTCCAGTTATTTGTAGATATTAAACATTCCCTTTCATTAAGTCCCCCCCAATATTTAATCTGTGGTTACAGCCTGCCATAATGATGTTATGTACTGGCTTGCACGTTTGTATTTTTTTAAGCCAAGGCTAATATACCCAGGATAACCTGCCCTGCTATTGTGACGGCATGATTACCTACCTCTTATTTCTGTTATTGGAAGGTCAACAGATCAATGATTTTAACTGCAGGGCTCCAGACAGGTTGGATTAAATATAGTATGCTTTTATCACTGCAGTTAAAAATAAAACGGAAGATGGGAGAGCTAAATAAATAATTCTGGCGGCCAGGTTGGTCGCCCCCATGCTGCTTTTGGATTGGAAAAGTAAATGGGATTTCACAGGCGCCATATAAAAGCGCAGTATTCATGACCACTGTGATGGATTGTCTGAGATCAAACAGGCATATCTAATTGAAACCGTCTAGATACTTTGTTCGCTTTTTTTTATTATTCAAAAAAAGAAAAGCCTTTGGATGCTTGCTTTATTTTATAACTTCAGCGATTTCGTAGACTGTCAGTTCACACAAACTCCCTGACATTTTCATCGAGTAGCAGTGCAGTGTGAGTGTGCGTTTGTACGTACGTACACTCCTGTCTTTGATTCCAAGGTGTGCTTTTTGATGTAGCTCTTGCTTTTCCCCTGAACCCCCATACAGTGGTTATCAAGGGATTCTACTTTTTTGTTATCCTGGATTTTTGTTTTCCCCCTCAGATGTCAAGACTGGATCGTAACTGAGCTTTTGCCAACACCGCTGCGCCCCCTTCCCATCCCCCCTTGTCCCTCTGTGTCACGATCCGTGATAGATTACCACAGTCTCTGCGCATATTTCAGAACTCCACATTGCCTCTTTTCAGAGAAAGACATTTAAATTTGTGAAGGGAACAGCTTCTTGTGCTAAATTTATCCTTACACTCCTCAGTCACACTGAGCATATTCTCCTGTGACTTCTGGTTCATGTTCCTTTGCCCATGCCTTTCTGTGTGCTCTTACCCTTTCATATGCACTGAGTGCTAGGATGAAAAGGCAACTTCCTCTACACCAGGAGTGAGCACGCAGCACAAGGTCGCAGTTAAGGTTAATTTAATAAATTCACAAGAGCGGAGGTTCATAAACGGTGCAGGTGTGTTTCCAGGCTGCTGTTTCTGTGTTGGCCGGTGATAATATGTTGTGTAGCTGTTGTGACTGAGAGTGATGAAGCCTGCTGCTTCATCCATATTGGATTTTGCTTAAGGGATTCACTTCACAAATATACTGTATATACACTACTGGTCAAAAGTTTTAGAACACCCCCATTTTCCAGTTTTTACAGAAATGTAAGCAGTTCAAGTCCAGTGAATAACCTGAAATGGTACAAAGGTAAGCGGTAAACTGCCAGAGAATAAAAAGTTTAGGTTACCAAAAAGTGAAAAATAATGAAAATGTTTGGGTAGTGAGCAGTTTCCTACACCATCAAAAGGCACTTGGAAACTGGAGGAAACTCTGACAGGAAGAGGTCTGGCAGACCCAAAGCCACAACAAAATCAGAAGACAAGTTTCTGAGAGTCAACAGCTTGCATGATAGGCGGCTCACAGGACAACAGCTTAAAGCACAGCTTAACACTGGTTGAAGTAAGGAAGTCTCAGTTTCAACTGTGAAGAGAAGACTTTGTGCTGCAGGCTTGACAGGTCCAGTGGCAGCAAGAAAGATATTGCTAAGATGGCAAAATAAGAAAAAGAGGCTTGCCTGGGCCATGAAGCACCGCCAGTGGACTACTGAAGACTGGAAGAAGGTCTTATGGACCAATGAATCAAAATTTGAAATCTTGAAATTTTGAAAGGTTTTTGTAGGCCATCGAGTAGGTGAAAGGATGGTTCCTCAGTGTGTGACACCAACTGTCAAACATGGAGGAAGAAGCGTGATGGTCTGGGGCTCTTTTGCTGGATTCAGAGTCGGCAACTTGCACAGAGTGACTGTTAACCCATGTTAACCCATTACTTGTTCCCTGAAAATTGCCTTTTTTATAACTCTGAAATGTACATTATTTTTCAGTTTTTGGTAACCTAAACTTTTTTTTTAAACTCTGGCAGTTTACCACTTACCTTTGTACCATTTCAGGTTATTCACTGGACTTGAACTGCTTAAATTTCTGTAAAAACTGGAAAATGGGGGTGTTCTAGAACTTTTGACCGGTAGTGTATGTGAAGTGTGTGTGTGTGTGTGTGTGTGTGTGTGTGTGTGTGTGTGTGTGTGTGTGTGTGTGTGTGTGTGTGTGTGTGTGTGTGTGTGTGTGTGTGTGTGTGTGTGTGTGTGTGTGTGTGTGTGTGTGTGTGTATGTGTGTATATATGTACTCTGATGTACTTTAAAAGTGGAAGTTTGGCCATGTGTTCATTTTTCCTTTTTCATAATTTTGTTGTGGTGGGTGGCAACTGGGGGGTCTATAATTCTAGAACACTGCAGACACAGTGAACTATATCTGAATGGGTATTCTGTTCGGGCTATCCCAGATGCTCTCATATATCATCCATCTGATGTGGTTGTTGTAGTCATTTTCAGTGATTCATTTTTAGTTCAATTTCACTTATACCTAATACTGCTAGTTATTTTATACAATGTTCCAGGAATATGGGTTGTGGATTGTGTCCTGGTATCCATGAGCAGACCTGCAGATCTACCAGTGGTTTGCTGAACTAAAAAGTTCATTTAATATATCATTGCATGGCAGTTCTTTTAAATGAAAAAAAAAAGATATGAAAAGCTGAAAAAATACTCCAATGATCCATTAGTTGAGCTGTGAGCAGGCTAAGAATCGAAAGAAGAGATAATATATGGTGGTAACATCAACATCATGTATAACAAGCGCTTTCATTGGATGTATTTGATCCTGTCTTGTATAATAAGAAGTTTCATTGGACACCTCTGATCCTGCAATGTATAACAAGAAGTTTCATTGGAAGTCTCTGATCATGCAATGTACGTATAACAAGAAGTTTCATTGGATGCTTCTGATCTTGCCTTCCTTTCTGACATTAAGCCTCCAGGCTTTAACTTGGGGAAAATAAATGTCATGAGCACATAAGAATGAATAGCTCGCTCTTGAATAAAGCTCATCTTTCGTGACTGAAAATGATGAAGGCTGTTGATGAAGCTAGCCCATTTTTAAGGTGGTTTGAAACGACGGCACTGTTTGATGTCAGCTGAAGCATGTTTTTTCACAAGATATTGGAATAAAGGCCACTTTGTCTGCGACATCAATGTCACCCTTATGACAGGTGACCTTATTGCGAGGAGCATAGATTCAGTTTGGCCTTTGGGGTACATGATTTGGGGCATATTCGACAGGCACTGAAAGAAAAGGTTGTCAGATCAAGAGGTCAACATCTAAGATACTGTTACAACGAGGCTCAGTAACACAAGGACCCCCGTACCTTCCAACCCGGGCAGTTGCCCACTCATCCATTGGTAACCCTGAAGCACCACTCCTTCCTGAGTCAGAGTCAGCTTTTTTCACCATTATTTAACCCTATTTGTGTCAATTAAACACTGTTCTTGCCCAATATTTGTGTACTTACATATAACAACAACATCAAGAGATGGCACAGGCATGTGGGTGAAATTAGAAGTGTCATTATATGCAATGCATTGTATTGTTATAGTATGTATTGCAAACTATAGTTAATATTATAATTGCAATATATTGCGTAATTTACAGATTATTGCTGCTTTTCATATATTGTAAAAAGAATGACCATATATTTAATAATACCATAATATATTTTGGAACTAAAATAACAATATATTGGCATGTATTGCAAAAGTTGAGTCCTTTATATATTCAAATACAATGAGTTATTATTATGTTACATTATGTTTTTAATATATGTCAATATATCTTCATTGAGGAGACGGCCGCAGACGTCTTTTTTTTTTCCTTTCTTTTTTTTCGTACATATATTTTTCAGGGCTTCATTTTTAAAAATCCATTATGGCCATGTCTGCACGAGAGAAAGGATCTCATCCCACTTCATCTGAATGTTCCGTTCGGAGCATCCATATTTCACACGCCTCCCCGTGACAGAGAGAATCAGCGCCCGAGGGTGGGGGGGAGTGTCACCGGTGCTGGTGACAGCCAAGGACAATGCATTCTGGGGCCTCATAATTCAAACACCACGCAAAAACAAAATCATCATAAAAAACAGGCGATGGCCTATTATCCCATATTTAGGAACGTAAGTCATGTGTGAAATATATTTTTAACTGACCCGGGGTTCATATACAATTGTGCAATTTGCAACTTGACATTGTGTGATTGATTCACGACAGCGCGGTGTTTGTGACTGCCCTGTTCTAGGCTCACGCTCGTTAATGAGTGCATCCTGCACTGAAGTTGCATTGTAATTAATGATAATGTCAGTTAGAATATCCCTGTTTGCCTTTGCTGTTATTATGACTCTTTAATAGAGCTGTAATCACTCCCTTCATAATTGAGTGAAAAATATGATTGTACTTGGGATTGTAGCCTGGGCTCTGTGAGTGAAAGCAGAGCTGAATTTAAAAGCAGACGCTCTTTTGTTGCGTGCCCAAATTTGACGTGTGCTGAATCTCCTCTGCGGTATAACTCATTTAAGAGCTTGGGGGAAATAAAGAAAGAATATGAAAACAAATATGAAGAAAATACATTTGCAAGTGACGCCACAAACGCTGAGAGAGAAATTCAGCTGCATTCAGAAAGTCCCAGTGCCTGTCCTTCTTAATTTGAGATGCATTTTAATCACGTGTATATATAAAACAATGTCTCAGGTGCCACCCCAGAATCTCCCATAAGTGTTCATTTGGGTTGAGATCTGGTGACTGGGACAGCCATGGAACATGGTTTACATCATTTTCATGCTCATCAAACCATTCAGTGACCACTCGTGCCCTGTGGATGGGGGCATTGTCTTCCTTGAAGATACCCCTCCCAAATCAAACGATTACAGATTCTCCACAAAAAGTGTCAGCCATCTTTGCTTAATAATTTGGTGAAAGGATGCAGAGCGTTATTTTGATAATGCAAATTAGTGGTAATTGTTCCCAAAAATATAACACCAAAGTGTTATTTCAAACTTCCAGACACAGTGATTGTATCATTGCACACTGTAAATATACAATCGCTGATATAGTTACATGGTAAGCACAGACACATATGAATAACATTGTTGCATAATATCAAAAGCACATCAGTATTGTGGTATATTTGCAGAGAGGTGGTGTTTCTTCTGAAACATTCTGAAATGTCCCCATTAAAGAAATCCCTGATCTCTATAAATTCTCTAATCCAAAACGACACATCTTAGTCTCCTACTGCAGGCCCTTACTTATGTACAGTTTATGTATAGTTATTATGCATTATGTATTGCTTCATTTGTAAAGGGCCTCAGGAACACTTAAGAAACAATCACACTTTTATTCCATCATCAGTGTACAGGCCTCTTGGGATCCATAAATACAAAGTGAAATGTTTGGGTTTTTACAGGGGGCTTTTAAAAACGGACATTTCGTTAATTTAATTAAGATGGCAATTAACTTTAAGCGATGGATTTGAACTCCTGGGTAGTTCCTTGTATTGACCATGGGGGAAGCGATTATAAGTTGAAATTCACGATGGTCCAAAATTTGGATTGCAGTTAGAGTTATCCTTTTTTAGTGCAGGTATTAGAGATATCCAGAGAGGTGCACATGAGGGGGAAACTCACACACACATAGTTACACACTCATACACATGCACATCCTACCCTCTGCTATAAAATCAAACTGAGAAGCAGCACTGGTTTGTGTGTTGTGGTATGTTGTCAAAGTGCTGTTTGTAGACTTGCTTTTTCACATGCAGGTGTACTCCTACTCTTTTTTTTATCTGAGAAATCATTTCTTTGTCTGTAATTTTGTAGTTGAATTCCAGTATGTACTCTCTCTGCATGCAAACATGATTTGTCTGCATTTGGTTTAGACATAATGAATCATTTAAATACACTGTGGCTCCCTGATTGTCACTCTGAATAAATATATTTGTGATTCCTCCCTGTCTTCCCTGTATTAATATATGTACCCTTTAAAGATGTCAAGAATGTATTGGCCTCTGCAGGGAAAGAGTAGCAAGTAAGAGGAATGCTTTGTGCTGGAGGTAGAAATCACTGGGTGCTGGGGTAAAATCATTGGACACAGAGAAGAAATAAACAGGTACAGTATGGCAGCTTAGGGAAAGTCAGAGTGGAGACGAGGCGACCTGCTGTCCTCCTGCCCTCTAATTATGTCAATGTCAGAGCCTATGCTTGTTACCACGCCAACGTCCTCTCTCTGCTTCTCGCTGGCGCAGATGACAAATTGAGCACAAACGAGCTGCTGGCGGCGGCTGCTTCTCTGAGGGAGAGCTCCACATTCTTCCAGTCGGAGATGATGCGCCCGGCTAACGACCCCAAGGAGCGGGACCCCCCCCACCTGCGCATGTTGAACGACGTGCTGCGGGGCCTGGAGAGGAGCTTCATCACTCCGCTGCCCCCTCCTGGGGTGTACAGGTAACAACATTCCAGACAAAGTCAAACAAGACACCACCAAGACAAGCTTGCTCACACACACACACACACACACACACACACACTGGCGCTGTGGAAATGCCGGCCCCAAAAAAGCCCAGAGTTACCTTTTATGGCACCCCAAGCCCTTCTCAGGGTTCCACCGCCAGACCGGCTGTACTTCTAACTCAGGTGTGTGTGTGTGTGTGTGTGTGTGTGTGTGTGTGTGTGTGTGTGTGTGTGTGTGTGTGTGTGTGTGTGTGTGTGTGTGTGTGTGTGTGTGTGTGTGTGTGTGTGTGTGTGTGTGTGTGTGTGTGTGTGTGTGTGTGTGTGTGTGTGTGTGTGTGTGTGTGTGTGTGTGTGTGTGTGTTTATTAATCATTTCATCAAATTTAGAGAGTATTCTATTGAGTCTTTTTTTGATCAGTTCCTTTCAAAGTCCGGAACTGAAAAAAAACTACTAAAAGGTTTTTTAACGCCCTTTGGCTGTGACTATATTGACGATATACCATGGCCTCTCTGGCTTTATCTTTAGCTAATGGACTAATTTGACAATGGCCTTTATCAGCTTTTAAAAATATGAAAGGGGAAAATGTTACAAACCTGAAAGGTTAAGCCTGTATGGGCTGCACCTCAGAATGTTCAGACAACGGGGTCTTTTAATAAGGGCTTCAGGGTGAGGCCACACAGGCAAGGGGGGTCAAAGAATGCCTACCCCCTCGGCACAAGGGAAATAAAAATTTAAGAATGCCCGGAACAAAGATTTTATATTCTCAGAAACAGTTGGAGGTAAATTATTGAAACGAACAAGAAAAGAGGTGTGTGACCCTAAAACATATGTGAAATAATAGTACTATTAAAACTGGGGGGGACACGTCCAAGGAAAATGCTTCGGTCAACTTACCAAAAAAAAAAAAAAAAACCTTCATGGTGTCTCATGAGAACTGAGAACTGAGAACCTCAAAAGAAATTAACTCTGCTTGGCTTGATTCTGCTGTACATCAAAAGGTCTGATGAATTTATAACTAAAATGTCTCCCATGTTTGAATGTGACATTAGGGATGTGTGTGAATGTGACATTAGGGATGTGTGTGAATGTGACATTAGGGATGTGTGTGAATGTGACATTAGGGATGTGTGTGAATGTGACATTAGGGATGTGTGTGAATGTGACATTAGGGATGTGTGTGAATGTGACATTAGGGATGTGACATTAGGGATGTGTGTGAATGTGACATTAGGGATGTGTGTGAATGTGACATTAGGGATGTGACATTAGGGATGTGTGTGAATGTGACATTAGGGACGTGTGTTTGTTTCAACAAGCCTCACCTCAGATGACCAGAGCCCTACTTTAGAAACTTTTAAATAGCATTTATTTACTGGGATTACAAAACAAAAAACAGGGGCACATGGAAAACATGTCTAAAAAATGTGTTTACTTTGAATTGTGGAGCTACGTCGTTGAAGGCATTACTAATCCGATAGAGTGGGTTGTACTCTTAGCTACTTCAGTATTTGTTATGTTTCCTAATGACCTAAAAAGGCTTTTTAACTCATCATCCAAGTAAGTGTGCCTTGAATTTGCTATGTGCTATGCGTGGCCTTTGTTCTTTGACACATGAAGAGCGACTTATTTTAGGGACTTCAGACCTTTTTCAGTAAAGAGAGTGCAGATTCCTTATTTCTATGGAAAAAATCTTCTCACTTTTTGAAGATTATTTAATCACAGAATATGTTATTGATTTCACACATTTGATAAAATAGGGTCAAGTGCTGTATGAGTGAATTAATAAGACTTCTTCACATAGCACATGAATGCAAGATATATGATAAACAGAATAGGAAATTATCATATATTATAAACTTGTTAACACTTGTGTTGATGTTAATGAGGATAGTTGCGGTCAAATAATTTAAAAACGATATACTCAATATGAAATATTACACATCTATGACACATTCACATGTTATGAATTGTCTATTAGATGTGTAATACATTTTTTATTTTTTTCCCTACACAGTTTGGTATTTCTCTCGTGTGACAGGTTTCCGTGCTGATGAAAGAGGGAGAGGATTTGTTGATTGAAGGGATGTTGTACATGCCAGCTGCTCTGTGTTCACATAATCACACAGGAGGGTCGCTGGGTTCGGTTCACAACAGATCAAACTGTTCCGCAGCTCAGAAATGAGTGCTCGGCCTTGGGATTTCAAAAAGGATATTATCCAGGAGGTGTTATTGGAGTAGGTCAGAGAGGTACTTACTGTCGGAGACTTAAGGAGCGGGGAACTCAGTTGGCTTTCATTTTACACGTGACAGTGCGTCCAATTGTATGATGAAAGCAAAGGTACTTTGGTCACATTTCGGAGCACGGTTTGCAGATCACACAGCATCATTGATGAGGGGGTCGATTTTGCTGAGGGCAAAATAGCTTCACAACACACATTAGGACAAATATGCACCGAATTGGCTGGTTTAATGAAAGGTTGATTTTTTTTAAACTGACGGCAGCAATGGGATAACTGCTTAATTGCTGTTTTCAGAAACCTGCGTGTTTATCACCAACAGTGGGTTTTATTCTCGTCTAATATTCCATACAGATTATAGATTCTATCCCATTCTGTTCTATTATAGATGATAGATTATAGGAATTTAGCAGACACTCTTGTCCAGAGCAATTGACACAATTTCATACACACAATCCATTTGCAAACAGCTGGATTTACTGAAGCAATTTAGGTTAAGTACCTGGCTCAAGGGTACACCAACAGTGCCCCATCTAGGAATCGAACCTGCAACCTTTGCATCCTTCCTGTCTCCTCACCAAATCTGTGCCATTGTACTGGCCACAGCAGACAAAATCTACGGAAGGTTTGGCCTAACCCTCTCACAGATTCAGTCTTGAGTTTAGTCAATGAGGCCTTTGGCCCTGTAGATCAGAGTTCCAGCTCCATTCCTGCAGGGCCGGCTGGTCTATGTGCCGGTTTACCTTCCAACCAGTTATTCTGGCTTAGGTTTTCACCAACGATACATGTGCAGTCTGCAGCTGTAGCTCATGACAGATGAAAAATGTCAGATCAAATGAACAATTGGGCTAATTAAATAATTAAGAGCAGAAGATTCCGAAACAGATCGGCTCTCATTGTGCACCCCTGATTTAGATGAATGACTGGGACGCCCAAATGAAACGCTCACCAGCATCTCAGTTAATATAATACTACATCACATATTATATTTATTTTCAGACTGGGGCATTCTTCTTTTTATTTATTTCCAAAGCCATATATATTAGATTACATTACAATACATTACAATTATTTAGCAGACACTTTTATCCAAAAGCGACTTACTTCTGTAAGTGCATTTAGCCTGAGTAGATAAACAACCACTAAATGTTCCATCTTCAAACACATCATTCCTCAAGTAAGCAGCATAAACAGCACAAGGAAATTATCAACAATAAGTGCAAGTTTTTAGTTTTTTAGTTTTTGTTTGTTTTTTGACTATAGGGATGGGTGGGTTAAGGTCTAAGGTGCAGTTTTCACCCTACGGCAGAAGATTGACAGCGATTCGGTTGTTGTGGCATCAGTGGGGAGTTCATTCCTCCATAGTGGAGCCAGGACAGAGGAGAGTTGTGACTGGGATGAGCGGTCATCGGTCACTCGGTGTGAGGGCGTAACCAATCGCCTAGAGGCAGCAGAGCGCAAAGCTATACTTTTTATTTCTTCAGCGGTCGGGCTGGGGTGTAGGGTTTGACCATGGCCATGAGGTAGGGAGGGGACGTTCCATTCACAGCCCCGTAGGCCAGCACCATGATGATGACCTTAAATGATGACACTGATGCGAGCGGCTACGGGGAGCCAGTGAAGGGTGCAGAGGAGTGGGGTGGTGTGGGAAAAGTTGAGGAGGTTGAATACCAGACGGGCTGCAGCATTCATGCTGCAGAGGTCTGATGGCACATGCAGGAGCTCCAGCCAGGAGGGAGCCGCAGTACCCCGGCCATGAGATGACGAGGTCATTGCTCTGACAGGTAGAATTTGTAGGGGTGGTGTTACCAAATAAGGTAAAGTGGGATGCGTTTCAAACCACGTGCATACTACTATCAACATATGTTTATAGCACGGCTTGGTCAGATTGGCTGAGAGGGTTTTGATTATTTTCCGATAACACGCAACGGTATAATGCACTATGAAGTAGTTCCAGCAATAGTGGCCTTATCACAGTTCCATATCAATGCTCAAGCACATTCAACATTCTATTTTAAATATCACGGTTAAATGCACCGAAAATATGGACATGTATTATATGCACAGATTAGGTGGAATAGGGTCTTTTCAACAATGCATGCCAATCCACATCAACTGCGATGTCACAAAAACAATCCTGATTCAAGGCAGGGTACTCTAGACAATATGACAGATCAATGAAAATGTGGGCATCCTGATCACCGTAAGGGTCTAACAAACAAAAGTAGGGTTTTTTTGTCACAAGAGCAAGCCGAATGTTTGGTATGCGCTTCACATCGCCAACAACAGCAAAGATGTCATTCTCCTGGATTTACCATCACTAGTTTTGTATTCTAGTGATGGTAAATCTTTACTACAAAATCAGCCCACTCCCATCAAGTATTAGTCAAACAGCCCCCCTGAATTTCCAACCAGCACCACCCGTAATATGATCATGTCGCATGATCCAGTGGGATAATCGATACTACTACCCTCCATATATGCTGAAATTGGTCTAGGGTTCTAGCTAATACCCTTGGATACCCTTTACAATGATATGAAGTTTCGTTTGGTTCACGTTTACTATCATGAATGGGTTGCTGCGCATCGTGCTGTTATTGAAAGACGCGTACAGTGGTGCACACGATTGAAGAGAGTGCACGCAATTAAAAAAAAAGGTTTTGGAACCTTTGTACTTTTATTTTAGTTTATTATTTGATTATTTGATTGATGTGATTCCTTAATTGCTTTTCAAACATGAGTTTCTACACAAGAAAACTATACAACACCTACTTTATTGTATGATTTATCTTCGTCCTTTGGGATGTGTTGTGTCCACGTTAGCATATGTGAGCACACTCACATAAACTACAATGTGTTTACTTTCAAATTATGCCAAATATAGGCATGCGGCCATCACAGTTCTTGAGCTATGAACTGTTATATTTCAGTATGTCCAACTAGGCGTGAATGCCAAAAATAGGGGGTGACAACAACAAGAACAATTTTAGTAGCCATGGTCTAAGTGCAGTAAACCACTCCAGGAAATAAACTACTTCAGGGTGGTTAACCTCTCGGCTCTGCCTCGGGACCCCATCCCACCACCCTGTCCTGGCTTATTATCGTACAACTGCACAGTCCCAAGTGTTTTATTCCCTACAAGATTTATTGAATTAAACATGAGTTGTACCTACACAATTTTCAAGAAGTGTGTTTGCAACCATATAACAAGGATGGCCTAACAAGTATTCAGTAATCCTGACATACCATTGAGTCAGAAGCAGTAAGAAAATATTGTTCCATTCAATGAAGGCAAATGGACATAATTATTAACACTGGGATATAATAAAGCCTTTTCTGAAAAGCATTCCTTGGTCTTTGTCAAAACATTTCCTGTTGCCTTGCTTATTCACCTACATCATTCACATTCAGCCTACAATGCTGCCCGTGAATTATCGTCTGTTTGGAACACTAATTTATTGTGTTTAATGGAAGTGGATTCCATTGTATTTCTTCTGAATTTAAATGGTACACAGCATGGCAGTGCACATTATTGTGAATCTGTCAGCAATTATCTCTATCTAACTAGTTTATAATTAAAATGCACAAATGCACTCTTAGACAGAGGAGTGGAGTGGCATAATGTTTATTGTTATAACGCGAATGCATACCTAATTGTACCAAACTGCCATTAGCGTTAAAGTGAGAAAATTAAGCTGTTCAATCATCCTCGCCCAGCATTAAAGCTTAATGGTCTCGCTAATAAATGGAGCTGCTATCCACTCTCGAACCTCTACATTTTTAAAACCACCCTCCCCTCCCGCTTTTGATCATTTTGCTGTCTCCGCCCGCATTCTTAAGCATGTGAAATAAACGTTTTTATTAACTGTTCTTGCGGAGTATGGCACTGCGATTTGCATTGTGGGGGAATGGCATAGTAAATGTGTTCCTCTATAGGTCTGACGTCCAGTGGTGAGACTGTAGAGGTCATCTGTCGTGCATGTTGTCTAATCACCAGGCTTCTCTGATTAATGTACCCATCCCACCATCGCTGGGGCTGTGAAGGACTACAATTGACTCCTTGCTGGACAAAAAGGCTACAAGTCACTTTTAAACAATGTATTCCCCGAGCCTCTGTGCTAACTCGTTGGTTTATCCTGCTAGGGCCACAGAGCGCTTTGAGCTTTGAGTAATACCAAACAGCCTAGATCCATTGCCAGGGGAGAGAAGGAAGAAGAAAAGAACAAATAATGATCATATCAGGTGAAAATGGTGTGGCCACTTTATTGTACACATGATATCATGTGGCACATTCACCTACACTGTTACTCATAAATGTGAAGTATTTTTGTGGAATATGAGAACATATGAATACATAAGGCTCATCCATCTAGGCCAGGGGTGGGCAATCTTACCCCGTGTGGGCCGGTGTGGGTGCAGGCTTTTGTTCCAGCCGAGCAGTAGCTCACCTGACTTGACTAATCAGCTAATCAATGTCTTCAATCTGGGCTTTGATTAGTGGAATCAGGTGTGTCACTGTTCAGTTGGAACAAAAGCCTGCACCCACACCGGCCCACACAGGGTAAGATTGCCCGCCCCTGATCTAGGCTCATCCATTTCCTAGTCTAGAGAGCATCCAGTACAGTGACTTACCTAAATAGACTCTGTAGCTAAAGGTGCTTCCAAATATGAAGTCGAGGTGGTGAATGCTTATGGAATCAATTATTATTGGTTTTATTTGTAATTCATTTCAAAAAAGCTTTAGAGTTGTCTCTTTTACTTGACATTATAGAGTATTTGCTGTTCATAAGGGGCAAGAAATTCCGCTTTGATTCCATGAAGTAAAAAAAGAAAATGTGAAAAAGGGTGGTGTATATAACATTAATATAACCTCCTTTGATTTATACTCAATAGTTTTTGCTATATATCCCAGCATGCTGTTGGCATTACATGTATAGTATCAATGGAACACCCCGGAGAGATTTTAGCTCAGATGGTCTTGATGCCCGGGGCGAAGGGGGAGCTGACCTTTTAGCGAGCAGCCAGACTTCCCGTGTGTCCCCAACACTCTGCAGGGCGCTTCACCGATGGCCGCAGAGCACCACTCTATTATTCCGCTGGAGAAAGACCCAGTTTTGTCAAAGTGACACACGATTCTAATCAGATGGTAATCAGCCTTTGGTGGCGTAGGTCTGATTAAGTGAACTGAAGGTGAATGAGAGAGTGGTGGAGCCCTGTTATCATACGCCGCACTCCGGAATCCACGCGGCTGGGAACCGGTCCAGTCCAACTGACCTTTCCACCATGCCGTCATGCTTTCAGCGCATCCGTTAACCTAACAGAAAAATCCCTGACTCGAAGCGCGACATGACACAAAACTGGAAAAAATGCGATATATTTTTGGAGCGGCTGATAAATACACAGAGAAAAGGAACCACCGTCTCTCCGACAATCATCAAAACCATGCCATGGCTGAATTGCCTTTATTTCCCGACACAAATCTATTCGGGATTCCCGATTTATTTCCCTGTCAACTGAGGCATTAAGGTGCTCCAGAGCAATCACCTGGTTAACAGGTAGCACAGGTAGTACATGGTAGCAGGATACAGGGAGTATTAACTATGCTGTCAATCTCTCACTCACAATAGAAGAAGTGAGAAACCATGGAGACAGCTGTGAAGTATTTGACCTGGCTCGGGGGGAGGAGATGGATGGTTTGAGAAAGCACTCAATATGGTCACAGACGGAGGATAAAACAAATGTCTTTATGCTCTCAGCCAGGCACTGATGTTTTCTGTCAGGCACAGGGGAGGCAGCTTAAGACTAATTTGTACTTTTGAGCGGGAAAAGTCTTTGTCCAAAAAAATGATATGGCGGTGGAGGTGGGTGGGGGACAGGGGGTTTGGAGGGGGCGGACAGTATCTGTAACCATCTTTACTTTCTGGAGATATTCCAAAGGGGTTTATTAGTTTTTTGTTATGATGTGGAGCTCAAGGAAACTCTCTAGCAAGAAACAGGAGGACAGTAAAAATTCAGGCAGTGCGTCAATATCAAAAAATGTTTTAACCCCCTGAGGTCGACTGGATTGCCGACGATCCGAGCAGCAATAAAAGTATATTACTATTTCTAACGTCGCAAGATTTGATCATACACACGCGGCAAAAACATTGACAGAAACCTTAGAATCGTGACTTTCCGATTTGAGCACTGCCAAATAATATGAGATTTTTTAAATTAGGTTAATTAGACCAAAAGTAAACCTTGCCTTTTCCTCTCTGTTTTACCTGGAAGTACCGTCCCCCTTCTATTGACATGGTAACTAGGTGCTAGTCTCGGGGAGGGGCGTGGGGCCATGTGTGAAATTGCCGCGTAAACAATGTCCCGACATTATATCACATCTTGTCTGTGTTTACGGTTGTGATCTGCCAGCAACTGTGTATGCTGATATTTATTTTATTTACCATGTTTTCAAATACTCGTGAAAATATATGAATTCCGCGTCTTGTGTCGCTGTACGGAAATAATCAGAATCATTGCGAACTGCTGCAAATAATTAACGGGAGGATATTTAACCAGCTGGTATTCTCTGTTTCGGCGCTTGGACATTATCTAGCTTAGCTAGATCATCACACCTATTGTGATGAATGTTTCTTGCCTCTCGAGAACTTGTTTGCTCGTGTGTGCTTATTGTTGTTTAGATTCCCAGTGTTTAGTTTATTCCAAGTTTTTGGATACGTTTTGGATTTACCGTTTTACTTTGTTTGTTCCTGATCGTTGGTTATTTTGTTTTGTTTTGTTTATGTCTTTCCGTGTCTTCGCAGACACAGATTTTGCTTTTGTTTTCCTACAGACGTTTAAAGATAAATAAATATCTTAAACCCAGAAAACGGGCTACTTTTGATCATGTGCCTGTGCCCACTGCCAAACAGACTCTGGATGTTGGCAAACTGTTGGTCGCAAGAAATGCGTACTCTGCAAGATGTCGGGGAAACAACAGTGCACTCCATGGGAGTGCAAGGTTTGTGATGTTCCCTTGTGTCTACAGTTCACCAGAAACTGTTTTGAGAAGTGGCACCAAAGATTGTGAAAGAACAGATTGTCTCACCATGTTTTAATTTGTATTTTTTTGTATATAGTTTGTGTGATGTTTTCAATAAATCTTCCAAAATGAAAAAACGTGAAGGAGGAATGTTTTTTCTGTCTTCTGAACATGGGGCTCACTCACACAATTACTTGCTCTGATGGCTTTTGTCTTTGTCTGATGGCACGTTTTGAGGAGAGGGTGAGATGGCCCATCTGACAGATCTTACAGGTCATTTTGTGGACAACCCTCAGGTGGTGTGGATCATGAATATTCAGGAAATTTGCATATAGCCCTCCCACAGCCTGAAATAAATTTGACCAGTTCTGATAAAAACAGGTTTTTAGCTATTTAGATCTCAGATGTGCTAAACTATTTTGACATCCTTATATAACCAAGACCTTGATGAACAAACGCATATTGGCAAAACAATTAGTCACTATAGTGTGCTTTCACAACTTTTGTGACGGCAGAAAAATTACTCTTTATAACTTGTGTGTTTGTAGATCTATTTACAAGCTGCATATGATACTGACCAAACTATTGATGGCATATAAATGTAGCTCTGATTGTCCTTCAAATAAAAATATCAAACACTTTGTAAGTGTGTGTTAAGTTGATGAAATTGAGATAAATATCAGACCACACCAAAATCACAAGCATGGACTTCAGGGGGTTAAAGGGCAAAATACACTTTTCCGGGAACTTCCATCTCAGGTACAATTGCATTGCTCGTAATATGCTATGTGAGTTGAGGGATTCTTTCATAGAACCTGATTGACCCTAATTGACTGTAGGACTTGTTTTACATCAGGGGACTGTGTGTATTGCGAAATACACCGATCAGCCACAACATTAAAACCACCTGCCTAATATTGTGTAGGTCCCCCTCGTGCCACCAAAACAGCTCTGACTCGTCGTGGCATGGACTCCACAAGACCTTTGAAGGTGTCCTGTGGTATCTGGCACCAGGATGTTAGCAGCAGATCCTTTTCCTGTAAATTGCGAGGTGATGCCTCCATGGATCGGACTTGTTGGTCCAGCACATCCCACAAATGCTCGATCGGATTGAGATCTGGGGAATTTGGAGGCAACACCTTGAACTCTTTGTCTTGTTCCTCAAACCATTCCTGAACAATTTTTGCAGTGTGGCGCATTATCCTGCTGAAAGAGGCCACTGCCATCAGGGAATATCGTTGCCATGAAGGGGTGTACTTGGTCTGAACAATTTTTAGGTAGGTGGTACGTGTCAAAGTAACATCCACATGAATGCCAGGACCCAAGGTTTCCCAGCAGAACATTGCCCAGAGCATCGCACTGCCTCCGCCGGCTTGCCTTCTTCCAATAGTGCATCCTGGTGCCATCTCTTCCCCAGGTAAACAACGCACACGCACCCGACCATCCACATGATGTAAAAGAAAACGCCCACCTTCTTCCATTGCTCCATGGTCCAGTTCTGACGCTCACGTGCCCATTGTAGGCGCTTTCGGCGGTGGACAGGGGTCAGCATGGGCACTCTGACCGGTCTGCGGCTACGCAGCCCCATATGCAGCAAGCTGCGATGCACTGTGTGTTCTGACACCTTTCTATCATAGCCAGCATTAACTTTTTCAGCAATTTGTGCTACAGTAGCTCTTCTGTGGGATCAGACCAGACGGGTTAGCCTTCGCTCCCCACGCGCATCAATGAGCCTTGGGCGCCCATGACCCTGTCGCGGGTTCACCGGTTGTCCTTCCTTGGACCACTTTTGGTAGGTACTAACCACTGCAGGAACCCCCCACAACACCTGTCGTTTTGGAGATGCTCTGACCCAGTCGTCTAGCCATCACAATTTGGTCACTCAGATCCTTACGCTTGCCCATTTTTCCTGCTTCCAACACATCAACTTCAAGAACTGACTGTTCACTTGCTGCCTAATATATCCCACCCCTTGACAGGTGCCATTGTAATGAGATGATCAATGTTATTCACTTCACCTGTCAGTGGTTTTAATGTTGTGGCTGATCGGTGTATATGTCAGACATAAAATTGAAAGAAATAATAATAACATGAATTCAATGTTCGGTGACATGAAGACCATTCTTCTGAACTAGCGGTTGAACTCCCTTTACCTGTGTATAAAGGATAAAATGAGCCAGCCTTCAGATAATTATGAGCCTCTTGACAGTCTGCTACAGAGAAGAATGTAGCAATGGAGATACATTATGGAACAAAACCCCTGCATATTAATATCCGCTCCCGTTAATGATGGCGTTGTGCATGGACGTGCACATCAGAGGGAGCGAGTTCCCAGCGGACGAGAACAACGACAGGCAGACCTTGAGGCTCCTTGATTAGCTGTGCAGTAACATACAGGAGCTAGCCCGGCGTGTAGTGTTAGCTGTACAGCAGCATACAGGAGCTAGCCTGGCGTGTAGTGTCAGCTGTGTAGTGTAATGGTTAGGGAGCTGGGCTTGTAACTCAGAGGTTGCAGGTTCAATTCCCAGGTGGGGCATTGCTGTTGTACCCTTGAGCAAGGTACTTAACCTGAATTGCTTCAGTAAAATATCCAGCTGTATAAATGGATTGTATGTAAAGAAATGTAAACTGTGTAAGTCGCTCTGGATAAGAGCGTCTGCTAAATGCCTAAAATGTAAATGTAAATGTAAATGCACAGTAACATACAGGGCCTTGCCCGGCATGTAACACATTAACTGTACAGCAGCATACAGGGCCTAGCCCAGCACATATTGCTAGCTGTACAGCAGCATACAGGGCATAGCCTGGTGCATAGCATTAGCTGTGTAGCAGCAGTGTGATGCAGAGGCTAGCCCTGTGCATAGCTTTAGCAGTACAGCCACAGTGCAATGGAGGGTCTATAGCAGCATTTATTTTTTTTTTTTATTCCTACCTAATTAAAATAAAATGGTTCAAATGAATAGGTTATTGTCCTTTCAATAACCTATAACATTCCAGAAGTAAGTCCAGTGCCAGACCTGAAAGTTAAAGAGCTCTTTTATCTAAATAAGAGACTAGTAGGGCAGTAAATTATAAATGGGCCCTTAATGATGTAAATTCAGTTTGAAATCTCAAGGTCATAGCTTCGCTCTAAACCTAAGCCAACCTGTGTACAGATGAAGAATTACCTTATTTATTACACTTTGGCTGATTTTTTTTTTTTAATCAATACGCAAAGCAGAAGCATGAAGAAAAAGGCCCCAAAAACTATTTTACACCCACAAATGACCACACTACACTGCACCAAATACACCTACTTCTATTGATTCCTCTGAGCATGTTGTGTGTGCATGTGTGTGTGTGTGTGTGTGTGTGTGTGTGTGTCTGTGTCTGTGTGAGTGTCTGCTTGAGTGTGTGCATGTGTGTATGCACGTGTGTGTGTGTGTGTGTGTGCGTGTGTGTGTCTGTGTCTGTATGAGTGTGTGAATGTGTGTGTGTCTGTGTGTATGTGTGTGTGTTTGTGCATGTGTGTATGCGCATGCGCATGTGTGCATGTGTGTCTGTGTGAGTGTGTGTGTGTGTGTGTGTATCTGTGTGTGTGTGTATGCATATGTGTGTCTGTGTGAGAATGTGCATGTGTGTGTCTGTCTTAAATACAATTATGAATTTATAAAATGCGGCCGGAAATCAATTCCTCAGACACCAGGGCCATTCATCAAAAGTGATGTATAGAAAATGTTTCATTTTTTGAGTATGCTTTAAGACCTGCTGAGTGAGACTATTATCAAAGCTATTTATGGGCCGCTCTACCACCGTGGACAGGCTAGCCAGAAAGATCTATTCCCCCCACTCATTTCATCTCTGTTAGCATTGCAGTCTCCAATAATAAGACATTGTGCTGTTTGGCACTTTGTAAAACACCAAATGAAGGACAAGAAAAATGGCTTGCTTTGCATTTAGTCAAAATGTGCTTTAACAATGTCAGTATTTTATTTCCATTCTTCATGGTCTCTTTAGGAAAGCCATCATCCTGCACTGTCGATTTACACTGTAGCTGTGTGCGTGCGTGCGTACGTGTGCGTGCGTGCGTGTGTGCATGTGTGTTATTGATGTATAGTGCTCTCTAATTTAGCAGTTTCAAATGCGTACAGTGCTATTTTGGCTTCTCGAGCCCCAAGCTACTGTCAAATGTTTCTTTTAACACCTCAGATTCCTCAGTGATATATTCAGGCTGAAAGCATTGAAAGCAATGTAATATTGTATTGTAATCAAGATTATTATGGAGAGTATTGAATTGTTAACAAGTTCATTAACATGACTGATGCTCGTTGCAATTTGATTAATGCCATGAATTATAGGATTATTTGCTCACATGTAATCAGGGCCAAGAACAGGGCCGAGCCCTTTCCCCTGATGCTTACTCAATGTGAAAACATCTCCTGTATTATTCTGTATATTCACTATTTATTCTGTGTAAGTATTTAATTCTCATCCTAATGTAATGGTTTCATTAATCAGACCATATTAAATCTGCATTGCACAAAAGACTGGGAGCTGAAATTGAAATATGGACATTGTGATGGTGAACGATGTTGACAAAACATCCCATTTACTGCTATGCCTGGATGAATGTGCCTTTTTAATTATACAATTAATACAAAACTAACATAAGGATTGCGGAGGCAATGGTACTTTAGAGAAGTGTTAATTGTTTCAAAGAAAAAAAAATGTTAAAGCTCAACTGGTGATTATCTTTCAATCAAACTAATGTTTGTGAATATTAACCGGCCTTCAATCTGTTGCTTTGGTTCCCTGTTGTCTAGGAACCTGCTCTACTCTCTGAGCGAACGAGCTGCCCAGTTCTCCATCCTGAAGGATGCACAGGAGGACCCAAGAGGAGACGGTGTGAACTCGTCCTTGTCGCTGGTCTTAACCGCCGTAAACTCGGCTGAGAGACTCGTCAGAAGCGGGCTCGACCTCTTCGAGAATGACCCCGATCGGACAGACTGACACAATGGGCCCACCCTCCTCTGCTCAAGCAAACAGGTGCTCAGCAAAGACCCTGTGCACCTCCCAACAACCTTTACAGCACAGTGAAGAACACTTCACATGCGGCAACGCAGGTGAGCAGAAAGCAAATGAACAAGATGACAGCAATACGAAGAGACCGGGAATGCATTTTGAGTGGACCACTCTTGGCCCAATGTCCAATGTATCATTCAGGGCTCGGGACTCATGAAGTCCATTCCCTCTCTCTCTCTCTCTCTCTCTCTCTCTCTCTCTCTCTCTCTCTCTCTCTCTCTCCCTCTCCCCTTCTCTCTCTCTCTCTCTCTCTCTCTCTCTCTCTCTCTCTCTCTCTCTCTCTCTCTCTCTCTCTCTCTCTCTCTCTCTCTCCCCTCTCTCTCTCTCTCTTTTTTTTCAAATGTACGCTGCTGCCTCGGCTTGCTTTCTTTTGTTGTCACTGATGTGGTAGAGCGCTGCTTATTCGTCTTAGCAGCTCTGCTCCAAGAGTAATGACGGTAATGGCGGAAAGCCGCACTAAATAACCCGAAGGTCGCGGGTGAAAAATAAACACACTGCAACAGAGGGCCAGCCTGAGCATACCGGCCCACTAAATCTACTTGACAGAAGCCTTGGAGGAGGAGGAAATGGAGGAAATTGGAGGAGGAAATGGATTGTCGTTTGCCAGCACTGAATGCAATCTTTTTGGCACACTTCGCAACAAGTGTGTTGTAGGCTCCCAATGCCCCCGTGATGGTGAAACCCACTTAAAAACTTCACGTGTTTTTGGAGTGAAAGGTGTCATATTTATGCTTCAATGTGTTTGTCGTGAGAGCGGAATTTAATGATTTGGTGAAAATTGAATTTCTTAACAGGGGTTGAAATGAATATGCACACAGCCGCTGAGGCCATCTCTGTTTTAGGTCGTTTTTTTGTGTTTTTTGGGGGGGTTTTGAGATGACACTCAATTAAATTTGTTTTGGTTCATCTTGTACAATTATTGTTTTAGTTTTGCTCCGCACCTTGAAATGAACTTACTCACCCCCTTTGGTATTTTTCACATTTTATTTTTGTACTTCATGGAATCAAAATTGATTTAATTGTGATGTCTTACCACTGGTCAACACAAAATACAATGTCAAATAAAAAAAACGACAAATAAAAAAAACAGACATTAATCCATTGCAATAAGAATGTGTTGATCAGTGGCAAGAAATACCAATTAATTACATTTTGTTTCCAGGACGTAAGAACATAAAATGTGAAAAGTGCCAAAGGGGGTGAATACTTTTTATACCCACTGTATTTCTCTTTGCATTGTTTGTGTCACTGGTGTTATATGTGAATTCACAGAAAAGTGAATGGTTGTTTGTAAATAAGGAAGAAGGTTGTTTTACTTGATGTACTATTCAAGGCCATTGGGAACACTTTATTTCAGGGAAAAAAAACTAGTTACACAAAGCTTTAAATTATGAATGTGCCTTCAAAGTTATCAATGCTTTAAAGTCTGGGATTGTCTTGGCGAAAGGTCTTGTTACTTTTGTTCTCTGTATTAATTTCCACCAATGATAATACCAAAAAATGAAAGGTTCAAGGTTCCTTTTTGGTTGTTGTTAATTGCATATTCCCAAGGACGTGCAGATTTCTAAAATTACAATAGCTAGGCCATCCCTGTGCTTTTTATGCAGTACAGGCTGAATCAGGCCCAGTGTGTTGCTTTCATAAACAGTTCTAATACTGCTGATAGCAGTGAAATGAAATACAGGTAACTGCCAAATAAAGGAAACACCAACATGAAGTGTCTTAATAGGGCGGCGAGCCACCAGAACAGCTTCAATGCTTTGGCATAGATCCTAAAAGTCTATTGGAGGGATGCGACAGCATTCTTCCATGTGAAATTCCATCATTCAGTGTTTTTTTGATGGTGGTGGAAAATGCTGTCTCAGGCGCCGCTCCAGAATCTCCCATAAGTGTTCAATTGGGTTTCAGATCTGGTGACTGAGACGGCAGTGGTTTACATCATTTTCATGCTTGTGAAACCCATCAGTGACCACTCGTGCCCTGTGGATGGGGGCATTGTCATGCTGGAAGAGACTACTCCCATCAGAATAGAAATGCTTCACCTTGTATTTATTGGCATTGACTTGCCTTCTAAGGGGTTGAGTGTACCTAATGTTGAGTGGAAAATGCACCACACACCGTAACAGAGCCGCCAGAACCCTTCATTTACTCAAGTGTTTCCTTTATTTTGGCAGTTACCTGTAAGTATTGGTGAAGTCAACATCATTTGAGGACTTCCCACTGATAAAAGTAAACCGGTCCTGGTCGAACGGTGAAACCACCTCAGGGAGGTGATTAGGATTCTGCATACTGGATTCACATCTCATCTCATCTCGTCCTCTAACTCTAACATTTAATAGTCACCTTATTACTTATGATTGGCTGTACCTAGCTGGCTAATAGTTTATTCATTTAAATGGTACCCAGTGCTAGGATTTCCAGTAACCACATGTAGCAATGGATTTGATTTTACACAAGCAAAGGATACATATTATTGAGGTTGAAAACTTTCTCAAATAAATTATCATGCTATTTTCTTTGTGCTACCTATAGTTATCCTCAACAACATCACTATTTACTGTACTGTGCTTTATCAGCTGCCCATTACAAAGGAGCGTGCTGCACTAAATATAGTTCAGTAGTTGTTAGCAGGCTATGTCCAATAACATTGATAGCCACCTCATTAAACATAGCATTGCTATTTAAGCCAGCTCTAATCTTTTTTTCCAAGTTGACTATGTCATCATAAGAACTATGAGTAATGCAATAACAATCGAGTATCATAGTCTGAATGGCAATACAGTAGCTGAAAATTTTCCAGGTTGTCTTGAAACATCGATATGCAGATATGAGTGATTGTGTCAATATTTAATGTTCCATCCAAAAAAATAAATAAAGGGTTTGATGCTGCGATATCCATTGCTGTATATGTCCATTTGAGGGGCCTGGGGATTTTATTGGCCCCTGTCAAGAGCAGCTATCCACAGTAATTGGGTGAATGAGGTTTCATGATACCCAAATGTGCAGAGATACCATATGCTACCAGTAATTTATTGATTGTAACCAATCATTGTGAAGCACACAACCTTTTTATTGGTTCCAACAAGTCAGTGATTGACAGATAATTGTAGCCCCACCTCATTCTCCAATCACTAGCTATTGACACCAGGTGCAACTGGGGATTCAGTTTCAAACCGAAGCCACTTGAAAAGTGAAAATATTTGTCTTTAATTAATATTATTGTACAGTTTGTTTTTCCCTGACACTTATTGCTTCAGTTGATTTATTGTGCGCATGCGAGAACATATCTGTTTATACCATGTTTGCAGTTTAGTTGCATGAAGGTATTTTAAAACATTTAAGTGGATTTCTCATTGGCATGTTTTCTTTGCGTGAAATATAGAGAGGACACAACCACGAATGTCTGCATATTGCTTGAATATTTAAACACAGCTTGAAACATCTAACAAGATCATTTTTGCCTTCACTAGGTTGGTTATGAGAATGCACAATACATTTTTTATATATGTTTTCCTTTGCACACTTCAACGGTGCAGCTAGAAGTAGCTGAGGACAACAGATCTGTTAAAAAATCACCCAGCTGATGAAATAACCTAGTTGTGCATGTGTACCCTTGTCTCCTTCATCTGCACTGGAGATAACTCCAACCTGATAGGGCAAAAACACAACCAATCATCCTGCTTCTTAGCTTTTTTGCTCCACAGTGGTATTTGCCTCTTTCTGGCCTCAGCGAGAAACCAACAATTCTTACACAACATTGGATACACGGTAGCAGGGTGTATTGCCTACCTTATTGCTGTGTACTGTATCACTCTCATAGACATTTTATGATCTAAAATCAAGCAATGGCCAAACTACATGATGTACAGTAACACAAAGGCAAACCCTTAGCATAAACAACAAACAATTAAAGGTAACAAACCAAAGGGTTTTCTGTGAGTACAATAAATGTACTGTTAAAACTTTTTATGACCCTCATTTTATGATGTATTAACTACATTCGGAGAGGAATGACCTCTATTTTTGCACTTACCTTTATATTATAGACAATGCTGTGCCAATATTGTTCATACTTTAATAACAACATTGTCTTTGATGTTGTTGCACCTGTTTAAGAGGTTTTTTCTGTTTGTTAATTGGATTTAGGAGCCAAGTTGATCTCTGGTTTGGAATCTACATTTTGGCCTTTCTAGCCTACATTGATTTGTTTAACTGACATTGTACAGTGTATATAGGTCATGCTTTGTACAATCAAGTACATAAGTAATATTAATCGATAAGAAGTAAGAATGGTTTTGTCCATCATTTGCTGCATGAAATATTGTTGGAATTTGCACTAACAGCAGAATTTGCGGATTCATCTAAATTAATTGCTAATCAGGAATTAAAAACGTAGTTCCGTTAGTGACTTTCATGTTCTGCTTTTCTGGTTTTGCCTGATAAAATGTAAAAAAAATCTCTACAAAAAATGGTGTCAGGTTTATAATGAATGATGGTGTGCCTGAACTGCATATAAAATACTGTATGTGACCAAAACATAATGAAATCTCAATTGTAAAAGTATTAACTAATTTCCTTTTTGTCTTTTTGATAAACAAAAGTTATGAGAATTGATTGAAGTGCTTAGTGTGTGTTTTGTAGAAACATTTGGTATGGATTTGTAAAAGTTATAAATTGGTGAATTTGCTGGAAGATTTATACGATGGATATCATTAAGTGTTCTTTTTATTCCCAACACCAGCAACAATTCCTTTTTTTTTGTCTTTAGGGCTTTATCAAAATGAATCTAGGCTATTTATATGTTAGGTACTTTGTCCTACGTGTTAGAAATGTAGGCCTCTAGTGGCTATGCTTACTGTTTGTGTATTTTAAAGACAAGTTTTTCACTGGAAAATGTAATTGCACATATTTTAGAAAACATCTCTATGGTAAGCAAGCACTAATTTGATGAAGCTTGACAGATGAATGAAATTGAAGTGTAAAAAATTACAATAAAAAAATATATATGGCTAAGAAATGATAGTCAACAGTTCTTGTGCATGTATGACCTTACAATTTATTTATATGTTTGTCTTTTATTTAATGTGCATTGTGTATGCTAAGAGTAAACCTGGTCGCACCTTATATTAATTAGACATTCTACCTTTGTTAGTAAAACAAGTTTGAGTGTAAGCAAATAAGCACTGTGTAACTGCTATGCAAATTACATAAATGTCTTATGTTGGTTTAGGTAAAGGGTTGGACTTTGGACTTTGGACTTTGGTGTATTTGTGCATAATATGGTATTTGCATGCCTACCTATGTTATTGCATAATACTTAAACTCATGTTCCATAAGCACTGGGTAACTATATGTACATAGATACACAATAGGTCTGCAATAATTACAGTGCAATGACACTAGTAAATTGTCTACTTGTTATAACGTGTTACCAAATACTTTTATTAAAGCATCCAGTAGCCTACAGTATCATTTCATTTCATGGATGAACCTACTTGATATGTGTGATCTCAATACCCTGTTATCAATATAGGTTTATTTAAATGTACCATAAATAAAATGAACACTATTAAGTATCAGCATTTTAACAAAAAAATTATAAATATACATATATATATAATTTTTTTTTAATTACAAATATTCTGCATGTAAGGCCTTGCTTTCTACCTTGATCCTCTGCAATGTTTTGGGTCACAGATTTTAATATTTACATACTTAAATCAGATGTACATATTATGCAAGACACAATGTAAAGTGCTTTAGCTGTTGTATTCCAGGTTATTAAATAAGAATCCAAGTTTGTCATTTTGCCATGATGTTCATCTCACTCAGTGATCCAGTATACTGCTGTGATAGGCACGT
Source organism: Aldrovandia affinis (assembly GCA_029706075.1). Classification (NCBI taxonomy): domain Eukaryota; kingdom Metazoa; phylum Chordata; class Actinopteri; order Notacanthiformes; family Halosauridae; genus Aldrovandia; species Aldrovandia affinis. The sequence goes on from JAINUG010000001.1 coordinate 13,692,013, forward strand.
TTTTTCTGTTCATGGTGGAAATGTCTCATTAATACTCATACTTCTTTTTTTATCATGCAATGATGCCATTGGTCATATACTATGTTGATTGTAAATGTACATCTTCAGCTATAATGCAACCAATTATGAGATTCAATTGAGTGCTTACAATGTGTGTATTTGTGTGTTATTAATGTTATTGGATATTTATGTGATGTGATCCAGTGAAGCAATAAATGCAATTTTGCAGGTGAGTGTGTTGATTGATTGTCTTTCTCAATGACAGAACTCAAACGTTTATGGATTAGAATGAACTGGTCAGACAGTGGGGGATACAATACCACTACTTTAGCTGATGAGTTACAGGAAAACCTTGATTTGTAATCATAAAACACTTAGTATACATCTTAAAACTCCCGTGGTACTTATACAGTGCCTATAGAAAGTCATCATACCCTTTTGAAATAGTTACTTTTTTTTGTCTTACAGCCTGAAATGAAAGTACATAAAATCCATATTTTTCCAGCTTTATTTACACATTTTGCCTTACAACACTCAAGTGAAAAAAAGGGCACAATTTCTGATAATTCATAAAAAATGAAAAACTAGAATAACAGGGTTGGAAAAGTGATCAGTCCCTTTAGAATAACCATTATAAACTTGCTCAGGTATAACCAATCACCTACCAGATCACACACCAAGCTAATTGGCCTCCACCTGACATCAATTGTAGTAGTGTAGTGGTTTTGATTATTTCACAATAAAATCAGCTGTTCCTTGAAGATTCCACTCCTACTAGTGCATGGTAATGCAAAGAATTCACCATGGCTGGAAAGGTGCTTTCAAAAGGACTCTGGGATAAAGTTGTAGATAGGGACAAGTTAGGAGAAGGATATAAAAAGATTTCAAAGGCTTTAACTATCCCTCATATGGCATATGGCACCACCTACACCTTGCCAAGATTGAGCCGTCCCTCCAAACTGGATGACCGAGCCAGGAAAATATTGATCAGGGAAGCTACCAAGAGGCCAATGGCAACCTTGAAGGAGTTAAAAGTCTTAATGGCAGAGATTGGGCGATCTGTGCATGTGACAACAATCTCACAAGCTTTACACAAAGCTGGTCTGTATGGCAGGGTGGCAAGAAAGAAGCCTCTTCTGAAAAAGTGTCACATTGAGTCTTGTTTACATTATGCAAAGAAACACATAGAAGATTCTGATGCCATGTGGCAAAAGGTTATATGGTCAGATGAGACCAAGATTGAACTTTTTGGACTGAACTCCAAGCGCTATGTTTGGCGGAAACCAAACACAGCAAAAGGTGCCTCTACAAAGTATTAAATCAGGGGACTGATCACTTTTCTAACCCTGTTATTCTAGTTTTTCTTTTTTTATTAATTATCAGAAATTGTGTCCTTTTTTTCACTTGAATGTTGTAAGACAAAATGTGTAAATAAAGCTGGAAAAAGATGGATTTTATGTACTTTCATTTCAGGCTGTAAGACAAAAAAAGTGACTATTTCAAAAGGGTATGATGACTTTCTATAGGCACTGTAACGCTTTGAGGAGTACTGTCACACTGTAAGGTTTATTCTAGAACATGCCGTGACATTCTAGTTGATTCTAATTGATGACATCATAAAGGGCTGCAAATGGCAACTCTAACATTCCAGAATAGAACACTGTCAATTAGCACTAGAACTCAGTATGAGGTGTATTTCAACTAATTTCTTCAATTTTTGCTACACTGATGAAGCTTGGCTCATTAGAAGTCTCATTATTCTAGCAGTGAGGCATGCTGGGTTTAATAGCATTCATGTGGGGACCAACAGGTATACTTGTAAGTTGACTCATTCATTAATAATTTCCCCATGTTTAAAATACTGATTGATATGCTCTAACCAAAACTTTACAGTACCTCCAAAATGCAGAACATTTTTCTCAGTGTAAACGATGACCTCATGTCACCCAATTCAAGTTACAAAGAAGCGTCGTCAACTGAAGGCAGCACTTGCCTTTTATGAAAATTCACTCCCAGTTCTAACTGTGAAATAGTCCCAGACAAAAGAGAATAACTTCCATGAGTAGACATAAATATTCTAATCGCCCTGTGAAATTAGCCCAAAAAGTCATCAAGATTTTAGTCATGGCAGAGGTAGTCTGGATTTATGAATAGGAGCTCTGGAAAGTGGAGGAATTTAGTAAGGCTGTAGGCTCATCTCTACTGGGAACTGCAATGATAAGGATAACAATAACAGTAAACTTTAAATCATTTGCTAGTGTCTGTACTAACAACATTTTGTCATTATGCACATCTGTCAATCAACACGCGCTTCCAGAGCGCACAGACCATACACTGGTCGGGCAGGTTTTATGATTGGAGATATGTTCTAATCATCGCTCAGAGAGGGATCCAAACAATACCTATCATTATTATTGTAGCAAATTTGTAATAGTTATCGTTGTAGTGTAGACACTTTCATTCATTTGAATTGGAAGGTTTTTTGTTTTTTTTATTGTTATAGTTTCCAGTGGAGATGAGCCTTAACATCAACTAAGAGGGTTTGTTTGTTCTGGGAGGCACTTAATGGTTAATGACAGTCTTGTCCCTCCCCTGTAGTAAAATAATGAATATATTCAAGCACCCATACATGTCACTCAAAAACCTTACTGCTGTGAAGCAATCAGCTCTGCAGTATCCCTGCATGTCTGTGATCTGGCAACTGTGTAGAAATAGAGGACCTTCTGTTCTTGAAGCTTGCATTTACATTTTAGGCATTTAGTAGACACTCTTATCCAGAGCAACGTACGCAGTTTACATCTCTTAACATACAATTCATTTATACAGCTGGATACTGAAAAATAAGAACTTTGCTTTACGGTACAATGGCAGTGCCCCTACCCGGAAATTGAACCTGCGACCTCTGGGTTACAAGCCCAGCTCCCCAACCACTATACTATACTGCCACTGCTTGCAGCAGTGAATTAGCACCTGCCCTTTGCTAAGCCAACTGAAAGCGCAATACAGACATGTTCGGCAGACATGTTAGCAAACAGCAGCAAAGCAGCCAAAACCAATTGTGTTGCCCGGTGGGGATGTAGAAAGGATGAGGTTAATGGTGGCTATCACTGCTTTAGTGGTATTGTTTAGTTCTGTACTTAGTTTACTGCAGAGCACAGTGTATTTGACAAGCTCAGAGAAGTGCATCTGTGCAGCTGCTGTCAGATGCTGTATGCTCTGTCACTGTCACTCGGGAAAACTCACCTGAGGTATGATGGAGCTACTATATTCTACCTGTAACCCACAGATTTTTAACCAATCATTGGGTTTTGTTGTGAAGAGCAATAACTTTTGTTTGGTTCAAACAAGTCAATAGTTCCATATGTATATATATAAATATTATTATTTTTCATTTTTTTCATTCGTTTCAGATTTTTTCCCATTTTTCTCCCAATTTAGTGGCCAATTATATCCTCTCTTCATTTTGATTTGCCCTCTCCACACGAGTTTGCCGCTTGTCTTAACGAGGCAAGCTAATTCTCAGAGGGCAGCGAAGTCCGCTTCCTTCGAGATGGAATTCGCCCACCCACATTCTGGAGACACCCTTACGTGCTTCACGGTGAACTCGAGCCAGCTCACCCTCCCCTCTCCCCCTGGGGCAGACAGCCAAACGGCCAGGGCCGGTCTGGCAGAGACGGGTCTCGAACCGCGTCACTGATAGGCAGCGCACTGATATCGGACCAGCCAAGATACTGTATGTGTGCGTTAGACCGCTACACTATCCACTGCTGCTCCATTTATTTTTGGTGTCATGATGCCTCATTCTCCCATCAATAACCATAGGTCAGGTCCAGGCTTGTAGGAATAAAATAATAATTTGAATTTAAATGTCTCACCTCCACTACATATCTGAGTATTTCCTCATAAAAGCACATCCTGTGAGAAAATCTGATATAATTTTGCCACATCACTGTTATTGGTGTATTCATTTATTGATGTACAAATTTTTCACTTGATAAATCTTGCCAATGTACTGTAATAGCCTACCTTCAGATCCCTCAGGCAAAGTGATTTAATATGAAGGTTTTGGTTTGAAATGAAACACCCCCAATTTTATTCTAAATGTACTTGTACCTAACTTTTAAGTTGTAGTTTGTATAAAAAAAATCCCCTGCCTGTGGGATTAATTTTCAGAGCAATCTTGAAATGTAACTCGAAAAAAGTATGATGACTGTAATATTAGGCTATACTTTTAAACGGTGGCTTGGTAGGCAAGATGAAGAAAGTGTTTCTTGGTAGCTTCAAAAGTACTACAAATGCTAAGAAATTTCACATAATATCTTCTACATAATTTCAAATTAAAAATGGGTTAATCGACAAATTGATACAAAGCAATCAGAGTTAGGTAGCTTACAGGCTGTTGGGGAAGTTGGTCTTACATATTTGTCCAGCAGAGAAATTTGAAAAAGAAAGAAGATCCCATATCATTTCAACATTCACATACAACCTAATAAAAAAAAAAAAAAAGACTTCATACGCAGTGACAGTTTGAAAGTTGAAGGTGAAATCAATGAAAGAATTGTTTAATTGCTGTCATACATCTGCGTTCAAAATGTCTCCCATCTTGGGATCATTGCAAGGACCAGGATCAAGATCATTGCAAGATCATTGCACGGGCCAGGAGTTCACCCCTCTGTGAATCAGCCTTTATTATATCAGTACAATTTGAGCAGATGGGGGGAGAAACAGAGCGTCTCTTTGATGTGCAGCCATAGCAAAGATTAAAGCTGGCAGGGTATCCTACTTTTCTTCCGCCAAGAGTTTATCTGTGAGAAGTGTGGGTGGATGTGTCCAGCTGAAAGTCAGAGATGAGGGGGATGTGAGGTCAGGCCACAGAGCTGGAGGATTTTCACTGCGCACTGGAGAAAGTTAAGAAGACAAGGAATAGTATGGCAGTGGTGAAAGGTCAGAGGTCAGGGAATTACATAGTGTGGCAGTGGTGAAGGAACCAAACTTATAAACAGACAGTTGCAGGTTTGAGCCGCAGGTGGAGAAATGTCATTGCACCCTTGAGCAAGGAGGTACCGTGCCTTACCTGAATTGTATCAATATATATCAACCTTATATTGATATTGTAATAGATATCAATCTTAGTAAAGTTATAATATGGGTCATTCCATGTGAAATCAATGTGAAATTAGCATGGTGTTTTTCGATTTTTCTGAAATTTGGAATAAGGAAACTGCTTGTAGAGAAAGTATACATATACAGTATATCTCATATGTGAATCTAAAATTATTGTTGAGATGTTTATTCTAAGTATGAATCATTGGAATAATACATTGCATTGAGTTCCAAAACATTAGTATGTAAGATATGTTAACAATGTATGAATATGGATTTATTGATTTTGTAGAATAATAACCAAAATATTTCAAAAATAACATTTTGGATTTTTCCCACTATTTATATACTGTCCTGAATATAAAGTATAATATGAGCACAAAAAATACATATTTGAAATACACCTAATACTATTTTATAAAGTATGTTTTTATAGCGCCTAAATTGTACTGTTTTTCAGACAAAATGATTGACAGTCAATACAAATTGCAATTATCTTTGTCAGGTTCACTCTTAGATGTGTTCTCATAGTCAGTAAAAAAAGGACAATTAGTGGCCTGTAGATCATTAGTCTCAAATTCACGCAGATAAACTCTACTGCAGACAAAGGTCCCTCACTCCTTGTGATTACCCCCCGGGGTGGACAGTTTAACAGTATCTAGTAAAGATGTTTTACTTATGTGTGATTTCCCCATTTATATTCACTTCCTGAGACCTATTAAAAGGTTTGATCCCATCCTTTGTGATCCTACTGCTGCACGTGCTCTGCTCAACAAATGAGCTTTTCTGAGACTATTCAAACTTAGATCAATTTAAGAGCTCCGTGAGGGATTACTCGTTTGTAACATTGTGTGCACAGGAATGAGTCATGATGTTTGAGCTGACAATACTGAGAGAGCGAGAGATTAATGCAGGGTTTAAAATGTTTAAAATATAGCACAAATGGCTTTGGGCTGTGTCCATACACTAATTTAGTTTTTTTTCCTCCATTATTTGCTTCTTTTTTAAGGCCTGTAGGTGTTTAAATTGTCATGTGACATCTGATGTCAGTGCATGGCACAACAATGTCTGAAATGAAAAGATTATGCAGATGTATTTAATCTGCTGTTGTGGTATTTAGATTACATTATGAATATTTAATTTAGAATAAACTCATATTTTCTGGAGGTGGTATGCCTGCTGTGTGTGCTCAAAGGAACTTAAAGCTGATGGGAAAAGAAGCATTATGTTGATTAAGGTACATGCGGCTGCAGAATATGGAATACAACAGTTGCAGAATATGGAATACAACTGTTGCAAAGACATTATTTTAACCATATGATATGCATGAGACTAGCGATAGGAATTTACCAACAAAAAGCAAATAAAAATGATGTTTTGTGCTGTTGAAATACACTAATGCATCCCTGTTAGCTCCAAGACATGACAAGCAATAGCCCTGTGTTGTCCTTTCTTTTTTCAGCATCCACCAACTGATAAATGCACTTTTATTTCAAATTCACCTAGTTGCAAAGCTTTGCAGAAATAACTAGGTGACAGTTCGGGAAGAACAAATTGTTGGAATTATTACTAATTATTATATTAAGTTATCATCAGTATAATCAGAAGAGTTATGTTGATTAATGCACACTGTGGTTGTAGAATATGGAATAGCACTGTTCCAAATGTATTGTTTTAATCATATAACATGCAGGTGACACTTTTAAATGCAGCATTGCGTTACAAAATAAGCCATGGCTTCCCATGCATAGCTACTGGCAACTGGGACTTGAACAAATTGCTTCAACATAGCGCGTGTACATAAGAATGATTTGAGTGACACTGGCGAGCGGAGCAACTGGTTTGGGGGGTTATTTTTAATGTCTATAGTTACGTGACATCCCCTTTCACTTATCATCATCCCTCCCCCCCCGGCGCTTCTATCCGGTTGCGGGTCCTCTCCTGCGCGTCCACCGCGTCTCCTTCAAAAAAGCGCAACCGCTCGTTTGCCTAGCAGTGCGCGCGCGTGCCCGAGTCTGAGTGCGCTTGCAGCAGTTCCCAGGTGTAAAGAGAGAACGAAAAAGACGGAGAGCACAATGATGGCGACCGCTGCGGAGGAGATCTGCCAGAGCAGTCCCAGTTCTGAAAACAATGTTCCGACTCTGTCTTTTAAAATCACAAGGAAAAACCAGGACAGACCCTGGAAATTGAGGTTTATTTACCTGCAGTGCTGTGAGTACCGGAGAGAGCGCGTTTTACGCCAAACCGACGTTTTCATTTAGCCTTACACGGTAGCCACCTGCTAGCCGTGGTATTTACATATTTGCATCAGCGTACATATACCTTCAGTTTGATTTGGTCTAGCGATAGGAATTTACCCACGGAAAACAAATAAAGAATATCGTTTTGTGTTAGATGAAATACACGAATGCTTCCCCGTTAGCTCCAATACATGGCAAGCAATAGCCCTGTGTTGTACTGTCCCGTTTCCGCATCCACCAAGCAGGTAAATGCACTGGCACGTTTATTTCAAATCCACCTAGTTGCAAAGGTGTTGAGAGATAACTATGTGCCAGTTCGGGAAGTACAATACATTGGAATCAAGTTAGAATCAGTAATGCAATATGTAGCACAAGACTTGAGGATAGAACGACCATTTTGAAACGAAAACGTCGTTTAACGCCATACGTGAAGATGGGACGTCGTGATGTTTGAAATCATGTGATGCCCCGACCGACTTCTGGAATCAGCTTTTAATTGTGCCACTATATTTATTGATTTTAACCAAGTAAAACAACATCGAGTCGATACATGCTTTTGGTACTACAGCCCAAGGACTGATGAGAAATACAATTTTAATGAGCAGCATTAGATGATGCTAATTTGGTCAATTGTACCGATTAACGATTGTAATTAGTGTAAGATGAATGGCAGGTTTCACTTTCCATGTATTTTGGAAAAAGTTGATCTACTTTTCCATTTAGCCTAATTGTATTATTTGTCATAGCTGTGGATATCTGTAAAGCAGGAATTCACTGGTTTATTTTGATGGGCAACAAGTACAGGTACAATGTTGGCTCCATGCACAATAAAGAACATGTTTTAGCCTCCCTATCTCTATAAAACAAAATGGTCTAGTCACTAGTTCTTTATGAGAATGCTTGATTTGTTGAAAAAAAAAAAAAAAAATGCTGGCAGCGAGATTCACAGTTTTAGTTGAACTGATAAAACATTTGACCCACTGAATACAAACCCAGTAACGCACGTTTTGATAGCATTTTGTACCTGCTATCTGCTATCACTGTAATCATCATCATCGCCACAAATTTCATAACGTCTTCACAGCTGTGTTGACAAATCACTCGGCTTTACTGAAATGCATTCTCACACCATGCATTTCACTTCCTGCACCCTGCCCATGTTTCCATATGTTGTGTGGGTCCGTCTCAGAGACAGTGTAGAGAACAATGGGATGAAGTTCTTACTGCCTTAATCTGTGTGGCCGGCATCCCACAACACAGTGCACAATTTGAAACGCGAGCCAATAAATAACTCTCAGATTGTCTGTGCCGCGTCAATTGTAATCTCAACATTTTTCCCCAGTTCTTCAGGGCAACTTCTCAACTGTGAAAGGCTGAAAGATTTGTCAGCCTCAGTGTTTTCATCTTTTCGGATCAGAAATAACCTTGCCCTGTAATAAACAGCATTATGAAAGATTCCTATCTGTACACAGTTCACAAATAGCCTGCAGCAACCCTACAGAAAACTTGAATTGTTTTATTAAAGTCTGTGTTTCACAGACACATTATGTATTTGGAAAAGAAAGTAGTTATTTAAAGTTTCTAATTCTAAATAATATTAAGCCCCTGAATATTTTAAATAACAAAAAATGAAAGTTGTTTACTGTGTTAACAAAAATATTATATCTAGGGGGAAAAATCACTAGAAAAGGCCATTTCACAAAAAGAGTACCAAAGGAACATTGGCCAAAAAATAGTTTGTTTTTTTCCACTGTTGCTAATATGTTGTGTTCAGCACTCAGAGAGGAAGTTAAAGGATCCCATAATTATAGAGTATGAACATTTAATGGTATGGCTTAATGTGTAAGAAAAAGTAACACCATGTGGAACATTGAACAAATTCAACTTTGTACAATAAATCGTTTCTAAGAACACACTTGTGGAGAGGATGGAAAATGCAAATCTGTCCTTCTGGCTTCCAGCAGAGAAAGCTCAATGGGAGGCTGTTTTATATCATCAGAAAACCATTTGGGGAAAAAAGCAAGAAGAGATTCAAATAATAGAGCAGTGGCATATGGTTACTGAGGAGCAAGTCTGGTGTTCCTCTGAAAATAATGACAGACGTGATGATGGCAGACAATGTAATGATAATAACAATAATCACACGCAACATTTGATAGAGCTCATTTTTCTTGAGATGGCAAGATGGGGAAAAATGCAGTGCTATGTTACCTGAATGCATGTTGAAAAAACAAATGGTGTACCATGGCTTTGGAATACTGTTTGTTTGGTAGGCTGACTTATTTTTAGAAGGTGTATGTGCATATGAATGGAAAGATTGTGCTTCGTATATGTAAGTAGTATGTCAGTAGATATTACAATTAGAATATTGAAAGTGCTGAAACGTCAAACGACATATGTTCTCCTCTGCCATTGATAGAATAGACTGTTGCAATGAGACATTTTTGCGCAATTAAGGTGGCTTGTTGGAAAAAAAGGTCATCAAAAGCTATGTTAATTAATGTCTGTTCAATCAAAGCTGCATTACAGTAGCACACATTTGTGGTTATGCTAGTATGAAAGCATTAATTAGCTGGCAGCACAAGATGTCCATTACCGCGCTAATCTATTTGTGGTAACATTGATTGGACACTTGTTAGGGAAAGCACTTCTAAACTACAATCAAGCCCTGGCCAACCTTACATGGACCCTTATTCTCAATTTGTGTTCATGGGATATTATATCATTATTATATTGATATTATAAGGGATACTCTTGTGTGCAAAATGAAAGGGTCCCACTCAGTGTGTATTATATTATTCGTTTAGTATATGCCTACATAGCGGCGCCTGAAACAGCGTTTTCCATCATCATTAAAAAGCACGAAATGATGGAATTTTGTGTGGAGGAATGGTGTTGGTGTCCCCCCAGTAGACTCCCAGACACTTGTAGAATTTATGCCAAGGCGCATTGAAGCAGTTCTGGCGGCTCACAGTGGCCCAACACCCTATTAAGACACTATACGTTGGTGTTTCTTTTATTTTGGGAGAGGGCGAAAGATTCAACAATAAGTGCACTGGAACAGGTCGAAAGGATGCTCTGCAGAAACATTTATCATTCAAACATTTTCATCACATTTCGAGGCTGTCCTGCATTTCCATTGTGGCAATGTTGATCTCGGAACACCCTCTTTGCAGCATGTATTCACAGTTACCGAAACATAGTCACAGACCCATTAATCACTGCAGCTGGGGAAAGGCATTGCTGAGAAGCACGATCTGCAGCAGGAGTTCCACAGCAGATAAATGGCGTTTGTCAGAATGACACTTGTGACTTGGAGGAAAGCCAGCGGAGCTGATATCTATGTCATTAAAGCTTTATTACAGTCACTTTGCAGCTTCAGGTCGAGTTGCGATCAATCATCTTGTCTGTCAGTACCGGTGTAATTTAAAATTTCTTTAATTACAAGCTTCAAAAGCACAGCGTTCAGCACTGGAGAATACATAACCCAAAAATGTGCAGTCCGGTTGATTTGATGCCATGAGATTAAATGTACAAAATATATGGCTGGTTCTTAGTTATTCAGGGAACGGAAGCAAAGAGCATATTGGAGTAGTTTTGTAGAAAAGGAAAAATTGAGGAGATTCAGAGCTTACTATTTTTACTCTCTTTGGAGTGCACTGTAGTTTAGGCCTGTACTGCATTTCAAAGAAAAGTCTACTTTATGTAAAGTTTTTTAATTAGTCATGGCCACCCTGCCTTGCTCAGTTCATGAACATTAACAATATAACTATTGTATGCTTGAAAAAAAAAAAAAGGGGAAATTATATTATTATATACTAATACAATTGCTCAGAGAAAAATATTTTGTTGAAAGAGTGCATCTTACTTCCATGATTAGCAAATAATATATATATATTTTTTTTTTTTTTTGATTGGCCACTATAGAGGCATTTTTTCTGGCAACCCTTCCATAAAGTGTATTGGCATGGCATCTGATGGTAGATTTGGAGACTTTGTGTCCCCAAGATGCAACCAATTTTTATAGATCTCCAACTGTGGACCTTGGATATTGTTTGCCTCCCAAACCACTGTGTGTGGGGGCAAGATTCACTTGTGTCCTCTTGTGTCACTTGTGTGACAGGTTTACCACTGTTACTGTGGTTTAAAACTTAAATGATTGACATACGAGTGGAAAGTGGTATCTTTCTATTTTTATTTGTTTGTAACCATCTCCTGATTATTGAAAACCCTTTGTCTTGTTATTTTCCTTTCCTCATGGTGATGGATGAAAAATGTATTTTACATGTGCATTACCTTATTTTTATACCCCAGTGAAACGGGAAGCCATGGGAGGCAACAAGTTTAGGTTACCAGAAACTGAAAAAGAATGTTAATTTTTTGGCAGTGGGTAATTTCCTACACCATCAAGAGGCACTTGTAAACTGGAGGAAACTCTGACAGGAAGAGGTCTGGTAGACCCAAAGCCACAACAAAATCAAAGACAAAGACAAGTTTCAAGTTTTATTGTCAAAAGTCAACACGGTGAAGCTTGCATGATAGACTATGTTTTTAAACTATGGCATAAATAAAATTGCTAAAAACAGAATTAAACTATAAGTATACATTAAACATAAATAAAAAATTAAAGCTAAAAAACAGCAAAAATGTACCAAGCAAAATAGATTTAAACAGTACCAATTATAATTATTAACACAAATTTAATTGGGAAAAATACAGTACAGAATAGTGCAAGTTGGATATGAAGTCTTAGTTTCAACAGCTGTGAAGAGAAGACTTCAAGCACAGCTTAACACTGGCGAAGTAAGGAAGGTTTTTGAAGAGAAGACAGCTGCAGGTTTGACAGGTCAAGTGGCAGTAAGAAAGCCATTGCTAAGCTGACAAAATAAGAAAAAGAGGCTTGCCTGGGCCATGAAGCACCGCCAGTGGACTACTGAAGACTGGAAGAAATCTTGAAATTTTGAAAGGATTTTGTATGCCGTCGATTAGGCAAAAGGATGGTTCCTCAGTGTCTGACGACTTGGCGACTTGCACAGAGTGACTGTTAACCCACGTTAACCCATTACTTGTTCCCTGAAAAGGGCCTTTTTAAAAATATTTTTTTAATAACTAATTTACATTATTTTTCAGTTTGGGAACCTAAACTTTTTCTTTTAACCTCTGGCAGTTTACCGCTTACCTTTGTACCATTTCACGTTATTCACTGGACTTGAACTGCTTAAATTTCAGTAAAAACTGGAAAATGGGGGTGTTCTAAAACTTTTGACCGGTAGTGTATATACAGTGAGCACCATAATTCATTGGACAGTGCCACATGTTTTCTTATTTTAGTTCTGTACTCTAGCACTTGGAGATTGAAAAGGTACAATGACAATGAGGTTGAAGTGCAGACTGTCAGCTTCAATTTGAGGGTATTTTCATCCATCGAATGAACCGTTTCGACATTATAGAACCTTTTGTACATAGTCCCCCCATTTTCAGGCACCATCATTCATTGCACAGTTTAACATAATGATATACGCCATTTAGCAGACGCTTTTATCCAAAGCGACTTACAGTAGTGAATGCATACATTTTCAGTATATGTGGCCCCAGTGGGGATTGAACCCACAACCTAAGCGTTGCCAACGCTGTGCTCTACCAACTGAGCCACAGAGAACCACATAATGTAGAATAAAGTAATCATTTTTAATATTTGGTCGCATATCCTTTGCATGCAATGACTGCTTGAAGTCTGCGATGCATAGACATCACCAGATGCTGGGTATCTTCCCTGGTGATGCTCTGCCAGGCCTGTACTGCACCCATCTTCAGTTCCTGCTTGTTTCGGGGACTTTTTGCCTTCAGTCTCCTCTTCAGCATGTAAAATGCATGTTCAATTGGATTCAGATCCGGTGATTGACTTGGCCAGTCAAGGATTTTCCACTTTTTGGCTGTCAAAAACCCCTTCGTTGCTTTAGCAGTATGTTTCGGGTCATTGTCTTGTTGCATAATGAAGTGCCATCCAATGAGTTTGGAGGCATTTGGTTTTATCTGAGCAGATAAAATATTTCTGTAGACTTCAGAATCCATTGTTCTACTTCTGTCTGCAGTCACATCATCGATGAAGACAAGTGAGCCTGTTCCACTGGCAGCCATACAGGCCCAAGCCATAACATCCCCTCCACCATATTTCATGGATGAGGTGGTATGCTTTGGATCATGGACATTTCCTTTTTTTCTCTCCACACTTTCCTCTTTCCATCACTCTGGTACATGTTATTCTTTGTCTCATCTGTCCACAAGACTTTGTTCCAGAACTCTTGGGGCTCTTTTAGGTGCTTTTTAACAAACTGTAATCTCGCCTTTCTGTTCCCCAGGCTTATCAGTGGCTTGCATCTTGTAGTGTACCCTCTGTAGTCCTGCTGGTGTAGTCTTCTATGTATGGTAGACTTTGACACATCTACACCTGTATCCAAGAGAGTGTTTTTGATCTGTTGGGCTGTTGACAGGGGGGTTTTCTTCACCATAGAGAGTATTCTCTGGTCATCCACTGCAGTGGTCTTCCTCGGTCTATCGGGTCTTTTGACATAATTGAGTTCACCAGTTGTTTTTTTCTTGTTAATGATGAACCTTATGAGTCTTATGACGGCCAGCTTAATTTGCATCGACACTGCTGTCTTCCTCATGTTGTCACACCCCAACAACAATCTCCAAAGGCAATTGCAAAGTCTAGAATCAAGACTAGACATCAACAGCTCTCTTCTGCATTCACTAACGACACAAATGAATACACCTGCCTAACAAAACACATCTGTATATAACCATGAGTGGCCAGAATAATTCTCGGGTGGCATTTTTCAGTACCAAAAAATTAATAAGGTAACCTGGGCTGGCTGAAGTTACTCATCCAGACCCCTGCTGCAGGCTCATTATCTCCTTACTGGGGGTGCGCTGTGTCCGGAGGGACCTGGCATTGTTCTGAAGCAGATCCGATCACCGATTCAGCTCCATGCAAATGAGCACAACCGGGCCCAAACCAGCTAGCAAAAAAGCATCTGAAATATTTATGAACCAGTCCCAGCATTTTATTTATTTATTGCATTTTATTTTTTTCCCCAAAAATGGATACTCTCCGTCTACTCATTTATTATTTTTGTTCCCCCTTGTAATGAGGGAATGAGGAGTTGTACAGAACATACAGTGAAAATGTGAATTTCAGCAGTGGTACTTGGCATATGACGATGTTTTATGTTTGTCCTAAGACTTCAGTGCCACGCACACCTCTCATCCCTGTTCAGTATTAGCCACCATATGCACTGTACACCCACATCGCTCATAATTCTGATGCTGATAATGTTCAGGTGGTAGCCTGGGAAGGTCGGGCCCGCGTATACCTGATGTGCTTGTTGTAAAAGCCCTGCTATGTTTGCGTTGAGTGACTGTAATCCAATCTGAACTTCTGCCCCTTTGACTTTAGAGACATGTTAATTATCCTCTATCCTTTCAGCCTCTTCCCACATGCCCCCCTTGCCCAGTCTTCCCAATTTATCTGTGAGCAGCTCCTGACAGAGCGGACTGCGGTGGAGGTGAGCTGTATCAGGTGCCAGAACACCTGACATTTCTCAACAGTCGCCCAGAGTTTCATTTATATTTTCCTCTCATTTGTCTGATCACAAGCCAGTTTCTGTCACTTAGAGCCACATTAGCCTTATCGGTACTGACACCAGGACAGATATTATACAGAATACCTGCAGGAAATGTGTGTATCCCGCTACAATGGCTATTTTTACACATCCTTCAATCTGTGTAATTTTAAATTCAGGCTTTGCGCAC
The DNA here is from genome assembly GCA_029706075.1 of Aldrovandia affinis. Lineage (NCBI taxonomy): Eukaryota > Metazoa > Chordata > Actinopteri > Notacanthiformes > Halosauridae > Aldrovandia > Aldrovandia affinis. The sequence goes on from JAINUG010000001.1 coordinate 13,707,171, forward strand.
TGCTCAAACTGAGGCAAACTCTGATATCTGTGACTCTTGTGCATACAGTCGTGCATTTCAGCTTCTGTTCTCTCATCTTAAACCCCAGCCGTTTTTCTGTTTTTAATATATCTCTCCCTGCGTGTTTTTTTCTTCTAAAAGTGAATACTCCCTATTTTAAGGAGAAGAGTGGGGCCATCACTTATTTACCTTTATGGCATTATTTCAAAGCTGTTGTCGCTGAATGATGTACGTGTATTGTATAATCCGATCTTCAGTGTGAGTGTGTTTTTTTGGGCGTTGGTGTGATTTACAGCACACTGCTTGTGCACGTTCTTTTGTTCTTCATCCGGTGAATTTTGACTGCCTAATGTTATTTATGCAGCCATTACTAATCCCATCAAATGTATTTCTGCTGTTATGGAAATGAGACACAATTTGCAAGCACTTTAAAGTTCTTTCTCATTTATTTATTTGCTTTTTTTCGCTTTTGAGTCACACGTTTCTCTTGCGTCTGCTGCTGCTTCTCATTTCCATGCACAAAGTTAATCAAGAAGCATCTTATTAATGTGCATCAGAGCCGCACGACGTTGTCCTTGTAATTGGGTCAGCCGCGATGGCATCGGCGAGGAAGGCGCTCCCCCAGAGGGCTGTGTGTGCCTCAGCAGGCCTGTGAAGGCCTTATTTCCTGTCACAGGCTGTGTTGCTTAGCGCCCAGCAGGAGAGGCCATGGTGTGGCCAGGCCAGGAGACCCCGGGATGTGTGCAGTACAGGTCATAATTGCTAGAAGGGTGTTGTGAGTATATGCAAAAATAATCCAAAACCAGGGCCAGGCAGCTTCCACAATCAAAAGACAAGGACTAAGGTGGCCTCTGTCCTGTCCTACCCATGCCAGTCCAGTCTTAAGGCCACTGCTGAGGGCCTGGCCTTGTTCTTCTATTTCAGGAGCAGTTTGTTTAATTAAGAGAGACAAGAAATGTCGAAAATTCCAAAGGAAAGAAAAACAAAAACAAAAAAAATTGTTGATGTTGCAAGACTGCCATTAATCTTTCTTTTTCCAAACCTCCCGATTCCAAATCCTCATCTCCCTCTCCACACCTCCAAGTGGGGTCAGGCTCTGGCCAGGAGTCCCGTTCAGGGATGGCGTTTGGCCGTTCAGCCCCAGGAGGAGGGGGGAGGGAAGCCTGCATGAGTTCAGCCCATGCAAGGGATTCTGTCTGTGTCTGTGTGTGTGTGTGTGTGTGTGTGTGTGTGTGTGTGTGTGTGTATGTGTGTGTCTGTGTGTGTGTGTGTGTGTGTGTGTGAGTGAGTTATGGTCGATGGCTTGGCGAGTTCTATTTCAGAAGAGACGGTTCTGTTTGCCTTTGAGTTGTGGCGGTGAAATCGCAGCACGGAAAGGGATAGTTGACATAGACAAGGGTATAATTGGCCACCGAATTGAGAGAGAAACCGGCGTCCCCCACTTACTTTTAAATCAACTTTGCACCCAGCCACCTGCTGTCATCAGAGAAATGTCCTGAGGAAAAGCTCTAGTTTGGGGTGGGAGGGGGTATTGAAACTGCTGGGGCTGTACCATACCACCCTGAGAATGTTGAGGAAAATAATCACAGAAAGAAGTGTGCTGATGACTTGGGATGATGACTCCCAACAAATGGCACTATGAAACGAGTCAGCCTTATAAAAAGCAGCAACTGTCAAGGCAGAGGCATTTTAATGGTCTAGATTCAATATGATGGACCTATCTTAAATAAGGGCAATTGCAATTCAATTTGACAGGACTTAAGTTCAATCAGGAGTCAATCAAACCAACCGTATCCTCATAAGGATCTGCCTTATGCTCATAAGGACTGAAAATTCAGGATGTGGGAAAAGGTGTGGCCTGAAATCTGAGGGGTGTCTGGGCAAGAGGCGTGAGCCACATAATAAACTCATCTTTTTTTTTCTTCTTTTTTTTCTCCAAATCATCATAATATTTGACCTAATATGGGGTGCTCATGTTGTTTGAATTAAAGCAAAGCAGGCATACAACACAATGACCTTGGACCAACAATCACTACAATACAGATATAATAATACTGCAATGACATGACACTTTTTGTTGCCAAGTTAACTTGAACTCGAGCAGGAACCCCTGTATGTGGATTATTCTGCATAAAGATAAATTCTGACATTTTTTAGAAAATCAACCATAGCTACTGCATAGGGAAAAAAAAGAATATATCAAATAATATAACCTGATAGTGATTGTCTCACTGTTGAAACCTATTATATTAAATCAAATAACTATATTGTACATGTAGGATAAGTGAGCACTTTTAATACGTAATACCACTTGTGTTCTGTATTCAGAGTGCTGAACTTTAAACAAGGGCATTTGACTGTTAAGGCTACTGGAAATAGGAAATAGACCATTTTTATTCAAACTTCACTGTTCCGACATGAACATGAACATCTCTAAATGAACCAGTGTTCATGGATCCACATGTCTCTCATCAACAAAATATCTCACTCGTGGGTGAAAATGAAAACTATAAAATAAATCCATTTTTGTGCTTATACATATAGATGTGTGATTTGAAGGTTGTCGATGTCCAGCTGAGAAACTGCCCAAGGCTACCACAGTGTGTCTGCCTCTCTGGTTTGGCCCTCTTGTCTCTGCCGGTGTATATCTGTCTTTAGAAATGGGCTTATAAAACCTGTTCTGAGCTATCGGTCTAGAAACATGGTGTATCTGAAGCCTTAATACAACCTCAATAACTTTTCACAGCCAGTAAGAATCCAAACTATAGAGTAGTGTGCTTCAGTTGTGTGTTGACAAAGTCTTTGCCTCTGCTATTGTACTTCTTGTCTTAACCATACACTGCTTTTATTTTAGATTTCATCTCCATTGCAACAATTCTGGGAACTGGAATTTTGGGTGAGTCACATTTGAATGATTAATCTTCTGTCTTAATGTGCAGTTTCCGCGCAGCTTAAGCATGGTGTCATTTTAATAAGCAAAGCGATACATTGATACAGACGTTATCATCAAGGTTGTCTGGAAGCCATAACTTGGAATGGCTTTGTAGTTATTGGCGTTTACCTTGCCATCTAAGGGGTTGAGTGGACCTACACCATGCCAGGAAAGTGCACCCGACACCATAACAGAGCCTCCAGAACCCTTCATTTACTCAAGTGATTCCTTTATTTTGGCAGTTACTTGTATGTAATGAACTGAACAGGCCATTCTGTCCATCTAGGCATTTATGCTCGCCATCTATTGCGGAAATGTTGGGAATACTTTATTTTGGCAGTTACCTATATAATTAATTGAGCAAATAAACAGAAAAGCATTCAGCATTTTCATGAATTGTGCATCGCAGCAGAGTCTGAGTTTCGGTTCCCAGCGGTGCCCTCATACCCAGGGAAATAGCACCGTATTATGTGTCTGAAATATTAAAATCACCAAGTTATGGTGTCCTGTCAAGTATGTAAAAGTGAAATGGGCTGTGAATCTTTGCACCTGAATCACACAGATGAAACATTGCAGATTTGATGCTGCCCCATCGCTCCAATGGAGTCGCCGGCTCTCCTAATCAACCACTTTCTGAAAATGACAATTTATATGGCGGCAGAAAGGAGACGTGGTGATGTGTGTACACAGGTACATTATGAAAGAGGGAAACAGTCTGAACGAAATTAATAAACTGATTTCTTCCAGAATTTGGTCCAATATTGTCATCTAAAAATGATTTATCCTGGAGTTTATGAGCTGGAGAGTAATTCATATACTTTTATAAAATACTCATGGCAATAACATGGTGCATTGAATTTTACATTTCTGTCTTTGGCACTGATACAGTACTTCTTCAAATATAGACTACTCAAAATCTCTACTCTATCGCTTTTATGCTTTTGTATTTCCATTATGTTGAAATAACAGCAATTGACTTATTTTACCTGCTGTTCAGACTTTCCCTATAAAGTTAAACCGTTTTAAACTGTTCAGGACTGTTTTCAAGACAGAGTTACATTTAGTCCAGTCACCACGTTACTGTGATTTATGGTTATCACAAGTCACTTGAAATGTACACTTACTGTATCTTTTGTGACACCAAAGATTTGATATGATACAGAAGCAGCCCTACAAACGTGACTGTGTTGTAATTGGAGGGTTTGATACCGGACTGTTTGTGATTGGAGGGTTTGATACAGGAATATGTTTGTGATTGGAGGTTTTGATATGGCGTACTGTTCTTCCAGGACTCCCTGTCACAGTGGCACATGCCGGGCTGCTCCCTTTCCTGGTGTCCTTCATCATCGGCTTCTTCATCCAGGTGAGATTGCTTGGAGAGGCGCATCTAATTTGGGGGCAGGAGCTGAATATTAGCCTTTGGCTATAAACATTTAGTGCAATGCATCTTAATGGTTGTTTTTTTAACATTATAACTATTCTTTTTGCCAAGTCCCCAGAAATATACCAAATACAAATACAAAATACCATTTTACCTAAAGCTAGTCCATACATCTTCCACACAGTAAAATGTTCAGTGTTAATTCAACTTTGTGAATTGTGCTCTATCAGAGTAAAATGTATTCTTTCAGAGAGGAATGCACGCTCAGATGTACATCCTGCACGTCTCCACAAGTGACAACATAGGAAAAAATACGTTTAATTAAAGGCAGTTTGATTATAAATGGGCCCTTGGTTATTGGAGAATTCAGGCTATCAGTGTACAGGTGAATAATGTCCTTCATAAAGAGCGTTTTCAAGTCGTCTATCATGCAATCAGAGCTATTACATTTGTGTATTAACTGTGCCCACTGTGGAGCAAGCCGCAATTCTCATCTGAATTATTACACTGGAAACACCTGGCTACTGGTAAAAGGCTTTATCTCCATCTTATCGTCCTTCAAATAGCTCTTTTCCCCTGATGTAAATACATTTTTCACTTGAACTCCCCTCAGTGATTGAAACGTGTAAAGATTCACTGACTAAACACAAGCTTATGTATTTTTTTTAACAGCTGGGCTAGCATTTAGAAAGTCATCTGCTGCCGTTTTCACAGCAAATAAATCTCTGGCTATTAACGTTCTTGTCACCAGGGTACACTGCTGTATACCTGAGTGCACACTTGTTCATATACACACACACACACACACACACACACACACACACATACACACACACATACACGCACACAAACCCGAGTCAACCTTGAGGCAAGCCTGCTGCTGCATCATGAAGTCACCACTGCATATTTCAGTAATCTCATATGGCCTTCTCTTGACCCAACACTAATGGCCCTACCTTCAAATATAACAGACTTGCAGGTAAGATTTATTGTTCGTTCTGACAGTGTCATGTGCAAACTTGTAAGGAGGAATGGTCATAATACCTGAACACAAGGCAGGTTCTTTCTTCCGTCTCAGTGGGAAACTGAAGCAGCAAGCTGTTGGTCCTATTCATGTTGATACTCAATCATGATTCCATCTGCAAATCCTTTAAAGTAGACCTGATAATTGCACTGGAATGATGTCCGATTTTTGGGGTTTCCAGCTGTTCAGTGTTCAGTAGTGTAGCATAAAACAAGACATGCAAATTGTGCCAACAAAATAATATAATCGTTTTGTAAATATTGGGAAGATTATGGACTAGTAATGATCATCTTTAGCCAGTCCTTTAAATTGCCTTTACGCACGTTGTTCTGAAGGCCTATTGCAGCTATATATTCGTAGAAATTACATGCTACGTAAAGATTTCATTTTAAATTATAGTTTTTTTAAAACATTTATTTATGATTCTGTTTGTCTCCCAATTTGGTGGCCAATTGTACCTTCTATTGATTGAACTACCCCCCTATGAGCCCGTCACCTGCAACTACAGGACTAACCACAACTCTGGGACCGGCAGTGACAAAGACGCCGAACCGTCTCCTTTGAGACGGAACTCGCTAAGGCGTCGAGTGTGAGTCCGATACACACAGAGAAGCTTTCTGTGCCTGCAGCAAGCTCGTCCCGTCTTCGCTCCCCCCTCCCCCTGGGGGCGGACCACCAATCGACAGCCCCCGAATGGGACTCCTGGCCCGAGCCGGGCTGGAAATAATGATTTAGTTGTAATAAAAATGGAGATTATTGTGTCACCCTCGCTGCTAGTCCATTAGTTTAGAATACTCGTATCTAACCCCACAGCACAGCTGTTTTGTCACGGATTATGTTAAGGTATGTCACCCAGTTTGAAATTAGCCAGGTCATTGTGCATCATTTAACGCCCAATTATCTGCAGCGTTGTGCTTTGGTACAATGCTTAAGGATGTGTTCAGTTAATGGAGCATTTCCCCACTTTGAGAGCTCCATCGTGATAAAACAATTTGTAACTTAAGGACATAATTAACTTAATTTGACACAATGTGAGGTCATTTGCAAGGCACATTTGTGAAAGGGGGGTTTGGTCTCTTAATAAAATTAAATATTCAGGGAACAAAACAAAAAATTAAAACATAATATACAGGTAACTGTCAAAGTAAAGGAAAAACCAACATAAAGTGTCTTAATAGGGCGTTGGGCCACCACGAACCCCCCAGAACAGCTTCAATGTGCCTTGGCATAGATTCTACAAGTATCTGGAACTCTGGAACTTGGAGGGGTTCAACATCATTCTTCCATGAGAAATTCTTTAATTTGTTGTTCAATTGGGTTGAGATCTGGTGACTGAGACTGCATAGAGTTTAAATCATATTCGTGCTTGTTCCCTGTGGATGGAGGATTGTCATCCTGGAAGAGACCACTCCCATCAGGATAGAAATGCTTCACCATAAGATGAAGGTGATCACTCAGAATGGCTTTGTAGTTATTGGCATTTACCTTGCTCTCTAAGGGGTTGAGTGGATCTAAACCATGCCAGGAAAATGCACCCCACACCCTAACAGAGCTGCCAGAACCCTTTATTTTGTATGTAATGAAGGGAACAGGTCATTCTGTCCATCTAGGCTCGTAATTTATGCTCTCCATCTATTACGGAAATGATGGGTAGTTTTGTGGAATATAATCAGCGGTAAACAAAGTTGTTTTGTACTTTCTGTACTTAAACGTGCCCTTTCCTCTCCTCTCCTCTCTTCTCTCTCCTCTCCAGGGTCTGCTCATTTACCTGTTTGTTGATCTGCTGCAGAGATGCAGAGTGGCCCAAATGGAGCCTTTGACGGTAGGTGAAAACTGTATAATGCAGTTTTGAGCCAATTTCAAACTTTCATGTCATTAACTTACTAATTGCCATCAACAATGTCAGAGTATATTGTACTACTGTGGAGATACACATATACAGGTAAGTGCCAAAATAAAGGCAACGCAAATGAGGCATTCTTTAAACGGGTGCAGTACCACAGTGTCCTCCCTGGCCATCCCCTTTCCAATGAGCCCCAACACCTGCTGAGACTCTCCTTGTCCAGGCTGTTTAGGGATGTTTTTAAGAATGGCGTGTGACAAAAAAAACTATACGTGGTGAAAGTCCCATCTATGAGGAAATAGGGGGCAGACTTCCCCAAGCTTAAATTCCCCACAGAGGGAAATACACATCAGTTGGTTAGCTACTGATCTCATGCATCTAGAAGTGTGCTGGCAGTTATTCCACAGGGTGTTTTGAGTTTCCCACAATGGCAATGCAGGACAGCATCAAAATGTGATGAAAATGTTTGAATGATAAATGCTTCCATTTTCCAAATGTTTCCAATGTTACACCCCTGCATGTATTGTTTTGCACACTGGTTATCACCTTGATCTTTCTCCTGTTTAGTGCAGTCTTACTGACTGAGTGGACCCCATACTTCACCTTCATACAGCACAATAGGCTGGATGACACTGTCAGAGATGTCTAATGGCCTCCTCCTCTGCATTAAAACAGCATCATGCCCAAATGCTACTTGTTTCTGTTTCATCATTAGCTAGCCCCTGTGAGCAATGTAGATTAAGTGATATGATAAGTCCTCTTTCATCCTGCAGTGATAAATGACACTCGATGACAATGGATTTGCATATCAGGATCTGAAGTGTTTATTTAGTATACATCATGAATCATTTATGAAAGCTCTTCAAAGTGATATTCTGTAATTCCATATGATACTATAAAGGACTGGAATTAACCAATGTGGAGTAATTGCCAGCAATACGCTCCGTTCCCAATAGATTTCTTTTTCTTTGTGATTCATGGCGCAATCTCCTAGTGTTTGCTTTGATATTTTAATGTACTTGGATATCCACAATATGACATGTTGATGCATAAAACGACTCACATAACCGTAAAACACAGTAATTCAAAACGTATGGCAAATCCAATTTGTCCTGCAGGATATTTCAGAAGTACTTTTTTGGAAAAAAAGTAAAGTCATAGTCATAATTCCAGAAGTCGTCATTTATTAATGTGCTGTCTTAGAGGGATGTTTTTTTTTTGCTGTTATGTCAAATGATTATCATCTCCCTACCTCTAAAGCAGATTGCTCCTCAGACTCAAGAATATGAAGAGACGTGTTTTTGTCTTTGATCAGGAGTTTATTTAAACTTTAGTTTGAAGGCATTTCCCATCCGGGGCTGTGATGTGCTGCCCCTGGGTTGTTCGTGGCGCTTCATTTAAGATTTAGTAAAGGCCTCACCGGGGCTTGGCCACTGTCAGGTCACCTCGGGCCTAAAACACAACAAATTTAAATTCAGTATCCGACAGAAATATTCACACTTCTCTGAGGCCGTGAGGTGTATTTTGCGGCCATTGCCTGAAGGTGAGGTTTGCCGTAGGGGGGCAAGCATGTTGTTATTCCCTGGCTTTAGAGATTGGGATCTTGGATCTAAATTAGCAGTAGATTGCCATCCAGCTCTCCTCCGTTTCACGTTTGCGTCATGTCTGTTAAGATTTATTTAATGGTTAATTGATTGCATGCTGTGAAGAGTGAACATCTCATTTTGTGGTTGAAGTCGGAACTCATTTTCTGTTTAATGGAGTTTATCAAGGAGCGTTATTAGAATAATAATGAAAGTAACATTTTTCACAACCTGGTTTGTCTGGTTTTTCCTCTTCATTTTCTCCAGCGAGATTTTAAAGGGTACACATTTTGCCTTTCTTTCCTCCTCTGCATTTTCTGATTTTGATAAATGGGTGTTAAATAGCAGTCATGGCATGTGTTGAAGGAACCCTTATATTTTAAAAGCCTTGAGTATATGGCAAGAGAAATTAACTATCTGGTATATGAGCCACATAAAGTAGAATAACTGACCAGTCGTTATATTTGTAAACCAATATAATGACACATTCTCAAGCTTTTGAATGGTCTGTTAAACTTGGAGACAGGAGCTGGCGTTTCAGGGGCGAGAGGGCCCATAACGGCAGGCAAATATTGGCTTTTGTCATTATTATTTTATCACTGTCATTATTTATGAATTGGTTGAAGCTTTTATCAAAAGGAACTGATGGTATATTTGGAGATGCTTGCATTACTGAGACTGCTCCTGTCTCACCTGGGGCTTGGGCCCCTGGCCAGAGAACCACCTGTCCACTGCTTTAGTGCCACTGCACAGTAGCTGTTATATAGGATGTGTCCAGACATTCGATTTCTTCATTTTGTATGAGGAACACTGCACACGTCCCTTAACAGGGCCCACCTCATTGAATCGTCATCACTTGGGCAGACTTCGAGCCAGGGATTTAATATGAATGCTCGCTGCGTGTTTTAATTATTCACCACATCCATGCAACATTGGTGACCTTTTATAAGAGTTGAATGGTAGATTTTGATTTCAATATGTCTGCAGGGGTTTTTTATGGCTCCTACGTAACATTAATTGCAAGGTCTTTTGAAACTGTAAAGCGATTGTTTTTTGTCTGTAGAGACTCCTAAAATTAGAATGTAGGTATGTGTGCTGGTTTAGAGGTCACCCATGTTTTTTCAAGAGAACACAGGTGACCTCTATTCTAAATCGAGAAATGAATCTAATATATTTTACTGTGACAGAATATTGTTGTGGACTGTGATTTGGACGATGATAGAAATATCTGTCAATAAAAATTATTATTGTGTATTTGTGTTTTTGGGGATTTTTTGTAGGTGACTCATCAATTGTGAAGTCAAACATTTTTTTTTTATGATTAAATTGGAAATGTTACGCTGTCAGGTTTAAATATGTAATTAAATATGTATTTTGCTTAGTTCAATTTTGATGTCAAAATGTAAATACATATATTTGTGTGCGTAAGGTAATGTGACCTGCTCTGGTTTTTAGTGGTCAGAGACAGAGAGGATTCTCATGCAGGATGTCAGAATGGAGGGGCCTGCAGTGACTAACACAGAGGTGGAACTGGAACTGGAGGAGGAAGAGGAAGAGAGCGAAGAGCCAGGTATGTCGCCTTCCCTGATCCACAAAGCAAATGTTCACATTTGTGTAGCATTACTACTGATATCGCATGCAGATGTTTATGTGCCATGAAGAACTGACCCGAGGTCATTGGCCCACAAGAAAAATAAATAACTTGAACGAAATGCTTGCTTTTTAGAGCACTGTTTTGCTTTGAGCACGTATGGTCAATTGTCCTGAGATATTGATCATTTTGGTCCTCGAGTTCAAATCTCTTAGATCTTGCTCTCAGGCACTGAAGGAATTTTGCAGATTGGTGTCATCGGTTGGATCTTGTTGCGATTGAAAAAACAGTTTTCCACGAGTTCCACCACAGTGCCCCCTGCAGGTCTTCAAGCTGCCTGCATGGCGCTCTCTCTGCAACCCCGGTGCTGCACACTCCTGTGGGGGCCACATTGTGGAGAAGGATCAGGGGCTCAGGGAGATCGTTAATGAGTGGTCATTGGACCAAATGGAAGCGGTCTTCAGAAGGATAAAATCTCATTTATTTCAGCCTGGGAGAGGTTCCTGTGAATCAGCTGGGGACCAGGGCCTTGCATCGGGAAGCACTGACGCATGGCAAAGTTTTTGTTCGGTCAGACACGGCTCCGGCTTGATGAGTTTCCAGATGCCCACATTTGTCATCCTAAACGTCCTTAATAGTGTCCAGATAGTTTAATTCAGCGCTCTTTGGGAGGGAATTTCTGTGTTGAAGCCCAGCGGCTATTAGTGTGAATGGCATTTGTTCATTGGGTAGATTCTTCAAACACTGCACTCTCGTTTTAATTGCGTAGTCTATGAAGTAAGATGCTGTTTGGGCAGAAGGCTCATGCCAAAAAACGAAAGTTGGAAAGCCACACATGGCACATCCGGAAAAAAAAAGAAAGGCGCAATTACTTGGATGTTGAGTTTCTATATATTTTGGATGCTAAGCCTTCATATCAGAACGCCCTGATGAAGGCATTCTCAGCCCATACGCGTGGGCTGTGCTCTCAGCCACACAGTCTTTTTAATGTTTCCTAATGGATATGCCCAAGCTTAAAAGGCTTTTTAAATCAACATCCAAGTAAGTTTGCCTTAGATATATATTTTTTTCACATGTGCTATGTGTGGCCTTCCAATTTTGAAAGTTTTGCTGGAACGTTATCCACAACATCACCCCCCCCCCCAACCCCCACCTGACCATAATTACACATCCAGGATCATTAATACCCCTTCTTCAGCAGGAGATCTAAAATCAGCGCTAAAACTAACGATGTCATTGATAGAAAACATATTTGTATCCCTGTTTTATCCGTCTGCGCCCTGGCTGTTCCCCCTGCTGTTCCGTCAGTTAGTGAGGGTACAGTTCTGGCACGCAAAACAGTTGGATTCCTGACTCTGAACCAGATGGAAGCTGTATTGTTTTTTATTAAGGGTACCAGGGGGAACATTAACAGTGGGGAACGGGGTGCAGGACCTGCATTGAAATCAGCCAGCATCAGCGCTAACTAATCAGGGTCGGCCGAGGCCCACGGAGGAACATAGGAGAGGCATTAAGCATTTTTGACAAGAGATGGAGGGCATAGTCCGTTAATGAAGATGAATGATGCGGTGGAGAAGGGCTGTCCTGTCGGAGAGAGAGAAGTGGGTGAGTGGAGGGGGGGAGCAGGTTCGTGAAACGCTCAGAAAATACTCTCTCGTTCTATCCAGATGGAAAACAGTTGCCCTGACTCTTCACGTCTCCACTGGGGGAGGGGGAGTGGGGGGAGTAAAGACCATCGCTCGATTAAGAAAGGCTTGATCTCGATTAGCTGTTGGAACTTTATTTGAATTAGATGTACAGCCAGGGGGGTGCTGAAGGGAAGCGAACGATCAAATCGGCTCTCTCTGTGGCTTATTGTGTTATAACTCCCAATTTTATTTGCATGGACTGCAGCTGTTTCCATTTTTAAACCCATTGACTTTACATCTGTTATGTGTGTACTCCAGTTAAGTGGGTAACATTGAGCATTTCACAGCGCATGCAGCTTTCAGGGGCTGAATCTCTCCCTAAAGTTGATTTTATAGAATGCAGATTGTGGGATAGAACATAATGATAGAATGTTCACGTGGTGTGCCTCTCGGAAGTTTCCGAAAGTGTGTTTTTGTGAAAGGTGTTAATGTGTGGTAGTGTTTCTGGATTTCTCACCCAGAAATACGGCCTTATGACTGCATGTGGTCGCATATTATCTATCACTCTCTTTGCTTTAACTTTAGATTTATTTTCTGCTATGAGTCAGTCACATTCTTCTGTTATTGGGTCTAGTACTTATCAGACCTGGGTTTACAAGGTTGTAATATCTATGTTGGATTTTAAAACAGATGCAATTGCTATTAGGATGTAACTTGTGGGGGTTAATTCACTTTGCGACTTTCCTTTAGATTAATAGTTATATAGTTAATAGTTCCTTTCGAATATGTTCATGCATATGTACAGTATATCTGTGGTGAACACTTTAAAGCAGGGTGGAGATTTTATAAATTAGGTCAATTAAGTATTCCATCTGGTTTACTAAAGCATGCCTTGATTGCGACTCTTTGCATGAGAATTTTAAGAACTCTTGAAACCAGGCAGTATTTTATGAGCACTGATATCGCCATGGTATTTCACAATTCTCATCTTGTATTGCGCTTTTTAAAGTGCTGGTTGCTGTCCCAGTGATGCGAAACAAATAATCACAAATGTTGCAAAGTACAACAGTTCATGTCATGACAGCTTTATTTTCAGGAGATGTATCTAACTGTATCCACAGACAACTAAGTCAGAATTTTTAATATATTCTATATACCATACATAGGCTCATTATTTACTAGAACTTGAAATAAAAATGATATTAAAGGATGCAAGATTTATATTGACCAATTTGTCATCAGGAAGCAGTCAGTATAAAAACGTTCTGAATTTGAACAAGTATCTTACTGTGTTTATGTGGTCAGGAGGGTTTCAAATGAATCGTGAACACAGTTTTACTTTCAGAAGCTCTGTGGCCTTCTCCCATCACAAGTTTAGTCGTTTCTATTCTTTATTCTTATTCTAATATTCTTTCCTCAGTTGGACCACCACCGATGTCTTTTTCCCACATTATGTAGGAAAGTTTGTTGTTTGGACGCCACCTAACGTCATGTCATATTTTCTTTACATCATGGGTTTTTTTTTTTCCTTTACATCATCTACTGTTTATTTTGTTATGCCTAATTTATTTATTTATTTTGTAATGTCACTCCATTAATTTCCCATTATTATTAGTGTAATAATGCAGTACAAACTATTTTCCACTAGAATGTAAATGTCCAAGAAGGCCAGGCCACCAGGACTGACAGATATATAGCCTCCCTGTCATTCGCTGCTTCGACAGTTCCTATTTAAAGTGTAAAATGTCCTGATGTGGTCATTGAATTCAGTTGTACACTCTACTTATAAATAACTGTTTTGAGCTGCCTAATGGACAGGCTTTTACTGTCCACATATAATCACAGAGGGGGCTTCTCTGAATATATCCTGCAGATCATTTTGCATTAGGTAATGTTCAACCTTTTCATCATTTCAGTAAGTGTTCATAACTTTTATTTAAATTTTGTACATTTTTTGATTTTGTTTCTGATTTTATCCTGTTTTTCTCCGAGTTTGGTAGCCAGTTACTCCCGCTATTCTCAGGTCAATCCCTTCCTCGTAGTTCGCTGCCATAGCTCTGTGACCGGCAGTGACAAAGGCAAAGAATCGTCTCCTCCTAGACGGCACTCGTCATGCTGTCGACTGTAACTCCGGCACCCCAGTGCCACTCCTGTGCACAGCGAACGTCTTATCGGCTTCCCTCCCACCTCCCTGGGATGGACAGACACTTGGCGAACCCTGGTCTTGTTCATAACCTTTCTAAAGTAGTATCACACCCTGAAGGAAAAAAAGTTGAAATTGGGTCATGTTTTCTTTTAGGTCATTTTTAGATTGCTGCCTTTGAATACAATTATATATACTAGACAGAAAGTATTTCTATAACTATTAAATACAATATACAGGTAACTGGCAAAATAAACGGAACGGCAACCTAGTGTCTAAAGGCCTAAATATATTTCACTTTAAATACGCGCTAAATTGGGTATGCATACGCATGCTTAAGTGAAGTATATTTAAGCCTTAAGGTGTTGGGCCACCGGAAGAGCTTCAGTGCATCTTGGGATAGATTCTACATGTGACCACTTTTGCCCTGTGGATGGGAGCATCATCATCCTTGAAGAGACTACTCCCATCAGGATAGAAATGCTTCCCCATAGGATAAAGGTGATCACTCAAAAGAGCTTTGTATTTATTGGTGTGTACCTTGCCCTCTACAGGGTTGAGCGGACCTAAACCATGCCAGGAAAATGCACCCCACATCATAACAGAGCCAACAGAACCCTTAATTTACTCGTGTTTCCTTTATTTTAGCAGATACCTGTATACATGCTGTGCATTTGATGTGACCAAACTGGTACTTCTTCAGGTAACTTCAATGAACTAGCTATAGTTAATAGTTATGTTCATTTACTTCTGACTGACTCTTACTCCAAAATTACGCACAGCATCAATTGCCCGGTGTGTTTGCAGAGTTGGCATTTCTCTTGTGTGTTACCTGTCAGTATGCCAATAAGCTGGATAAGGTTGCAGGGTATCTCATTACAGTCTTATCTAATGAACTGACAAACTTTGAGTGTGAATCAACTTTTAATGCAAACTGACAAGCTCATCTCCCTGCATCCCCCTCACACAAGTCCCCAAATCACCTCAGTCATTCGCTGAATCAAAGCATGTCTTGGTGCTTTCAAATGCATAGTGAGGTTATTTTAACAAGGTTCTCCTCTTCCACCTACACTTGAAGTGATTTCCATAGATACAGCAGAGCCAAGGACTCTGGCCTTGCTGGAAAGAATCCTGGATTAGAAGCTTTGTAACGCTTTCCTCAAATTTTATTTAAACAATTAAAAATCAGCAACAATTTAAAATTGGCTCCTAATCTACCCTTAATGAAGAAGTGATGAACGTTCCAAAGCTCCCATTCTGCAGAAGGGGGCCAGTGCTGTGACATCGCTTGCACCATCCTGATTGGCACATTAATGGTCTTAATTGGTAAGTGTAATTGGTTAATTGTCCACGGTAGATCTTTTCTTTTCTTTTTTCTTTTCTTTTTTCTTTTCTTTTTTCTTTTCTTTTTTCTTTTCTTTTTTTGGGTTTTCTCCCATTTTCTCCCATTTTGGTAGCCAATTAGACCTTTTAAAAAAAAAAAAGTCAATCCCCCCTAGTAATGTGAGTTTGCTGCCATAGTCCTGCGACCGGTAGTGACGAAGGCGAAGTAACGCCTCCTCCGAGACGGCACTCGCCAAGCTGTCGACCGTAACCCGGTACTACAGGGCCACTCTTATGCGCAACGAATGTCATGTCGGCTTCCCTCCCCCCTCCCTGGGGCGGACAGCCAATCGCCGCCCCTGGTGGCGCTCCCGGCCAGAGCCGACTCTGGCGAGACGGGGAATTGAACCCCGGTCTCCGTGGCCAGCGTTGGACGTTGTAACCACTGGACCACGCGGAAGGCCCACGGTAGATCATTTTGACACAACAGCCACTATTCTCATTCTGTAGACTTTCATACATAGAGAAGTTTGTCAGACAGATATAAATCTTCTGTCCATTTGTATTTGCAGATTTTACATGCTGCACTGCAGAAGTGTCAATCACCTTATCCAAGCCCCCATTTGCATAATACACCATTTCTAGTAGGAGAGAGGATTTCAACTCCCCATGATGAAAATCAAATTAGATGGGTTGCCTTTTTGAACAGTACCTTTTAAGTAGCTGTGACTGTACAAAATGAGCGATTGGCGGCATGTTGCCTGTGAAGGAAACGTGGTCTTGTGGACTGGACTGGGGAGCTGTACCTGAGACATTCCATGTGGCTGCATGATAAAGATTGGTTTGAGTACACTGCCCTCAAAATGACAAGATTCATTAAAAAACTAATACTCAGTGTGGTTTCTTTAAAAACATTTTACAATTTTTTTTATTTCTAATTATTTCCCGTTTTTCTCCCAATTTGGTTGCCAATTATACCCTCTATTTATCTCAATTCCCCTCCCCCACGAGTCCGCCGCCCGTCCTCCGGGTCGAGACACATTTCCGGGCCAATTGTTCCGCCTCTTCCGAGACAGAATTCTACCACGGACGCCTTCACCTGCTCCTCGACGGACTCGTGCCGGCTCACCCTCCCCCCTCCCCCAGAGGCGGACAGCCAAATGCTGCCTCCGATCGCGGCTGACGACCAGGGCCGGTCTGGTAGAGATGCGGGTTTCAAACCGCGTCCCTGACAGGCAGCGCACACCACACCGGACCAGCCAAAGTGTGGTGCGTTAGACCGCTACGCCATCCGCCGCCCCCCACAGTTTGGTTTCTAAGGGGACTTTTGTTGCAGTGTTGCATACATCTTGTCATACACTTTTGCCAGTGTTGCATAAAAATGCACACTGAGGTTTTGTTATATTTGAGTGTTACCCTTTTGTTTTGTCTCGATACTCTTATGAATGCATTTTTTTACGCAGAATCATTCAATTATTATTAACATCACATCAGTGTGATGTTAATCACCATCAACATTGCACAAGGTTACAGGTGAACTACACAAAGGGTGTAGTGTCAAACTTGAACAGGCTCGGGGAGAATCTCCAAAAGCGCTATCCACAAAGACACTATTCTTCCCTAAATGTCGCCAGGCCCAATTTCACCTGGCACGGTTTATTGATTTAACACGTGAACAAGGTGCCTTTCATTGCAGCCAAGCTATTAGATGCGTAGAATGCTTGAAATTGATCACCCATCGCTGGTTAATGCAGTTTTAAATAAAACGGTAATGCTAAAGAATCGCTGTATTACCGAGGCTCTATTATCTGTGGTTAGAGATCTCTTCATTTATAGTCCGGGGTGCCGGTGTCATCTGATAGCTTTTGCGGTGGCCCTGATGTCCCATGATTCAATTACATCTCCACGGTCGCCGTGCGCGAGCCTGGCTTGCTGTGATTTGATAAGAAGGCTATTAAAAAGATGGATTTTTCTAAGCTGAAAATGTGCAGCTGTTTCACGCTCTGTCTTTCTCCTTAAGCGTGGACTGTATTATGCAAGGCGCTGCTGCCCCGTTCATCAGCATTAAAAAAAAATAAAAAGCGAGTTTAAAAAAAAGAAACCCAAAAAAACAAGGAAGACCAGATTTCTTGAAAGTCGGTTGAAGTCTTTTGAGATACTTTAAAGCGGGGGAGTCAAACTCATTCTATCGAGGGCTGAGGCCACATAAGAGTTGTAGCTGATCAAAGTCTATCCGCTTCTAAGCAGTGTCCTGTAGCAGTGAAAAGGGCAAACAGGATGCTGGGATGTATAGCAAAAAGTATTTAGAATATATCAAAGGAGGTTATATTAGTGTTATACTGTATAATGCCTTTGTCAGACCTCACTTAGCATACTGTGTGCAGTTCTGTGCACCACACTGCAAGAAAGATCTAGAAGCACTTGAAAAAGTACAAAGAAGGGCAACTAAATTGCTACCTGGTATGAAAAGTAAAAGTTATGAGGAAAGACTTAAGGGGCCCTATTTTCGTGCTGGCGCTAAGCGGCGTTATGCCCTAGTGCAGGCGAATTGCCAGTTTCGTCTGTCGCAAACAGAATATTTCCTGTCTCTGCCGATTGTCAAATATTGTCATTATATATTGTCATTATTGGTGTCAAATAATGAGTTTGCATCAACTAGACCACCTCTTAATGCAAACGATGGCGCTCTGTGCAATTTGGTGACTTAATTGATGCGCACATATGAACATAAGGTTAATTGAAATCACATGAGAATGTTTTGTGAATATTGTGAATTTCCCCCCATGTTGAGGCAAATCATCCAATCCATGGGTAACTTGCAAGCGTAATCAATTAAGCTAAAAACGATTTCACCACAGCTTGTGGTTATTCAATGCACGGACATGAAAGACTGAAGCCAGCAGGCCATCCATCGCTACCGTTCAGTAAGATACACCTGTTAAATAAATATACACTATATGGCTAAAAGTCAGTGGACACCTGACCATCACACCTATATGAGCTTGTTGGACATCCCATTCTAAAACCATGGGCATTAATATGGAGTTGGACCCCCCTTTGTGGCTATGACAGCTGCCACTCTTCTGGGAAGGCTTTCCACAAGATTTTGGAGTGTGTCTGTGGGAATTTGTGCCCATTCAGCCAAAAGACCATCTGTGAGGTCAGGCACTGATGTTGAACGAGAAGGCCTGGCGTTCTAATTCCTCCCAAAGGTGTTCAGTGGGGTTGAGGTCAGGGCTCTGTGCAGGCCAATTGAGTTCCTCCACACCAAACTCGTCTAACCATGTCTTTATGGACTTCGCTTTGTGCACAGTCATGCTGGAACAGCAAAGGGCCTTCCCCAAACCTTTGCCACAAAGTTGGAAGCGCCCAATTGGCTAAGATGTCTTTGTATCCTGTAGCATTAAGAATACCCTTCACTGGAACTAAGGCGCCTATCCCAAACCCTGAGAAACAGCCCCAGACCATTATCCCTCCTCCACCAAACTTTACAGTAGGCACTATGCATTCCGGAAGGTAGCATTCTCCTGGCATCCGCCAAACCCAGATTCGTCCATCAGACTGCCAGATACTGAAGCGTGATTCATTACTCCAAAGAACACGTTTCCACTGCTCCAGAGTCCAGTTGCAGCATGCTTTACACCACTCCAGCCGACGCTTGGCATTGCGCATGGTGATGTGAGGCTTGTGTGCAGCTGCTCGGCCATGGAAACCCATTCCATGAAGCTCCCGACACACAGTTGTTGTGCTGATGGTGCTTCCAGAGGCAGTTTGGTACTCTGTAGTGAGTGATGCAGCAGATGATATGTGATTTTTACGTGTTATGCGCTTCAGCACTCGTTGGGCCCGCTCTGTGAGTTTGCGTGGTCTACCACTTCGTGGCTGAGCTGTTGTTGCTCCTGGGCGCTTCCACTTCACAATAATAGCACTTACAGTTGACCGGGGCACATCTAGTAGGGCAGAAATTTCACGAACTTGTGGCAAAGGTGGCATCCTATGACAGTGCCGCGTTTAAAGTCACTGAGCTCTTTACGAACCATTCTGAATTCTAAATGTTTGTTTGTGGAGATTGCATGGCTATGTGCTGGATTTTATGCACCTGTTGGCAATGGGTGTGGCTGAAACACCTGAACTCAATAATTAGTAGGGGTGTCCACTGACTTTTGGCCATATAGTGTATGTTTGTATGCACATTGTTTTTCTTATGTGAAAGGGTTCTATTCTTTCCATTTACACTACAGAAAATGGAGTACATAATTGACCCTTCGCTAAACCACGCCCCAAAACGCAAACTGGCCAATCACAGCACCGTGTTTTACATACTCCGACAGAGCCTCCGACAGTGTTTGGCTGCCTTCCATTCACTTTCACGCAAAAATTTGAAATCTTCTTCATTTTCGAGCTGGTTTTGCGGATTTTTAGCAAATTATGCTTAAACGTTGTGCCTGGGGCACGTGTAACAGTGACACTCGTTACCCAGAGAGGTTTGAAGGAGATATACATTTTTTTCCCTTTATAAAACCTAAATAAAATCCTGAAAAGTGTTAGCCAGCTAAGCTAACGTGGCTACGGTCTGGATATACAGCTCCGGGTTGCAACGTTGGTAAAGTTAGACTAAATGTTAGCTTTGTTATTCGTGATCCAGACAGCTTGCTAACGTTAAGATGTTACAGTCAAGCTCGAGAAAACCAAGTGGGTAACGTTACCTTGATGTCAAAATGTAATACTATTTTTTCATTACTATTTCAGCACTTTGTCAAATGGGAAGCCCAGTCCCGAGTACCCAAATCTAGTGGAAGACTGGGCTGACACACTGCTGATATTTTTGCTTTACAGAGGTCCAGGGTATGGAGCTACCTGTGGAGCTAACCAGAGTAATGTCGTTACAGCACACTATAGGCGACTAATGTTACGTTAGTTAGCTAATGCTAGCTAACTTACTACTGAATGTAACGTTATATAGGCCTACTGCTTTTGCTTTTTAATGATTGTAATAGTGAATAGAGACCTACCCAGCTTTACAGGAACAGTGTAACTTAATGTCGTTGTCCTCTGTCTCAATCGCCCGGTGATGCGGTGGTTCAGTTTTACTCTGATCTGTAGGCTTTCGCTTCTATCTTAATTTTTTTTACGTCATTTTGTTGCTGAGTCAGTGTGATATCTTGAATATAACCTTCAATGCATATTGTATACCCTTCTGTCTGCTTCTATATGAAATCGCTTTTTCTATTTTCCAAAAATTGGACAATATTTCTCCAGGGAGTGCAGTTAGTGACAGTGGGAGCGCCATGCTGGCTCCGAAAGCTTGACGTACATAGCAACAATAACTAAGGGGGGCGTGGTTTAGCGAAGGGTCAATTGGACGCCGAAGGCGATACTGTGAGCGATACCCTGGGTTTGATAGCCGGTGTTGGCCAGACGGCTATCAGTTTGGCTGTACATGCAGTTTCTTCCAGTCTTGTCCAACATACAAATTAGTTTATTACACCCGACAGCCAGCAGAGAACTAAACACGATTTTTATACGCAATGTGGATTCCCTGGGGTCTTGGGTGCCATTGACTTGCGTGTTGCGCACACCATCTGATCACGGTATCATTTATGTGAATGAGAAGGGGGTCCACTCCATTAATATCCAGGTGGTTTGTGATGCACACTCCAGGGTGATGCATATAGGCCTACTGCATGTTGAACATAAATGAAACAGGCCTAGTTGCAGTTGTGAGTTTGTTATTTATTGCTTTCCATTTAACAATTACATTAAGTTAGAAGAAAAGAAATGTTGTTTTTTAAGGTGGAAAGCCTACAAATAAGGAAGAAGAGAGATGGTAAAATAAAACACTTTCTTTTAACAATGTAGGTCTCAAAATATAAACTCAAATCAGGAAATTTGCTATAGCGTTAGCGCACTGGGATAGAAAATAGGTGTTCTGATTGGCCATTATGAAACCAAACCCCCACCACACCCACATGTATTTTTTAAAAGTTAATCCAACCTCTTTTACAACTGCGCCAGAGGTGCACTATTGGCCTAAGTCACGAAATTACAGAAAAGACACTCCCTAAAGCACCACCATCTTTGCTTTGCGTCTGCGTTACCGACACCGTCCTAATTCACCAAAATAGGGCCCAAGGTGTTTAATCTATTCAAGCTTAGCAAAAAGGGAGATTTGATTGAGGTTTCATAAAATGGTGGTTCTACACAGACAGAGCTCAAAGACAAGAGACCAGTCCCTCCTAAGCAAATGAGCAAACGTAAACAGGACCTGATTCAGTACCGCCAATGCTGTCAGTCATGGGTTACGTGACTCCCCGTCCAGAGCCCAGACCTCATTTAATGTTCAGAAGAGTTCTCCATTTTTTCCCAATACCCATACAGCTGTGCTTCAATAGTAGACGGCTCTTTCTCTCCCGCTATTATGACTGTAGGTATTTCTTCACACACTAGCACCCCCTACAGCTAGTGTATTAACAGTGATGCTGATCGAGCATCAGTGTTCCCCTGTCCATATTATATAATGCACTGTAAGCTAAAAGTCAAAACTGATCCTAGATCAGCTCTCCTATTCAAGAGATGCTTCATGAATGCAGGCCCAGGTCAAAAGAAACCTGACTCCGCCCCCCACCCCACCCTCCTCCCTGCAGGCCCCTGCCCTCAGAGAGAAGCCTTTTTAAATTCATAAAAAGGATTAGCAAAGTAAACTACCAAAGGTTTTTGAAGTTGAGTTCTGTTAACAGAACGAGAGGGCACAGCTGTAAATTAGTTAAAGGTAAATTCCACTCTGATATCAGGAAGTATTTCATTACACAAAGAGTTGTCAATTCCTGGAACAGCTTGACAGGGCATTGAGGATCTTGACATTGAACCGAGAAGGCTGAATGAAGGCTCATTTTTATTTTTTGATTGACAGCTTACAATGTTTCATATCGAGGGTGTTTAAGTTAGTGGAAGGCGCAATGATATCAAAAGTAATTTTGTGGTTTTTGAATAATGTTGTTGGTATGCTGTTATCACAAATAATAATCATTGTAGAATGCAAACTGACCAATAGACACAATGGACCGGATCTGTCCATTTGATAAAAATAAAGACTAAGCCCTTAGATGCTTAGGCCTCAGAACCCAGCCTGTGTCCGTGGTGAGGGCCTTTAATGTGTGAGGCTCATTGGAGGGTCTAATTTGCTTTTTAAAATATTGTTTTGATCAAACAACATTTCAGGAAAATATGGTTCAACCAAAAACAAAGGGGCTTAATCATTAACATGTGAATATGAAATAAAAATAATACCCACAAAATACAGATTTATTCTGATCTTTTATAATACAGGAATGTGTGCAATGTGCCTGTTAAGTGCCAATTTGAAGGAGCTGACCAACGTTTTGGCCAATCTGTTTGCACTGTTTGTGCCCACGGTTTGCTTTGTTGTGAGTTTGGCCTACACAATAAATAGAATTTTAAAGGCTAAGAGTCTACATTGTCACTTAAAAGAGATGTTGGCTGGCAGGGAAACTACATAGGGAGTATCTGCTGTGAACCTTCAGCTTTCTCAAGTCACATGTGACTTCACTGTAGCAGCTTGTCGATTCAAGCCTCAATCTCTCTGAGAGGTTTGTTCTTTTTCAAAGAAAACGACTGAAAAAAGTTTTCAAATATCATCATGTCACAAGCAAAATAATAAACACTGCTACTTTTCTATTGCATCAAAGCAATCCTAC
Organism: Aldrovandia affinis; assembly: GCA_029706075.1. NCBI lineage: Eukaryota > Metazoa > Chordata > Actinopteri > Notacanthiformes > Halosauridae > Aldrovandia > Aldrovandia affinis. Next base: position 13,730,334 of record JAINUG010000001.1, read on the forward strand.
TTGGGACGGTTTGTTCTGTTAGCCTGAGTAAATGTATGCAAAATAAGTCAGGGATATGTATGCCTGCTCATTTCATGTTGACTTTAATGTCGAAACTCAGTCTTGTTTATAAATGCAAGTACATGTTGAATTATTTCAGAGCAGGCTTTCAGGTCTTCACAGAATACATTTCAGATGTTTCTGCATTTTTAAAATGTTTGTGGAATACTAGATGTGAATCAGTTTTTCTCTTTTTTCACTTTATTGTGACACTGCTCGTTCATCTTCCTCATTCCCCAAATCATCACTCGTGAAATGTTCCTTTTAAATGGGACCAGTGCAGTTTTACAATGAGTCCGCAGTAAAAACCTTGTAACAGGACTCATTTGTTCCGTCTTTTTAAGACGGAGGGTTGACAACTGTGAGATTAATATTTCGTTTTTCATAACTTGGTTTAAGACAAATGGAGCCTGATGTGTTGGTATGTTTTTTGTCTAGAATTTAAAAAGATGGTTTAATCGATTAAGATTTTGAGAGAAGTTTGAGAAACAGAAGTCTCTGCTGTAAATCCAACAACGTGTGGGTATATAATTAATATTGTCTGTGTATTTTATGGTTCCAGAAGGTGGATATGTTTGTTGAGAAAAACAAGGCTAAAGGAAAGAGGACATTACAGGTGCTTTAACATTTAAAGGTTTCAGACGTTCAAGCAACTCCTAGGAAGAAAAGGTTTTTTCTGAACAAGCCTCTTGTTCCTCATTTGTAGATAATGAAGTAGAAGAGCGTGCCTGTCTTTCATTCGTTTTTGGATAGAACCATTATTGACATGTGAAAAATATTCAACGCAGAACACTCGTTTACAACTTGAAATTTTGAAAGGTATCTGTAAAATTGGATTTGAAAACGTGCACGGTACTATGAATTGCAATAACCGCATAGTTTTTTTCGAGAATCATCATATCATCAATCCCGTAACATGCTATCCGTGACTGTGTGACATGTTGTCATAGTTGGAGCGCTGCCATTCAGTTTGTTACTAAACGGGAGGCTAAGCCGTGTCTCCACCGCGGCTCTTGGGCTTGTAGCGCTTCCTGCTTGACTTCTCCATTCAGTGTTCATTAAAAGCTAACACGCTGTCTGGTGTAATGTCATCTTTGTGCCGATGTGGCTCCTCCTGGTTCTTCTTTAGAGTGAAAACTTATCCGTGACAGGTGTGAGGATCTACCGTCTTCCTGTCTTAATTACTTGGCTGTCTCTTTCACAGCAGATGGCCGCTTCTGAGAAATTAATGATATTGCCTTCCACTTCCAGCATATTCCCCTGTCACTCCAGCATCGGAGGTACAGTAGTCTAAACTCAGTGCACATTTCAAGCTGGTTGCCGTGGGTGCAGGCTTATTACGGAGATTCCTGGCTGACTGACAGGCATTATTTGGAAAGTTTGTTTCAATAGAAAGCGCAAACTTGAGTTTCCGTAAGGAATTAAGCTTTTTATTTGTGCATGCTCCAGGATTCCATAAAGAAGTAAAGCGTTGTAAGATGTTCATACAAATTTTTGAAGTTAAAAAAGGAAAAGGTTTACTTTTGATGCGCTTGGATCCGTGCGTTGTCTGCATGTACAGTAGCATTAGCAAATCTGTCAGCCTAACCCGAGGATTTGTATTTCTTCCATCAAAAGCATAACGCTAAACAGCATCAGCTTAGTCTATCATGAGTTCTGGATACAATGTGCTGTATCACATAAAAATGTGTATACTTTCATTCTGGATACAAATACACTCTATTATACTAAATGGTGTCTAATTTTCAGTCAAGTCGTTTTTGCACATCTTTTTCTTTCTCCTTTTACCATGAGCTTTGGAGTAAGCTGCAGCTCAAAACTGTAGATCTCAGGACTGCCTGACTGAAGCCTGGTGAACTCTGTCTCACTCACTCTATCTTTCGGTGTACAGTGAAGGAGTGGAGTATCACTGAAGGTGGTCGAGGCACAAATTGTTATACGGACGGGAGGCACACTGCTGAGCCCCACCGTAAAGAATTGTCTGAGGAGAAAGACTCACATTTACTCTTCACAACCTGCGAATCAATACCAGTGTATGAAGTCCACAACCCATCAGAACCAGAGTGGAAGATGGATTCTCTTTGGATTTCTGTGTTGTGTGTTGTGATTTTTAGCTGCCAGGGACTTTCTAGCTGCCTTTGTTAAGGTGAATTTTATTAGAGTAAAAGCATTGGACTGACTGCAAAAGCATTGGACTGACTGCAAAAGCATTGGACTGACTGTAAAAGCATTAGATTGACCGTAAACCAATTGGACTGACCGTAAACACATTGGACTGACCGTGAATTGATTGGACTGAAACTCATTGGATTGACCATAAACGTATTCGACTGACTGTAAACACATTCAACTGACCGTAAACTCATAAGACTGACTGTAAACGCATTGGACTGACTGTAAATTCACACAATGGTCTGGTTAGGCTATCTCAGGCTATCTGGGTCAGGCTATCTGGAGTGGTCTGGTGGAGAGGTTCAGGGACACATTTATCCCCCCGCTCTGATTTACCACGAGCCCTCCCCCCTCCCTCTCTTTATATCCATTATTCATGGTGTTAGGTTTCAATAAAAGTAGGCCTGGTGAGCAGCCAGATTATTCATAGCTTTAAGTAAAGGTAGACCCGGTGAGAAGCCTGCTGGCGGGGTGTGTGGAGGTACATCTCATCTCTCACGCCTGGGGCTGACTGATTGCTGTCTTTTCTGAAATAATTTATACATTTATACAAGCTGCTTGCTTTCTGAAACATCCCTGTCATGGGAAACTGGTACTGAACACTGTGTGACTGTGAACCCCTTAAACCCCACCTCCCACATATGTATATGGGGGCAAAACAGCCTTGCTATGACCATAATCCTTGCTGTGATGTGTGACTTGGGCAGCAGTGCAGTATAATGGTTCAGAAACTGGGCTTGTAAGTCAGAGGTTCCCAGGTGCAGCTCTGCTGTTGTAAGCAAGGGTGCTTAACCTGAATTACTTCCATCACGGGGAACTGGGTGTGTGACTGTGTGCACTCCTTTAACCCCCCCCCAAATATATGGGGGCAAAACAACCTGGAATAAGGCTGGAATTAACTGCTGAAGCTAAAAAAGGGTCAAACCAAACCCACATGTATATGTGTTGTATGTTGCAAACAAAACAATTAGAGGACAGAGGCAACTTCACAAGCCACATGATAGGGAATAGAGATAGTCCTGCAGCTCTCCCCCCACAGCCATGTCCAAGGGTTCAGTGCTGAGTAGGTTTCTTCCTCCAAAATAAAACTGAAAAAGTGTAAGTCTGGGATGTGTGTGACCCTAACCCTTACAGTGATGTGTGACATGGGTGGCAGTGTTTTATAACGCTTAGGGAGCTGGGCTTGTAACTCAAGAGGTTGCAGGTTCAATCCCCAGGTGCTGTGCTGTGCTTGAGCAAGGTATTTAATCTGAACTGCTTCAGTAAAAATATCCAGCAGTATAAGTGGATGGTATGTAAGAAATGTAAATTCTGTCATTCGACCAGAATAAGAGCGTCTCCTAAGTGTCTAAATGTAAATGCAATGTGATTGGAAATGAAATTGTGAGCTGCTTGTCTTTCAGACAGAGGCCTGCTTCAGAGGGAGGTGTCTGTAGAGAGTGAGGACAGAGGGCCAGAACCAAACCTCCATGACCTGGGTGTCCTCTTCCTCAACAAGTACATGAGCCACGCCTTCAACTTCATCCTGCTCTTTCAGTTGTAAGTGGAATTCATTTCCATTTCTGTTACAATTACAATGACTAATTTAGCACAGGCTCTTATAGATACAGGTAACTCCCAAATTACAGGCAACACTTTGGTAACCCGGGGGGACATTGTGCAAGATGTGGTAAACATGTTATAAAAATGCATATTCAAGAATGACAGTCCACAGGTCACATTGTTGAGAATTAGAGTCACAGTATCAGCATCATGCACGGGGCAGTTGTAATGAGGTAGGGGTCTGAGTTCAGGGCTTGGAGAGCTTTGGGGAAAAGCTGGTGTTGAGGCATTTAGTCACACCACCCAGTAGCTTGTATCATTTGTCAGAGGGCAGTACCTCGAACAGGTGGAGCGCAGGGTGGAGCGCTGGGTAGGAGAGGTGGAGCGCTGGGTGGGAGAGGTGGAGCGCTGGGTGGGAGAGGTGGAGCGCTGGGTGGGAGAGGCGGAACACTGGGTGGAGCACTGGGTGGGAGAGGTGGAGCGCTGGGTGGGAGAGGCGGAACACTGGGTGGAGCACTGGGTGGGAGAGGTGGAGCACTGGGTGGAGCACTGGGTGGGAGAGGTGGAATTCTGGGTGGGAGAGGTGGAACGCTGGGTGGAACGCTGGGTGGGGAGGTGGGAGAGGTGGAACACTGGGTGGAGCGCTGGGTGGGAGAGGTGGAGCACTGGGTGGAACGCTAGGTGGGAGAGGTGGAACACTGGGTGGAGCGCTGGGTGGGAGAGGTGGAGCAGCGCTGGGTGGGAGAGGTGGAACACTGGGTGGAGCGCTGGGTGGGAGAGGTGGAGCACTGGGTGGAGCGCTGGGTGGGAGAGGTGGAGCACTGGGTGGAACGCTGGGTGGGAGAGGTGGAACACTGGGTGGAGCGCTGGGTGGGAGAGGTGGAGCACTGGGTGGAACGCTAGGTGGGAGAGGTGGAACACTGGGTGGAGCGCTGGGTGGGAGAGGTGGAGCACTGGGTGGGCAGCTAGGTGGGAGAGGTGGAACACTGGGTGGAGCGCTGGGTGGGAGAGGTGGAGCACTGGGTGGAACGCTAGGTGGGAGAGGTGGAACACTGGGTGGAGCGCTGGGTGGGAGAGGTGGAGCACTGGGTGGAACGCTAGGTGGGAGAGGTGGAACACTGGGTGGAGCGCTGGGTGGGAGAGGTGGAGCACTGGGTGGAACGCTAGGTGGGAGAGGTGGAATTCTGGGTGGGAGAGGTGGAGCGCTGGGTGGAGTGGTGGGTGGGAGAGGTGGTGCGCTCACTGGGTCTCGTGCTGGGTGATTTTTTGTGCTGGTTGATGGAGCGCCTGGTGTACAGAGAGGCTAGTGAGGGGGTCACAGCAAATTATTTTTGCTGCTTTGAAGACTATATGATCCATTTACTATATGATCCATCCATGTGTACTGTACTTGTACTCCCATACCAGACAGTGATTGATGACGTTAGGACACACTCCATGATGGCAGTGTAGAATTGGACCAGTGGTTGTTGGTTTGCTGGTTTACATACTTTGCTGGGTCTTGTTTATTATCTGATACCCCGCCCCCGAGTACAATGAACTGTAATTCGCTCAATCACCCACAAACAAAAAATAAATAAATAAAAGAAAAAGAAAAAGACTTGAGAATGAATCGTATCGATGGGTAGCACAGTGCTACTTTCTGTCTCACGATGGCTGAGATTTACTTTTGGAGGGTGTGTAGAGTGTGTAGAATGATGTGAAGGTCAGTAGTGTTGTTGGGCTGTGTTTTGTTTACAGTGCTGTGCTGTACTGTACTATATATACACAGGCAGCTGCCAAAATAATGGAAACACACACAAAAACCCCACTAAATAATGTAATTTCTTGTGGAAGAATGATGTTGCATCCCTCCAATACAGTTACAGACAGTTGTAGAATGTATGCCACTGAAGCTGTTCTGGCGACTCGTGATTAACGCCCCATTAAGACACTTTATTTTGGTGTTTCCTTTCTTTTTTATACCTGTATACTTTTTTTTTTTTTTTTTTACAGATTTTATTTTATGAGGATTGCTTGATAACAAGTAAAGACAGGCTTTTGGCCTAGGTTCACTCTATCCACGCTTTGCTTTGCCTCTTTAAATTCTGCAAGGTTTGAGTAAACACGTTGCCCAGTGTTAAAGAGCAATTGCAGATGGAATCTGGATCTTGCGTTATTGTGGAGCGAACAGGTGGACGTGTGGCATGTGTTTAGGCTGCTTACCAAGGGACCCATTTCCTGTTATGCTCCGGTCATTTCGGTCTCAGGAACCCTCTTCTACATTTTCATCTGGTCTTTCTTGTCACACTTTCCCCGGGGGGACATGGGAGGGATTTCTGATGGAAGCGGGGCAGGGAGACCATAAAAACATCAGTAAAAAAAACAAGAGACACAGTGTGAGCAAGATGCTTCTCCACCCCAAACCTTGCAAACATGTTTCTTCCTGTCCCCTTCACTCGGTCGGGGGAAATTGGCAACGACATCTTGAACAAAACCAGCACTGGAGTCGTCAAGAACCAGATTGAAAAGTAGGAAACGGCAATTAGCGACTTACACACAAAAACGCCCCGCACGGTACCCCTCTCTCTCAGAGAGCAGTTTTCTCCTAATTGGCTTTACTTTACATTTCCAGCCATCTGATGTCTCCAACTTGGCGGTGAAAGATTTCTGCATAAATAGACCCCCCCTCCACCCAGCAATCGGCCTCCATCCTTCCCTCCATCAGCCACGTCCCGTGGAATCTTTCTACATATCATTCTAATTATCCTCATTTGTCGTCGGTTCACTTCTGTGTCAGCTGCAATTCCATTTATCACACCCATTTGACATCAATAAGAGATGTGGTGGGGACACGTCCCAAAGACCAACAGTCGGCCACGGCCACCTCCTTTCTCTGAGGACAGCCTTTACAATACGCCCTCTACCCCAAACATCTCTCATCTCAACTCCCCAGCAAAAGCATTCAGAATGAAGCATGAATGATGCATGCCGCTCCAGTTGTCATTGTACAGCTGGCATCACTCATGAACTGATATTCTGTATCGAGAGTCTTAGACCAGGTCTAAATTGCCATGAATTTACTGTTCTTTTCTGTCCAGTCTTTCTTCTTTGTTTTTGATGAAGAGAAACATTTGTCCACTGAGCCTCCATGTGCAAGCGTAAACAGTTCCTGCTTTTGGCATCTGGGTGGTGATCCATGTCCTACCCCTTCCATGCGCATTCCTTCTACAAGTCATGTGCATTATAGGCATTTAGCAGACGCTCTTATCCAGAGCGACTTACACAGTTAACATTTCGTACATACATCTGTTTAAACAGGATGGAATTTCAGAATTCTCGAACTATTATACTACACTGTATTTCTCAAGCTTTTTAGAGGGTTAACTTCTACATGAATATTGTGAATAAACATGTTTGGCTTCAAAGAAATGCATTAAAATTGTAAAAATAAAGATTTTGCCCCTAATTCCCAGGCATGAATAATAATGCGATGGCTAAAATTCGGTTTGTGGAATGTGGCAAAATTAATTATCGAATGATTGTCAGGTTTCGGCCAACCAATGTAATGGTGAATGTGAACAATCTTTCTGCCGTCATATCTTTACTCACAACCACCATGAGACAGAGTCCGTTCTGCAGCAGAAAGAAAAGCATTGAAAGAAAGCCCTGGAATTCCCTTTCTCTCAGCAAGTAGTGTAACTTTGCTGTGCATGGCATGTGCCGTTTGCCATGACTGCAGCCTTTCTGTTTTTGGCTCATTAATATGCATCCTATGCAAATGAGGGCTGAGTGGGAAGCCCTCGGTGGTACCTCCTGATTTTAGGATAAGACCAGAATTGTCTGCAGCCTACTCATCTGTGTAGGAATCCTGTTTGATATTCTGAGAAAACATGTTGATTCATTCGAATACTATTCGAATAAGCATGTTACACTGCTAATACTGGGAAATAGTTTTGAGTTTTTTAAAATTCTTTAATTAATGTTCCGAAATTTTGAGATTTTTTTTCCCATTGGGAAGTTGTATGGTAAAAAGTGTAAGTAAAGGTGGAAAAAGTCCACTTTTTCATTTCAGGCTGTAAGGCAACAAAAAAGGTGAATTTTGGGGAGTTTTTGGGGTGTAGACTTTAAAGGGGCATTGTATATATCACTGATTCTTGAGAGTCAGGACAAAACATGTTTTAAATCCCCAAATATATTTCTCAATACTTCATGAATTTGAAATGGATAAGTTTGTAGACATAGGTCTCAGCTACAAAACCATGTAAAGGAACAGGTTTCTTATTCATACACTTTTTCAGAAATTAAACATTATTCTCTTCATAACTTAATTTATGTCAACTCTGTCAGACACAATAAAAAGGATTTTATATTAATTTGTTCAGTCCAACAAAGGTTTTAAGTCCTCAAGTATCCAACAATGGTGTTCAGTTACTCAGATATGTATGCACTTGCACTTAATACATTTTTATTCTGATTTCACACTATTCTGAAAACCCCAATTTCAAAATTACTTTATCATCTAACATTGTTTTTAAAATTAATGATAAGGATAAAAGTAATATTCTTAGAGAAAGAAAACATCATTAGACATATATAATTCAGTAATTTAATTGATCAACAGTACTAACTGACCAAACATTATCATATTTTCTTTGAAAAAGAAAAAAAAAAGTCCATCTGACAGTGGTGACAACAATCTGACGGTGACGGTGACAAAAATGATGAAAACAGCCCAGTTATTTTCACAATAAATGTAGAATTGTATTACAGCATTTAAAACACATGGAGAATCTTTCATTTGACGTTTCATAACAATACAAATCACAAAATAGCCTTCATGAAATCATGTCCTGTTTAATCTTATCAAAAGTGAGTCTGATTGATAAAAAGTCTAGTGCTTTCTCTGACCTGCATAATTTAGACAATGGGCAAGAGGCAATGGACATGCTTGCCCTCTATGAAGTCCATACCATCAGGGGCCATATTGAAGAGTTCCCTTGTACGGCTTGATTGTAGAGGGGATGCCTTTCCATGGAGCTTTACAAGAATATCTGGAATTGATCAGAAGCAAACATCCTTCCTGCCAGGTTTTGGATGAAAATGGGCTGTAGGACCATGGGGGTGCCGGAACTCCACTTTGACATCTTGATGCTCAGTGTTACAGCAATGGCCATCACCAGCCACCAGTGTTCATCATACACCACCACTAGCCAGTCTCCATTTTCTATAGTATTAATGGTTATCTCAGTCATGGTGCCCTTAGGACCTCTCAGGGGCATCTGCTCCATCTCTTCCATCAATATTGCCAGAGGACTTATCCTCCTGGCCTCTGAAGCAGTGCATTGAACATCAGAGCTGTTATCTGTGCTGTTCCTCTGCTGCTCCACTGTTGCCGCTGTGCTTTCTTGTATCATTCTGTTGGTCTCTGTCTGTGGAGAGTATTTGGGTTTTATTTTGAGCATGCTCTCTTCGCCATATTTGCTTTCTGTTTGTCCCACACTTGTTTGACCTTTTTAAGTTTCTCTTTCAAAGCTTTCACTTCTCTTGAATGCATTTTCCTATTTTTCTCCTTTGCCTTTCACTTGCAATAGATCGTCTGCTGCTGCTTGGCTCCTCTATGCTCTGGTCCAATGGACTATTGTTTCTCCTTCTCAAGCCTTTCTCTGATGCCTTTTCTCCTTTTCATTCAATTCTCCTTTACGTCTTATTTTGCCATCCAGAAACCTCTTTTTCCACCTTTGCCTTTCCTTCTCTAGCATATCTTCTTTCATCTCTGCAAATCTGACTGTAAATTTTCCCTCTTCTGTTTCTCTGGTACTCCCTATTCCTTCTTCTTCGCTCCTCAACTGACAGCTTCTCGCTAGCCATGCTTTCTGAAGACGCAGATTATTATATTACTTAAGAAACCATTTGGAAGGATGTGCATATGATTTTGTAATGTTTTTGGATCCCATTGACTTGCACTAAGCATTGCTAATAGGCTATGCTTAATGCTACCAAAAGGCTACTGTCGTTTTTTCAATAACCATAAAACACTGGCATGCAGACTGATTTGATAAACTGAGTATATATATTTTATGACCCTTTAAGAGACACAACATCAAAAATGGGTAAACTATCCCTTTAAGGTGTGTGTATGGGGGTGGGGGCATTTGAAACTAACTCTAACTGGGGCTACATCATATTTGGGATAAATAGATCAGCAGGAGAACAGTAATCTATTGTAGAAACACAACATCAAAAAGTTTGAAATGTACAAACTATCCCTTTAAGGTGTGTGTGTGTCCGTGCGTGCGTGTGTGTGCATGTATGTGCGTACACACGGGAATTATGGGATCAATTGTCAACTCCGTCAGCTTGCACATCACCACCAACGGTGGTGACATCTGACGGTGGTGACAAAATGCCATGTTTTTCCATCTCAACCATGTCCTCTACACTTGAGCCATTTCATTTTTTCTCTGTTTCTAACTGTCTGTAAACTCTAACAAAAATTGACATATTTATTCCATAATTCTTAGCAATTCTTGCTATAATGGAGAGAGTTAAAGCTGTGACTGCAGTAATATCAATATTGTTTATTTAAAATATAAAAAAACTGAAAACCAGAACATGTGTGGTGTTGTTGCATTCACCATGAGCAGGAAGTAGAAAAGGGGTATTCAGAGATATAGCTGCCCATGTACTTTCCTGATTTATACAGGATTATAGAAAAGTCTGTTGGAGGTGACAGAAATTGAGGACGCGATTTTGATAGGCAAATATTTACAGAAAATATGCGTTAAACTTCATGGTATGCCTTCTTTCGTATAATACATATCGTTTCCTTTTAAATGATAGTTATATTTACACATTTTAAGAATTTTTAACACATTTTTGGGCAGTTTTAAATTGTGATTTCCTGCCAAGGACAATGTGGTTTCCAGGTACAGAGGAGACATATAGACATTTTAATAGAAATTATTCAAAGAGATATGAAAATAGTGTTGTGGGTATACACAGTTCCTTTAGATTAAACTTTTTAGGTATGTCTTTTGTTTAAATTTCCTTGGTTTTTAACATAAAGACGACTTTTCCCTGTAGGACATGCTTTGTCCCGACTCTCAAGAATCAGTGATATATAGATTATATTCTTACAAATATAGAAAAAATGTATATAACAAACAGAATGATTTATGAATGCATGTACAGTCCATGTATATTAAGACATGTATACATCATTGTATTGTTTTATATTTCTATAATTTGCTTGTGTGCTTTTCCCTCCTACAAATACACAGTATAGGTGTGGAAAAGCAGTCCCACACAGAAACGTCCTTATTTTCTACCCTTGAATTACTGTATGTCTTTCTTAGGGGCAGTGACCTGACCTTTGTGTGTCTGTCATGTTTGTGTTCTTTCCATGAGTTTAACCAAGCAAACGCCCTCAGGGAAGGCATGTTGCATGTGATTTGAATCATGCTACACAGGCTTTTCACTTAATTTGATGCATTATTTAATGCTTCGCACTCTGTGGGAAGCAGCTGCATTCGCCCAGGGTGGAAAGACAAACATGTGATGGGGCTTTCGATTTGACAAGCTTGTTGTGCCTGGCAGTTTCCAAAAAAGGCCTGCGCAGGGATTCATTTAAGTAAAATTTAAAAACCAGTGTAAAATGTTGTCAGATAGTAATTACAATGTCTCATACTTCAATTAATTTTCTTTTATTCAGTTGTTTTGCTTGAATGCATTCCAAAAAGACGCGGAGGCAGCCGAACCCAAAACTAGGTCATGGCTCTCGGTGAGCAGTATTCAAGCCCCAGGAAGATAGCCTGGGCTCAGGGTGTCACCGCGAGCTGGCGCTATGCCGCACACTGCTGGGGCGATGCCAGGACACGTCTCCTCCCTGCTTTGGTGCTACATCAGCGATGGGTCACTCACTTAAGTTGTTAATTAAAGGTTCTCTGGCTGGAGCCCAATAGTTTGTCGCATGGAGAACTGGTCCCGGTGGCAGGATGGAGCGTGGCTTTGTTTTGAACATATGGCGCGGTACTGTACCACACTGCGGGGGGCTGCTCTTCGCCGGTGAAGCCTTCACCGCCATCGGCTAAGGAATTAACTGGAAATATGATTTGTGCATTAGGAGGAGGAAAGTATCATACATGTGTATATACCGAGAGTTCAAAGCTAGTCATTTAAGCAATGAGTCATGGTAATACGCTGGAAGAAGTAGCCATTTGGTGAGATGCTGCACTTTGGCAACCCAAGTGTCTTTGTTATACAGGTAACTACCAAAATGAAGGAAACACTGTCATAGTGTCTTACTAATAGGGCGTTGGGCCACCACGAGCCACCGAACAGTTTCAGTGCATCTTGGCATAAATTCTACAAGTGTCTGGAGCTCTATTGGAGGGATGCAGCAGCATTTCCATGAAGTTCCATCATTTGGTTTTTTGTTCATGGTGGAAAATGCTGTCTCAGGCACCGCTCACTTTCATGCCCATCAAACCATTCAGTAACCACTCATGTAGAAATAGGAATGCGTCATCATAGGATGAAGGCGATCACTCAGAAAGGTTTTGTATTTGCGTGCACCACTGCACCACCACTGGTCCTTCACACAGGGGTAATGCGTGCCTTATAAACAGGACTAAGGCATCCTTATATTGTGTGTGTGAGTGTGGAATAACAACGAGGAACCTGAGAGTTCCATAGTAATGGTATTTTGAAGAGGAACATCAATTATTGACTGATTAGTGGCGTTACAAGGGTTTTTCAAATTACATATGCAGATTGCCAGAGCATTTGAGGACCACACGATATGCTTATAAGCAAAGGACACAATTAGGATAACAGGCAAAAGGCCTGAAATAACCCTAGCAACATATATATATATATAGTTATTTATTTTTATATATATAGCACCTTTCATACATAAATGCAGCCCAAAGTGCTTCACATAGAGGTGATACAAATTAGAAAAGGAGGATAAAACGAGGCAAGCAAACAAATTACACAACATAGGATAAAAAAAGGATTATAAAGATAAAATAAATTAAATGAACTACAATAAAAATGATTTAAAAAAATATATATATAAAAAGGAAAGATTATGTCAACTAAAACAGCCATCTAAAAAAAGTGTGTTTTTAAATGGGATTTAAATACTGCAACTGAGGGGGAATCTCGGATGTCTTGAGGCAGATTATTCCATAGTTTTGGAGCATAAAAGCTAAAAGCAGTCTGTCCCCTTGTTTTTATAAACTAATGCAGGGATTTAAGGACTGGAGTTATATGTTCTCTTCTATTTGTTCCTGTCAGTACCCTAGCTGCTGCGTTTTGCACAGTTGTTTTTTTGTGTTCAAGTTGAAGTTGTTTTATTATGCAACTTGGGGCACCTGAAAACAATAGTCTTACAATAGTCTAGTCTATATGAAACAAATGCATGATAATTTTTTCAGCATCACATAGAGACAGACCTTATTCTAGCAATATTTCTGAGGTAACAAAAAGAGACTTTGGTGATATTTTTGACCTGTGCCCCTCATACTTCATTCCGAGTGTAAGATTACTCCTAGATTTCTGACCTCAGATTTAAAATTTAAGAATTTATCGAGTGAATCTGTGCAGAACTATTCTCTTTGCCTCTTTGAACCAATTAACAATGCTTCAGTTTTATTTTCATTCAGCTGAAGAAATGTTTTTGACATCCAGTTTTTTATGTCAGTCAAACATTTGGTTAAAACCTCAATTTGAGAACTATCCTCAGGTTTAATGCGAATATGAAGCTGAGTATTGACGTAGCGTAGCTATGAAAGGGTGCCCCATTACTGCGGATAACATCACCAAGAGGCAACATATATAGAGAGAAAAGTAAAGGTCCTAGAATAGAGCTGTGAAACAGCACATACAGTATAAGGCTTACTTTATTTGACTCAAAATCTCCAAATGAAACAGATACTTTCCTATCTGTTAGATAGGATTCAAACCATCCTAAGAACAAATCAGGCAAGCTTACCCTATTTTGAAGCCGATGTATCAAGATGCTGTGGTGCACTGTATCAAAGGCAGCATTTAAGTCTAGGAGAATCAGTATGCTGAGTTGGCCGGCATCTGGATTTCGCTGAAAGCCATTTACCACTTTGATTAGGGTAGTATCTGTGCTGTGGTGTTGGCAAAAGCCTGACTGGAATTTCTCAAGGATGTTATTATCACTGAGAAATGTATTAATTTGTTTAAAAACAATCTTTTCTAGTCTTTCCCCAGAAAGGGAAGGTTTGAATCTATAGTATAGTTTGGGTCTATAGTTACTTACTCAAATTTGTTTTCTTGAGTAATGGTCTGACAAGAGCCATTTTCAAAAGCATTGGAAAAATCCCTGTGGATAGTGAACTGTTTACAATAGCCAGTACATCATTAGACAGAGTGTTAAAAACATCCTTACATTTTTTTGTTGGAATAGGATCCATTGCACAACTTGCAGGTTTTATCTGTGGGGCAATTCTTGAGAGGTCTTCTGCATCAATCAAACAAAAAAGAACCCTGGAGGTATCTTTGTTATCTTCTATATTTTTTGAGACGTAGTGACATCTAGCATGTCTAATGGCTTTGCTGTAACCCGTTAAAGCCAGTTTAAAGAGTTCACGGTGTACCTGTAGCTTTTTAGCTCTCCGTTTTTGTTCTGCTTTGAGGCACGTTCTTTTCAGCTCATAAATTATATCATTTTTCCAAGGTGTTCTACCTCTAAGTGGAACTTTTTAAAAATTTACTGGTGAAGCAAGGTCAATGACTGTTCCTTAGAGGAATGGTGGTCTTAAAAAATATACAAAAATGTTCAGATATAGCAAGGTCCTTTGTTTCAGACATATGGATATCTACACCTCGTGACATGATCAGATCTAACGTATGACCTTGGATATGTGTAGGTTCTGAAACATGTTGGATAAAATCAAAAGACTATTAGCCCTTTAAAGTCCATAGCCTTAGAATCTGACTCAATGTCAACATGAAAGTTAAAGTCACCAAGAATGAGTATCCTGTCATATTTCAGGACGATCATAGAAAGGAATTCAGAAAATTCAGACATGAATAATTGATTTGGTTTAGGTGGCCGACAAACCAAGGCATAGAGTGTGGGATGGTCCTTGAGAACTAAGAAAGACAGTAGTTCAAGTGATGAAAAGTCACATAAACTGACAGGATTACAGTGGGGCCTGTGATACTGACTACAACCAGTATCACAGGCCCCCCCCTCGTCCATGTAGTCTAGGCCTGTGATACTGGTTGTAGTCAGGGGGACAGGCTTCTGTTAAAGGGACATACTCTTCCACCTTTAACCATGTTTCAGTGATCATTAAGAAATCAATATTGTGAGAAGTTACAAGATCATTGATTAAAAAGTCTTATTTGAAAGTTATCTTACATTCAATAGGCCACAGCTAACCATGCCCACATCATCAGCATCATTACCAGACAGTGGTTTTCAAGGAACAGCAATGAGGTTATTTGTATTCACCCCTTGTGCATAAGAGTGTGTATGTCTAAAGGAGGATATTTTTACCTCAATATGCAAATCTAACTTACTGTTACTAAAGTTTGCCTCTGATAACTTGGTTTTAGAGAGTATATCAGAATCACAAATATGTAGCTCAAAGGGCTGATTACCTATATCAAGGTCATATTTGTTAGAACAGCAATGTAGTCATACAATTTTTTTTTAAAAGATTTTGTTTCTGATTTTCTCCCAATTTAGTAGCCAATTAGATACTGATATTTTTATGTCAATCCCCTCCTAGTAATGTGAGTTCGCTGCCGTAGTCCTGTGACTGGTAGTGACGAAGGCGAAGCATTGTCTCCTCTGAAACGGCACTCACCAGGCCGTCGACCGTAACTCAATTTTTGCATGTTTGCAACACTGTGTGAAATATTGGCCAGGTCAAGTTCTCTAGCACCAGGGTGACAGTCTGTTTGTACCTTTGAACCATTTACAGGCAGAGCATTAACATGTCTTAGAATAGAGTCACCCAGTATTAAAAACTCCTCAGAGTCTGATAAAGTGATGTCTGAGTCACTGAACGCTTCAAACCTGTTTTTCCAGAGTGGTTCTGTGTGGCTCAGTAGGTAGAGCATGGCGTTGGCAACACTTAGTTTGTGGGTTCATTTCCCACTGCGACCACATATACTGAAAAATGTATGCATTCACTACTGTAAGTCGCTTTGGATAAAAGCGTCTGCTAAATGGCATATATTATATATATATTATATTATATTATTAACCAGTTGTCAAAAGTAACCAAACATCCAACAAACATGTTGTGGAGGGCGTTGGTCTCTGCGGCAGGGGAGTTGCGAGATTGCCAAACCTGGCCCCGGAAAGTACAACTGTTCCAAAGGTCCTCCACAGCAACACCGCGGCAAAAGAGGCAACCCCACAACTCACCTGCCGCAGTGACCGACGCCCTCCACACATGTAAATAAATGCAATAAATCACAAAAAATCCAAAGCATGCAATGACACAGTCATAAACAAGAGAGATACACTGCCTGGCCAAAAAAAAAAGTCACCACCTGGATTTAACTAAACAAATGGGTAAGAGCCTTCCATTGGATAATTACTGCAGTGATTAATATGTTTTAGCTGGCAACAAGTTATTTAACCCTAACTGATGCAGTGAGTAGCTTCTCATTTCTTAAACAACCATGTCGGAAGACATATCCTGTGGTCGTGGAAAAGATGTTAATCTGTTTCAGAAGGGTCAAATTATTGGCCTGCATCAAGCAAAGAAAACAACTAAGGAGATTGCTGAAACTACTAAAATTGGGTTAAGAACTGTCCAATGCATTATTAAAACCTGGAAGGATAGTGGTGAACCATCATCTTCGAGGAAGAAATGTGGTTGGTAAAAAATCTTGAATGATCGTGATCGGCGATCACTTAAACGTTTGGTGAAATCATATCGTAAAAAATCAACAGTAGAACTCACGGCTATGTTTAATAGTGAAAGTAAGAGCATTTCCACACGCACAATGCGAAGGGAACTCAAGGGATTGGGACTAAACAGCTGTGTAGCCTTAAGAAAACCACTTGTCAGTGAGGCTAATTGGAAAAAAAGGCTTCAATTTGCTAGGGAGCATAAAGATTGGACTCTGGAGCAATGGAAGAAGGTCATGTGGTCTGATGAGTCCAGATTTACCCTGTTCCAGAGTGATGGGCGCATCAGGGTAAGAAGAGAGGCGGATGAAGTGATGCACCCATCATGCCTAGTGCCTACCATACAAGCCTGTGGGGGCAGTGTTATGATCTGGGGTTGCTGCAGTTGGTCAGGTCTAGGTTCAGCAACGTTATGTGCCCAAAGAATGAGGTCAGCTGACTATCTGAATATACTGAATGACCAGGTTTTACCATCAATGGATTTTTTCTTCCCTGATGACACGGGCATATTCCAAGATGACAATGCCACTATTCATCGGGCTCAAATTGTGAAAGAGTGGTTCAGGGAGCATGAGACATCATTTTCACACATGGATTGGCCACCACAGAGTGCAGACCGTAACCCCATTGAGAATCTTTGGGATGTGCTGGAGAAGACTTTGCGCATCGGTCCGACTCTCCCATCATCAATACAAGATCTTGGCGAAAAATTAATGCAACTCTGGACGGAAATAAATGTTGTGACATTGCAGAAGCTTATCGAAATGATGCCATGGCGAATGCGTGCCGTGATCAAAGCTAAAGGCGGTCCAACTAAATATTAGAGTGTGCAACTTTTTTTGGGACGGGCAGTGTATATTGGTGTGCACACATGTTCCGTGTCAAAATGAAATGACTTTGGAACTCTTCTTGTGATGTTAAATTCAAGCAATTATGAGGGTTCTTTGAAGAGAAAAAGGTTTTGCCTTGAGCACTTTCTCACTTCGACACTTTGTCTGGAAGAACTCCTTCCTTGCCATCTTGGCTTCTTTTTTTTTTTTTTTTTTTAAGATTTTTACTTCTATTTTGAGTTATTTTGTGGTGCATTAGGTTGTGTCGGCTCACACACCTTTTCGTGATTACCTTCAGCCTGGGAGCGGTTCCTGCACCTGCTTTTTATGAAATAATCATTATCGTTATACTCAGTTGAACAATAACAGTTTTACAGAAACATGAGGAGCTCACACACACGCTGCATGGAGAGGTAACGGCATCGAGAGAGGCTGCTATTTATGGAAGCTTACTTCATAATGGGCTCAGAGGGGGGCCGGGGGCAACACCTCTACTAGCCGGATCAGCTGGGTAGCTCCAAACTGGGCTCAGCTCTCAAAGTCTGAGGCTTGGCTAGCCCTTTACAGATTGGGGAGAAAACAATCTGCTCCTACTACCTTACGGTGTGTCTTAAATGTGATGCAGACCCATCTGATCAGAACTCCTTTTCTTTGCTTTGCTGGTAGCACAATGTTGTCGAATTAATAAGGCTGTCGATGAAGTGCCACTGAAAGTAGTATTATTCCTCAGAGAAACCGTGCCATTGACCACTCCACAATCAATACATCAAGGAAATGAAACACAAAACACCTTAAAGGGAAAAGCTTTGATCTCTCCGTGTGTGTGTACGTGCGTGTGTGGCGTGAACATGCGCTGCCCACTGCAGACTAATTCTGACCCGTGTCTTACAAGCCCTCTCTGCAGGGTTCTCACTGAAGTGGAGCTGAACAAGGCTGCTGTTACGCCCAATAGCTTTGACGCTGAAGGGGCTGCATCCTCCCTTTGAGATGTGGGCTCTGCAGAACCTTTAGGGCAGGGATCCCCAAACCTGGCCCTGGAGGGCTTCAAGGGTTTCTGGGGTCCCCAACCCTGGTCCTGGGCAGGGGGCACAGAGTCTGCTGCAGTCCCCAACCCTGGCCTGCTAGGGCCGCAAGGTCTGCTGGGGCAACACTGGCCCTGGGGGGCCACATGGTCTGCTGGGGTCCCCAACTCTGGCCCTAGGGGGCCACAGGGTGTGCTGGGGGCCACAACCCTGGTCCCTCAACCCGGCCCTCTAGGGCCACAAGGTTTGCTAGCGTTCTTAACACTGCTGATTTTTGTTTCCAACTTAAAATTAGCAACCAGTTTAGACCAAAATAACCAGGTGATTCTGGTTAAAGTATATTTCTGGATTAGCCATTGTGCAGTGCTAATAGTATTTGATCATCTACTTGTCAGTATTATTTACTAAAGAATTTATATTTATTTTAGTTGGAGAATTATTTTCAACCTTGACTTAGTAAATGGTGCATGATGTACATGGTACAGTAAAACTGAAGTAAATTTCACATCAAGGATCAAATAGTAATTTGGCTGAGTGTTCACACTTCATGAATGAATTCATTAATGATTGGACAGTTGAAAGGAGGGGTGCAGAATGAAATGGTGGGCTTTTAACAAATCATACCTGGCCATGGCTCACCTTAAATCTATCCATGCCCACCCCAGTTCTGTAGCCATTGTGCCATAGAAAACCAGTGCTTAAACTGTGTCTATGACAGGTTTGCACATTACACATTAAGCATAAGGTTGTGCCCACTTTGTCCAAAATGACTGTGTCTACATGACCAAAGGTATGTCTAATTTTTTTCCCCTGTCATTTCCTGTATTATTTTTATTTTCTTTATGAATTTGGTTTGATCCTACATCTTTTAAAAGGAATTGTATTGCAAATAACACAAACCAACCCAATTATGTGCCACTGAAAGCAGTGCCACAACAGGATATGCTATTTTATGTAGCTGCTGCTTGCTAAAAAGGGCTTTACTGATTAAGGGTGGGGAAATTGGAAAAGGATTAGAAAATTAGAAAAGTGTGTAATTGACTAAAATACATAATCACTGGTCTACCAACTGCTTCTAGATAATTAAATAATACACGTTTTGATGGTGAGTTGTTGTACTACTTATCGCTCTCTGAGAGCTTAGAATTATAGGGCTCTATCTGACATTTTTGTCAAAAATAAGCTATTAACATTGGAATGCCCTTCATTGTGTCTTTTTGCTATACAATAGAGGAAATACTAATGTAGATGCAATGCAGAAAAAACACTCTGATATGTGACTTCTGAACCTTGATATCTCAAAACTATACCTCCTGCAGATAGACCTCTCCAAGCTTCTAAGCTTCTGTCAAGTTACAGAAAGAAAAAATGGCTTCATTTCTTCTGAATAGTGGGACCCCATACGCCGTGGCTCAAAAAGAAAAGATGGGAAAGACCTGGATTCCGTTGACAGATTTATCTTGCTTTAAACTTAAAACCATAAATTTAAAACCATAAACCTTTTGGTTTCATAATTTTAATACGTCTTTGAACATTTGATAACTCATCATTAAATGGTCAGTTTAGCCTGAGATAGTATAAAAATATGGGCTGTACAAATACTGTAGGAATGTACATGTTTAATTTCTCTAGGTCCAATTTAAACCAATCAAAGTCATTTTGAAGAGTCAATTCCACACCATTAAGTTAGCCACCCAGACTTCTACCTTTTACGGTTGCTTGAGCTGACTATGAATACCATGAGTTTACGTTAATACTTTTTCCATCGCCAAAGTAATATATAAATGTCAACCTCTTAACGTTGAAACATAAATGTATGTTTTCCATTTCTCAAAAAAATTGTTTGGCAGCCTGAGATTAAATCTGTTGGTATAGTTTGCCCCAAAAAATGTAAAAAATGACAAACACACAAAGCAGTATTTTTGTTGATAATTACTGTAAAGTTCTGTAAATGAGGAGCCTTGCCTTTTGTATTGAAGAGCACACCTAGTGGAGATGCTCGGTAGTGCACTCCCCCCATCAACACTGGTGCAATGAAAACCTGAGGCACTGTGAGTAGCGCTTACACACTGTGAATGAGCAGGGCAGGATTGACACATGGGGAGGTGATGCACACGCTCCTGAAATGTCACTGCTGGCCTCCCCCCGCAGGGCTCAGGAGAGAGCTGCTGTCCAGGACTTTTTAATAAAGACACAAAGGTTAATGAAGGCAAAGAGGGAGCGCATTATCTGAGCCTAGTCTTCTCCACTGCCGTTTCCTGAGGGAGGAGGTGGTGGCCACATAGGACACCAACGATAAGCACCTTTATTTTAAATCCACTCTGTGCCTCTTGTACTTCCAACGTTAAACATTATTTATGTGGGAAATGTCACCACTGTCGTGATAAACTATGTATTTCCGCACACCCCCACTCTTGCAAAATAATAGCCTGTCCAGTCGGACATCCTGTATATTCAGAATTTATCAGCTGGCTCGATTTTGTGGGAGGCAGTATTTATAACACGGATTTACATAATGAACTTTTCTTCCTTTTCCTTTTTTAAAAATTTCTCTCATGACAGGGCCTTCAGATCAAGTTGTTTTCGTGTTTTGAAACTTACTGATTTCTTCAGTAATCGGGTCATCTTTTGTTGTCAGTCTAAAAAAATATGAGCAAGATGAAACCCTGTTTCAAAGGATTCATGAGACACGATGACATTTTTCCCTGACTGTTTATGCTTTTGTTGGCAGTTTCATGGCAAATTCACACATTTTAAAAAAAAAAAAAAAAAAAAAAACTAACATTTTTTACTAATCTGGGAACTTGGCCCATAGAGGGATCATGCTGGGCACACGGACTTCGGGAGGAGAGGACGGGTCAAAGCGCGTGCTAATGGGCCAGTAATGATCTGTTGGGGGCGGCGGTTAATGCTAGCAGTATTACGCTGAAGAAACCAGCCCGCTGTGCTGATGGAATGCTCCTTGTTATCAGCATTTAGACAGGTTTCAGTAACATCGATCGATACCCCTCTTCATTGTGTTCAAGGGGCTTAGGACTCGATCAATGCCCTGCCAGGACAGCCTCCTCTCCCACGACAGTGCTGCGTGGCTCACCGCAGATCCACTAATACAGTCCTGTCATCTGAGGGGACACCCACAGATCCCTCAGATAGATTAATGGTGATCCCCTCCTCCATAAACCCTGGCCGAGACCCCCCTTTTCTCAGGGCTTACAGGATATATCACTCTCTTCACTGCGTTCACGTCTCAGCGAGTGAATCAGCTTTGCCGCGTTTCATCCAAAGCAACGCAAACCTCATTCGTTTTGGTTTCCTCTCTTTGTTCGATTATTAAAATTCACAGCGGCAACGGTATCAGCAAAGACATTAAGATTACAGTTTAGTAAAACAAATGCGATGTTCATGGCTGAACCATTTCAGAACTGTCACTTTTGTTGCGTACAATCACCTTCTGAGAAAATTGGATCTGTGTATTTGGAGGGAAAAGCATCTGGCAGATTAGTTTTTTGCATCTGTTTCATCAACACCATGCATATTAACACATTTCGGTCTTGATGCCTTTTTTTGTTGTAGAAACTTTTTATGATTATTATTTGAAGTGCACATTATACAGTTTAGTTCCCTACTGAATTTTAGTTTGAATCAACAGCGTAGTATAGTGGTTAGAGAACTTGGCTTGTTGCAGGAAGGTTGCATGTTTGATTACCAGGTGAGACAATACCATGTAAATGGATTGTATGTAACCTGTGTAAGTCGCTTTGGATAAGAGTGTCTGATAAACGCCTAACTGTGACAGTCATTGACACAGATGTGAGTAGTAGTGGATGGTAGTGACAGGTGAACAAGGTGTCCTGACACAAACAAACTGGTGGAGCTACAATTTGCTGTCAATCACTGACTTGTTTGAACCAATCCAAAGGTTTTGTGTTTCACACAAAGCACAACGATTGGTTCAGGTCATTGGTAGAATATGGTAGCTCAACCCATTTTTGGTGTCATGACACCTCGTTCACCCATCACAAGTGGATGGTAGTTTGCTGTGTAATGAAGAGAGTCGGTTTTGGTAACGAGTATCGTCTTTCCTTCCAGCGTCTCCATCGGGATCAGCTACGTCCTGGCAGGCAGCGAGGCCTACGCGGATCTTCTCCACATGAGGTGAGCCGGCATCTGGCAGGGAGCAGTGACACGCTGACTGTGTCCCTGGTTAGGATGGGTGTTCTGGAGGGCAAAACGGAGTCAGTAGATGAGATCTAGGATTAACTGTCACAGTGCGGAGGGAAAGGAATTCCCTTTCTGCGATTCAGGGTGTGAAATGCAGTTCTACAATTATCATTAGAGCCATTAGGTCCAAGTAAGCAAGCCTGATTTGATTGTACCACGTAGAGGAGGTCGAGGGGTACCACAGCGTACATGTTGTACTATGAAATAACCTAAAGGTCTGCAGGAAGGTACTAAACATTTTCATAATTTTGAGCACAAAAAAAGCTTCCTGCAAGCTCAATACACCCTGCTCACAAGTACACACAAACTGTCCACAATGTCCACTGTCCTATCACAAATCTAAAAATAGCTCAAAATATTACGACGTATTAGTTGATTAATAATAACTGCAGTATTCAACATGCAGAATTTCCCATATTAATTATCACTGTTGCGCCCCCAGAAGTAGTGATATTTTTAATTTGAAATCAATGCAAAGAAATCGATAGCACAAGTGGATCTTTAATGCAGGGATGTCAAATTTTTGTGAAAGAACTTGCTTGGGGTTCTTCTGATTTAAAAGCTTTTCTTAATTTTTGTCTGTTTACCCCTTCATGTCAATATATCTCAGCATGTACTCGATGGACTCATTTATGTAAATGACCTTATGTCAATATCTTCCATTGCATTTAATTTAATGGGAGAAGTTATTAGCCTGGGCATAGATTTTAAAAATGATCTGAACATTTCAATTTACAAGGACCTGAAAAGTCCACAATGAAAATCTCCTCATACAATGGATATTTCCTTTCCTTGAGTTTCGAGGTTCGGACGAGAAATAGTCCAGCATCTAAAATGTTAGTATGTCAATATGTCACAATGCTTTTTGTGTGTTTGTTTATATGATAGAGTAGAACACACACTTGTCCAAATCTGGAAAAAGTGATATGGTGGATTATGGATATCATTTTTTCTATGCTGTGTAATCCCAAGGACAAAAGAGTTTGAATTATGAGGAAAAATCGTTATTTTCAGAGTTGAATTCTGCAGCAATCAGTAGAATTTCGCACCTAGTCCAACTGGTGGGGGGGCATTTCAGATTGGAGAGTGTTTACGTCTTGGGTTCAGTTCATTCTGACAGATGTGAAAGCTTGTTTTTGCAGCACAATGCACACCAAACAAAAACTCTGTTGATTGGTGGTCAACTGTGCAGAATGGTCTGTAATCGATCACAGACCAACAGCGGTGTGGTTCTGCCTCAAAGCTCAGTGGGTCGAGAGCCGTCTCTCTGTTTTCAGGAGGGCTGCCAACGAATTCACGGCGGTTTGTTGTATGCCTTCATTCGCTCCGGGCCTATAGCGAGAAATGAGCTCACCGAACACACGAACACCTGTGGTGGAGTTGGAGTGAGGTGGAATGCACACAGTGCCGTGGTGATGCCTTCTCACACGCCTCCAAAACAGTGCCTGTGAGGAATCCAACTTATTTTCATTTTTTTATGTTTTATGTATTTATCATAGACCTATCCTGTCCATGCATGTCCACAATACACTCCAGAAGAGAAGCGTATGTATTTGAATAAAAAATTATATTAAATTCTAAAAAAATAATTGCATTAGAATACAGTTCAAAAGCAATTGTAAACATTCGTATGACTAATAGCATCGGTGAGAATATGCTATGATTTATTAATGAAATTTCAGATTTTCCTTAATCCATGTTTTTTGTTTTTTTGGAAATGAATACGAGTTGGTAGTGAATTCCAATTAGAGGTTTTTATAGAAAATGCTGATTTAACTATTTTTTAATTCATTTAGATCTAGTACAATCTCCTCTAGGGTTGGCTCTTGAAGATCTGTTAGTAGAACAGTCAGCTAGTAACTCTTAGAATGAATTCACTTGGAGTGACCGTGTTTGCCACACAGTCGCAATGCTCATTCATTGCATAAATGTTCTCTCAAACTGATTTGACGGTAGCCCCAAATCAGGAAAAGGACACCGTACGGCTTGCTGTCCGTGGCTCCTGTGGCTCCAGTAGAGTCCCCACATTCCCAGTCCTGTTATTCACACACAGAACTGCATCTACGTCAGTCACCTCTGCCCCGCGTAATCAATCAACTAAAGCTTTGATTTGCTGTCCCACTGAATCACTTTTAGGGTCATGTGAAATCATTTCATGATGACCCTAAAAGAACACAGAACACATGATATTTGATTCACCACATTTACATGCACACCGATATTCTGATATCAGCTGGAATATGGCAGTATTCTGACCATTTTAAAGTCATGCTAAACACTTGATTAAGCCAGTATTACAAAATAAGACACCTGGCATATGCCTGTATTAACTGGAATATCAGGTCATGTAAACACCTTGCCTGATTAAACCAGTATTCCAGCGATGAGAAACCAGAATAAGACACCTGGCATATGCCTGTATCATCTGGAATATCAGGTCATGTAAACACCTCTTTTTGAATATTCCCCCTAATGGAAAATAAATGCATCTCTGCGCATGTTCAGTGTGCGAAGAATCGTGGGTCTCGTAGCTAACTAGCAGGTTTGGAGAGCTGTCAACACAGCAAACAAAAAAAGCTCACATTTTTGGAGTGATGAGGAGACAGACTTATGTCTTTCAATAATTAAATAAATGAATTACATTGAAAGCTCGAACAGAAGAAAGCACCGTCACAGTGATATGTACAAAAGGGTGAGCAGAAAGGGGATCTTGGTGATAGCGAGTGTTTGGAATAAACCTTTTCGCAAAAGGGCTCTGAGCCCATGTCAGGAGAAAAACGCGAGTAGCCAGCGGCTCCACAAGCATGTCCTACAGCTTATTTGGAATGCACTGATTACCATGTATACAGGAATATTAGCAGAGGAGTACACATTATGGACCATGTGAACAGCATATTCGGAATATGGACCGTAACCGGAATATTGTGTGCATGTAAACGTTGTGTTAAATAAACTTTGGAAATATGTCTCATAAGGGTAGCCATTTTTAGTCTAGGAAAGCCTATATTTTGTTGAAGAGTAATGCACTGTCATGGCTTTGGATATGAAAACTCGGTATTCAACACCATTTTATGCTCTGCTTCAACACCATTTTAAGGAAGCTTTGCTTGTACAAAAAGGTATTTTATGAACAATTCTTAAATTTGGAGTTTTTACTGCTCATAAACCTTAATTGACCACATGCAATGTGTTGACTACTGTAATTTGGCTCCATTGTGTGACAGGTATTCGGTTAGAGAAATGTACATTTCTTTGTGTTTTACTGCAGTTTTTCCAAAGCTGCATGTAGGCTAAAATGAATAAATCAGAAATGATAACTAAGACTGTTAACATGTTGGTAATTGAATGCATAAATGTACAAGTTTAGAGAAAGTGTTTGAAATGGGGTTTCAGCATTACTGATGGAGTGGGTTTTTAGTTTGAGAATCTTGAGACAGTAATGTGACAGTATTATACTGTACAGATGGAACCATTTGGAGTTCTTGCCTGACCAGTCTTCAGTTCCACACGCTATTAATTAATATTGCATGATCTACTTCCACTAAGGCATCATGGCATACACCGTTTTTACTAATGTGGAGGAAGAACAACCTAATGGTACTATGTAGCCTACAGGCACAATTTCTAAAACAACAGGGTAGTTCTTAATATACTTTAATAATCCTAAATATATGTTGTCTGAGAAATTTGAATAATAAATGCATGTTTTATTGAGCCTGTTTTTGAAAGTGAATATGCAGCTCTGTGCTCTTCCGTGATGTTTTGTGGGGAAAGTTCAGAATTGTGGAATCTATATCTTTATTTATATATATTTGCTTTGGGAGAATCTGTGAATATTGGCCTTTGTGTTTCTGTAATATTGTGGGCATGTTCACCCCTTTAATATTTACATTTTAAAAAGCGTAAAAAAATTTTTGAATGCGAATGATTTCTTTTTATCATTGCTCTGGAAGTTTGAATTTAAACTCGTACACAAGTTTGGTCTTTTCATCCTTTGTGTTTTCTGAACTACTGAATGCTGCCTAGATAAAGACATATTTCCTCTTTATGATAACTGGAGATTCTCTCATAGCTTGCCTATAGGGTATGTGAACTGGTGACACTTATTCAAAGCATCAACACTCAACACAAATTCTACTGTATCTTCTATTTCTAAAACAAGACAGGAGCCATCTTTGATATTTGGAGAGATTTATTTGAAAGCACGCTTCATTCTTTGTTGCTTTCATATTTGTTTTCCGTATTCATGCATAATATTTTTCGTATACAGTGATATACATGAGGTCATTGTTGAAGAATGTTTTCTCCGACTCAGTGACTGGTTTTGCATCAGAAAAACTTTTTTCACCACTGTCATCATTCCCATACCAAAAGAGATTCTCAATTCTGTGATGTCTCATTATGCAGCAAAATAACAAATATGCATTTTGTTTAATACTGTAATTAAAGGTTCCCTCAAAGAGATTATTACAGATGGAGACACATTTGGAAACAGCATACCGTTTTTTCATTTTGAAGTGTCCATCACTGTTCCACACACATACACACACAACAAAAACCCAGAACAAAAAAAACTAAACAAAGTTGATCAAACAGACTGTGATGTTCTCTCCAAGAGGAGCATATGGTTACATAACTCAATTACTGTAGGCCTCTAACTGCAACCTGGTGCGGATTTGCACACGAGACTGTCCTTCGGTGATCCACTTATACTCATCCAGTCCACTGTCCTCAGATAGCTTTGATGCACAGTGTAGCCTCATGTCAAACCTAACCAGGCATCCCAGCCTATTTCTAAGGAACTCAAAACAATCTGGTATTGGAGACAAGAGAGTGAAGTTTCATGAACACCATAATGGGTGGAGCTACAATGAGTTGTCAATCACTGACTTGGTTGAACCAATGACAGATGTTTGCCTTCAACAAATATTACAATGATTGGTTCAAATCAGTGTGTCTGATAGCTCTGCCCATTTTTGGTTTCCTGACACCAGTACATACTTCTCAAGTGTAGTAGAACCGGGTGTTTCCATAATTTTTGATCTATCTTTCACTCTGTGTAAAAGGTATTTGATACGGGGTATTACAGGATGGCACAGTAAAAAGCCCTACTCATGTGTATGACTTTCAGATAGACTGCATACTTCAGTGGTTCACCGATAATAATCCGTAAGAAGTAATGTTAAGCTTTTCTCAGGTTGAATTTTATCAGTTGCATTCGTAAGAGCCAGGTTTTGTGTAGACACGGTAACGCTGCGGCTCATTTACAAAGGGCCCTGGTGTTCCTGTGCCCTTGGGTGTTCCTCTCTCACAATGCTGCACTTTCTCATTCTAATTAAAGCGATCTCAGCTCCTCTACAACAACAACAACAGAAAAAACACACCAGTGACAAACTGCGTCTGGTGAATAATTCTCCAATATCAGCAGAGCTGATCGATTCATGTACTGTACCGTATAAGCAATACAATCTAAACAAGCACTTTAATGACTCTTAGCTGTGAACCATTAGCAGTTGTATTTATCAAGGAAAAATATCTATAACCGCATAAGCTGTGTTATCGCTGTCTGCTTCCTCTCCCCTCGGTGCAACTAGCCAATGGATTCTGTTTCAGCGGTGTTCCCTAAAGAGAGCCTCAAGGTTTGAATGCAGATGAATAACAGAGACGACATGACGTCTGGCTCTGTTAACATATTTAAGCATGTCTTCTTGTCGCGGTTCAGGTGCTGATGTGGAGGTAATCATCTTTAATAGGTGGCATCAGGTCCATTTTGAGCTCGGATTTGTGCGAACAGGCACTTTTCTGCCTGTTATTGATTGGTAGATCAAACCTTCTCAATACCTTCAGATGCATAGAAGAGTTCAACTGAATTTTTTTGAATATTTGTTGCTTTAATAAAACCAGTAGTCCCAAATATAAACCATATGCACATTTTTTATGGATTATTTATATTCTGTGTGCGTGCATTTGTATTTGTGTTTGTCATTGTATAAATGTATACAATAAGAAAACAAACTACCGTGTGATTAAAATGGGACATTAAATGCAATGTGTTTGCCTATGTATAATATATAAGTAACTGGCAAAATAAAGGTGACACTTCGGTAACTGGGAGGGGGGGGGGCATTATTTAATGGATCCTTCATTTACAGTTTGGCAGTTGCCTGTAGTGTAGTTCATTCATTCATAGTGTAGACAGTATTTATATACATACAGGCTTGTGTGTATATGTACATTGCACCTGCTCCATGTCTTGTGATAAGTTTGTCTCCTTCATTGTGGCTGGTAGCATTGGTCTGGCATGGTGTCAGATGGGGTGAGAGGGGGACAGGGCTATCAAAGACAAATGTTTGCTGTCATTCCTCCCATCTGGACCTGGGCTCTGTCTCTGTCTCTCTGTCTCTCTCCCTCTCCCTCTCCCTCCTCCTCCTCTCCCGCATTATTCAGAAGGGCGCAGGTCAGTGAGGTGTTGATTTTATTAAGCATATTTGGACAGGAAATGAGTGCTGTAAGCAGGAAATCTTGGCATAAACAAAGCGCAGTGGAATCGATATTCTTTGGAACTCGAGACATGAAATATTTATGTCATGGTGTGGGAGGATATTCACTAATGGTTATAAAAAAAACAAGTAAACCTCAGATGCAGTCTCACTTTTGGCATATGTAATTTAATTAAGATAATAATGGTAGTTTGTTTCCATTTTTCCCTTCCAAAGATCCACTGACACGATGCAGTCCATTTATTGGGTGTTGCTGTAGGAAAAATGTTCAGTATTCAAGCACAGAATAAATCAATTGACACTATTCCTTAAGGTGTATCAGTAAGTGAAAACACTCCGAGACTAATGAATTGCACCGTCTTATCCAGGATCTACTCTGCATTATTGAGTTTTCAAACCCCCACAGCAAAACGGAAAAAAGGAATTAATGAGACATATAATTCTGTTGATCACTGTTGCTAATTTTTACTGATTTGGCGGGACTCTTCCCTCTTCATCTCCATGGGAACGTGGGTTTACAGACGCTCTTGTGCAGTAAATGATGAGCTCATTGATTGATCCAACTGGCCCTTTCCGGTTTGGGCTGGGATGCTGGCAAACCAGAGCTGCTGCTGCCTTCTTTCCTTTTCCTTCCTTTTTCTCCCAATTTGGAACTACTAATTGTGTTCGCAAGCCACACTTGCCACAGACACATTTGATGCAGACCGTGGGGCTCATCCACACACTAGAACAGTGCCTTAACAGGATGCAGACCGTGGGGCCCATCCACACACTAGAACAGCGCCTTAACAGGATGTAGACTGTGGTGCCCATCCACACACTAGAACAGCGCCTTAACAGGATGTAGACTGTGGGGCCCATCCACACACTAGAACAGTGCCTTAACAGGATGCAGACCGTGGGGCTCATCCACACACTAGACCAGTGCCTTAACAGGATGAGCCACCTAGCAGCCCCTAGGTGCCTTATTGCCGTAAACTCTGGGGTCCCTGCCTGCCTCTCTCTCGTTCATTTGTGTGAATCACCCCGAGTCAGTCTCTCTCCCCATAGTAGCTCTAGTGCTTTATCTAACATCCAGCTGAACCTGTCACCAAGTTCTCAGCTTGCTCAGTACTCCGTGCCAATGCCCATGTATCGCATTCGAAGCGAATAAACCCAGTAGCCTTCTAGAAGATCACAGGTAAGCTCTAACCCTGTTGTCACCTGCCTCAGTGATAGAAGTGGTGAGGTAGTAGAGTACAGAAGTTTGGCATGCACTAACTGTTCAATTAAAGCTCCCTGAAAAGCTCAGTTCAAGTGACATAAGATCCTAGACTCAGTGTTCGGTGAACATATTGGCTATACTTCTACAGAAAGCTGCATGACTTGTATTAAACAATAAACATCAACCCGGCAACTGACCAGGTTGTCTCTTGGCTGGAGCTAAAAAGCCTCTTGCAAACATTCTTGAGGCTTCAGCTTTTCAATGTAGCAAACGTGGCAGGATGATTCCCAGTGTTCATTTAATGTGAACACCCCCATCTCAGTTTTCTCTCCTTCCGTGCTCTTTCCCTGTAATTATGTTTATCACTTTGGAAAGGTAATTTATTTTGTTACACTCCAGTAAATATTTAACCTTAATATTATTGGCTGCGGATTTTCCACTCATGCAAGGTGCATCCATGCAAGCTCTTTAATGGTTCATTAAGAACACATTGCGGGCTGATGCATCTGCTCGGTCACATATTCAGAAGAGCAGGGCCCTGCGTATTGGAGCGAAATACGACGGCGTTAAAGCAGTACCCTTGAAGTGCAAATCAATAGGTTATTTCACCTCCCAAAGCGGGATTCAGATAAATTACACAGCATTCAAGAACAGGGAACTTAATCTGATTTATGTGGTGTTACACTGAAACACATTGAGATGCAGAACGGGCTCTTTGAAAGCAGCCTCATACAGAGTTTATGCACATCATATCCCAACTATATATGATTAAGAGATGTTCCTTTAGATTTATTACTGTAAATCCCCGTGGCTCTTTAATTATCTAGTTTTAATGGGGGTATAAAGTTGTTACCTACTGATGAACCTTGGATATAGAGCATATATAATTTTTGCCCTATGAGCTCGGTTTTTCTTCCACACGATACACACTCACACACTCCTATATCTGCGTAATGAGAGCGTCATGTTTGCATTCTTTTTGTATGCTCATATTAAGCCGAGCTCACTGCAACCTCCGCTGTCAAAGAAGCGATGGTTGACATCATGTTTTTCGGAGGAGAGTGCATGGTCCCAACACACGTGGTGTCATTTTCACACCACAGTCCGCCCTTCTTGTTCAGCTTTATACCGGCAGACTGGGCACCTGAGTGACCAACGGGGGTTGCTTGAACGCGACAACACACGGTCAAGCCGGCCGACCGAATCCCTCCCTCCCTGGGCGATGCTACTGCCGATTATGCTGCTGGCCACAGTCAGTACTGGCACCATGTTTTCATTATATCTTTCATTGTCTTGTCATAAATCCAGTTTGATGGATTTCAGAGGTATCCATCTCACCAGAGAGGTGCTGTATTGTACGTTTAAAGAATCACCTGTTTCAAAGTTTCAGAGTAAAAACGTTTTGGAGTCAATGCCATTTGGGAGATATTCAAAGGAGGTTGGAGTGCTGTTAGAAAATTTGTATGGGAGTCAGTTGAAGATGCGGGATTTTGAGGAATATTTTGGGGGAGTAAAAACCCAGGTCTCTGGTAACACTGGTCATGGGGTGTCCAGGAAATTAGCTTCTTTGGATTAACATACAAGTTTATGTGATGGGTTTATTATCCTTATTAAACAAAAAAATCAACAATGCGATGAAGGCATCTATACCCCTGAAAATGTATAAGCATATGAAAGAAAATTGTCAGTAATCTTCAGGAATTTGCTGGTGTCTAAAGGGCTAAAGCATTTCAGATGTAGGATGTGACCCAGGTCAAGTGAAAACCTGTGTGATTTGTGAAAAGAGCAGTGAAATTCAGTCTCTGTTTGATTGAGTTTTTCAAACTCTTCTCTTTCCTCAAAAGCCTGCGGAACATTTGATCCTTGCAAGGCAAAACACTTTGATCTGGAAAAGGGTTTAACCAAGTTTTTGTCCAGCCTTTTCTGTGTTTTATGAGGATATGGTAGTCTGGACTTTTTATCTGAAAGATGTCTGGATGACTATTGGGGGACACATGACTGGTTTTCAAAATGTCCCCCCCAATTTTATTGAACAAATGTCCCCCTTTTATTTCAGAATAATGGAATCTGAAAGATGTCTGGAAACAATTAGATTTTATTGAACAAAAGTTTAATTAAAAAATTAATAAAAAATTTTATTTCATTTCATTTGGCTTTATTTGCAGCCACATCTATGTTATCCCTACGTTCACCTGGGTCCTCTCTCTGGGAATTCTTCTGGCTCAGGTTGTCATTCAGCCAATCACGTCTCTGCTCACCCTCCTCAAAGGAACTCTCCTGATCGTCACTGTGAGTAGCTCATTTACTACCACTGCATGCGTCTCGGCATGGATTAAAAACGGACAATATTAAACAATTTAATCTTCATACTTTTCTATTTCCTTTTGCTTGAGACTGCATATTTTTTTCATTAATTATTTTACTTTTCGGTTGTCTGCAGTGTTTTTACTTGATTTGAGTATCTAAACTGTTTCAATCATATTGTAGCAATTGCACATGAAATAAACTAGCTAGCAATTGAAGCACATTCATTTATTTAGCTAGCCACCTAGTTAAAAGGTAGGGCACCTTTTCAGTGTAGAAAGAAAGTAATATTGTCCCTGATGTTGTACAATAAGAATATAGCCATATTTTTTAGAACTCCTGAAGAGAAACTGCGGTATTTGATTCAGCCGATGCAGAAAATGCATGGTGTAAATTTAATTCATAGTTGAACATTTTCTCTGTTAACAAGGTAACCTTGCAGTGATGCCACTCGGGATGGGCATTGGCAAGTACCTCACGATACGATACCCCCCCCGAGACCCTCTACAGTCTGTCAGAAATTCCAGGTGTGGTTTGTGGCAGGCATCTTTTCAGGGAAATCACAGTTTTACTCATTCGGTGGTACCTGCATCAGCCAGTGATTGGATTGGTGTATTCATGCAGTCTCTCTGTTTGCCATGATGATTTAAGTTATTTTCACTGCCCCTTTATCTTGTTTGACAGAAACTGTCAAGTGACTTGCTTCCAGTATTGATGTTATGGGTCAAAAAATATATATACACTACCCCGATGGATTGGGGATGATTTGAATTTTCAAAAATTCAATGACATGTATGGTTTATACATTATGCTTTACATGATTTGACATATGTTATTATAGGTATGATGGCAATTCTACCACTGACATTAAAATGTTTTTTGTGTGTGTAGATCCCCTTATTCTAAAATAAAAACATTTGTTCCATAAAATCTGAACCTGGAAATCGATCATCTTGACATCTTTCAGATGGCAAAAATAAGAAAAAAAAAATCCAGTCTAGACCACTCCCAAACACAGATAAACAACCTCATAGCTATTACTACCATATTCTCATAAAACACAGAAAAGACTGGACAAAAACTTGGTACAACCTTTTTCCAGATCAGTGTTTGGCCTTGCTAGGATCAAATGTTCCACAGGCTTTTGAGGAAAGAGAAGACGGTTTGATAAACTCCATCAGACTACAGTCAAACAGGGACTGTGTTTGACTGCTCTTTTCACAGATCACACAGGTTTTCGCTTGACCTGGGTCACCAATATTTCACCAATATTCAGAACCAAATTCTTCTTTCTTATGATTGTACACTTTTCAGGGGCGTTGATGCCTTCATCGCAGTGAAGTCTTTTTAGCACATGATTTTTTTTTGTCTTATAAGGATAACAATCTAATAAACTCATCATTATGTAATTCCCGAGAAACCATTTTCACTGCTATTTTAGATGGAGAGGGAAGCGCAGCAAGCTGAAATATAATATCTATTCTGGCTACAGGCCTCTTAGAAATGTTTAAAAGTTTTCCATCATAGGTAATCACATTTAACAGATCTGACAACTTGCAGCACACTGATAATTGCAATAAAGTGTGTAACGGATGTTTCAAGCCATTCCTGCATTCCTAGAAGAACATTACCTCCATTTTAGAGATGGAAGTAATATCAATAATGGGGAAATAGACTTAATGCACATAAAAGGGGAACTGAATACAGAATCAGCTCAATTATCATTTTGAAGCCAGCGAGGGTAGAATAAAGGTGAAAATGATGCTTGGGATGTGGCACATATTTCATATTTCCTCCCGGTTTGCTCTGTCTGTATTGCAGCATAAAAGATGTTCAGAGTGGCAATGATTCATTAATCTAAGTACTGTGAAGCTGGATGGAAATTAATAAATAGGATTGAAGGCAAGGATATGACACTGCAAACTTAATGAACTACAATTAAGAAGTAATCATGAAATCTGACACATGCTTTATGAGGCTAAAGGAAGGTGCTGTATTAGCGTTCCCTTTGCTCTCGCAATGCAATAAACTCAAATTGTGTGCTACTATGGAGAGAGTATAATGGATATACAGAGAGAATATGGTGATATGGTGTCTCTGTTTTAGACCATGATTTAATGTGGTTAAAGTCAGTGCAGTGCTTTTTGAAAAACTATTTATTTGTGTATATTTGTTTTAATGGGTTTCAGGAAAAACAGAACCAATTTAAAATCAATATTGAAATGACAGAAACGTGTATAAAAAGCCATTTCATTCTTACTTTGAGATGTCTTTATTCATATTTAAATATCCACTCTGTTGGTAATTTCAGCTAGGCTGCTGTTTATTTAATTGGAAATGAATGTCCTTCTAACTATTCATTGGATAGAAATTCTGCTGGGTGTGTATCAACAATTTGCCTTAAATTATAGTCATAAGGAATTACTTTTGACCTGAAAGTATACAGTGTTTTTGATATTGTACGGTGTATATGGTTTAGTATGCTCACTGTGTCTATTTTAAAGTATGTAACAGGCCTTGGGTATAGACCGACCCGTCCTGCAGTAGCTACATCATCAGTCATAGGCACCCGCTTTCTTTCTCTCTCTCCCTCTTTCTTTCTCTATCCCTCTCTTTTACTGTTTCTCTCTCTCTCTCTCCCTTTCATTTTTTTTGTAGTATCACTGTTTTTTCTGTGAAATAACAGCTGGGGAGTGTCAGTGTGTACTTGTTTTTTGATATCATAAGAGGTATAAAGAGGTATTAAAGGTCTCTTTTCTTTCTTTCTTTCTCCCTCTCTCTACCACTCTCTCCATCTCTTTCTCTTTTGCTCTCCCTCCCTCTCTCCGTCTCTCCCTCTCTTTCACTCTCTCTGTTTACCTTTCAAGACTTCCCTTTTAAATAGTGGGTGGGTTTAACAGTCTTTCTTGGTTCTCAAGAGTAACATTGTTCACCCAGGCCTGGGTTCAATCAAATGCACTTAGAAACTTTTAAGGGCATATGCTGAAATTCAGTTGAACCAAGACAAATCTTCCAGGAATAATCTGGCGCCACTATAATCTCAGTCACTTTTTGCAGCCATGGCGAGATACGGCAGAGGAAGTCAAGCCTTGCAGGAAATGAAAACGGGTTTTCACTGAGTCATTTGTCTGATTCTGTTTGTGTGTCTGTTTGGAACTACCACTCTTCTTTATCAGTAAACACAAATATCATAAAGGAATGCAGCATCAGAAGAGCAATCGGATGTTTCCTCTGTGTTGTAACGCTACTTAGCGTAGCGCTACCACCAGTGTAGCTTGATGTCTGGGTATCATCGTTAGCTAGCGAGCAGGTCAGGCTGTGTGTCACAAAGTGCTCCTTCTGTGGGAGTCAGTGGTAACTTGAGAGTTGTTCCTAATTGGGGGAAAATGGGGGAAAAGCACAATAATAATATTGGAGACGGTATATCTGCAAAAGGGCATTTGTTTGCTGCCATATTAACTTGAATTCATACATAGCAAAAGAAGAGTTTAGCCCATCAATGGCTTTGTATATTAACCTACATAATGGTTAAAAATAGACAATAAAAAGCTTATGAAACTACTGAAGTGAAGTGAGTCATTGTTCTCCAAACAGTCTGACAGCAGCTCAGACTGTGCCATCCCATCATGGCTGCTCCTTTTAAATCCTGTCTTTTCATCACTTATAGACAGATACCGCAAGGTAGGAGTCTTTTTATGACATCTAAACAGCATCAGTGGCTTTTTCTACCATTTTGAATGATTTCAAATCTGGCTTAAAATGGAGTTTACTCCACTTTAAAAATGTAAATGTCAGACAGATAATAATGGTGTTTAATTATGGCCTTTCAGACTGAAATCGCTCATGTATGCTGTTTTGAACATGTTGGTCCTGATTAATACCCCGCACATAACGTCACTCTAGATTGTGGCTTGTGTGTTTCCATGCTAAAATGAAGCCTTTTAATGTCAGAGTAAACCTGTATCTTCACCCTGTACTATGCATCAAAGCTGTGCAGGTTTTTCATGTGACAGATACAGTATGATTAGTAACACTTTAGCACACAGAAATGTGTGTTGTAGGTTCCATCTCAAATACAGATGATCAGCAAATTGAGGAATGTTCCAGGTGTTTACCTAGCCCCTAGACCCGTAGTCACACCGCTAGTGAACTAGCATAGTCTTAGTCCCCTGACTTCGTAGCCACATTGCTAGCTCACTAATATAGCCTAGCCTCCAGATCGATAGCCACACCACTAGTGGATAACTCGTCGCATCGATAATGAAGTGGTTGGGTTGGCTTTTCATATTGAATAAATCATAATTATTGTTTTTTTTCACAAGATCAATATTACCTGTAGGTGTGCAACCACATGTAGCACGGTTAAAATCCTCTTAAGCATTTTATTTTAACATTGATTACTTTCATTTTTAGTCTTCAAGTTGTTGTTTTATTTTAATATGTAATGGCATACAAAAAAGTAATGATCATAATTAAAAAGAGACTTCATTTACAGTACGTCTCTTGAAATTCAATGTTAGATGTGTGCTTGTTAACCTGTGAAGGAGGATTTCGATTATGTAAACATAATCATACATGCATATAACCCAAAGGCTTTAAGAATGGATTCATAGCACAATTCAGTTTTGAATACTCATGATCAGTCATTGAACACATGAAAAGGTTACCCTCCTGATGGTGAACACTACTAATATATTTGACAATAATTTCCAGCCATTTTTCATTAGTGGAAAAAACACATCCATCAGTCTTATTCACTGGTATATTGCTCTTCTTAGCAGTGTCTATATTTATCTAAGATGTGGGTGGCTGTCATAGTGACTGATACAGACACGCAGTTAAATATGCCACTTGGGCCAGAAGCAGTCAGGTATTAAAACCTTGGCACCTGTGACCCATTCATTCCAGAAATATTAAAAGTTAACGTATCTCTCAGACATAGAGCTTCATTTTTGCATTGGCCATAATCCAACACAACTTACTTGCAGATAAATTGATTTAAGTAAATAAGAAATCTATCCATCTCTATCCATGTCAGCTATCTCCGATAACAAAGAAGCAAGCATATTATCATTAAGCAAATGTATTCACATTGGTTACAATGCATAAAAAAAAAAACACTTTTCATATCTTATTAAATATTATGGTTGAATAGGCTTTGTGGGGTTATTACAATCGTGCCACTGAGAATGCAAGGATAAACAATATCCTAATAGTTGGTATTTTTATATTATCAGAGCGATGTAATGAGAAAATAATTGTGTGTGCGTTCTTTAGAGACTGTTGTACTTTTACATTGTATGATAATAGCACTAATCCCTATTATGCTGTTCTCTTTCATGAATATGATGTTTTGTTCTGTCTGGAAAGGTTATTTCACTTTGTATTATGCTACTGATACCCAGCAATGTCTTTTAATTTCCGAGAATATTCATGTCCGCCTAACCTTTTGTTCTAGTTCAGTCTGTGCTCTCCTGTGACCTAGTGAACCATGTTATGACAAACATTGCATTTCTTTGTTAAATACACAGGAGAGGGAGCTGGCTTCTCCAAGACTTAGTACAGGTAACTGCCAAAGTAAAGGAAACAGTACAGTAAATGAAGGTTTCTGACAGCTCTGTTATGGTTTGGGGTGTATTTTCCTTGCATGGTTTAGGTCCACTCACCTCCTTAGAGGGCAAGGCAAATCATATGCCATGTCTGTCTCAATCAACAAATCCCAACCCAGTTGAACACATGGGAGGTTCTGGAGTGACACCTGAGACAGCGTTTTCCACCATCATCAACAAAACAGAAATAGGAATGGAAGATGGTGTTGAAACCCTCCAATAGAGTTCCAGACACCTACTTACTATTAAGACACTTTATGTTTGTGTTTCCTTTATTTTAGTAGTTACTTGTGTATTTTGAGTCCAGATAATGAATTCAGAATCTTGGCCATTGCCCTCTGATGGTTTAATTTAGGATCAACAGTAATATTAGAAGAAAAAAAATTAATAAGCTTCTGCCAAGATTACCAATGGCAATTTAATATACAAATGAGTTAAATATCTGCCTGGGATGTATTAAGAGCAGAGAAGAATGGAGAGTGTCAGATGCTGGTCTGGTAATGGCCAGAAGTCGGGGGATTTATTGTTAAGGTTGGCTGTGCCTCCTTTAATTCATAAAACATTACCATGAAATATAAACACATTAAAAATGCATAAGGTTTCTTCTCTGCATAGTCCCTCACTTATAAATGTATTCATCATTTATTTGAGATGAAAGAACATTGTTACAACAAGTTGTAAAAAAAAATATATAAATGAATAAATAAATTCTCATAAATAAATGTCTAATAAATAATCATAATTAGTGTCACACTTGTTTAAAAACAGTTGGCAGTAGATCATTCAGTTAGTGGGCCCTTTGGAACTCCCTGCCAAGGTCAGTCAGATACTCTGGCAGTGTGGACGCTTTCAGGGTCCAACTCAAGATCTTTTACGGTTGACCTTTTAGGCTTAATGTAAAACGCCTTGAGGTACAGTGCCTATAGAAAGTCATCATACCCTTTTGAAATAGTCACTTTTTTTGTCTTACAGCCTGAAATGAAAGCACATAAAATCCATATTTTTCCAGCTTTATTTACACATTTTGCCTTACAACATTCAAGTGGAAAAAAAGGGCACAATTTCTGATAATTAATAAAAAATGAAAAAGTAGAATAACAGGGTTGGAAAAGTGATCAGTCCCCTGATTTAATACTTTGTAGAGGCACCTTTTGCTTTAATTACAGCCATCAGTCTGTTTGGATATGTCTCTACCAGCTTTGCGCACCTAGATTGGGCAATATTTGCCCATTCTTCCTTGCAGAACTGTTCCAGTTCAGTCAAATTCCGTGGTGAGCGGCGATGGACTGCACTCTTCAAGTCCATAATTTACATTCACCTTCCTGTCCTTTAGCCACTGCGTTGTTTTTTTGGCGGTGTGTTTTGGGTCGCTGTCGTGCTGGAAGGTGAACCACCTGCCCATCTTCAGCTGTCTAGCAGAGGGCCGCAGATTTTCCTCAAGAATTTGGGTGTACTTGGCAGCATCCATTTTCCCTTCAATCCTGACCAATTGCCCAGTCCCCGCTGAAGAGAAACACCCCCACAACATAATGCTGCGACCACCATGCTTCACTGTAGGTATGGTGTGTTTTGGGTGGTGTGCTGTGTTTGGTTTCTGCCAAATATAGCGCTTGGAGTTCAGTTCAAAAAGTTCAATCTTGGTCTCATCTGACCATATAACCTTTTGCCACATGGCATCAGAATCTTCTGTGTGTTTCTTGCATAACGTAAACGAGACTCAGTGTGACACTTTTTCAGAAGAGGCTTCTTTCTTGCCACCCTGCCATACAGGCCAGCTTTGTGTAAAGCTTGTGAGATTGTTGTCACATGCACAGATCGCCCAATCTCTGCCATTAAGACTTTTAACTCCTTCAAGGTTGCCATTGGCCTCTTGGTAGCTTCCCTGATCAATCTTTTCCTGGCTCGGTCATCCAGTTTGGAGGGACGGTCCGATCTTGGCAAGGTGTGGGTGGTGCCATATGCCTTCCAGTTCTTTATAATACTCTGAACGGTACTCTGAACGGGATAGTTAAAGCCTTTTAAATATTTTTATACCTTCTCCTAACTTGTGCCTATCCACAACTTTATCCCGGAGTCCTTTTGAAAGCACCTTTCCAGCCATGGTGAATTCTTTGCGTTACCATGCACTAGTAGGAGTGGAATCCTCAAGGAACAGCTGATTTTATTGTGAAATAGTCAAAACCACTACAATTGATGTCAGGTGGAGGCCAATTAGCCTGGTGTGTGATCTGGAAGGTGATTAGTTATCACGTTTATAATGGTTATTCTAAGGGGACTGATCACTTTTCCAACCCTGTTGTTCTAGTTTTCCATTTTTTATTAATTATCAGAAATGTTGCCCTTTTTTTTTCCCACTTGAATGTTGTAAGGCAAAATGTGTAAATAAAGCTAGAAAAAGATGGATTTTATATACTTTCATTTCAGGCTGTAAGACAAAAAAAAGTGACTATTTCAAAAGGGTATGATGACTTTCTATAGGCACTGTATTTCCTGTATGAAATGCACTATATAAATATGTTATTGTTATTGTTGTCTTATGTATTCTTATGTTCTCACTTGTCAACTCTCATAGGTTGTTATGTCTCCATCCATATGGTGGCGGTGCCATGAGCTTCTGCCTTGGATAGGACTGTAGATTTTACAAACTTCATTTGCAAATCATACATTCTGTTATGCATCGCTGTACCCTTTCATTGGGGTGTGTGACCTGTAGGCCATGAATGCTCAGTAAGAGTTGAGACTTGTTAAGTTCCATTAAAATGATATTGACTCTGATACTCTCCTGGAAAAGTATATGTATAGTAATGTCCTTGAATGCACTTTATTTCAGAAATAACGGATACTCTTTCAGGGACTGGAATTCAATTAAGAAAAAACTGGACTTTTCAAGTTTGAGCAAACAAACAGCCACCATCATTTTAAGATCGGGATCTAAGTTGATAAAAAAGAAAAAGCGAATAATTTTTTTAAATAAAGATTTGTATCAACTCTAGCCTCGAAATGACAGGATGAAATTAATCTTCCTGTCACCTAGTATTTACACTGCTTCAGTTTCAATTCAGTGACATTTAATGTACAGGTAACTGCCAAAATATATGCAACACATGAGTAAGCCTGGTTCAGGGCCGTTTGAGTGTACTCCCCGGGTTACCTAAGTGTGTTGCCTTTATTTAGAATGTTACCTGTACATTAAAACACTGAATGAGGCAGCTCAGTGTCATTTTAGTTTTGTGTATCATCCATATGTTTTGCCATACTATAGGCTCATTAGAAAGGGGACGGTCGGGCCTGTCTGCTAGTACTGGCCATGGTACCCTCTGAGGGACACTTGCAGTACTGCACCATTTTAAAGGATCCCTCATTTATTCAAGTGTTGCCTTTATTTTGGCAGTTACCTGTACTTCCACAGTATGCAGGAGGACCAAAAACACCATCAAAGAGTACACTCAGACATATGGATGTTGAGTATGGCTTAAAAAGGGTAGTCCTGTATCCTGTTCTTGAAACCTGCTGCAACAAAATGATCATAATAATCATAATCACAACACACAAATACTGTCTCACTGCGTATTTGTCATGTCTTCAAATCCCTGGACACTCAGCACCAACTTCACAGTACAGTCACCAGGGCAACTTTATTCCAAGTCTGATATTAATGCAAATATTAATGGCAGCACTGTGATGCTTTGCATCAAATTGAACCACAAATGGATGCAGTATTCTAAACAGCCATTAACAATAATATTTTATATGATTCCAGATTGCAGCATTCAACACCTTTTGTATGGCTCAACAAAACTTAATTGTTGATGACAACTTATAGCAGCTCATTATTACCAATACCCAAAAATGATTTGATACAATGACATTTGGGAAATTTAAGGTAGACAATGCACATTTTTGTATTGTCAACTGATCGGACAGCATTCAGCTCAAGTCTTTGCTGTATGTGTATAACTGAATTTATACCAATTAAAATCATGCTGAAGGCAAACTATTGCCATGACCAGAAAACACATGCTCAAGATTTAATGGTCCCGTTTCTCTAACAGTGCTTGAGAACCTTTATAAGAGTCTTAATTATAATGTAGGTGAACTTGAGTAACAACAAAAAAAATGTCCTAAGGTTTAGATGTTACCACAAAGGATGTTTTACTTAAAAAATGTAATATATTTTGCTCAGTAAGGGACTTCTGTTGGATAGCCAAGGGCGTGAATTTATAATCTTCCTCACCGTGTCTTGAAAGATTGTGATTCCACAATGCTGGAGAAAATCAATTCCTGCCTTCTGATTTATTCATTGGTGTCTGCCTTTGCACATCCACACTCACTCACATACACATACCTGGGAATCCACAAGGTTGTAACCCCATCATAACAATTCACTGGCAAACTGGTAAATCATTTCGCATTGTTGTCGCAATTTACAGAAAGCCAGTCTCTGCAACATCCCTCTAATCATAGGGAGCTGTTCTATGCAGCATCACAAAGTAGCTGCCAAAATCTAATCTAATCTAATCACGTATTTTGCATAAACATCGAATCAAAGAGGCACTGCGAACAATGTGAACATCCTTCTGTCAGTAAAGTGCAGAGTGCCTTAAGCAATGACAATTAAACACCGCTATCTCGGCCTTCGATTCCTGCCGTGCCTGCAGCAAACTTATCATTGTCATCTTGTATTTTCTGTAGTGTCTCTACCTATGGTTACGA
Organism: Aldrovandia affinis; assembly: GCA_029706075.1. Taxonomy (NCBI): domain Eukaryota; kingdom Metazoa; phylum Chordata; class Actinopteri; order Notacanthiformes; family Halosauridae; genus Aldrovandia; species Aldrovandia affinis. The sequence continues at coordinate 13,773,382 of JAINUG010000001.1, forward strand.
TGACCGTGGTCCCGGATGGCCAATGTGTATGCACCTTTATTTTTTGCGACTAATTACCCTGACTGGTTGTACACGCCAACATCGGTTCACTCGTAGAGCCGAACACACTAAAATACATATCAGAACACGTGAGTGGCTGGTCTAGTTCTATAATCAAGGACAGAATATGGCAAAAAAAACCCTCCTTGCCGAACCCGTGACCTACAGTGTACTTCCCGAAGAACTGTGGCCTTGTAGCTATATAGCACACAAGAATAAGTCTTAAGTGGTCTGTTGATTTCTGTTAAAGCAGCACAGGAATAAATTGTGTCAGTTTCATCATGCTCTGCACTTCCTCCACAGCCCGGTGTCAGAGCGCTGCTGTACCTTAACCTTGCACATACACGAAACCTCGAAATAGCCCCCTCCCTCACAGGCCTAGCTCTCTGTGTGTTATCAAAGCGATCTAAAATCGATTCCATCTTTTCCCCAGTTGTTCTTCAAGGACGGGTGATCCTAAGGGGATTCCATAATAAAAAAGTAAAGAAAAGATGAAATACACAGTTGATCATTTCCTGTACACAGCACATTGAGCAGCTAGCTAGCGAATGACTGCATTACGTGTGCATGATTAAACTAGCTCTCAGTTTTGTGTGAACTACATACCACTGACAAAATTATAATAATGAAGTTATGAGGTTTAAAATGTGGAACACGCAGTGCATGTGCTATAGTTAGTTTTTACTGTATTTAATGTATTCATGGAGTCATGGACTCTTGTACTTACTCTGTGTCTAACTGTCAAGAGATTTGGTAGATTGACCAGGCTGTGTACCACCATTGTTCCATGGTATGTGCTGAAGGTAGTATGCTCCCTTCAATCCGTAAATAGCTTTTCTGCGTTTTGCATTAAACATGATCTGGCTTCTAGTGTGGCTGAAGGGTTAATAAACAGAACACGTATCTGTCCAGCTGAGTAAATCTTTTGAGAATACGCCCTCAAACTAAGAGTAACAAAGGCAGAAAGAATCTCTCTTTAATCTCTAATGAGAGTTCCTATAGCCATTCCAAAGCTCTCAGGGGAACATGCTTTTTCATTTACCGCTTAACTGATATGAAGTATTTGAGTGAAGGTTTGTTTTACCAGAAGCGGTGCGTGAAAAATTAATGTTAAAGTTTAAATTCTTTTTTAAATTGTAATTTTTTAAATGGCACAGGGTGGGGGAGACACAAGGTGCAGTAAAATAGAAGCGTTTGGTTTACTCTTGATAGACTTTGTGGCACAATTAAGGAAGACGTCAGTACTGCTTTGAAAGGTTTTATAGTGTTTATCCTGGTGGTTATGTGTTTTGGAGAGTTCAATGTGTTTTTTTATCCACTTTCTTCCACAGTTTGATGTGTCCAGAGATTATTAAAATGAGCTTCTGCCCAAGCGGTGAGACTGGGAAACACAAACCTCACATGATCCAACCACCTGATCAAATATAGGTAACTGCCAAAATAAAGGAAACAATTGAGTATATACAATTGAAGGGTTCTGGTGGCTCTGTTTCATTTTCCTGCCATGGTTTAGGTCCACTCAACCCCTTATAGTGGTGGCCCAACGCCCTATTAAGACACTTTATGTTGGTGTTTAGTTTATTTTGGCAGTTCCCTGTATATCAAATGCACTCCGATTTCCAAATTAGTACACTAGATAGGACACTAAATCACCAGTGTAATATTAAAATATCAGGTGATTTAATGTGAAATTCAAGGGTTTTCTAAAGGTGAAGAAGAGAAGTGGGGAAGTGTGTCTGATAGGAAATGTCATGACAGGAGAATGGCCAGCGAGACAGAGCCAATGTCTCTCTCAGGAGGCTACATGAAGTGGAGGGGTTGGGCATCTCTGACAGAAGGGGGATATTTGAACAAACTTAAGAAAGAGCACCTTCAAAACCCTTAAAACCAAGAAACAATTATGTTTTGACATCCCTAACATTTATAGCCACAATTCAAGGTTATCTGTTGTAGGCAAATGAAAGAAAAGGGGCGCAATGCTATTTAAAACAAATACAAATGTGTAGCGATTTTGTCATGAATGTGCTCAAATAAAATATATTTTTCATTGTTGTTGAAAAGAATATATTTTATTTGTGCGCTTTCATGGCAAAATTGCTATATAAATATGCCATTTTTCTTTGATTTACATGCAATGTTGAGAATTTAGCAAATTACCTCTCTTGGGCAGCACCTATGGATCTCTGAACAAACTCATTGTTTTTTTGCAAGCACAGAAAAATGGAACAAACGTCCCTCGCATCTTTAACCAGGAGACAAGGTTATGTGTTGTTGGAGGCCAGTAGCATGAGAGGAACAGCACTGCTGTGCGCCAGAGATTCAGAGCAGGTGTGGATATCGGGCCATCGTAGCATGATGGAATGTATTACAGCTTTGAGGACACATCCACCGACAAGGTCTCATCCTCCAGGAACCTTGACCCAAAAGCCATTCATCTGCATCTGAAAAATTACATGAATTACTGTTTATATTATATATCATTACATCATTGGGGGATGCATCTTCACCTCTAACAATATTAGGATAAATGTGATAGTTTAACCAGGGGAAATTATGTTGCAGAGGGAAAATTAGCCTCTGAAGTTTTGGAGGGGGCAGCAATGCTGCTTGCCTGTTAAAATGCCCTTCACACAAAGCAAAGTGATTCAGTTGGGGACTATTAGAATTTTGCATACACACCGTGCTGTATGACATAGTGGCTGTGGATCTGGGGAAGATTGGAGTTGTGCATTGGTCCGGAGGGGCTGCTTCTCAACACGTTAATCATTCTAAGCTTCATCACAATACCTGTACACCAGGGGTGTCCAATCTTATCTGAGAAGGGCCGGTGTGGGTGCAGGCTTTTGTTCTAGCCCTGCACTAAAACACCTGATTCAACTAATTCACCAATCATGGTCTACAATCAAGACCTTGATTAGTTGAATCAGTTGTTTAGTGCTGGGCTAGAACAAAAGCCTGCACCCACACTGGCCTTTCTCGAATAAGATTGGACACCCCTGCTGTACACATAAAAAACCCTGCGTTTGGGGCTCTTGAGTGGGGAAACTGCTGAAGGCATAAAGTGCAGGTTGCAGTGCACTGCAGCGCACTGCAGCAACGGTTCAAAGCTAGCGATGGCAAACTTGCAGTACGAGAGGGGAAGGGATAGTTGAGCTAGAAGAGGATACAGTTGGCCACCAAATTGCAAGAAAATGGGGGAGAAATTAATCCAAGACCTGTGGCGATACCTGTACATGCCACAACTGTGATTATTTCAACAGAAACATTGAAGGCTGGCTGATGGCAAAAATTGTCTTCCCTTTATGTGTGTGTGTGTGTGTGTGTGTGTGTGTGTGTGTGTGTGTGTGTGTGTGTGTGCGTGCGTGCGTGCATATGTATGTGTGTACGTGTGGGAAGGGATTTGTGCTATTGTTGTCATTGTTGTCATTGTTGCTATTGTTCATGATTCAGATTTAAATTGTGTAATTCAAGAGCACTACAGTGTGCTTTTCCAAAAATGACCGGCAACTTATAACAAAAAGGCATTTAACCACATAACCAGCGTATTCTGGAGAGAGACAGAAAGGGCAATTACCCTGTATATATTAGCTTTAGCTACAGCTACTGACAGCAAGGTGGAACATTATGTGTACGAGCCGTTGTTTCCTCAGGTATTGCAGAACTGCTGAACAGCGAGGTCTGATGCAGTCAAGCTTGGAATTGCTTGTGATGCCCTTCAGAAGTTCTGGTTTGCTTTATCTTTATTGTTGGAAAGTGTAGTGGTTCATCCTCAATCATCCTACCTAAGCAATTTAGAAAAATAAATAATTGTACAGTGGCTATATTTGAGTTAAGCATGATACAGACCAGGCGGCATGGTGGTGCAGTGGATAGCACTGTCGCCTCACAGCAAGAAGGTCTCGGGTTCGAATCCAGGCCGGGGGCCTTTCTGTGTGGAGTTTGCATGTTCTCCCCGTGTCCGCGTGGGTTTCCTCCGGGTACTCCGGTTTCTTCCCACAGTCCAAAGACATGCACGTTAGGCTAATTGGAGAGTCTAAATTGCCCGTAGGTATGAGAGTGTGAGTGAATGGTGTATGTAGTGCCCTGCGATGGATTGGCGACCTGTCCAGGGTGTATTCCTGCCTCTCGCCCCAATGCATGCTGGGATAGGCTCCAGCCCCCCCGCGACCCTAACTAGGAATAAGCGGCTGGAGATGAGATGAGATGAGATGAGATGAGATGATACAGACCTGCTGGAAGATGCAGCACCGTGTATGCGATGTAAAAATCTGTAGGATTCACACTTACTAACGCAACCTATTCATTATTACCTTTGTGTTGTCTTCACTGGTCCTTTTGATTATATTTAATCATGTAGCAATAAATGGTTTTTAAAAAAAATCAACGTCTTGAAAGTCATGAGACGCAGATATAATTTTTTCTAAATTATATATACTTTCAGATTTTACCTATTTTTTCTCCCAATTTGGTGGCCAATTATACCCTCTATTATTCCAACTATCCCCCCCACGAGCCCGCTGCTAGCCCATTTCTGATACCAGTAGTGGCAGGAACGACGAACCGCCTCCTTGGAGACCGTGATTCCAGCCAGATAGAAGCTTTTATGCCACGAGCTCATGCCAGCTTCCTCCCCCTCGCTGGGGCAGACAGTCAATTGCTGCCCCTTAGCGGCACTCCCGGCGAGAGCCGGACTGGTGCAGCCAGGAATGAAACCCCGGCTGCAGTGGGAAACTTGCATTCCGGTCGGACACTCTTACGGTTACGCCACCCAGGAGGTCTAGATATCACTTTTTCTTATGCCCATTTATTAGAACATGGTGTACAGTATTTATTTATGTGAGAGATGTATTCTTATCTGTTAATAATAGGAGTAATAGCTGGGGTATTCCCATGGAAACTGAGACCCTTTTAATTTTTACATTTGCTTTTATTTAAAAGCCTTTTTTTCCCCCAACCCTTTTTGGCGAGTTTTGGTCATGCTTTGTTGTGTATTGTCCACCGAGAACTGCAGAGAGCAACAGAATCTGATGTGTGTGGAGAACTGATGACATTTCCCGATGCTCTTACTCAGTGTGAAAGCATTACATAAGTGAAGAGTGGGAGGTTGTCGTGGAAATGAATGCAGTCGATTGCTGCCCCTGTTATCGCTATAATGATCCCTATTGTCATTTGTATGAAAAGTGTTCGCACAAAGCACAGACTGGAAACATAACGCTTAGGCTCTCACCGTTTGAGGTTTTGTTCATTCATGTCTACTCAAATCTCTCTGTATTCCTGAGCTAAATGGCACCAGCTTGGGATAATTCTCCCTGTGAAATCTTCTGGCTCAGAAAGACCAGGGTGCCTCAATAGAAACAAGCCTGGATCCAGTGAAAGCCAGCCAGCATCTTTAGTTCACTCTCTTTCTGGAGTTGTATTTTATTTGTTTGTTATCCATTAGGTACATTTGAGATTTTACACAGTGTAAATGTTTAGCAACAGGATGTCCATTAGAGCTAGCTATGTTAACATTTATTGCAACCATTTTGGTGTCCTGGCTGGGTCCTGAGCTCATTATTGAGTTCAGCTAATGTACACTTCATTGTAAGTCCCCTACAGAAAAAGTATGCTCACTGACCTAAACCAGCTAAGTATATACATAAATAATGTACAGTTGTATTTTTGTACCACGTGCATATATCTTTCTGATACATATATAGTGTTTAATAATGCATTCTGCTAGCTCTCTGGTAGCTAATAATAGGGCATACACAAAATAGTTGACTATGCCTTGTAACTCCATGTCAGTCTCCATTAATACTTCCGTACCTTAAGCTCCAGTTTGTAGTTTTAAAGTTTAAAACTTTCTCAGATTTTTCAACTTTGTTTTGAATTAGTAAATTAGATTAGATTTTTTTTTTTCATTTAATTTGAAAAGTTTTACCTGCTCTTAAACTGTGACACATTGACCCACTCGTTGCTGCTTGTGATCGAAGATCGTCTGACAATCTTCACTGAGTGCAGGGCAGGGTGAATATGATCAAGCTGCAGTCAGTCATGACTCTTTTTCTGTTTTTCTATTTCCTTTTTTCCCCCAACATGACACACACTTTGTATGAAATAAAGTTTATCATATTTTTCATGCCATTCCTGACCTTGTGATCCAACACTGGCACAGTAAATAGTCAGTAGATAATCAGTAGTAAATGAGTACACAAGTCTGTTGTACATAATAAGTAAATATATACAGTATCCTCCACTAACTGTATAAAAGCCCATATTTCTGGTACTTCATAAAGCCCAGACACCTGGTTGACCCGCACAGATTATTTTAAATATTTCATTTTATTATGTTCTTTATCTTCTATTGATCCTTTCTTAGATTTCTACTTTACATGCGATACATATCTGCATCTGCAGAGGCAAAAAGTGGTAGAAGGCATCTGTTTAAGTTATTGAAGGAGACCAAACAACGCTGTCATGAAGCTGAAATGTGTGAAATCCGAACGCAAAGGGAAACTACTCAGCCGTGGCGTATGTCTTTCTTTTGCAGGTGCTCCTTCTCGTTCTTCCCAGAGAGCATATGGCAGTAAACAAATGGCACTAATTATTTTAGCATCCTAAAATCAGCCTCTTACGGGGCTGGATGGACGTTGGTAATGCAGTTGCATTCTGACATGACTGGGAGTGAATTTGAGAGGGAGAGATGGGAATGGTGAGATGGGGGGGGATTGTACACAGCCTGTGCCGGCCAGAAGAGGATAGGCTCCCCCCTCCCTTAGTCTGGTTCCTCCCATGGTTTCCTCCTATAATTTAAACCAAGGGAGTTTTTCCTTGCCACTGTCACCTTAGGCCAGCTTTTGGGCTGGTCTAATGCCTGGGCTTTCTTTTATTAAACATTTTGTGACCCTACTTATAAAAAGTGCTATACAAATAATTTTGATATGATTTCAAAGGCTTAGGACAGCCCTGGTGAAAAATCTATCGCCTAGATAAAGGACCATGTTTGCACACTTTACTCGATACAACGTTTCCACTGCCTCATTTTTACTGTATATTCACTTTCAATCACTTTATGATTTTGTAAATGGTTTGGAAATCGCAATACAATTTCTGATGTTGCATCGGAAATGTAAAATGAGTCGCGTGTTGCCCGCATTGAATTCAAGTCATAGCCCCTAGTGTTATGAAGAAGGATGTGTGTGCAGCAGTAGGGAATTCCCTGGAAGTTGTTTTTGTAATTAATGTGGCTCATTAGCCTGTATTGTACCAGACCTGGGTCAAATATGTCTTTGATATACTTTTAACTTTTTAGTTGCTGGTATAATTTGAAAACACTCTCTCAGATCCCTGAGAATTTTCAACAAAACATGCCTTGATTTGTGATGACTTTGTGTTTTCTGACTGAAAAGCCTGAAAATGAAATGTATTCACAAATGGTCGCAAAAAGACCATGCGCCTCTTTTTACTGAGCTGGTCACATTTGATTGGCATTTAAAACTACAATTGTACACGTAAAAAGACAGAACCTGCTGTATATTGTATTTCAGCTATGTGCCTTAGAGCTATTTCAGTTGTGTGTACCTGCAGAGATAGTGTACAAGACTTAAATAACATATTTGAGACTTAGGGAGCACATTCGAGACTTGCATAGCGTATTTGCAAGAGGTTTGGGTGGAAGTCTCTCATGGATGGGTTTTAAGGTCATGTACGTTAAGGTCTTGCATCTCATGCTAATTACGCCACGCTATCACACAGAGCCTCCCAGTGAGAGACTGAAATCGCAACTGTGCTTCACCAAATTTGTATATTCACAACGTATCTGTAAAAAGAAGGTTGTTCAAGTAATTTCCTAACAATCAATGAACAAAACTTGTAATAAATAAAAAACAGGACTCATCTCAGTCTCTTTCTCATTTTGTGACACACCACATAATGCGGTAGAATGGTTAGAAGACATTCCAAACGTGGGTGTAGTCGTGCCGATGTCCGTGTGTTTCCAGCGACGGCGAGAGCAAAAAGCCAGGGGAGAACTTGCTCTCATTATGCAAGGACCAGACAGCCTGGAGTGCCTGGAGGCAGATGGGAAAAGGCCATTTGGAGGTTAAGGAGAGGAATGTCAATATCGCTGCTTTGCGCTGGTCAACAACCTCACGTCTGCGCCTTTGATACATTCAGACGGGATCAATTCTCAACTGACGACCGTTAGAGCAGCAGTGCATCAGCGCCACTGTGCGAGATTGATATATCCGCTGGAGAAGCCTCCGGAATCAACATTGTCAAGGCTTACGAACCTCCAGAGAAACACCCTGTACAGTAGGTAGGCCAAAGTTCTGTGCAAGAGTTCTCTCTCATAGAATTCAATTCAACCGCCATGTCACCTTTTTTTAATGTAGTTTTTACTTAATCGTGAATGAAAACTTTCAGGGCCTGAAGTTATCAGCATCATCCCAAGTCTGTTTAACACTTTGTTGTACGTCGCTCTGGATAAGAGCGTCTGCCAAATGCCTGTAATGTAATGTAATGTAATGTCTGTATTGCTTGGCTAGAGAAATCTGTCAAGATGACGAAAACAATTTAAACCAAAACTAATTTAAACCAATCACTTTTTTGCTATCAGACGAGAGTTACAGTGGCTACCGCCCTCCATAGGCATGCTAGATAGTATTAGTATTTAGTCTAGTATTCCAACATTTATGTTCTCCCACAGCTGCCTCTCAAATGGTGCGGTCTGCCATTTTTGTTCATAGTGCTTGTCAATGGGACAGATTTGTGTGTGAGACAACACTATTGTTTTTTTGGTTTTAAAAAAAAAAAATACTGGTATTAAAAATATATATATATGGATTTTTTTATAGAAAAATTATTTGGAACAAAACTATTATAACATTTAATCTACCATTTCAAGTTTGTGGATTCATATTTTTGAAGTGACCTGCTTACATACAATAAGGATACAGGCTTCAGGGTGTAGCCCCTGGACGTCAGAACCTATTGTATATTTGCTGGGCTCACTGCACGAATAGTTAGCACAGGACCAGGTGTTATACCTGGGCACACAGGTATTTTTAATGACCACGCAGAGAGTGAACTGTGAGTGTTGAATATGGCTGCAGTGAGTGTTGAATATGGCTGTGCAGAGAGTGAACAGTGAGTGTTGAATATGGCTGCGCAGAGAGTGAACAGTGAGTGTTGAATATGGCTGCGCAGAGAGTGAACAGTGAGTGTTGAATATGGCTGCGCAGAGGCCGTTTGAGTATATCCCCCGGGTTACAAAAGTGTTGCCTTTGTTTTTGCAGTTACCTGTACAATGCAATGTTCTTCTTCATGCCCATCCCCCATCTGAAGAATGCAGGCCATAAAATGCACAAATATTCCAGCAGAAGCTCGGCAAATGCAAACAGGCACAAGTGAACACATAGACAGCAATATATACCCAAACTCCCTCTTGTGTCGACTATGGGCAATTAATGATAATATGGTAAGTTGCGTTATGACCCGAACTATCGGTTGTGAAACTAATGTCTCGGAAACTAGACATCGCCTAACCTTTTTTATTCGCACTTTGTTAGTCGCTTTGAATAAGAGTGTCTGCTAAATGACGAAATGTAAATGTGAAACAGCTGGAGGTTTTCATAATATTTATAATAATGATAAATAATATATAACTGATAATAATAACTAATAATGGATCGTTTATATAGTGCCAGTCATCTCATGATGGGGTGATCAGGTCGGCCCCCTACTCTGCTTTAAGTGCCGCAGGGTTTTGAATGGCCGCGGTCAGTCAGGACCTTGTTTTAACGTCTCATCCAAACATCACAGTCAGTGTTCGTGAATGACTCTTTCACTCAGGGACTAAGCTGGCATCCACTCATCGCAGCTTGTTGAGATTATATTGAGAATATTGAGATTGAGGTTTTCAAATTCATAAAAGCGATACACAATGTAACTGCTACTATTTCAGTCAGCAGAACAAGAGGGCACAGGTGGAAATTAGTCAAAGGTAAATTCCACACTGATATCAGGAAGTGTTTTTTATTACTTTTTTTTTACACAGAGAGAGTTGTCAATGCGTGGAACAGCTTTGCCAGGTCATGTAGTGGAGGCAGAGACACTTCTATTCATGTCCAGGCTTGATGCAGTGCTGGATATGCTATGGAGTAGAAAATGACAAACCTAGATGGGCCAAACAGCCTGTTCTCATCATTATCTATTCTTATGTACTTATTCTTATGTTTTTATAAAAATTAATTCCATCATTTGGTGTTTTGTTGATGGTGGTAGAAAACTCTGTCTCAGGCACAGCTCCAGAATTTCCCATAAGTGTTCAATTGGGTTGAGATCTGCTGACTGAGACGGCCATGGCATATGGCTTACATCATTTTCATGCTCATGAAACCATTCAGTGACCGCTCATGCCCTGTGAATGGGGGAATTGTCATCCTGGAAGAGACCACTCCCATCAGGATAGAAATGCTTCACCATAGGATGAAAGTGACCACTCAGAATGATTCTGTATTTATTGATTTTTACTTTGCCCTCTAAGGGGTTAAATGAACCTAAACCATGCCAGAAAAATGCACCCGACACCAAACCCAAACAGCAAACCAGAACCCTTCATTTACTGAAGTGTTTCCTCTATTTTGACAGTTACCTGTATGTGTGTGGTGCCATGTCCATAGATGGAATTGGTTGTACCCACAGTTTGGACATGTGAATGTAAATTGAATGCATTTTTTGTCACAATGCAGAAACCATTGTGTGATTGTTATGAAGTTAACCCCCACACACACACACCTTAACAAATGCACAATGAAACTCATGATGTATTGTTTTTTCTGTTTTAGTTCGAGCACCAGAGTGCTTGCAGTGGCACTCTGGGTTCTGAAGTTCTCGAGCAGGGCAGGACCCCAGTGGGGTTTGTATTCCAGGCACTGGAGCGTATGATGAGCGTGCGTGCATGCGTGTGTAAGGGCTCTGTCGTATTGCATTTATTTCCCATTGATTTGCAGTCCCTGTGAAGCTGGCATGGCGTCGCTCTCCCTCTGATATGGTCCCTGCTGAGCAGGAAACCTGCTTCAAACAGATCAATGCTTCCAGACCCAAGATTATTATTATTATGTTTTGTTTTTTTGGTCTAGCGCTGTCAAATTCCCCAAAGACTGGAAACCGAGAGGCCTGATTGACACACTCCAGCATAGCGCTATTAATAAAATATCAACATTCGAATACATTAAGGGGGGGAAATGCTCCTCTCCTAAATGAACCTGGGAAACTGTAACAAATGCATTCTCTTTTCCTCACGTAAAAAAAAAAAAACGGCTGAGTGAATGGTGAGCGTTGAGTATGGTGGCTACGCAGAGACTGAATGCTGAGCATTGAATGCAGAGATGCAGTTTACATTACATTTTACGCATTTGAGTATCCAGAGGTACAAGATGCATTAATACAAGGTGAGAACAATCAAATGCTACAAGATCAGTTGACATCATTGGCTATCATACCTGTAACATTGGGAAAGAAAAGGTTGTGGGTGTTTTTTTTTTTTTTTTTTTTTTGAACAAGTAAACAGTGGTGACACAGATTGACTAGATGGACAGTGTTCAGTGGTAGTGGAGTCTGAAGAGGTGGGTTTGAGTCTCAGCGGAAGATTGAAGTGCAGTGCCGGGAGGTGTTCTATTGCCAGGCGCCCGGAGGGATGGGGCTCAGTCTGCCAGCGGAGGCGGAGCGGAGGGGTCTGGACGGGGTGTAGGGCGTGATGAGTGACTGGATACGGGGAGCAGTCTTGGCCGCTTGAAAAGCCAGCACCAGTGACTTGAAGCGATGGGGAGCCAGAAAAGGGACACTTTAGGCTTTCACGAGGCAGCGTGTGCAGTGCCTGTTCTATTAATCTTTAATTCTTCAAGGAGCCCAGAAAAGAGTGCGCTTGTAATTTATTTTACAGTTTCATATCCAGCCCATATTCAGTAGGCTCTGTTTTTATTCATACCCTTGATAAAGATGAACAGAAGAGATCGTATAAAATAAACTATATAAGTAGTATATTTTATGCTCAAACAAATCTAAAAATTATATTCTTTAAGAATCACAAATATTCACACCCCTGTTAACAGTACTTTGTGGTTCCTCCCTTGGCCATTATAACACCAAGTAGTCACCTTTAGTAGTGTCGTGCGAGGTTATGGAACTTTTTTTGGGGGATCCCCAACCATTCCTCCATACAGAATTGTTCTAGTTCCTTCTGATTCTTGGGTTGACGTTTGTGGACTGCTTTTTTTTAGTTCAAACCACAAATGTTCAATTGGATTCAGGTTTGAGACTGAGATGACCATGTCGGGACATTTATCTTGTGCTCTGTCAACCATTTCTTAATTTCTTTGGACGTATGTTTGGGATTGTTGTCTTTTTGGCAGGTCCATCTGTGGCCAAGGTGTAGCTTCCTGGCAGAGGGAACAAGGTTTTTGGACAAAATGTCTTAGTACATGCTGGAGTTCATGGTTCCATCTATTTTAATAAGAACCCCAAGGTCTGTGGATGCAAAACAATCCCAAAGCATTCAAGATCCACCACCATTTTTCACCGTAGGCATGAGGTGCCTTTTAACATTACTTGCATTCTTTGGACGCCATACATAACGCTGATGTGCATGTCGGCCACAAGACACAGTTCCAATTATAGTTCAGATATAGTTTAGTGAATTCAAGACGCCTTTTTGGTGAATTGTCTTCAAAAGAGGTCAAAATGTCGTCAAATGGTAGCTTTAATGGTAGCTTTATTCACCTTGTAACCCCAAGATGCCAGTTGTTTTGGAGATCTTGAACTGTGCCCCTTGTACTTCTTTTTGCCTCTTGAACCATCCATCTCACTACACGTGGTGGCAAGATAGACTTGCGTCCTCTACCTGGCAGGTTAGCCACTGTTCCAGTGGCCTTAAACTTCCTAATAATTGACACGAGTGGAAAGCGGTATCTTTTAACTTTGTAGTTTTCTCTGATCTCCTGATCTTGCCTTTCATCATGATGATGGCTGACCACAGTATTTCAAACGTGTGTTCCCTCCTTTTCATACCCAAGGGAAACGGGAAACCATTGTAGGCCACTGTATAGTTCTATAACCTTCCAATAAACTTCAAATAAATTGTATATTTATGAAGACTTGTTTTTGTTGGATTAATTTGAAAAGAATAGTTAAGGGTATGAATATTTGTGATTTAAAAAAATACATATTTTTAATCAAACAAAATATGTTTTTCTGAACAATTGTATTAGTATTGTAGGTTTGGAATTTTCAGAAATTTTGGAGCATAAAATATACCTCATTACTCATAGTTTATTTATATACTATCTCTTTTGTTCATCTTTATCAAGGGTATGAATTAAAACAGAGCCTACTGTATAGAGATATTATTCATGCTCAGCATTACTCGTATGAAGAATGTGGGCCATAAAATCATAAGCTATCGAATAGCGCTCTGTAGTACAAGTTTGTTTTCTGGCTAATTGCAGTTATTATCTCTAAATAACCTGTTCTGACATTATGGATCAATCAAAATATACCACCCACAATGCGCTACATTATGACGTAGCCCCCAACCGGCACAATGAATCACCAAGGAGATGGCCACATTAAATTTCATCTAAATGAAAAATTAAACTGACTGCCATTTCAGCAACATGCTGCAAAATAATTAATATCCATGAGAAGCGATTATATGCGAGGGTAGAGTGTGACTGCAGTTTTCTTTCGTTTTTATTGAATGAAATCCATTCCACGGTGAGAGAAATGTAGTTTTTTTAAATGCATCAGTGAAACAAAAGTTGTCATTTAAAACATTTGTATCAGAGTGTCATATTTACATTGTTATCAGCCACAATTCAAATCTTCCCTCCACGCCAGCACTATATTTCCATCTCTCCATCTCAGAGAGACTTCTTCAAGTTGGAAGGCAGGCATTTTATGGTTTGGTATGGTAATTGGTGTGACATCTATAAAGTCTAAATTGGTTTTGAGACCAGTCCCCAAACATTAGCGATGGAGACCCGATTTAGATTGTATCCAGATTCCAGGATGATTGCAGCCAAATCCACTTCCATTTCATGGGTTTCAAGTGCATGTTTTCACGGATGCCTGACTTCTACCCTCACTCTGGAAGCTGCAACAGCACAGATTGTTTTTAAAAAACATTTTTACATTTTATTTATTTATTTATTTACAGATTTTCTAACCACAAGTATACAACCCAAAACATGTCACTGAACTGAAGTGGTGGAATTTATTTGAGTTAAGCCTGCGTTTCTGTGTTCCTTAGTCCTTTGGGAGCCGTTTGCAAATGCCATTATTTAGAAATGTGTCTGCAACAATCACCAAGCCTGGCCAAAATTAATTATCATTAGTTTATAAGATGATTTCAGATGGAGATTGCCTCCTGGTATCAAAACAAAAGTGATCATTTTGGAGTCATTTGAATTGTACTGGATATTCATATCGATATGAATAAATTACCTTAGAGTCAAGGAGTTCGCTCACTAACAGCTTTTATCCATGAAATTAAACGACGGTATAAAAAAACGATGCTTTTACAACTACATTAATTTAATGATGTGTGTTATTTCCATGCCTGAGTTACTGGATAAATAAGTTATGGTAATGTATGAGGTACAGGTACAGTAAAAAGTACTGCGAAAGTCTTACGCCACCCTAAATTCTAATTAAAGCCATTTATCTGAGCAGTAAGTGTTTATTTGGTCGAAAAAAACGAGATAACATTGAAGTAAACACAAAAAAAAACAATGAAAAGTAACAAAAAAGTATTGTGTTTTGGTCAGGATTTTGTGTGGCCTCCCTTGCTGAAGCAATTCATTTTGGTAAACTGTCATGTCATTTTTTCAAATACTCCTGTGGTAAATTCTTCCATGCTTCTTGCAGGATTTACCATAACTCTTCTTTTGACTTGGGCTGCTTTTTGTTCTTTTCCCTGTCCCAAGTGATTCCATGCAACTTACATTATGTTGAGGTTGGGGCTCTGAAGTGGCCAGGCTAATACTGTGAGTGTTCCATCTGTACACTTCCACTCTAAGTAGGTTTTAATCATGTTTGCAGTGTGTTTGGAGTCGTTATCGTGCTGAAAAATACATTATTTTCCAATCATTCGTTTTCCCGAAGGTACAGCATGATGAATCAAGATCTGTTTATATTTCTCAGCATTCATAATTCCACTGATTTTGACCAGATCCCCTACACTGAAATGCACCCCCAGACCATAAAAGAGCCACCATGTGCATCACAGAAGGCTGCAGACAGGCATCAATGCACTTCTCGCCAACTCTTCTCCTGACATACTGGCATCTTTGTGAACCAAAAATGTCAAATTTGGACTCATTGGTCCATAAGACTTTCTGCCACTGGTTGTCGCTCCATGCTTTATGGTCTTTCACGTATTGCAATCTCTTCTGCTTGTTGCCTTTCCACAAGAATGGTTTCTTAGCTGCAGCATGTCCTACAAAACCATGCCTCATTGCTGGGAAGTATATGAAAATGTACATTCTCTGTAACAAATAATTGATGGATGCCAATCATTGCTTCCAATCGACTCAATAGATCCACTGGTGCGGGAAAGCAGGAGGGCGTGATCGACTGAGCAGTGTGGAAAGCAGGAGATGTCACGTTCAGTGTTCGATATTTACAGGCCAATCAAATGTGGAGGTGTTCCTGTCGATGTCATCCCTCACACCTGAGATTGGCCAGTGAAGACCTCACAGCAAATGTCTCACAGCAATTCTCAGGCTAACAATGTCCTTTCATTTTATCATTTACATTTTAGGCATTTAGCAGACGCTCTTATCCGGAGCGACTTACACAGTGCATTTAAAACGGCAAGAATACTCACAGCTAGAGCAAGAGATCAGTACAGCAACAACAAAACAGACGCCATCACACCACATTTACAGAAACAAGGAGAGAAAAGTTAGCTTGCTTTTTTAATATATATTCAGTGGAAGTCTGAAGAGGTGGGTTTTCAGTCTCTTGTGGAAGATGGTAATACATCACTTCTCTCCATGATGGATATCTCCTGTGTTTGGGGCTGTCCCAATAGGAAAACAAAACAAAACAAAATGCTGAAAATGTACATTTCTGCAAAAGTATCCACTCTTGAGAAATAAGAATAGTTGCAGCAAGTTGTAATTATGTAATGCATTATGCCGGTGACTGTGTGTAATGTATTGTGTGTTGTAATTGTGTAATGTATTATGTGTGCTGGTGACTTGGTAGGTCAGACTGTCTGACCTGCCAAGCTGCTTTCACCTGTGCTCCACCGCCAAAGCACAGCTTGAGCATTCCTGCCACGTCCTCCGACACTCAAGTGCTTTTTTACTGCAGACTTACAGAGCCTGACACGAGACATCTAACGGAGAAAGCTCTGTAGGAGTGTGCATCCAAATGTTCATATCTCATTCAGGAGATGTGTACAGTGGAACGCTTCTGTCTGTTTTTGCAAAATACCGTTTACTGGATAATCTCTTTTTTTTTATTATCATTACTTTTTTCTTTTTTTAGAAGAAGAAGAAGAAACGCTCCAAAAAGCAGAAATGATGGAAATAACCTCAGCTATATAATACATAGCCGTGCAACCGTATCGGGCTGGGCCTCCTCTTGAGAGTGAGTGATTGTGAGCTTTTTGAAAACCCGGTCGTACAAGCAAAACCGTACAATGTAGATGTAAAGCAGTATAGAGAGGAGAATGAAAATAGCTGGGTAAGACTTCACATCAAGTTGCACTTATACCTGTGGTGTTATATTGTAACTACTTTGGTAACAAGTGGTTATTACTATGCAACTGATTACTAATTATTATTTAAATTATGTATAATATTTAATTAGAATATATATTATAAAATATTTAAATATAATATAATATGTTACCAAACGCTGTTTAATGCAGCATATATAATTTCATGTTATATATATTTTATAATGATAACTAAAAGTGTATCTGAAAAGGCCTTTAAACAAAATTGAACACGCTTGTCAATATAACCACACTGGCAACTTAATATAATGTGTCCCGCTGTTTAATGCAGTGTTTACACCACAGCACCCTGCAATGGCAAGAGCTCCTCTGTCGCAATCGTACACTGAGGCGCAATGGCAGAGGGGTTTATTCCATTTATACCACGGATACTGGCAACAACAATAAACAAACACTCAAATCTAATTCAACTAAATTGTGTAGAGCAATGTCGTTGTTGTTCTTTGCCTTGTCTTCAGTTGCGAATCGAATGTTCAATTGAAATGGAATGATGAACGTACTTGTGCGCACGTTATGTTTCTCCGTGCGGTTTACTTGAAAATAATCAACAGCCTCTCGACCAATCAGAATCTCAATCTCAAGCCATGGGGTAATTGATAATGAGAGGCGTGAGGAAGAGGAGGAGCACTGGAGAGGCTGGCTGTGAGGAAGACCCCCGACATGCTGTGAAATGGGGAATGAGCTCCTGTCCACTGTCTCTCTTGCTGGACTGAGTGATATTGTTGTTTTTGTATTTATTTCTCTCTCTTGCTCCCTCCCTCCCTCCCTCCCAGCTCTGAATTGCAGGGTGTTGCGTACTCCTCCGAGTAGCTGCAGTGTTGGTAAAGTGGTGGAGTTCGATGGTAGGTGAGGGCTGAGCGTGTCCACCTGAGCTCAGTGCTGCATTGCAAGGGAAAGAGAGCCGGAGAGAGAGACCTTTGATTCCCCTTTCAAACACTGAAGGAGACAAACAAACACTGTATATGTATAAAAACTAATATAACACATACTTTTGTACATATATTAACATTTACAGTCAAAGTAAAAAAAAAAAAAAAAAAAAGATGGGGGAAAGCAATAAATAAAAAAAATGATTAAATAAATAAACTGCAACCGGCATAATGTTGCTAGGTCAAATGTTGCACAGCAAACTACGTGCAGGAAAATATCCTCTGAAATCACAAGACTTTCTGCTCGTATTTCATTGAAAAGAATGACCTTTTCCCATTGCTTTGCAAACTTTATGAAGTGCTCCATCCTTTTTAAATGGCAATGATGGTGGGCTTGCCGTGGAGCGGTGTATGGGTGGGGGGGAGGGAGGGGGTGGGGGTTGACATAGTTCCATTGACATAGTTATATTTCACAGCTGCCATATGCTGAAGCCACTGTAGTCACAAGATTTCTAACCTGAATTATATCTGGAAATGTAACAATAATAATAATATTTATATAGCATCTTTCATCTCATATATAAGCACTTTACAGTGTAGTGCGTGGTTGGAGCAAATACCTGCAGACACTCCGGACCTCGAGGCCTGGATTTGAATACATTTGAGTATGTTGCACTGATCAGTGGCAAGAAATCCCAGTTAAGTCCATTTTTATTCCATGAAGTAAGAAAATAAAATGTGAAAAATGCCAAAGGGGCTGAATACTTTTTATACCCACTATATATATATCAATATCAATCATTATTTGGAGAAAACATTATGACGTGAGGAGAGAGGTTGGGCCCTGTGTGTTCGCCGAGGCGCTGAGAGTGTGTGAGTCTCTCCCCAGACCCGGGTCCTTCTGGACCTTCTCAGTTTAGAGAAATTCCATTAACAGCTTCTCAGCTCCATCCTCTCAGGTGAGCTGTCACTCTGGAAATAAAGAGCTGTTCCAGTGTTTGCAACACCGTCCCCGGTGTGTATGTGTCTTCACAAGCAGTCTCTCTGGATGAGAAACGGGGGTTAATGGGAAATGAAGGGGTCTCCCTCCACAAATAATGGAGTTAGTCTCCTGGAATAATAATGTCAACCTGCAGTCTGACAAAGACTCGCACCTATAGTTCAATATGTTTAATTTGTTCTCCTGGTGGAGGGTGCTTTCACGTGAGGCCTCCGTATTTCTCTTTTAATGCTTTACGTTTAGAGGGTTTTAGCTGGCGGTTATTCTCGCTCAGACACACGGGACTCGTGGTTGTATGATAACATAAAGAACAGACCTGCTCCCGTTTAGTCATGGTATCGTATATGATAACATACACTGCCTGGCCAAAAAAAGTCACCACCTGGATTTAACTAAGCAAGTAGGTAAGAGCCTTCCATTGGATAATTACTGCAGTGATTAATATGTTTTAGCTGGCAACAAGTTATTTAACCCTAACTGATGCAGTGAGTAGCTTCTCATTTCTTAAACAACCATGTCGGAAGACATATCCTGTGGTCATGGAAAAGATGTTAATCTGTTTCAGAAGGGTCAAATTATTGGCCTGCATCAAGCAAAGAAAACAACTAAGGAGATTGCTGAAACTACTAAAATTGGGTTAAGAACTGTCCAACGCATTATTAAAACCTGGAAGGATAGTGGTGAACCATCATCTTCAAGGAAGAAATGTGGTAAAAAAAACAAAAACTTGAATGATCGTGATCGGCGATCACTTAAACGTTTGGTGAAATCATATCGTAAAAAATCAACAGTAGAACTCACGGCTATGTTTAATAGTGAAAGTAAGAGCATTTCTGCATGCACAATGCGAAGGGAACTAAACAGCTGTGTAACCTTAAGAAAAAAAGGCTTCAATTTGCTAGGGAGCATAAAGATTGGACTCTGGAGCAATGGAAGAATTGATGACCCAGATTTACAGAGTGATGGGCGCATCAGGGTAAGAAGAGAGGCGGATTGATGTGTGATGCACCCATCATGCCTAATGCCTACCGTACAAGCCTGTGGGGGCAGTGTTATGATCTGGGGTTGCTGCAGTTGGTCAGGTCTAGGTTCAGCAACGTTATGTGCCCAAAGAATGAGGTCAGCTGACTACCTGAATATACTGAATGACCAGGTTTTTCCATCAATGGATTTGTTCTTCCCTGATGGCACGGGCATATTCCAAGATGACAATGCCACGATTCATCGGGCTCAAATTGTGAAAGAGTGGTTCAGGGAGCATGAGACATCATTTTCACACATGGATTGGCCACCACAGAGTCCAGACCTTAACCCCATTGAGAATCTTTGGGATGTGCTGGAGAAGACTTTGCGCAGCGGTCCGACTCTCCCATCATCAATACAAGATCTTGGCGAAAAATTAATGCAACTAATAAATGTTGTGACATTGCAGAAGCTTATCGAAACGATGCCACGGCGAATGCGTGCCGTGATCAAAGCTAAAGGCGGTCCAACGAAATATTAGAGTGTGACTTTTTTTTTTGGACGGGCAGTCTATAAAGAATAGATCTGCTCTTGTTTAGTCATGTCATCGCAGATAAAGGTCATGACTATAATGTGCATTTGGATAAGGCAGGTCATCTTTTCTGAGGCTGGCCCTAATTACATGGATTGTATTTTCTGCTGGCATCAGCATCCTCTTCTTGATGAGCTCAACAGAGTAAGAAAACAAAGGGGTAGATGTTTGGAATTCATGCCAGGTAGTTGCGACTCAAACATCTTGGCGTCCTTATCTTTATCACTGAATATGCTGCTGTTCTTTGAGCAGAGCTCTGCTCATTGGTTATACACCAACAACATGGTTCCTTTTCAGCACAGCAATAGTATAAATTGTGTTTATGTGAACGTTTTTGGCAACCTGTGAGCATCCGGGCCTTTAAACTGTACTTATGGTAGAACTATGAGACACACAATCCAGGAATCGTGTGTAGTTCGATTCACTGTAACAATAATGGCCAGCTGAACACTGTTTTCAAATACGGCTTGACTTGAAAAGTTAATATAATTATAAATAATGATTGAGAGTGCCAGGGAGCAAGAGAGAGAAATCCATTTTTAGAAAAAGCTCTTTTCAGAAATGCAATGTAAATGATTTATTGTTTCAGGATCAGGAAATGTGCCTTCAGTTCTGTTGGTGGTTGGATTTGAACAGTTCCTGGAGGGATACAAAACCATGCTTGTACAGTGTGCTATGAAAATGCTTAGAGTTATGGACACAGTTTTTCCAAAGTTGGCAAATTTCCTTTCTATGCATGTATGTAATTAATTGAAATATTATAATACTTTAATTATATAATAATTTATGTAGTTCGTTTTTTTATTACTTTTTTGTTGTTTGTATTATTATTACAATTTGTATATTTTTCTGTGGTATTGTTGGCGTCTTGTTTGTTCTAGCGCTCTACAAAGCGCACAGAATTATGGATAATTTTGTTTATGACTTAAACCATGTGACAGACTCTTTGAGTTCATTGTTTTAGTAGGGCGGTATCACATTTAAATTGATTGAAAACTCAGATAATAATGTAGAATTATTGTAATGTGACAAAAATTACACTTGGCAGAAAGCAGTCACAACAGTTGCTAAAGACATGGCAAGAGTTAAGTTATGCTTTTAGTTAGAAATGCCTTAGATTTATTTTATGTATGTTTATGCATTGTTTTTACAATTTGTTGTTTTTTCATAAAGGGACTTCCTCTACTGGGTAGTTCTCTCTGAGAAATCATCTGAATTGTTTTTAGCTAGATTAAATCCTAAAATTGATTT
The DNA here is from genome assembly GCA_029706075.1 of Aldrovandia affinis. Taxonomy (NCBI): domain Eukaryota; kingdom Metazoa; phylum Chordata; class Actinopteri; order Notacanthiformes; family Halosauridae; genus Aldrovandia; species Aldrovandia affinis. Next base: position 13,794,885 of record JAINUG010000001.1, read on the forward strand.
CTTTCCATGACTCCTTAGATGATTGTCCTCAGTTTTACAGTATATTATCTTTGCTGAAAACACTTCAGCAAAGTTCTTACTTCTCCCTTTGCCCTCTTCTCTACTGTGTCTTGTATTCCCATCTCTTTATCTAAACTGTTTGTTCAAAATTGTGTCAGTTGTGTCAAGAAACACCACTTTTTCTGCACTCCAGAAAATCGTATTTATGTTTTTATTGTTGTATGTAATAAACCAAGGCCCATTTGCAATAACAGTTAATTTGGCGGTAAAATCATGTTTATGGGTTTGTGTATTGGGGATACTTTATGTATGTATTTATTTGTTTGCTTGCATGTTTGTTTGTTTGTTTGTTCGTCTTTAAATCATTAAGCCTCACTCCTAAACCTGTCACAATGTGTTTCCTCAAGGTGGCTGTGACATTTGTGGTGGGTTCAGAAGTTCACCAGGAGATGACAAATGACTTCTCCCAGATAGGCAAGCCATTTCTGATGGGCACCGTCGCCCTGGGTAAGTTTTCCGTGTCACGTTGCACAATGGGACAATAATACCGCTGTCCACTGTGGATCCAAATGAAACAGAACAACAGGGCAAACACTGACAGAACCATGAACCACCAGCCTCCTCTAACATGAGGGAGAGACATGCGTACTGTGGAAGTGTGTGTGTGTGTGTGTGTGTGTGTGTGTGTGTGTGTGTGTGTGTGTGTGTGTGTGTGTGTGTGTGTGTGTGTGTGTGTGTGTGTGTGTGTGTGTGTGTGTGTGTGTGTGTGTGTGTGTGTGTGTGTGTGTGTGTGTGTGTGTGCGTGCGCACCACCATGAACCATGAACCACCAGCCTCCTCTAACATGAGGGAGAGACATGCGTACTGTGGAAGGGAAAAACGTGTGTGTGTGTGCGCGCGCACGCATGCATGCGCTGCTGTACGTGTGCTGCTGTGAGTGTGTTAGCGGTGTGTGCGTGCTGTTTTGGTGCCACTGTGGTTGTGTTAGCGATGGTTGTGTGTGCGTGTGCAGCTGTAGCTGTGAACGTGTTAGTGATGTAACAAACAGCTACGGGATGACCGCCCCCCCTCGATGTGTTAATCATGAGGGGTGTAGTGTGGGCTCAGGGGGGGACCTGCCTGAGATGGAGAGGTGTGAGATGCCCAGCACTCCCAGAACATTCGCCCCCATCTCCCTTTAATTGGTCACCACAGGTTTGGAGCTGTGAGTTGTTATCATCCCCAGCTAAAAGAGACCCCCAATAAAGAATGAACAAAGACCCAATGGCCAGTGTGTGTTATTTTAAAAATCTGAATCATTTGTTTATCCTTGAATATGCCTCAGGGAATATACTGCAAATGATTGGGGTCCTTACCTCTGCCTGTACCATCTGGTGTAAAGTACCTGTTTTAGTCTACATTTTCTATTCAATATTTATTATTACGTTTAAAACTACCCTGAAGCATTGCAAATAAATACTCCATACAGTGTCAGCAAATGATAAAATTCGGAGCATGTTGGAATATTTTCACTGTTCTGCTTTCTTAAATGTAAACCATAGTGGCTTGACTTCATAACATGTTAAAGCGATTAGGAGACATTGCACTAGTTACCACAAACACGGGGATAATGAGGCTATCAACTCAGTTTGAAATTTAAATATGGTCGAATTTGTTTTAAATGTCTGTTCTGAGATGTTGAAAGAATATCGATACGATTTATTCAATGGTGATTTGAATTGTTTTTTGTAGGTGGGATTGTCAATGTGATGCCGTTCCTTTTCTCTGAAATCTCGCACAACAAAATACAGGTAAAAAAGAAAATGCTATCAATAATGAAGAATATTTATCATTCATATATATCTAGTACTAGTACATTATATGACAGTTTGCCATGTAGTAGAGGCAGAGAACCTTGGGGTGTCTGATGCTGTGCTGGATATCCTCTGGACTGTAGATAAATGAGGAGTGTAAATGGGCTGAGCAGCCTGTTCATGTCATTATGTATTCTTGTGTTCTTATGTTCTTGATGAACAACAGCACATTTGACTGGTGGCGTGTACATGTGCAGCTCCATTGAGGATGGTGTTGGACAGTAAGGCCAGAGAACAGCTGGCAGGCTGAAGGGACATCAGAGTCTCACAGAGAGCTCAGGGAGAGGAGAACATCTGCCAACAGCCACCAACCCGATGGAGAAAATACCCCACTCACACTCATACACAAACTCACACTCTCTCTCTCACACACACACACACACACACACACACACACACACACACACACTCACACTCATACACAGACTCTCACACACACACACACACACACACACACACACACACACAAACACACATAGTCTCACACACTCATGCATAGACACACACTCACACACATACTCACACTCACATACACGCACACACATGAACACACTCACAAACACGCGTGGCAGGGCTGTAGTGAGCGTACTCTATTGAGTGCAGCCAGCTGTGCGCTAGGGACTGCAGCCTCCATTACGGCCGATTCTCCCGGCACAGCAGGTTTGGAGCTGAAGCAGGCCAGCGGGTAATGACTTCGGAAACAGACCTTAGATCCTGTCTCCTGGTGACTGCACTCTACCTGTGAATAGAGAAGGGCCATCAGGAAAGCATCTGCGTTGCTCATATTGAATATTATACACCGTTTCTGTTATGGAATATCATTTAGACTGTATCATTTCTGCTGTTACCTTTCGCAGGGAAATCATTACTAGGAATATGTACCTTGTAAAGCAAATAAATATAGAACTGTACTTCATTTAAGTTGAAAATATTAGTGTTGGGAGAGAGAGGTTTCATGATACCATAAATGAACAGAGCTGCAATATGCTCTGTGACTCGGTGATTGGAACCAATCTTTGTGTTTTACCGTGGAGAGAAAAACCTTTAGATTTGTTCTAACAAATCCGTGATTGACAGCGTGTGGTAGCTCTACAAATGGTCAGTGGAATCTCACTCTCCCTTCACTCACTAATATTTGCAAAAGAAGCAACCAAATACAGTATGTTGTCAATGTTTTGGCCCACTCGGTAACAATTTGCAGATTTAGTTTTTCTCTTGTGGCTGTGAAATGCAGCTAATTTTGTGGATAAATGCAGACGGAAGATCTGCGGGTCCCTGTGTAATTTTCTGGTGTACGTCTTGTTGCAGATCTTGTGGTTCAGAAGAGTGATCCTGGGAGGTCTCCTCACGTGCACTGTGTTGAATATCTTATGGTAAGCTTAATGCTTCATAGACTAAACCTATGATGCATAGACTAAGAATCAGTTCACACAGAATCTTCTCAACGGGATATCATTGTTTGTTCAAAACGAAATGTAGAATAATGTGTGCTCCTCTGGGTGCAGTAAGATCTGTATGGGGCATTGCCAAGGGATTTGAGGGTCAGTCGGCAGGACGTCTGTGTCTCATCATGCACCAGCATCCCCCCTCTGGTCAGTTGGAAGTCCACAGTCTGCCTGCACAAGCTGCACATGAAATGTCCTCCTCCAACTCAATGTCTGTGCAAGTATAAATGGTGGATATTGGAAAGGGGAAGGCCAGGCCTATCCTGGTACTGGCCATTGCATGGTACTGGACCCGTTTACAGGATTTTTAGTTTACTCATGTGTTGCCTTTATTTGAGCAGGTACCTGTATATAACATAGGGGATGAAGAAGACAGTGCAAGCTTACTGGGTAACCAGACCTGGATTTAGGGTTCCCAAGGTGACAGAACAGGTGACAGAGCAGCTGATTACTATAACACTATCTCACCCAGAAGTCTCTGTGACCTGTAAGCGATGGATGACAATCGCTTGTCGCCGTGGCGACGGGCACATCTCAGCGAGCGGCAGTCTCAACATGCCCCTCTGGGAACCTGCGTTTGTTCTCGAGCGGCGCAGAGCCAGAGTCCAACAAGTCTCCAAATCCAACATCGAAACCGACAAGCCAAGAAATTCAGGAGCTGTCAGAGCTGCATCGGAGAGCTTTTCTCCAGCTCTCACCTTTTGTTTGTTTTTGGTGTCTGTCCCTCTCTCTCTCTCTCTCTCTCTCTCTCTCTCTCTCTCTCTCTCGTTCACTCATTCACTCACTCACTCACTCACTCACTCACTCACTCTTTCTCTCTCTCTCTCTCTCTGTCTCTCTCTCTCTCTCTCTCTCTCTCTCTATCTCTCTCTCTCTCTATCTCCCTCTCTCTCATACCGCTAAAGTTTTCAGCAGCCTTGCATTGTATCTAATCATCTGTAAAGAACCTGTTGAGTTGCCAATCAGCACTTTGTTACTCAAGAGAACAAAACCAATTACGTGAGAGCAGCTGAAAGCGGGTTAGATCCAAGAGATGAAATCGCCCATCAGCCCTGGTAAAGATGTGCGTTGATGCTTCTGAGCGCCGACGGTTGACTGTTTTGCTCCTAAAGCGGCATTTGTCATTGTCTGCAGCTGAGCCGCGGCTCACGGCGGCAGATAACGTTACTGCAGTCCCAACAAAATAATCACTAAAATCTTTCACATCACAATTAAATCTTTATTGTCTGTGATAAGCAACAGCTGGCATCCGCAGACCAGAAGACTCACGTAGCCAATTCACCAAATAGAAACAAATCTGTAATATTGTAACACAACCCTCCTTGTTTATTTGTACACATATTCAAAAAGACTGAAGCCAGCGTGTTGCTTATCACCCAAATATACGGGTAGTGAAGAAAACAAAAAGGACAACATGTTTATGCAAAGCAGAGGCTACCACACAGGTGTGACTCGTTGATTAATTAAGCAGATGACATCCCAGCATGCATTGGGTCATTGGTTTAGGGTGTTCTAGGCCTGGTGGCTGGCACGGCTGCAAGAGCAGACCCGGTGACTTTGAAAGTGAAAGTGACTTTGTGTGTTTGGCGGGAGCTTCAGTGACAAAGACGACTGACCGCGCTGAAGTTTCACGAGGAACAATGTCTAAAGTGACAATTATCAGCAAAGGGCAACAGTGGGGAAGAAACACGTGCTCCAGGGTCGAATTCCAAGTTCAAAGCAAAACAGGGGAGCAACCGCTGATAAGTTTGGCGCAAATTTGACCGCAACCTGCAGCAAGAGCAGCAAGTTTAATAAAAAGCAGTGGTGGCCGAACACCCTATTAAGTGGCTTTACATTGGTGTTTCCATTTTTTTTTTGTTCACTACCCGTATTTGATACAGTACAGTCAAAGCCTGCTCTGGCTTTGCTCCCATTGTAACCATATGACCAATTCCATGTGTTTATCTGTCTCACGCGTATACTGCACCCTCTTTTTCTCATACCCTGAGCAGGCCAGAGGAGGATGGGCTCCCCCACTTGAGTCTGGTTCTTCCTGAGGTTTCTTCCTATTTGTTCCATCAAGAGAGTTTTTCTTGCCACTGTTTTCCTAGGCTTGTTTTTGTGGGGGTTCAGGCGGGGGTCTGCTGTAACGCGCATTGTGGCAAATGTTTTGTAAAATGTGCTGTACAAATACATTTAGACTTCCAGAAGCTCTTCTTTCAGCCAGCCGATGTCTTTCCTGTCCACTTAATTTGCATCCCACAAATTGGTTGCATCTGGTTTCTCAGTGTTGGCAAAGAAAAGATGATGAGAATCTCTGGTGCTTTTTCTTTCGCTAGTATCTTCAGTTGATCATTCTTGAATGACCGTGATATGCCGGAGTGAGTTTGACCGTTTTACAAGCACTGCAGAACCTTAACGCCATTAGTCAAAGAGGTACAGGTGTTGAGGTCATTTTAACCTGTCATTTTCAAGCCTGATGAAAATGAATAAAGAAAACCATTGAAAGGAACACATATTCCTTGCTAATCTAGAGAACAAAGCCTTCCTGCCTTCAGTCAGTCTATACCAAAATTATTTACCTAGAAATATGCATGCATAAAAAGTAGAAGTTTATTTTTATGCTCTGTATAAATATTACTTAGAATACGAACAGGGCATAAAGTAACTTGTAAATTGATGCATCGGTTTGTTTAATTTCTTAATAGATTTATCTTGTTTGTCCATTACTCGTTAAGTGCCTTTGCTTTACATCCAAGGTCATTAGACTGAGTGTCAAATATAAAAGCTGTGTGTTCAAAGTACATGCTCAAAAATAATTGAAGTGATATAATTTGAAATAAAATGTTAATGTTGGATTCAGTTTTGTGCCTGTTGTTTGCGATGGAGGATTTTAAAGAGCATCTTACCCACTGCAGCCTGGGCTCAACGCCCCCGCCCCCAGGGGGAGGGAAGCCGGCGTGAGTTCGCTGCGTGCAAGTGGCTCCGTGTGTGCCGGAGTTACGGTCGATGGCTTGGTGGGTTCCGTCTTGGAGGAGGCGGTTCAGTTGGGCTGAAGTAATTCATTAAAAAAGAAGAAATACACGGCCTCCCACGCGGTCTAGTGGTTTCAACGTCCAACGCTGGCCACGGCGACCCTGGTTCGATTCCCCGTCGCGCTAGAGTCGGCTCTGGCCAGGAGTGCCACCGGGGCGGCAATTGGCTGTCTGCCCCCGGGAGGGGGGAGGGAAGCTGACACAGTTCTCTATGCACAGGAGTGGTTCTGGGGTGCCGGAATTACAGTCGACAGCACGGCGAGTGCTGTCTTGGAGGAGGCAGTGCTTCGCCATTGTCACTGCCAGTCACAGGGCTACGGCAGCGAACTACGAGGGAGGGGATTGAACTAAGACTAGCGGGAGTAATTGGCTACCAAATTGGGAGAAAAATGGGATAAAATGGAAAAGAACAGAAAGTGGAATGGAGTCCCGTGGAGCAGTCAGCCTGGGAGCCGGGCTGCAGTCGGGTGTCAGGTGCTCTAGTGGTCTTGCCTGAAAACACAACATGTCTGATGAGGAAGTAGGTGACACATGCTACCCCCACTAAAGCCCTGCCAATGTGCTGCAGCCAGGGAGCCCACGCGGGACAAAGTATCAGGAGGAGGAGGCGCATGCAGTCTCTGAAATGCATCGTCGATTGCAATCGCAGTACATGTGCTAACGCAGAGCCCAATTACTGACACCCCACTGTGAGGATCTTGGCCTGGTCTGACATTGTGAAAAGCAAGTCCCACTCCGTTCGTTTTTCGGATCATAATTTTGATATACAATTATTGCACTGCACATAATTCCACCGCCATACATCCCCTCACTGCTCCCCTTGTACAAAAGAACAGAGAAATAAAATCAAAATGATCTTGAGTTGAAGTCTGCTGAAGCATAGCCACAACAAATTAACAGATAAATCTCTTTTGTGCAGGACTGTGCTTTTGAAAATCGACAGTATATAGAGTTGTTCATTACTTTCAAACCTTTCCCCCCTACTGTGACTAAACAATAATCACTTTGCGCAGGAGGGTCTGCATTCAAATGAAATTGAAAAGTTATAGGAACCATCTGTTATTGTGTCAATTTCCTATTTTCTCTCAAATGTTAGAATATTATCTTTCTTTTCTTTTGGCTTCAAACTCTTTTTTCTCGTCTTGTTATTTTCCGATCTTTGTAGACAAAAAAATCATCACAGTGCAATTTTGGTCATAATTTATCCTTCTAATACATTATTATTATTACAATAAAGAGCCTGTGTGTATGCGTTTGTGTCTGCGTGCGTGCGTGCGTGCATTTTCATGTGTAGGCATTTGTACCTGTGTTTCTGTGTCTGTGTCTGTGTGTGTGTGTGTGTGTGTGTGTGTGTGAGAGAGATGTATGTGTGTGTGTGTGTGTGTGTGTGTGTGTGTCCATTCAGGGGCACTGGGATAAGGGAAATCTGTATTCTGGCTGCTATAATCATGCACATAAGCTCCTTTAACCGTACAGCTAATCCACTCTCCTTGCTGACAAGGACATGAGCTCTCATCATTTAGTATGTTTGTGTTGGATAGTAGTGTCAGATATTACAGCCATGTTATTCTGCCTGTTCATCTCTAAATGCTAATACATTCTTTGCATTGCATTGCTTTTCTTTTTTTAAATGAAGCACAATTTCTAATACCATTGCCTTCAGACAGCAGTCGAATGAGTTTGAAGTTTTCGATGGGATTTGCCGGTATTAACCTGGTTCCACAGCGCACTGTAAATCCAGAACACGAGCGTTTCCTCAGGCTCGCGTCCCGCGTACTGTCTGCTGGTTTATTTATTCGTTCTTTTTCTCCCCCCCAGGTAAATTGAGTCTGTGACGCGGGGTTCGCTTGTTAACTGGGGGGAAACACAGCGGCCCGTCGGCAGGGCTGCGGGAGACGTACGTATCACATATTTATGCTTCGTGATATCAATCTATATTTCTAGCTCCGCTCGCGTTTCCAGTTGCTTCCGTCAAAAGGACAATAAAAACGGTGGCTGCGCCGGCACGTTTCGGGGGCAGTTTTTCACATCCCAACCTCTGGTGCCTGCGCACAGAATGCAAAAATCGCCCTGTTTTCAAACAAATCTTGCAGGTGTCTCCCCCCCGCCCCCTCACCCAGTCTTGATTTAGTCTGCCCCCCCGCCCCATCCCGTACGGCGAGTAATTGAGTCATTGTCGGAGGGCGAATCTCCACCGCGCGCCCGTGGCACATCGTTAATGAACACGGGGTGGATGCGGACCGAACATTGATCACGGCGGGAGCTCTGACCGCAATGACTGCCGCTGATGAGCTATTGCAGTCGGCAAGTGGGATCTGAAATTTGTCACAAAGATGAGAACGGGGGCCGCCTTTCTCACCCAGCGTGTATCAGGGCCAGGCGTTTGCTCTGTTTATCAAGTGATAAACTTTGATAAATAGTCCCAAAGCCGGCAAAGTGGGACCCATAATCCATTCAGCGCATCCATAAATTGAGGGGTATTTGAGAAAGTGACACCCTGATAGCGGTTTGAAAACGGCAGTTTACGAGAAAGCATTGCAGCATATATAAACCAGACTAATAAATGACACAGGGGCTGGTAATTGGAATATATTGGTCCTGCAGGCATATCTGAGGACAGCTCACGGAGAAAAGCGTTTCGGTTGAGAGAGCTCTGCTCTCTGTCCCACTCCGGTCTGCGTTTGCTTGACCTTGGTTCTCCGAGAGCTCTCAGGACTTGAGGCGTTTTCTTAAGGGCAACTGTCTGGACTTTGTTGGCTTTGTTCTTTTGGAGGCTGTCACAAAATGTACCATACCAGAATGTGCTGCAGAAATAAGTTTTTTTTTCTTTTCCTTTCTTTGTTTGTATTCTTTGAAGAATTACCTTGTTGCCCTCGATTTAAGTGATTGATTCAGTCAGGCCAATTCTCTTTTTATTTTTGTCCCTGGCCCCAGTCCAACCATATTTGTGCTTGAAGCTTGTCTGTGTAGAGTAAGTTCTTTTTCCCTTCCATATATGGTGGCTTGTCAGTTAATTTACCCTTTAACCCTGCTTAGATCTGGTCTGTACGCAAAGGTCACACGTCATCGTTGCCATAGGCGATGGCAAAGTTCCGGTAAACACCCAAACCCCTTTGTACCCAATACACTACAGCAGATCCCAAGACCCGATGCGATGCATGTTACAAATGTGACAGATTGGAAATTTATTAAAATAAATTACACATCCCCGATTGTCTGTTTTACGGAAGGCTTTTCATAATTGCATCATAAATCAAACATTTTGTGGAGATTGATAAAAGTGGTGATGTGGAAATGTTTCCAAAAGTGATACAGTATTTTTAGAAACGGTGTCTAATCAGATACCATTTTTCATCATATAATGGCTGAACAGCATCAGACTTCAACCCCCAGGTTGGCATGGCAGCACTGCTCTTTTATTGAATATTTTGCTTGGGCAATGCTCAGGATTTAATAGCACCAGATTGGTCTCGGACATGATTTTTTCAACAAATTTGTGTGATTTCCCTTCAACATAAAAGAGAACGATTGTTGAATGGGGCCTTTGTTTTGCTGGTTTTGTTGATTGGAACTGTTAGCAGATTTGAACCTTCTCCAAAACGTGTGGCTCCTTGCTCTAAGGTCATGCATATAGAACAGAAACTTCATTTCTAATTAAAAAATGTTGTTTCTGATTTTTTTCCCTTTTTCTCCCAATTTGGTAGCCATTTAGACCCGCTATTTTTATGTCAATCCCCCCCTAGTAATGTGAGTTCACTGCCGTAGTCCTGTGACCGGTAGTGGCGAAGGCGAAGTAACGCCTCCTGCGAGACGGCACTCGCCAAGCCGTCGACCGTAACCCGGTACTACAGGGCCACTCATGCGCAGCAAACGTCATGTCGGCTTCCCTTCCCCCTCCCTAGGGCGGACAGCCAATCGCCGCCCCTGGTGGCGCTCCCGGCCGGAGCCGACTCTGGCGAGACGGGGAATTGAACCCTGTGAACTCCGTGGCCAGCGTCGCACGTTGTAACCACTGGGCCACGCGGGAGGCCCGGAAACTTCATTTCTGACCCCGTCGTCCTCGTAATACGTTCTTTCCTTAAATAGCTAAGGGTGGGGGGATTGATAGTTCTCTCCTGCTTGTGCTCTCTGGCGGAATTCTCCAGGGCTCACGGCAGCGTGGGCTTGTGTGCCTGCACTCCTCACTGGAAGCTCTCTACAGCTTTTTACAGGGGCTTTAGTAAGAGCAGCTTTCAAAGAGAGAGAGAGAGAGAGAGGGAGAGACAGAGAGAGCGAGACAGAGAGACAGATCGAGGGAGAGAATGAGACAGACAGACAGACAGATGGAGAGAGAGACAGAACGAGACGGAGAGAGCCCTTCTCTGGTGTTCTCATCTTTCACAGACGGGCGTGGGAATAAACACACAGCGGCTGCGTGCCAGCGCTGTGTCGACCTGTTTACTCCTTTAAATGTGAGACTTAGACATTGAGATCGGCTGATAATCCTGTCTGTGCAGTAGACCCTGGTACTGGGTATAAAATCTTGGAGCATTGCTGTCTGGTGTCGGGCACAGAAATGGGAAATCCTGTACCCCTGATATCTATCCTGTACCCCTGATATATATCCTGTACCCCTGATATCTATCCTGTACCCCTGATATATATCCTGTACCCCTGATATCTACCCTATACCCCTAATATGTATTCTGTACCCCTAATATCTATCCTATACCTCTGATATGTGTCCTATACCCCTGATATCTAACCTGTACACCTGATATCTACCCTATACCCCTAATATGTATTCTGTACCCCTAATATCTATCCTATACCTCTGATATGTGTCCTATACCCCTGATATCTAACCTGTACACCTGATATCTACCCTATACCCCTAATATGTATTCTGTACCCCTAATATCTATCCTATACCTCTGATATGTGTCCTATACCCCTGATATCTAACCTGTACACCTGATAGATATCATGTGTCTTTTTTTAATTTTTTCAATGCTTTCCCCACTCTTTCTCCCAATGTGGAAAACTCAATCATATTCTTAAGACAACCTCTGCTGTCAATTTGGGAGAGTGTAGACAAGCACACGCTCTCCTCCACAACATGTAATGTCATCCGCCGTTTCTTTTCACACCACAGTCTACAAGTAAAGCTTGCACAGACATGAGTCGGAGGAAGACACTTCTGTGCAGCTTTATACTGGCAGACTGTGGGCGCCCTCCCTCCCTGGGTGATGTTACCACCAATTATGCTTCTCACCGCGGGGCTGCTGGCCACAGTCGGCACTGGCATGGCCTGGATTCAGTACCAGACCTTGGGGCTCATACACACACTAGAAGAGTGCTTTAAGAGGATACAGACCATGGGTCTCAACCACACACTAGAACAATGCCTTAAGAGGATACAGACCGTGGGTCTCATCTACACACTAAAACAGTGCCTTAAGAGGATATAGACCGTGGGTCTCAACCACACACTAGAACACTGCTTTAAGAGGATACAGACCGTGGGTCTCAACCACACACTAGAACAATGCTTTAAGAGGATGCAGACAGTGGGGCTCATCCATACACTAGAACAGTGCTTCGGTCAGAAGGTAGTTCCGGCAGTGAGCAGTGAGGTAGTTCAGTTCACAAACCTGAATCTGAATTCCATTGTTAACCAGAAATGTATTTATATATTGAAAGACTGACAAAGCACTTGCACAACCGGAAATGGCATCAGAGAGAGGCTCCAGCAGGGGTTGTTGTAGTGAAAGCGTGTAACTTGCACTGGTTGAATCTAAAGGAGTGTACAGCTCTTAAATAAATATGCACTGCACCATTAGCCCACTACCAAGCCAGTCAGGGAAGGCTGCCAAAATAGGGGCTAGCTAATCCAAAAGAGGTTTATGTGATGAAATTATCATTTTATTGTATAAAATTGGAAAATCGTATTTGTTTAGTATGAATTCATTCTTTAAGTAGATGTGTTATTAGTGTAATGAAACACTCCTTCTTGTCCTTGTGTATGAAGCTTTACTTGATGCAGGCAGGGGCACATTGTAACACAAGTCATGGTACATTTTGATGTATCTATCCTTTGTTTTATACTTTTCTTTATTGTCCATTTAATGAAACTTGGGACGTAACCTTTGTATATAACCTTGTCCATTTCCCTCATTTCAGTCTCAGCACAGAATAGCTTTATTTATTTATTATTTATTACAAGCCCTTTTTGTTTTTCGGATAAACACTCTGTTTTCTCGAGGGGAGCATTCAGAAGTGGAGTTTGTGCTTACTTCCCCCGATGAGGGCAAACTTCCAGAACCGACAGCGCAAGTGGCCGGAGATGAACCGATATGTATAGAGCAGTGGGAGTCCCATCACTTATCCATCCCTCCTTCTCTCCCTCCCTCCCTTCTCTCCCTCCTCTCTCTCTCTCTCTCTCTCTCTCTCTCTCTCTCTCTCTCTCTGTTGTCCAGGTGCTGGGCAGTGCTGGAAATCGTTCCCCAGATGTCTGTACAGAAGGTCTTAGAAGATGGAGTCTGGAATAAGAGCCAGGCCTACCCATCGGCCTACACACTTGTCTACTCCAACATATCACTGGAGGAGTGAGTTACACAGAGCCTACACACTTGTCTACTGTAACATATCACTGGAGGAGTAACATATCACTGAGTTACACAGAGCCTACACACTTGTCTACTGTAACATATCACTGGAGGAGTGAGTTACACAGAGCCTACACACTTGTCTACTGTAACATATCACTGGAGGAGTGAGTTACACAGAGCCTACACACTTGTCTACTGTAACATATCACTGGAGGAGTGAGTTACACAGAGCCTACACACTTGTCTACTGTAACATATCACTGGAGGAGTGAGTTACACAGAGCCTACACACTTGTCTACTGTAACATATCACTGGAGGAGTGAGTTACACAGAGCCTACACACTTGTCTACTCCAACATATCACTGGAGGAGTGAGTTACACAGAGCTTCTCCACTTCCTCCCCGAAAGGCAACGATGACCTCCCCCCCCCACACCCCCCGGCTCCCCCAGAGCTCGCAGGGCTAACCCCACCGCACAGTGGTAATTAACACACTCACTGACGCAAAGCTAACAAACTTTCAAAGGAGCGGCACAGCGTTGTGGGGCGTCGTGCGGTTGTGGGCGGTGTCTGACAGCGCCTCTGCGGGCGTTTCAAAGAATGAGTGGGACGCGCGCGGGAAGAGAGGTGCCCTGGCCGCCTCCGCGGCGCTGCGTGGATCAGGGACTGGTAGCGCCTTAGCAGCAGCAGCGGCTGTCATTTGTTTAAATAAAGCAGTGCTGCTTTTAATGAGCCGCTGATAGCAGAGCACCACAAAGCCGCTTCTCAACGCATGTCCTGCGTCGCTCATACGCAGCGCTCAAACGCGCATCGCGCCAGCCTGTCTCGCTCCCCGCGCCGCCAGCTGATGAACGTCAGATTTTTGGCAGCCTCTCCTTGGCTTTAATTAAGCAATGAAAGCTACTCTTTTGGAAAGGGAGTTTAAAAAATAAAATAAAATACCCACGTTTCCATCCTCTTTCAATTCCCTTCCTAATTCAGCCGGGCGTCAGGCTCTCTCTGTCCTACAGGGGGAGCTCACAAGCGCAGAGGACCTTTTGATCCCTCCAGAGCTCCAGACAAGCGTGCCCTTTTAAGAGGTATAACCCACTGATATTGTGTATTCATGCTTCCCAGATTAATGCATAAATGAGTGCGTGGGCGGTTTGTATGTATTATACATTAGTGTAGATTTTAGAATTAATGATTTAGCGCTGAACGGAGACCTGGAAGTAAGAGACTCTGGTGTTGGAGAAGACACCCCCCCCCTTCCCCCTCGCCTCTGCGGAAAGAGCAGCCACAGAGCAGGATTTTTCATCCCCGTGGCCTGATGCGTATGGGCAGGGGTGTGTAAACATGTTGGAGTGTGTAAATGAGTGTGTAAACAAACACATTGCGAGTGTATAAACACGTTAGGAGCGTGTAAATGCTTCCGTGAGTGTGTGTACACCTCTAAGTGTGTAAACGTGTCGGGAGGAGCATCATTGTTTCCCCTGCGGTGTGGTGGAGACTGGTTTAAAAAAAATTCTAATAATAATTTAAAAATGATTATTGCTTTCAGCTTTTCAATAAAAGGTGAGCTTTAGACTGACCTCCTGGTCTGGTGTGGTTGGTGGCCTTGCACAGGAAGTGGAAGTGGTAAAAATCCAAATTAGGATCTCCTACGGATCCCTCGGAAGCTGGCATTGGTGACCGTGGCTCTGTGTCTGTTAATATCAGCTATTCATGTACATCCTTATTAAATAACCTGAAATTCATACCAGTCACACGTGGTCTTCCCTCGTCTGTGATTAGCTCGCTCACTGTACTCAAACCGTATGTTAAAATAACAGGCTTGTACAGCAGGGGCATCTGAGTGCCTGGAATGAGAGACAAGGAGGACTGTTTTCTGCTTTCTGCTTCATTGTGCTTAGACTTCAAGTGTCTCAATATCGATACCTGCCAGAGACCATTATTGCTAAAGGGCAATTTCTGAGATTTTAAAGTCAGAATCCAGAATTTTCAAAAGAAACATTTGATCTTCTGACTCCCTCACTGTGCTTTTGAGCTGAAATGCTCACTGAGGCTAGACAGAGATATTATCTTTCAGTGAAGCGGTGCGTATTTCCTTTTTGATGAATTAAAAATGCGTTGGCCACAGCACCAGTGCTGCACTGGTTTATGTGCTGACACCAGATTGCCACCGGAGTCGCAAGCTAATTAGAGGACACTTCCTGTTTTCCATTTTTCTTTAAGGAGCCGGAAGGAAAGGTTATGGTTTTTGCACACTATCTGAATACAGTTAATCAGGCATGGAAATGGACAGAGTGGCACGCAATGCATGAGTCAGATGCCTGACACAAAGGATGAAATTTCCTTCCCATACTGTGCGCTTGTACAAGCAAATCAAGCTGACACTGCGCGACCAGCCAGGAGTTATCTCACCCCTGCCTCCAGATAATAGGGACTTAGCCTGTTGATCTACTACAGGGAAATTACCACTTTT
Source organism: Aldrovandia affinis (assembly GCA_029706075.1). NCBI lineage: Eukaryota > Metazoa > Chordata > Actinopteri > Notacanthiformes > Halosauridae > Aldrovandia > Aldrovandia affinis. The sequence continues at coordinate 13,810,254 of JAINUG010000001.1, forward strand.
GTGGTTTAGGTTAGTGAATTTTCAGTTTTTATTGTGTTTTGAAATAAAACTTGCGTTAGAATAGACAATGACACAATACTTTAATTGGATTCAGAGCACTTTTTTAGAAGACACGCTAGTTAAAAACATAATAATAATTTTGTAAAAAATAATTTTGAAATTAATTTATCCTCAAAAGCATAAAGCAACTCCTCTCTAGCCCTTTTTAAATGACATTTTTCATAACTAATAACGTTAGCTATTTACGGTTAGCTTACTGTATTGTCGAACACACCCGCCATTGATTCTGAAGACTTGTTGCTTAGTGACTTTGATTTCCGTGGCTACGGCGTCAACACACATTTATTTTCGGTCACCGTAGCTGTCCCAGTGGCCATCGATACTTAAAGTCCCTAATGTCTGCTGACAGGTTTTAGTTTTTTCTCCTCTTTCCCCTTGGCTCACAGGAAAATGCAGCTGTATCAAGCTCGAATAGATAAAATGATTTCTTCAGGTAAACGTCCTGACATGTAGAGGTTGTACTGTAAGTGAATGATGTATCTGTGTGGCTATCCACTGGTAGTCCTGGATCTGTAGCTAGCTGGCTCGATAAGCATAGCCACAGCTAAAATGTGCTAGTGACTCGAGACTAGAGCTAGTAAACTTTTTATTTCAAAGAATGGCACTCTTGGGTGGGAAGTTCTTGCAGTCTAATTTTTGGTAAAATGAACACACTGCCTTTACATGCTTATATACAGTAGAGATCGTATAAAATAAACGATAAGTAATGAGGTATATTTTATGTTCAAACCTACAATACTAGTACAGTTGTTCAGAAAAACATATTTTGGTATTCTTTTACATTTACTCCAACAAAAACAAATCTTCATAAATATACAACTTAAGGCAAATAAGGCAAATAACTCCCTGAAAGCATCAGACGAAAGGTTATTGACCTCTACATATCAGGAAATGGCTACAAAAAAATACTAAAAAGTTAAAAGATACCGCTTTCAACTGTTGTGTCAATTATTATGAAGTTTAAGGCCACTGGAACAGTAGTTAGCCTGCCAGGTAGAGGACGCAAGTCTATCTTGCCCCCACTTGTAGTGATATGGATGGTTCAAGAGGCAAAAAGAAGTCCAAGGGGCACAGTTCAAGATCTCCAAAACAACCTGGCATCTTGGGGTTACAAGGTGTCTAAAGCTACTATTCGACGACACCTACATGACAATGGCCTACATGACAATTCACCAAAAAAGGCATCTTGAATTCGCCAAACTACATCTGAACTACAATGAGAACCATGTCTTGTGGTCAGATGAAACAAAAATCAAGCTTTTTGGACATGCACATCAGCGTTATGTTTGGCATCCAAAGAATCCAAGTAATATTGAAAAGCACCTCATGCCTACGGTGAAACGTGGTGGATCTTGAATGATTTGGGGTTGTTTTGCATCCACAGGCCCTGGGGCCCTTACTGAAATAGATGGAACCATGAACTCCAGCATGTACCAAGACATTTTGTCCAAAAACAGTGTTCCCTCTGCCATGAAGCTACACCGTGGCCACAGATGGACCTTCCAACAAGACAACAATCCCAAACATACGTCCAAAGCAACTAAGAAATGCTTGACAGAGCACAAGATCGATGTCCTGACGTGGCCATCTCAGTCTCCAGACCTGATTCCAATTGAATATTTCAACCCAAGAATCTGAAGGAACTAGAAAAATTCTGCATGGAGGAATAGAGGATCCCCCAGAAGTTCCATAACCTCGTATGACACTACAGAAGGCGACTACTTGCAGTTATTATGGCCAAGGGAGGAGCCACAAAGTACTGATAACAGGGGTGTGAATATTTGTGATTCTTGATTATTCTTATAATTTGGGAACCTTTTGATGCTTCATGCCAATGCATTATTATTAAAGAATATAATTGTATGCATTTTGTGAGCATGAAATAAAGCTCATTTATTTTATACGATCTTCATCTTTAGCAGGGGTGTAAATAAAAACGGAATCTACTGTACATAAAGTTCAGGTGAGAAATACATCAACACCTCTTTACATAAACTGTTCTAAATACCAACATGAACTGTGAGGCTAGAGGAATTTTAATGCCAATGTCAAGTGCATACAGGGCACCCTAAGAAGACTGCAGAGTGAGACTCAGTGCTGAGGGAGGAGAAAAGATACACCATAGACAAATCCAAGAAGTTACATAACCTGTGATGAATATGTACAAATGCGAATGTCAGAATCGTATGATTCAGGGACTGATGAGACCCATAAAAAAATGTAAAAAGAACAATACGGTGATCAGATGAAGTATATTGGCGTGCATCGCTGATTTGAAAATGAGTTCTCTCGTATTCAGCTGTTACAAATGTCAAATGGAAAGAGGGAAATTGCAAATATTATACGGTTATGAAAATAAATGTAGTACCTCTGCATTTGCAGCCATTTACTATTAGGTAGGTCGTTGAAGTTCATTTGTAATGTTACTTTTAAGGTTATGTTTTTTAAGGTGATTTCTATGTAACGTAGAACATAGTGTTACTTACAGTTCAAGCAATATACAAGTAAATGCAGTTTTAAAATTGTATTATACATTTTTATATTTCCCAATAATTACTTTTAAGAGGATAATTTGTGTTTCACATTCGCTTATTCAGTTCTTGTTCCTGTCATTATATATGAATCAAGTGGAATTTGGCACAAGCTATTTTACACATTAGCGGTGTGTTTGAGACACACTTGCCCATGGATACACCTATTACAGTGTTTGCGCCTGCATAGACCGGACACAACTTTAATCTAATCCGCATGTAATCTAATCAAATCATAGATTGTTCATTCACCACGTCTGGCAGATGTTTTTAAACATTTAATTCAATTTTCCATCATCTTTAGTTTACATGACTGTGTGTCACCAGGAAATGCAAAGAGTGTTTTGTTTGTGGAATCATGTAAACTTAAAAGGAACAACAATGTTTGTGTTATCTGAGTAACCAATGGTATAAATGTTTTTCTTGTTTTTGAATAGTCAGATGTAGACTGATTATCACAGTTTTGAGTTTCCTGTTTCTACTTTCTGTGCCAGTCAGCTTGAAAATATACTGTTTGCCGAAAATATTTGCCAGTGATGGTGACAGGTGTCTTGTTTTATAATTAACGTGAAAATTACTGCGTTCAAGGCCCCGCTGCTTCTGCAGAGCAATACTCCCACCTGCAGGTGAGCATGTGCCATGACAAGGAACTACACAGCTGGCAAGAGCTTACAATTATTTTAGCTTCATTATTTCTCTGTAATGCAAGTTCATCTTCTGATCTTTTAGGAATTCACAAGTGAATTCATGATCTAAGGATACATGTATCTAAGTCATATCACTCCAACACCATGTGCCTCAGAATTAAATCACTCGTCATTGCCAAATCTTTAAAAAATTGTTTCCTGATTTAGTGGAGTTAAAATTAGCATGCAGTACCACCTGCTCATTTTAAATTACAGTGTAGCACTGTTTGATGACACGTCTCCTGATGTATTTTCAGAGAGGTAAAAAAAGGGAGTTGCATCAGGCTCAGTTTTTCTTCTAGCTCAGTGTTTTTAAATATGGTTTAAAATCTGCCATACCATCCATACATGTATGTCTGCAACACTATCTCTCCACAACCACCTTCAGAGAGAAGGGGGGGGAAATACAAATATGGCACAATTTAATTGCAGTTTTTGAAAGCATTTAAAGGGATCACAACGGTGCAACCAAAGTCACAACCAGTAAAGGCACTTGTTCTAAGTGCAGGTTGCCCACTGCAGCCTGGGTTCGAGCCCTGGCTCAGACTGGGACTCATGTTTGGGGTGGCCATCCGCCCCCGGGGGGAGGAGGGAGGGGGGAGGGAAGCATGAGTTCGCCGCAGGCACAGAAAGCTTCTCTGTGTCTTGGAATCACAGTCGACGGCTAGGCGAGTTCTGTCTCGAAGGAGGTGATTCACTGTCTTTGTCACTGCCAGTCCCAGAGTTGCGGCAGATCCCATAGTTGCAGCAGCAGGCTGTTGGGGGCACACAATTTGGCTCTAATCCCCCCAAAATCGTATTATTATAATTATTTTTTAAATTGCTTGGTCTTTAGTAACAGTGCATAGGTGTGCCTTTTGCTTTACTGTTTTGATGTACCCATGGTGTGACCATGCTTTGCTAGTGAAGACAGTTGGGTGAAAAGGGAGGATTATCAGAAATGTGGTCAGCTGGGCATCAGCAATCTACTGAAGTTCAGGGGCAGGATAATGGATGCAGGATAGGGCAGCAGGGAATCATGTATCAGGCTTTTCACTTCATTAACGAGGTGGTGAGATGATGGCTTCAACATCCATCTGACTTCCCAGCACTCTGGCCTACCATCGCATTGATCTCCACTGCCAAACTGGCCGCTTAGCCCGCCAAGGAAGAACAACAACCCCGCGCCCATGATTAACAAGCTCAGTTTTCAATGTAATTCCTTCATTTAAAATGTTTCTTACATTTTTATTTTTTAAATTATTTTTATTTTTTATTTTTTTATTTTTGCATTCAACTTTTGCCTCCCTTTACACTTAGTTGAATGTTTCCCGTTGTCCCAAATGGCCCAGAACTAGCCCGTGCCAAGCCTCCGCAATTTATTATTTTTTTCTCCCAAAAGCCTTTGGAAAACTTGACAAACGTCCCTCTGGCTATGAAGAAAAGCTATTTCAATTTCAAAGAGACAGAGGGGATAGCCAAAAGCAAAAGCCTTTATCAAATGCAACTCTGTTAAAAGATTGGAACAGCAGCCCTCAGATCCATGATGAGCGGCAGCACTTTTTCTTTCGCGCGTGTTTGGAAAATTGGATTTCAGGTGCTCACAAATGTATTTACATGCACTACACCAAGGGCTTCTCAACCCTGGTCCTGGAGGGCCGCAGGTTGTGCTGCTTTTATTGTTACTCAGCACTTAATTGATCAATTAAAGCGGTTGATTACCACAGTTAGCTCTCCTCACCTGGTTTCTTCCATCTAAATTGGTTGCTGATTTTAAGGTGAAAACAAAACACAGTGTATCCTCCAGGACCAGGGTTGAACCCCTGCTCTAGACCAATGGCGGTGTATACTTTCTCTTGTGTGAGACTTATTTGTTGTAATCTTGCATGCTGTCTCGGCTGTCCCTGTGAAGTTGCTAACGAGGTCATAGTGAGTGAGCTATGAAACTTGGGGCATGGCCAGCATATGTAATGGATTCATGTTTACATATGTATGTACATGAGGGGGTTATCCTCATGCATTCTGGTCATTTGTGTATTTAATATCCAACAAAGGAGGGAGCTCAAACCGAAATAGCTTTGTTTGTTGTTGCATTAAAGAAAGCTCCGACATAAGTTGTAGACCATCCCTCATTAAGCAGAAAGCTTCTATTCTGTTCCAAGACAGAAATGAAAGAAGCACAAAAGAATGTTTGCCATGATGTTTGTTCTTAGTGTTTCGCCTTAAAGTCAGTGACACGGCATCTAATTGAATCGAATTTCCATCAAACAAAAACACAAAGAGGCAAAATGCATATAATTGTGTTAATATAGAAAGCATAGAAAACGTATAGAACAGCATATGGACATGCATGACATCCAGATTGACTGTTAAATAATTATGTATAGACAGGCTGCTTGATCGTAGGTCCCCCATTAAATGTATCATTTGATTTCTGCTACAGGAAGAGCTGCTTATTTTAGATCAGGGGTGTCTAACAACAGTCAAATATTTTCACCGGGGATACACCTGCAGTTTGCAGATGTAGCTCATGACTTTATCAAAGAATGTCAGAGCAAATTAGCCGCTAGGCTAATTAAGTAATTAAGAGCAGAAGTTGCCATGTTGCCACGGTCTTAGGGGCTCTGTGCGCATCCTGGTTACTGCAGAATACTTCGTTGTCGCGGGAACTAAATGTGCAAATATGGTTGCCATAGGGATCTGAGGTATCTTGAGGAAGAAGAGGATGAAGGAAGTGCTAGATTTTGTGGGTTTCTTTCCAGTTCACTCCAAGGCAAGGTTTTGAATGTGACAATCCCACTCTGCACAGATCCTGAAATATGGTTATTGTGCTTCCCCTTACTGTTTTTGTGAGCTTGTGCATGTGTGTATGTGCGCGTGTCTGTGCGTGTGCGTTCGTGTGTGTATGTGTGTATGTGTGTATGTGTGTGTGTGTGTCTGTCTGTGTGCGTGTCTCTGTGCGCGTGCGTGCGTCTGTGTGTGTGTTTGCGCGCATCACATCAGGCTGTGTTGTGCTGGGAAACCAACTGTAGCCAAAATGACCCACAGCCTAAGGGGCTGCAATAAAGGCATGACAGTTAATTCAATGCATACAGTGCTTTGAAAAGGAGAAAACATTGAAACACTTGGTTAGCTTTCAGCAGAAGGCTTACAGTCCTGCAGTTCTTCTTTTTTCACAGCTAATTTGTTTCATTGCTACTCCTATAATCAAGGAGTATCCTCAGGAAAGAAGAACTTGATTAGCCACATTTTTTAATGTGAACCACAAGTTAAGATATAAGAAAAAGAATTGTAAAATGTGTTGTCGTTCCAGTACTGACTTACTGAACTGAAACTGTGACTATCCACACACTGAGCTTCCAGTTAGGTGGAAACCCTGTGTGGCTTATCTTGTATTTCCAGGTTATTACCAGTTTCACAACACCACTCTCACCCTGGTGTGATCCAGTATCCCGTTGTTCTGTTTACCACCTCCGTGCTGAAAACATGGCTAGTTATGGTGTCATTAACCACCTTTTTCCCTCAAAACATTTGACCAAGTCTTTCTGTTTTGTCGCAGGTCAGAGATAGCCGGAGAGATAGCGACTATTCCGCTGACGAAGGTAAGCTCTCGGCCGCGCCTTTTGATCGGCATGACATGTGCGTGAACGTGGCTAACGGTCTTATCCGTGACCAGCGCTGCGCGTCCGTGCGAGTGAGCGCGGTGTGAATATAGATCCTGTTTTATTTTATCGTTATCACTGTCGGGAATAAAAATTCTGGCTTTCCTCTCCACTGTCGACGTGCAGCACACTGGAGCGCTGACATTTACACCGGCAGAAACCCAGCGGTAGATTTACGGTGATGAAGGATCGACGTGCCCAGTGTGCTTTTGCCCGGAGGTTTTGTTTTCTTTTGTTTTGTTTTGTATTGGGGTGTTGTTTTTCAAGACAGATGTCCGTATCAGCTCCTCGCCGCCGAACGAAGCCGGGACGGTTATTTATCGTGGGCTCTGCTCTCCTCACACACCGGTGTTTTTTTGGTTTTTTACCGCTTTCCCCAGATAAACGTGCTTGAGGCACTCTGGCAAACAAATCCCACTTTAGATACGAAGCGTGCTCCTCACAGCTGAGGCTGGGACAGGAACAACATCACAGCAAGGTCCACAAACACGCCGGCTCTGTGACCTTTTTTGAGTGTTGGTTTTTATTTTTTTATTTTTTTGCGTTCATTTTTTCCTCTCACAGGGTAAATACCCACCAAGGCACGTCTTGCGTTTTCAACACCCTTCAATCAGTCATTCTTTGTTTTTCCCATTCTTATTCAAGGAGGCACATAGCTGTGAATAATTACAGGAGCCTAGAGCCAGAAAAGAAGGTGGGGGACAGGGAAAGGGAACAGTCACACGTTTGGCTGTGGAAGGAGCAGAATGTTGAGGCTCAATTATCAATATGGGGGGGCTCCCCGAATTTAATGTCAAAAAGCCATTCGCTGCAGAAACCTCCTCCTCCCAGTCGAAAGCCAGCCCTCCTCTCCGTGAGCTTTCCCGCCCACAGAACGATTATTCTATTTACGGTCCCTCAGATTAAAACGAGCCCCGCGAGCCGTGAGCAGCAGATCTCTTTCTGGAGCCCGAGACGGGCTGAGGCCTGAGCTCACCATTCAAAGTGCCTTTGTCAGATAAAAGACAGCATTTTCACGGTGGCCTAACAAGCAGTTTCAGGTCTCCGCTTTCCCAATTCCGTGTAGCGCTCTTTTGTAAAGCGTGAGGTGTGGGTAAGTTTGGTACCCTTGTCATATCGTCACGGAAACTGTCTTTATTACCTCCTTTGCACAGAAAGTAGCGGGAACCTTTTTTTATCAGAAACTTGTTTGCCGGTAGAAGTGTAGTCAGTATGTGCAGACGTGGGCAACCTGACTCAAGTGTGAAGACAAGACGTTTATGCGTCACATTCACATGCCATGTACACAAGTAACGCTTTATGCTCGTTGCGAAGAAAGGGATAATTGGAGAAAGGGCTGCCCTGATTTCAGGCTGGTGTGTTGTGTTAAAGTCAGAGCTTTACTGTTTAGTACTTGGAGAAATTGTTCTACATCGGCCTGGGGAATGCAGAGTCACTTATTCCCTGCCAGGTGAATCACTTATTGCCTCCCAGGTGAGCCACTTATTGCCTGCCAGGTGAATCACTTATTGCCTGCCAGGTGAACCGCTTATTTCCTGCCAGGTGAATCACTTATTGCCTACCAGGTGAGCTTTAGGAGGTTCTGCTTATTGGAAGTGGCGCTCTAGAGAGCAGCCGCCTGCAACGAATCTGTGCCTCTGTCCTATGGGTGACCCACTCAGGGTAAATGCTTTCCCTCTTTGTAAAGAGGCCTACCTGGGCAAAGCATATTTTCTCAGCAGGCAGTAAGGGGACTGGGTAATATCATGTGATACAATAATCATACGCTTCGAGTCCAAGTGGCATGTAGAGACTTTGGCATATATGAGACTCACACTTATTCAATGCTCCAAAAAATAGAGTGTAATGATTGTTCTGATGAACACCCAAGGATCGAAATCTTAGCCAACCTTCATGGTTAAGTGAACCAGTGCACTTAATACTTATCATGTTATATTGTGGGCAGTTGGCTTTCTGCCCGTTACCTTTGAAGTTAACTCAAGGCAATGAGTCAAGCTAATATAACTAGACTATCAATGACCACATGTTCACATTTCCTTTTGAGTTATTTAATCATTAATAATTATTAAGGTAGTGACGCATGTATTATTAATGCAGTGGCTAATACCACCTACCGCATGTAGCATTAACGTCTGGCCCAGGACATATGACTCATTCATAAATCATGTAATTTCATATTCTTCTTTCTCAGATGTCAAGTGCACAGGCTTAGGTTTCAGAGGAAGCAATGTTGAGAGGGAATTACATTGTCTCCCTCAATAATTTCTGTCCTGTCCTAAAAAGTTGTGTTCTTTTGTCCACAATCTAAAGGGTTAAGGTCACACCACCTCCAAAAAGAAAAAGAAAAATGCCAACTGGATGCAGGGATATAAAACAAAAGGAATATGAGCTTGGCCAGATATTTAGCAAGCTAGCCTGCAAACTACCTGCTCAGCTAGCTACAGGTAACTGCCAAAGGAAACACTTGAGTAAATGAAAGGTTCTGGCAGCTCTGTTATGGTGTGGGGTGCATTTTCCTGGCATGGTTTAGGTCCACTCAACCCCTTAGAGGGAAAGGTAAATGATAACCTAGAAGCATTTCTATCCTGATGGGAGTGGTCTCTTCCAGGATGGCAATGCCCCCATCCACAATGCACGAGTGGTCACTGAATTGTTTGGTGAGCATGAAAATGATTATGAAAATTAAACCATATGCCATGGCCGTCTCAGTCACCAGATCTCAACCCAATTGAACACTTATGGGCAATTCTGAGCGGTGCCTAAGACAGCATTTTCCACCACCATCAACAAAACACCAAATTATTGCATTTCTCATGGAAGAGATTCCACTTGTAGAATCCATGCCAAGGCGCATTGAAGCTGTTCTGGTGACTCGTGGCTCAACACCTTACTAAGACACTTTATGTTGGTCCTTTATTTTGGCAGTGCCCTGTAGCTAGATGCAAACTTCTGTATCCATGCAAGATAACTTACCTGCTTTGCACATTGGGGGAGGCAACAGTGCCCCCCTATTTTTCAAATGAAACCTACTCCCCCCGAAGTCCACTGGCCTTCGTGAGGCTCCAGCAGCCCCAGACCCCTGTGTATTTCCTCCTGGGTGGAGTGATAGATCGAGGAAGACTAAATGCCATATGATACTTACATGTTCATCAAATGCACTGATATTATTTTCCAAGGTTCTCTAGACACAGAAGTAGTATTACACCTGAGGCACATACCTCGAGACATCAGCCAGGAAAACATGCGCACCAGTTGACACCAGAGGGAATTTTTTTCAGCCCAGAATGAGTTAACACAGATTAAATGTTACCCTTTCCGAGAAAACAATTTTTTACACCTCTTTCACATCTCAACGGTTCCAGGCTCAGCTCATGACAATCCAACTGTGAAAAATATATTTTTCTGCGTCATTCCCAGGGCCTGTGTTCTCAAAAATCTGTACAAAGAGGTTGGGGAGGTTGGGGAGGTTGGGGGGGATGCAGATCATACAGGAATATTGTATTACTGGATATATTTCAAGCACAACCATGCTTTCCCCTTTTCTTGAATTCTGTTAAGCTTTACCAAACCCTGTGCAATGATGCTCAATATTTGAATTCTAATCATTTATAATCCAAGCGTTAGGAGCTTGCCTTTTATATTTGCCTCCATATTGGTTCCTGTGTGTAGGCAGTTGAAATATCCGTGGCATCGTCCCTGTATTTAGGTTACAAATTGCTCAGCATATCCACAATCATATGCACTGTTAGTTTAGTTTTTTTCAGGTTATCCTGAAAACAGTCATTTACATATGTCATAATCAATTGTCTCGGTTTGCCCCGTTTATAGGCCTCTGATCATACTGTGCCACATTTGTCAGCCAAATTATTACCTTTCATTCTGTTGACGGCACAAAAGAGAAAACTCTGTAAAGATCACTGGCTCAGGATGAAATGAATAATGCAGGCTTTGTTGCCGTCAGGATTGCACTCTTTGCTGTTTTCCTGTTTCCTGTCTTTGTAATGAAATCCTCACCCTTTTTCAACGTGTGCCACTACCTAGTTTGCTAACATGGCGTTTGATGTTGTGGTTTTTGAGCTGTCAGACTGAAGACACAATTGAATAAGTTTTATTCTCTTCCAGCTCTGTTTCCGATGTCACTTTTTCAGTCCAGGGTCCTCCAGCGCATTCTCTCATTCGGTGAAAGGTTCAGGGGTGAAGAACCGCTTTCAAACTTTTCTGTATAAAATTGGATGGTTTGGGGAGGATAGCATTCTATTCTTTTAAGTTATAGATTGCTATGAGATAGTGACCATTAGCAGCTATCCACACTCACCCTGCCTTCAGCAATATTGGGGCCTGTCGGAAAGAGCAGATGGAAATGGCGACCTAGGAGTACCGCGCCACACAGACCCACATACACACACATGCACGCATAACCACACATGCGCACGCATACTCACACAAATGTATGCATACACAGATACTCACACATAAACACACCCTGTGAGATTTTATCATTACAGTTCTGAGTGAACAGTGCAGGGAAGTGCAGCTGGCAACATAATCAAATTTAACATAAATAACAGATATTTTATTTTAAAAGTAGACTTTACAGAGTTTCTCTCTTCCAGACATGACACTTGATCTCAATTATTATTAATATTTTAAGAGCCAGGTCTTTGTTCTTTTTATTCCACATGAAATCATTGCTTCATGTTGACAGATGTCTCAAGGAAAACTCCTCCTCCAGTCTTTTCCTTCCTGATGTGTATTGGGTTTTACATTTGATACCAAATATTCTTCACATGCAGCATGTCACTGATAGTTTTAGTATGTGAGTGGGCCACTGTTGCCCCTTTTCGATTGCTCTGGTATACTCTGTAAGAGAAAGCTCTACAAGCTGTAAAATTCTCACTTACCACAGTGACCTTGTGTGATAAAAGCAAAAGCCGGTGCAAGAAATGTGTAGCGCTTTGAAGACCAGGAGCAAAACTTAAAATCAGCCTTATAGGTGTGGTGTTGCTAGCACTGGGGTGATATGCTCATCCTTCTTTGTTCTGCTGAAAATACGAGCAGCCGCATTCTGAACCAGCTGGAGGCTCTTTAAAGAGGTATTGGAGCAGCCTAATAAAAGGGCATTGTCATAATCTAGCCTTGACGTGACAAAAGCATGTATCAATTTCTCTGTGTACCCCTCCTGATAAGATGTGCCTGTTTTTTTGCAATATTCTGTAAGAATGCCACATTGAAAGTGATGCTGCTGGGGTTGGACAGAAGCGCTTCAGAAGCCCCGCCTCCCACGCACCATGGTGGATTTAGTGGCAGGTGTACTTAACCTCGCACAGGGCATGCTGGGATACTAACATAGAGGTGACATGCCATGTGTCTCCGCCCAGCCCAGAGCAACTACAGGCGATTCAGAAATAATGCTGTCGCCCCACGGTCAATGTGCGTTCATTAGCAGCGCATTTTGAGAGCTGTTGAAAGCAGTTGCCGATTCATAAAATAAAAGAATTCCCGTGGAATGAGTGACCTCACAGAAGAGGTGAAGTGCAACCCGTAGGGCAGACGGCAGCCGACCACACCAGTCAGTCAGGTCATATTGCGCGTGCAAAATCCAGTATATTTGCCCTTCTTTGACACGTGCCATTATCCACATTACACCATTAACAAACTGCTCCACTTACAAACGACGGGAGCTAATTCAATCTTACGGTATGTAGATAATGAGGCAGCATTAAGAAATTGCTCCTAACGAATGGGGTCCTAATGCATGTTGTTTGCAGTGATTGTTTTTGTTACGTTTCTCTTGGTGCACCGAGGCAGAACGGGCGAGATAATAGGTTATGATGGCGGTATGTTGGTTTGATGTTCTCAGGATCAATTACACAGGAGTCGCACAGATAAAGTGAGTAATGACTTCACATGGCTCTAATGAAAACACGCAGCAATTACTTCACCCAGACTTTGGCTAATGGGATAATTGCTGCATTTGGAGGACGCTGAGTCGGAATGACAATAGAATTATGCGGGTTTACGTTAGTTAACAATTCCTCCTGTAGATGATACGGAATATAGATATTGCCTCATATTAACGTTGTTTGGAATTTGTGACAAATCAGCATTCAAAATGATGTGTGCGTAGTGTGGGTGTGTTTATAAATAGATAATGCTGGTCTTGGCCAACATAAGTCAAGTAAAAACCCATCTAATATATGTAATTGCTCATTATTTGAAGTGAAAAAATTGCTTGAGATTGGGCCAACTGATGAGGCATTTGTAGAAATTAGCCCAGTGCCACAGATTTATGGACCCTTGCTTTGCACAACCTTCTCGTAATTCCCATTCTGAATTCATCAGTAGGACCCCATGAGCGAATAGCTGCTGCCACCGTTGTGTGTCAGGGGTAATGTTTTGCCTGCTGGGGTTTCTGTCTGATTAGGCACGGTTTAAAATCAGGAACATACACATTCAATTGGTCCTGTTAGTTGGGACCAGTGCATTATGGGCTTATTGTAATATCTGTGTCAGTTTCCTGGATGGACAAAAAGGCGGCACGCTAAGTCTGTCCCCTGTTGTCCCGAGATATAAATCATACAATGAATGTAGCTCAAAAGTGCGGGCATTCCATTCTTTTTTAATCGTGAGGTTAACTAGCCCAGATGTTTGGCTGCCCCCAGGTATAAACACTATTGCTAGTCCCCTCTCAAGTCAAGTTTCAAGTTTTTATTGATCACGTACACATGCGTACATGGCAGTGAGATTTGTTGTTCCCATATGGATCTCTCTTCACAACACAACACATCAGTACACAATAAGAATAACAGTAATAAATTGTAAAAAAATAGTAAAATAGTAAAATATAATATAATAAAAATAATATAATATAATATATAATATAATAATATAATAATATAATATATATAATATAATAAGTAAGATAGATAGAACTAATTTACAATATTACACATTTCCTTATTTAGCAGATATATCATCTGTCTGCCACCTGTCACGTTACTGTCAAGGCCAAAGCGATCCAGAACGGGTTCACAATGAGGCCGTGGCCCACTTGCCCACATGAAATAGGTCACTCCAGGGGGCGGGGCTCATCCCTCTCACATCGCCCCTCAGATCTCTGATCTCAGATGTGGGCAGAGGAGACCCAGATGGTCCATTCTCCAATGTGGTCATAATCTGATTTCCGCAGAGTGTTCCACATCACCCTGGAACTGTGGGGGTGGGGTGGGGGTGTAATGCGACGGCTGCACAGGTGTGTGTGTTTACACCCGCTCGCCGAATATGATAGTAGCGAACGTTTTTTCCCCTCAAAGTTTTGTCAGAGGCAGACAGTTCACTTGCTTGATTGATGAGATCAGGAATGTCACTGCTAGCTAAGCTCTCTCTTGATAGATATCCATTATCACATTCGCTAGCTAAGAATTTCTTGGCCGATTCGACAGTTGTGTTATTAGCTTAAAGCAGACCGCTATAGTGATTCCAAAAAGAGATTTTAAAAATAATAATATGTTATTTAATTATATATTAATGAGTAATTATTGATTATTAATGAGTTATTCCCAGCCTGATGTTTGGCTCAGGGTGGTTTGGCTCCTGCATTGAAAGTAACATTTACTGTCTATTGCACTAAATCCCTTGTGTTGTTTTAATTGTTAAATACTTATGTACGTATTAACTTTACATGTGCTTTTGTTTGTGCACTGTACTACCACTGTTATTGTCTTGTGTTTTTAACTTAGGTACTTACCCACCCCATAGCAACATACATAACTATCTGGGGCCGAAATAACAGATACAAAACAGCCAATAATAACTGTGCATGAATTTGAAGAATTGCTGAAATACAAGCAAGCAAGATACTTTTAACATACGCACAGTGTTACAATTATTATTATTCTTAAGACCAAAATGCTGCAAAACATAAAGAGAAAAATACATTAATACTAAAATAAAACATAATAATTGATCACCATTAAAGAAATGTTACACTTTTAAGCCTGAGGGCAAATTTAAAAATAGCACAAAAAAAGTTTTATTGCCCAACAATAATCTCCATGAGGTTAAAATTTGCATTGGGCCAATTTGCTGTATCAGACTGTATTTTATTCTTAAGACCAAAATGCTGTGAATTTAAAGAAAGTTACCTAACCTCAAAATAAAGTTTTAGTTCAGATGGTTTTACCCATGGTGATAACAGATGGTTTTGCTTCCACTACTACTATGCATACTAATAGGCTAGGCTAATTATGAAATTCCCCATGTTTGAATCATGTAGATAAAAGAAAGATGAACAATCCTGTTGCTAGGAGCCAATGCTAACCTGCTGAAAAGCATCCCTCCATAAAATCTTTGTCTGCCCCTGTTTATTGTTGGACATTTTCAAATGTGGGTTTTTCATTGCCAACATCCTGTTTTTTAAATTTGTGCTTTAATATAGTAATGATTTCAAAGGTGTGTGAAAAGGACACCATCCAGCAGCACGTTCATAAAAAAAAAATCATTATACCTATTTCATTTAGTATGTGTTGGAATATCAAGATAATTAGTTATTGCGTGTACCAGTAGCTATACTGATAGGGTAGAGTTTTATATTAAGAGTGTCAGGAGAGCTTTGTCTAAGGGCCAAACCGGCATTTGAAAAACAAAATTAAATATGTTTGTATAAAGATTTTCTAAATATATTTATTTGTGTATTTATCAGGGATGTAGCAAAAGCATTGTTGCAAAAAAAATATATAGATGTTTAGTCAAGGCAAGTTACACCATACTATTTATCTCACACAACAAAAGCATGAATCAAAAGCAATGCATCTCTTTACAAAATTATTTAATATTTTATTATTTGGCCCTGTGCTTTTTATGTTATGCTCTGAAGAGATTGAGGTCTTTAATGGGTTAAGTTTTAACAACAGAAATGACTATCAAATGCAAGATGCAATCGACTGTGGTTGCGGCAATCAAACTATAGTCAGTTGTAACTGCAGGATGGAGGTAGTGAACTCCTTTAAGAAATATTTTCAAATGTATGTTTTTTTAATGAAAAACTACCAATCCAAGATGTTTGACATTCAAAATAGTAGTTCCCACTTTAGTAGTTCCCACTCCCACATTGAAAAATTAGTTACTGTTCAAATGTTTTAAAAACAACCAGAATAACAATCTTTTGTAATTGATTATTTAAAAGACACTCATTTACAAAATCAATGTCTCGTGAAAATACTGAGTTATTTATTTACCCAGTGATACGTCGACTCATTTCACAGTATGTCCTGTAGGCTGTGATTTCTGCTGCTTGCACAAGACATGTTTTTCTATAGAATAATGATTGAACCCTTTGGGGAGGATGTCCTCAAAAGAATATGATTTGTTTGCAAAGAAAAGAGAAGAGCTTATTTATTTCATGGTCCAGGAAAACAATTATAATATGACAGCAATGTGTTTTTTTGCTTTGTTTTGTTTTGTTTTTGTTATTATTAATTTGCAGTGATTTGACAATGCAGTAACATGATGTTGGAGTGATAGAATGTGGTAAATATCTGTACCTCTTTGGAAACTGTCACATCATAGCAGGTTCGTTTCTGTGTGTGTGTGTGTGTGTGTGTGTGTGTGTGTGTGTGTGTGTGTGTGTGTGTGTGTGTGTGTGTGTGTGTGTGTGTGTGTGTGTGTGTGTGTGTGTGTGTGTGTGTGTGTGTGTGTGTGTGTGTGTGTGTGTGTGTGTGTGTGTGTCTACCTGAGTGTCTGTTTGTGTAGTTAACAGATGCTAAGAAGGATGTTTCTTCCTGGTTAGCCTCTTTCAGTCATTGTTTGATATCGAAAGTTGCTCTGGATAAAACCATCCGCTAAATGACGAATGGAAATGTAAAAAAATAAATGTGCACAGAAACATTTTCAAGACTGACCAGTCCACTGTAGTGCCGCATGTTTAAACAAATATGGCTGATGTTCAAAGGGGGCGGAAGAACCAGAATCACAAAGAAAATGAGATGAGACAAAGCCATAGTTTATAAATCAACTATGGTGGATCCCTTGATGTAATAGTACTTGTATTTGAGATGGACTGATGCCTGGATTCAATCAGCATTAGTCCAAACAAGTTAATTATAGTGATTACTGAACTCGCCAAATTGTCTTTGTAAGAAGAAGAAGAAGAAGAACGAACGCTTGTTTAATTTAATTATGAGTAAAAGTCAACGGCAAGTATTGAATTCAGGCCAGAACTCCTGAGTAAAATGAAAGTGTGAACCTAAAGTGTGAATGAATAACGGCTATGGAATGCACAAGTCTGACAAGGTGAGAAAAATCTTTTAGACAAGTTTGAAATGTGTCAGAGGCTTCTCTGCTAAGATGCTATCCTATGAGCAAACGGAGAAAAGGAGGAAAGGGTGGCAGCAGAGTGCAGGGAACAGGGAGAAAAATCAATAGTAATATCGATGGAAACAGAAAAATTACACTGCAGCCAAAAAGGAAATGTCAAACGTCTGTATGGCTCTGCCGGGCACAGCTAACCACATAAATAAAGATGGAAATCTAACATGGATCTTCATAAGACACTACAGACAGAGAACAAAGTGGAGCTCTTTCATTTCGCTCAGAGATTCTAGACCATTCAGTCGGGGGTTGATTGATGACAGCAGAATCCAAGGTTAGAGTTTCACGTGTCACGTTTTCCTCCGTGAGTTTGTGCCATAAAACGAGGCATTGACATCCCAAAAGCTCTTTGGGACAGGACATATTTACCCTGGAGTATGAAGCAGCAAACAGAAACATAGCATGAAGGTCATTTTTAATAAGGCTGAGTACTTTTTCTAAATCCCAGTGCAGAAGAAAAAAAATATATATATTATGTCTAAGCAAAATCACTGTAGGATTTCACTCGGCACATCTGCAAGTTGTCTTTCATGCTCTCCGAAGAGCGTTTGGAGGGGAAATGACGTCCGATGAGGTCATCGAGCGTTTTCCATGGCTCTGGATCTCTGAAGGCATGCTCCGTCCATCTGTCAGTTTCTTTAATTATGGGTGTCCTGTCATCACCACACAGAGGTGTGTAGCTGCCCCTGCCCGGGCAGATGTCACCTCCAGGATTACCGTCGCTTGGAACCTGGCCTTGGGCTGCAGACAGTGACGTGGACACACACTGGCAAACGGCGGGCATTCCTGCCTTTCAGCCCTACGCCATCCGAGGTGCTCCATCCCTGGATTACTCTTTACTTTGTGAATAAAGGCAAATAAAAGGCTCCTCCTTCACCAAAGTGTGCACCCTGCTGGCACTGAATCATAGCGAAGACGATCTGCCAGTTTTGGGTTCTGGCAGCAAAAAAACTAAAGGGTATACTTTGTGTGTGCAAGATGTAAAATGTACTCTAAAACGTTTGGCATAAAATAACAGTTTTGGTCGAGTTTAATTGAGGGCTTTTGACCTTCAGTAAAGGTCTTTTACTTCTGCCGCCTCCTTTCCTCGACAGGTTCATTAGTAAAAATGTCCAATGAAGCCTTCCGATTCCTTTGATACAGCCCATTTTGGAAAGTTTAAAGTTTAGCATTCGCATTGGTAATCTAGAGGCATTTTCCGCACTTTCAGACTTGAAAGTGGTTCTAAGCTAACTTTGATGTTGTCCGCTCTCAGGAGGTGAACTTTGGTCCTTCCCATTCAGAGTGGGATTACTGCTGCAGCAGCATCGCACAGAGCCTCAGCTGTTTGAGTCAGCAGGATTAGAGGTGTCATTCGGCCCCCGGTCTGCCTCTGTGGGGGGGGATCACACTTCACACCCCGGGGACACTGAAGAACTGAACTCGAATTTGCAGAGCTTTTCTCATTTCTCAAAATCAGAGTCAAATCTTCTGTTGGTTTGAAAATCAGTCAAAAGTCTATTAACTTCAGATTGACCTAAGCACGGAGGCACGATTTGTTGTTTTGTCACACCACACTTCACACCACGGACACTGAAGAACCAAACTCAAATTTGCAGACCTTTTCTTAAAATCAATCGAATCTTCTGTTGGTTAGAAAAATCTGTTAAAAACTTGATTAACGTAGCATTGACCGAAACAAGGAGGCGTGGTGTGTTGTTTTGTCATTTGGCTTACTTTCATCTGCATATTTTGGCAGCACAAAGGGGTGGTATCTATGTCCAGCTTCACCTTGGCATGAATGCTACATTATTTATGAAAATGCAAAGGAATAAGCTAGAACTTGAGTGGAAAGAAATTATAATTGGGCTTAAGTTTTTACATCCCAAGACTTACAAAATACATAATCATGGATAATGACCCTTTGTCCTTAAATAAAATAACCTCAAAACCACAGTAACACCAAGTGTCTGACAACATTTCTATACCTTATGATTTTTTATTTTATAAAGGCTAGAAGAGCTATTGTGTGGTGCCAGTGTCACTGAATTTGAAAAGCTTGCGTAACGGCCAGCACCCATGTCAGCCTATGTGCAGTGAAATCCCCATTGGCTGCTGTCAATCAAATTAACGGAAATATGCTCTAATACAAGGAGGGCCGTATCCATTTCATGATTGCATACCATCCTCTGCTCTTAATTATTTAATTAGCCCAATCATTGACGCTACATTTCGTGTTAAGTATCACAATATCATGATAACTCGGCAAAAAATGTGGGCAAATATTCACATTGGCGAGAAAAAAAAATGATAACACAATCTCATTAAAAGCCAATAAATTGGGGCCTCCTGCGTGGTCTAGTGGTTTCAACATCCGACGCTGGCTACGGCGACCGGGGTTTGATTCCCCGTCACGCCAGAGTCGGCTCTGGCCGGGAGTGCCACCGGGGGTGCTCCCCAATTGGGGAGGGAAGCCAACACTGTTCGCTGCGCACAGGAGTGGTTCTGGGGTGCTGGAGTTACAGTTGACAGCATGACGAGTGCCATCTCAGAGGAGACGATTCTTCGCCTTTGTCACTGCCGGTCACAGGGCTACGGCAGTGAACAATGAGGGAGGAGATTGACCTAAGAATAGCGGGAGCAATTGGCTACCAAATTGGGAGAAAAATGGGATAAAATCTGAAAATTAAAAAGCTAAAAAACTATTGAAAAAAGCCAATAAATCAAATGTCACATATGGTCCAAATCTCTTCATTAGTATCACTTTGATAAGTATAATGCTGTCGCATACGTACCCCAGGTACACCATCAAGAGGCAAATTATTCATATGCATCGTATTGTGACAGTAAGTTTCAAAACTAGAAATGAATGCAGACCTGCCAACCTATACGCATGTTCCGTGCAGGCATGCATTTTGAAGTCAAAATACACAGGTGTCACTACACTATGCAAAAATAAATCTGCACTATCCAGTGACTGGGGTGGCAGTGTAGCATAATGGTTAGGGAGCTGGACTTGTAATGTAATGTTTGATTCCCAGGTGAGGAACTACCATTGTACCCTTGAGCAAGGTACTTAACTTGAATTGCTTCAGTTAATGTCAGCTGTATAAATGGATTGTATGTAAAGAAATGTGAAACTGTGTAAGTGTCTCTGGATTAGAGCGTCTGCTAAATTCCTGTAATGTAATGTTGTACGTATTGTCACGTTTTGGTATCGCAAACTATCGTAGTATTGTGCAACAATATACAGCTAATTAGCTAATTCACCCAGGGTAATTAGTGGAAACAAAAACCTTCGTACACACTGACTGTCTAGTTCCCCACCCCTGCTTTAATAAGTTTAAAACCTAAACCTAAACAGCACACCTGATGCCGAGACCGCAACCTGTATAAGAAGTTGTGGACATATCCCCCATGCCCCATGATCATACCTACATACTGCATGTGTTCTCTGGTTCATACCTGTTCTAAATGTTCGTATCTATGCTCTAACAGGTCACCTGCGTGATATGATTGTGACGCTGCCGGAGAGAGATTTGGTTTGTCCTTGCAAGGCCTCTTTTTCCCCCCCCCCTTTTCTTTGTCTCTTGCCGGGCTCTTGGCTGGTTTCCATGGAAACGGTGTCAGTTTTAGCAGCAGAATAAAATCGGGGAGGCACCTTTGTTGTTGGTTGTGCTTACAGCAGGTGAGCGACGACATGTTTTGAAATATGCAAGCGTGCGTAGCAGCCAGCGCGCTGGAAACGTCGAGCTCTTCAGACCGGCAGCTTTTTTATACCAATCCTCCCTTTCAGCAAGGCAGGGAGCAGTTGACCCGGCAACATTTTGATGTTTTTAGGAGTTTAAACTCTGCCCGACCTTAGTCTGTGCGGTTTGGAAATGCACTTTAGGTGGAGTTCAGCGGCATTAAGATTGCTCTGAAATGCCTCCTGCACATTGTTTTAATGCCGTAAGAATCACTCAGGAATTGATTGTTTAAACCCCTACAGGAAGCGATTACACTAAACACTATGCCTTCTGTTGTGCCTCACTTATGTCTGGTCTCTTTTTCTAAGGGGAAATAAACGGTAAGGGAACATTTTCAACTGGACGCACAGCAGTTCATTTTCAGATGGCAGAGCAGTTGTGTAGCGACCGTGTTCTTTTAGATGTCATTAAGTTGCTGCTTTTACGTAATTACCTTGGCTCCCTTTTAGCCTCCTGTTTGTTGAGTATAAAACGCTTGTATGTATGTACGCCATTTTGTCGGTGATTGGTGGTAGGCTGTTAGCCCAAAGTTCTGTGTGATATGGAGCAATGTTAAGTCATTGTGAATTTCAAATGTAAGTGTTTCAGGCTGTGTCGGAGCACCTGAAAGGGTAGTGCTCAAAAATCTGACTTGTGAAAAGTGACTTGTGAGTTTGGTACATTTACGGGAGTTTACCTCAAAGAGGAGGCAAAGGCCTCTTAAGTTCTATGCATCGCACTGAAGAATTATTCAATACTGGCTCAAATGCAATATAACCTCACTAAAAACTGTGAAAATAACGGGGGCTCAATTATTGTCCGTTTTTTTATTTGACATTAATTAAGAAAAAGCCTCTGAGTTTTTGTTTTTTCATTTGACACAGAGTATTTTGTGTTAATCAGTTGCAAGAAATTTGAATTAAGTACATTTTTATTGCATGAATAAAGAAAATGAAATGTGAAAAATGCCAAAGGGGGTGAGTAGTGTAACATGAGCAGTAGCTTAGCCACCATCGAGGCTAAACGAATGTGTCCACCATATTGTTGTTATTAGCGGTTGCTACTTCCTGTACGTAACGTAGCCAAGGCTTACGTACGTAATGCCCCATAGGCCTTTGCAAACGCTACAACTATTATTTATTATCTAGTTATGTCCATGTTCTAATACTTGTGTAATTGTGGAATGTTGTTTGTGTGAAAGGGCTATTGTATGTCATCCTTTGTATGGTGCACCATGATGGTAGGTGTACGGTGCACATCCGTGCCTCCCGGCCAGAGCCGGGCTAGCTCAGCCGGGTTTTGCATATATAAATGTGGTTATATATATACAATTGTGTGTGGAATTCCCATTCACACTGCAGTCAATTTCTTTATGCATAGCAGGAAATGAAAATATATGTATATGCTGATTATGCCAAAAATAAATGAGCCCATTCATAATTTAGTCCACAAAAGCACCGTCCTGAGGATGATACATTCTGTCTGAATCTAGTCTGGTGGAATTATGTATGGCATTCATCCCGTACTGTAATTCCTCTGCATTCAGCTCAAGCTAAAGGAGAGCATGGAGATTTCACAATCATGCCACGCCTCAGCAATGGAACAGTCTCATTTACGGGCTATACTCCACAAGGGGGAACTGTGTGAATAGACTTGGCATGCTGATTACATATTACTGCTCTAGACCAGTCATTCACACTGAGCTCAGAGCAATCACATCGTCATTCATATACATATGAATGGCATGTACAGGTAACTGCCAAAATAAAGGCAACACTTGAATAGGATGCTTTAAAATGATAAGTACCACGAATGTTGGTGGTGGGGGTGCCATAGTCGGTACTGGCAGATAGGCCTGGCCCTCAACTTTCCAACGAGCACGCCCCCCCCTCCCTTCCCACCCAGTTGGGACTGTCCTAGCCTGGGCTGATGCTGATGCTAACAACGCGTGGCTAAAAAGCCTGCACTGCTCTGATGCTAACGCCTGATGTGGCTAACACGCCTGCGCTGCTAAAGCGCCAGTGCAGGCCTCACAATGCTAAAGGAGAGCTGGCACCAGTCAAGGAGAGGTGTGTCAAGACTACTGTTAGTTTGTGGGTGCCAGGTGTGTTGTAGTGAGGAGCTAATGCAGCAGTAATCTGAAGGTCTCTGACTGACTTAAACCCTCCCTACCTCTGGAGGGATGAAGCAAATTGTGTACCACTGCTGTGAACTCCCGGTCAGGCAGCTAATCACCTGGCCTCGGCTTGAATCAGTGCTTTCTAGGCTATAGGACCCAGCCTGAACTTGTGCCAAGCACATTTACTGACTGAGCCACTTACGAACGTTTTACTATTTTTTCATTTTACTGAAGCAAGATTGGTGCAATTTTAAAGCGAACAAAATAAACCTTTAAATCACTTTGTGATGAAGCTCTTGTTTGGAAAGTCACTAACCAGCTGTGGGACTTCTCACAGATGGGTGTATTTAATTAGAAATAATTTGAGACACCTTAATTGTACACGGGTGGACTCCAGTCAAATAATTATGTGACCACTGATGACAGAGTGCCCTTTGACAAAGACCTTTTGCCAAAATACTGATTGATTATTTGACATTTTGAGTACAAAATATTGCAGTCAATCACTTACAACATTGTTGTTCTTCTCGATTTGGCACAGTTGACTGTTATTTTATTGTGTCAATTGTGTGTTACTCTTTAGTAAACGCTAAAGTAATTATTCAGAATTAGATGGGTATTTCTTGCCGTGCCGTGTTCCTCTGACAGTAGAGTGCATAGAACACACAGCATGGCTTTGTCGAGATGTCACCTAAAGGAAATGTTTTCAGAAAGAAGAACAATAAAGTTCCCCCCCCACAAACTGTATTGATCATGGCCCATAGCAATTTTTAGACACATGGTTATCTCTCTCTGGCTTTCTGAGAATGAAAAATAAGATCAAAACTGATCTGTGCTTTCGAAAAGAAAGTAAAGGAAAAAAAAAGAGAAGGCAAGGTTTGACAATCTTCTCCACAAGCGAGACTCAAAATATACGTTTTCTTTATCAAAAGGATATCTCTATCTGATGAGGAAAATGGTGTAATCTACACAGCCCCTGAGGGGGATCGGAGCAAAGAGTGGATAAGAAAAGCTCTTCTATCACACAAAACTAAACTGACTGCTATTTTTGTGGGAGTTGTATGCAGTATTCCATGAGGAGCCTGGAGGAAGACACAGTGAAGGAGTGGGTATGTGAGCTTTATGCCATTAAATCCCCCCCACACACACACACACACAATTGTATCTGTATTTCTGTTAATTGCAGAGTTTCTGCGTAATTCCATCTTGGCCATCTCTCAAGGCCTTTGCCTTTGGGAGATCAAAAGATGCTGTAGGAGAAGGCCTCTCCTCTGGGTGTCCGATTCAAAGTTTGAGAGCGGTGCGGTAATTGGATCAGAAGAGGTCACTCAGCTTCTCGTGCTCCCTGTTTTATACCTACTGCTTATCGACTGCACTCATTTCACAAAGGTGCAGGCCTCACCTGGATCATGGAGTGTGAGTTATGGAATTCGTGCCGCGGTCTCTGGAAGGGCCCCCCGCGTGCTCATAAGTTTGAAGTGCCAGAATGGAATGATGTGATGATGGCGAGCATCAATCTTAAAGGCTTGGGAAGACTGAGATGGGAACCAATCCTAGCTCCGGAGTAATCCAGAAATCGCAACGACGCGTGTGAAATGGAACCCCCGCTCATCCGATCAATAACAATAAACAAAAACAAAAAAAAATCTATTCTCATCACTGATCTTTGACGGTATTAGCTGACATGTAATATTGGCGTGCATATCTTTTTTTGCTGTTGCGGTTATATTTTAAATGTACTTTTTCCCGTATGTAATCCATCAGAAATTCCGCAGCTCGTTCCCCCCTCTCTTGTGAGGCGTTATGGTTGAGTTTATAATTAGATATATTCCGGCACTTCACATGGCACGACAGAAAGAGGGCATATTAAACTGACATTTTCAAACTGATGTGTCTTGGATATAATTTCGCTCTCATCTCAAGGGGAGCGTTGAGACACTCCTGAATGTTAATTTCTGGAAACATCCCAAGTGTGTGCTTGTGTGAATGTCCGGGTTTTAGAACAAAAATGCTTATTTTCCGGTACCTCAGTAACACTGTTACAAAGAAAGTGTATAAATTGTAAATAGTAAATTGTAGCTTCTTGTTTATGATGTATTGCTCATAATGTAGGCGAACAAGCCCAAGCTGTGTTATTTGAATACTGTTAAATCCATGGACACATTTGATGTAATTTCATTCAAACTTGTGGGCACAGATCGATAAGCTTCGGTAGGTACAACATTAAAATTTTGGGGTCTTAAAAAAGGAGAGATATGAATTAGGTCAGTAGCACTAAATATTGTAAAGATTGTCACACACACACACACAAAAAAAAAAGAATTATGTTCTTTCTTGTGTTTAGAACTGGTGACTAGCAAAGCACCTGAGACATCAAAGATGACATGCTCAGACAAAACTTTTGAATTGAAATACTTTGAATAAATCCAATGATTCACCTTGAATGAATGTGTAGGATTGATAGTCCCAGCCTTTTTATGCACATCCCTACTATAATAATGGTTTGTGTTGTCCTTCTCGAAGAACGAAGATCTGTAATCGCGAGCTGTTCAGGTACTGACAGCCCCACATTGATTTTCAGGTCCTCCCCGTTATCGTGAAATATCAAGTGGCTTCATGTGCAGTTTTCAGCGGACGTTCTGCAGACACTTTGTGATTGATGTCATTAAGAATGAGGCTAAAGTAGATCTGTTGCCCATTTGTCGACGTTTGAAAATGCAATGTGCGATGAGTGATGACCCACCGTTGTCTGTGTGGGAAGGCTTTCGTGTTTTTAACTGGTAAACAAAGCGCTGTAGTCCATTACCTAAGATTTATATATCGACAAAAATCATGGGCACCCGTTTTACCACCACAACCTTCCACGGGTCTGTTGTTATGAAATCGAGTTTGTCTTCATGTGCTAAGTCTGCGTTTGATTATTTCTTGTTTGTTGTGTGTGTTTGTTCATGGTAAATGTGTGGTTTGAGACGTTAGCAGCATGGGCAGAGGAGACCAGGAGCGATATTAAACTGTATTCTGTGCAGGGGTTTGCCTGCGGGGCCTAGCATTGAGACACTTCCAT
Organism: Aldrovandia affinis; assembly: GCA_029706075.1. Lineage (NCBI taxonomy): Eukaryota > Metazoa > Chordata > Actinopteri > Notacanthiformes > Halosauridae > Aldrovandia > Aldrovandia affinis. The sequence continues at coordinate 13,836,430 of JAINUG010000001.1, forward strand.
GAGCCAGAAAATTTGTGATCTAATTTAGGGGCAGTGAGGCGTTTGTTCTTCTCTCTGTGGACTTTTGGCACTCCGGTCCGTTCCCTGTGTTCTGGGGGAGTCAGCGGTGGCTGTCACACTTTCTGGCATATATTCTGATCTGGAATCACAGTGTTTCTTCCCTAGCTGTTGGAGTCCCGCTTTACATGTTGTGATGAAGCCGCTTAGTTTTCTTTTCTTGTTCAATTGTATTCACTCCATCCACATAAATGTTGAGCGTGAGTGTGCTAATGCGACAAAGAGGAACAGCCAGGGTTATCAGTCCCCATTAACTCCTTTTCTGTGGTTGTTGTGTTTTTTGGTGCTCCTAAATCACAGTTCATTGTGTTGTCCATCTATTCATTTCCAGCAGAACAGATTGGTTTTGTCAAATGGAACATGCGGCCATCCTTTGAAAAATGGTGCCATTGTTCAGAAGCAGCCTACACTACGATAAGCAGGCTACACTATCCTGTAAAGATGTAAGCAAGCTCATCTGTCTCAAAACCTGGCTCAGCAGAAATTATCTGCTATAGGTCATCGTGTGTATGTGTCTTTGTGTGTCTTTGTGTGTGTGTGGTCCCAATGGGAATCGAACCCACAACCTAAGCGTTGTCAGTGCCATGCTCTACCTACTGAGCCACACATAACCACACGTTTATTTAGATATTTGTGTGCGTGCCTGCTTGTGCACGTGCATGTTTTTGTGTGTGTGTGTGTGTGTGTGTGTGTGTGTGTGTGTGCGTGTGCGTGTGCGTGTGCGTGTGTGTGTGTGTGTTTGTATGCACGCATGCACCTGTGTGTAGATATTTATACTTCATATTTATGCATATTTTTTGAGCCATTGAATCCACTAATTTTTTCATTATAATGGAGAAATGCACATCAAATCTTTGCAGTGACTATTGACTTCTCATTAGTGGGACTTCTTCCTTTAAAGCAGGGGTGTCAAACTCATTTCAGGTAGTGGGCCACTCTGGAGGGCATGACACTTCACGCGGGCCAGTACAAATTAAATGGGGGTGGGTCTGCATCCCAGCTAATGATCCCAGCTGAACTCCATGTAAGACATTGTGCATAAAGACCCAAACTCAGCATTCATATTCCAATCAAATAAAGAACCTATTTAACAAATGCTGTTTTATGTACTTATATCAATTATGGCTCCCTGACGCCTGGCATCTTTTAGCCTTGACCAGTGCATCAACATCAGGAGCAAGCGACTGTGTTACCGCAACCTTCATCATGGAGTTCAGGTGTGTGTCTGTGAGTTGTGAAAGTAATTTAGATTTGTTTACGTTCATGACTGAGAACACTTGTTCACAGACATACGTTGTCCCAAACATGGAAATGATTCTCGAGGCAAATGCTTTCAGCTTGGGGTAGTTGGACCCCAGGTACTGATAAAAGGCGTTGAGACTGCATGTAGCAAATTTGTCTTTAAGCAGCATGTCGCACTGCAGTTCAATTATCTCCATTTGCAACTCCTCTGCCACTTCAGACGCACTCACAGAAAACGGCGTGCGAAAGATTGTGAAGTCTTTGTCAAGTTTCCAGAAGTCAAGGAAGCATGCTTCAAACTCATCTCTTAATTTGGCTATTTTCTGTCTGTTTCGTTCTCTGTTAACTTGGGCTGTTCCGTGAATTTAGCCTGTTAATTTCAGTGTGGGGAAATGTGAAAGCTGAGAGGGAGTTGTTTCTCCCACAAATTCAATTTCAGCTCAAAAGCACGAACGCTATCATAGAATTCTGTCACAAGCTTGTCGCGTCCTTGCATCTTTGTATTGAGCCAATTCAGGTGCTCAGTAATATCCACCATAAATGCAAGGTCGTTAAGCCACTTCCAGCTGAGACACTGGCCTCCCTTTCTGGTGCATGAAATATTTTATTTTTTCACGTAATTCAAAGAAGCGTTTAAGTACAACTCCACGACTGAGCCAACAAACTTCGGTGTGGTATGGCAACCCATGACGAATGTCATTGTCATTTAGGAGAGTGTCAAATTGATGGTGATTGAGCCCTCTTGCCTGTATGAAATTAACCGTTTTGATAACTACGTCCATGACATTGTTCATTTTAAGGGACTTGCTACATAACGCATCCTGGTGCAAAATACAATGAAACCCAAAAAGGGCTTGTTCGGGTCTCAGTGCCTCTACCTTAGCTTTCAATTTCGCCACTACCCCTGCCTTCCTACCGACCATTGAAGGTGCGCCATCTGTTGCCAGACTAACAGCCCGTGTCCAGTCCACTCCCAGCCTGTCCAACGCTCCCACCAAGCTGGCAAAAATGTTGTCCGCCGTGGTTGTGTCTTTCATTGGTACTAATTCAACAAACTCCTCTGTCACGTTCAGTGTGTCATCAACTCCACGAATGAAAACTGCAAGCTGTGCCGTATCCGTAATATCTGTGCTTTCGTCAATTGCAATTGAAAAAGCTATAAAATACTTCACTTTGTCCTTAAGTTGGACGTTCAAATTCTCCGATAGTTCATCAATTCTCTCGGCTATGGTGTTTCTTGACAAACTAATGTTTGCAAAAGCTTGTCTCTTCTCAGGACACACTGCTTTGAGCATACAGTTCTTTACAAACTCACCCTCAGAGTAAGGTTTGGATGCTAATGCAATTTCTGTAGCAATGACATAGCTAGCTTTGACCGCTGTATCATTTACATGTCGAGCCTGGGCAAAGATTGACTGCTGTTTTTTCAGCCCCCTTATTAATTCTTATACTTTCTCTTCACATAGTTTACCTGTGTATTTCTTGTATTTATCACCATGAATAGTCTGATAGTGTCTCCGAATGTTGTACTCCTTTGGAACAGCCACTAGTTCGAATGTCTTGCCATCGACTGCCATCGAGCGCTGGTTTACCAGTTAAATGTGATTTTCTTCAGACACCATAGCAACCAATTTATCATCCGCCCCCATATGAATAGTCTGATAGTGTCCTCACTGACCCGAAACTGCTTTTTTCATCTTGTTGTACTCAGGTCCATTGTATTTGGAACAGACTACTGCACTTTTCACCTGTCTGAGTAAAACCTCCGTTCATCGCCTTCAGCTGGTTCAAAACGCCGCTGCCCGCTTACTCACCAGGTCCAAAAAGTCCTGTTCTATTACCCCATTCTGGCCTCGTTGCACTGGTTATTGTTCAGGATCCAGTACAAGATCCTGTTGACCACTTACAAAGCTCTAAATAAACGCCCTGCCTACATCTGCGACCTCATTTCCCACACCACACCACCCGCTCCACTAACCAGGGTCTCCCAGTGCCCAAATCAAGACCAAGGGGGACAGAGCATTCGGGGTGGTTCTGTGGAACCACTCAAATCTGAAATCTTAGCTACACTTTTCTTCAAAGGGCACCTGAAGACGCTTTTCAGGATTTGACGTAGTGTCAGTTCTATCTCTCTCTTTCTTATATTTTTAAAAAGCCTTTGTCTGCACTCTGACAAATTCCAGCTGCACTCTCTGTGTTTTAGCAGTGGTAACAATCTTAGGGTTAGGGTTTGAAGTTAGGAGTTTGTAGGGTAGGGTTTTTTTGTATTGTGCTATGTGTTTTAGCAGTTTGTGTTTTAGCAGTGTTCTGTGTTTTTAGCAGCAGTCTGTGTTTTTCACTGTTTGTATTGTGCTGTGTCTCTGCGCTTTCCGCAGTACTCAGTTTTTTTTTTTGTGTGTCTGCTTTTGCATGATCTGCTGTGCCTTTAGCATTGTTCAATGTTTTTGTGTCTCACATTTATTGATTTTTATGCTCTGTAAAGCACTCTGTGCATGCTGGGAGGGTGCTATATAAATTCTGCCTTACTAGTTAGTGAGGATTAAACGGTGAAAAAAATCATTTGTCCACTTCTCCTGAAATAAAGTTCTCCATCAATTTTCATTTTCTTTGATAGGGCCCACTGAAAAATAACAAATTAGCTGTCAATCAGAAGAGTTGAATTTTTTTTTTTTTCAGATAGCTAACAAAAATCGAAAATGTAGTTATAATTCTGCCTCAACCTAGCGGACAGGAAAGAAATCACCAACTGCGCAAACTCACTTTATGTATTATGCAGTCCTCCAATATATGATTTATGTATTTTATTTTATATTGAAAAAAACTAATTAAAATCCATCACCTGGCGGGCCATACTGGACCAGCTGATGGGCCACATGTGGCCCACGGGCCATATGTTTGACACCCCTGCTTTAAAGTCATGCATACTTTGTGTTCTGTATTATCCAACCCTCAGTAAAGCAAAAGGCTTTCTGTCGCCAACCTGGAAGAGTTCTAGAAGAACCTGATCAGTGCTTTGGGTTTTATAATGAACTACACCTTAATTCACCTGAGTTTACCTGAATGACCTAAGGCGACCTCCCATCAAAATGGTTGAGTGGCGTAGGCTGCCTATCACAGCGGCGCAGACTTGATTCCAAATGTGGGAGCGACAAATATAGATTGCACCTGCTGTGCAGTTCAACTCAAACACATCGCCCAAACAAGAAATAAAAAAACAACTGGCTGTAATGCATAGTTAAGGGTATTGCATTTTTTTTTAAAGGCTAAATAACCGACTTTCTTATCAGCGCAAAGTAGCCTATGTGCACTTATAAAACATGGGAGTGTGGGAAATAATGAACACAAAGTCATCGCTTCCTTATTCCAGGACATCACGTTCTGTGGAAATATAGCCCAGCTATGTTTTCTAAATTAATATATATATGCCATTTAGCATACGCTTTTATCCAAAGTGACTTACAGTAGTGAATGCATACATTTTTCAGTATATGTGGTCCCAGTGGGAATTGAACCCACAACCTAAGCATCGTCAGTGCCATGCTCTACCTACTGCGCCACACAGAACCAAATTAACTCATTCTTAGATAAGGGTTAAGGTTATTTTACATGGCTTTTCACATGGTAAACTAACCTTTGCTTTTTTATCAGCTCAAACTAAATACCTTTAAATATATGCAATTGTACAGGGGTTACACTCTTATAGGTGGGAAAACAATAGCTTTCTTAATATTCAAACAATCAAATTCAAGATTTTGACCAGAGTGCTCCTTTAAGATGACTGCCAGAGCAAGTTACCATATCAGATTAAGTTCTGGGAAGCTAACCTAAGCTAAATATTTTTTCTAAGAAAGCGGCTGACTAGTAGTTTGTTAAAAGATCCACAGCACAGCCATAGGTTGGTTGTAGTCTGCATGTCTGTGTGGTGATGGCAGAAACGCACACACTCACTCAAAGATTCTAGCACTCCTGAAGCTTCTCAAATGGGCACTTTGCAAAGCAATTGGAAGAGAGGCATCTTTTTCTGCATGTACGTAGTGCAGTCTCTTCTGCGTTTTTAGTTCAAAAATGTTTTGGGGATATTTTCAACAGAAAATAATATTGAATTACTTTTAAAAAGTGGGGTGGGGACATGTCCCTGTATTCCCTGGTGGAGTCTACACCCCTGGCCTGACAATAGACACACTAAAAAAATCCAAAATGTGTTTTTACCTACAAAATATCTTCAACCAAAATGTGATCATTATTGAACATTTCATAGATTTTTATCTATTTGTTTTATGAAAAGATTCATTGATCTTATATTTTGTAAATCACGTGACATCCCTAATAAAAACACAAAATGACTAAAGTGTTAAAGATGCTCTGTGCCAGCTGCTTCGCCATTCCTTAAATCAAACAGATTTTTCAACAGTGATTGGTTTGAAGCATTTTTTCCCAAGGAACATAACTGTATCCAGTATGTAGTACGGCTGTTATTAGAAGAATATACAACTATCGCTGGCCACCACCATCCACCTCTCGTTACCTAGGAACCAATGCTTAAAAATGATCCAGGTCATTTTAATGACACTCAACTCTGACTGCAAAACATTTTATTTTACACCCACACATGAGGATTTGTATTCTTCCTCTAAAGTGCCCTGCTGTATCTGCTCTCATTCATGTTTATAATAACTCACTAATCACGGCCACTCAGAAATGTGCGCCCACACAAATAGAAATATATGAATAGGCAACAAAAAAAAAGCTCATGAAACGTGGAACAGCAGTCTTCACAAATTGGCTGGTGGTGATTGCCCTGTTAGTTTTGACCTGTTGTGTTTTTTATTTATTTTGCTACAGTGAGTCATTCTTGCAGTTCTGTAGTCATTGGTAGGAGCTATTCGTCTGGAAATTAGCAGGTGTTTCCACAGATGGACGGACTGAAACTGTCAGAGTGGAATTATAATCATAAATTGCTTAGACACAGGTAATTGCCAAAATAAAGGAAACACAAACATAAAATGTCTTAGTAGGGCCTTGGGCTAATACGGGCCACCAGAACAGCTTAAATGTGCCTTGGCATAGATTCTACAAGTGTCTGGAACTCTTTTGGAGGGATGCAACACCATTCTTCCATGAGAAATTCCATCATTTGGTGTTTTGTTGATGCTGAAAATCTCAGGCACCGCTCCAGAATCTCTCATAAGTGTTCAATTGGGTTGAAATCTGGTGACTGAAATGGCCATGGCATATGGTTTACATCATTTTCATGTTTCTCTAACCATTCAGTGACCACTCGTGCCCTGTGGATGGGGCATTGTCATCCTAGAAGAGACCACTCCTGTCAGGATAGAAATGCTTCACCATAGGATGGAGGTGATCACGCAGGGGGTGATTTAATTGCACCTTGCCCTCTAAGGGGTGTACTGGACCTAAACCATGCCTTCATTTACTGAAGTGTTTCCTCTATTTTGGCAGTTACCTGTATGTTGCCTGTGTTTTTGAGTTACGTCTGTTGAGTTACCCAATGGCTTATTTTAAAACAGGCATCATAACATTTTGTTTTGCCTCCTAAAATGAACCTCACCCATGGCAGTGGTAATATTCAGTGGCTTTTTGTGTTATTTTCCCACAATGCTCTGATGGATTGGAATGTCCTTATGTAGCCTTCAGTGTGGCATTCTGTGCCAGGTTGTTTTGTTCAATTAGTATGCAGTGCACAGTGTCCACTGCACAGCGTATAAGGAAAAGCATAGTGTATAAAATGCAAAGTGTATACTTAGCAGTCAATCATGTATTGAACCTAATGCTGGCTTACAGACTCTTATGTAATTGGGTGCAATGTAAAGCAACTCTTCGAGTTCAACTGTCCCCCCCTCGTACTCAGTAAGAGCTCACTGCCACAACTCCGGTACCGGCAGTGGCAAAATGATCGCGCCTCCTCCGAGACAGAGCCTGCCAAGCCATCGACCCGCAAGACCCCCTCATTGGTTAAACTAGGGTAACCCATCTCCGAGCCCTCATTGGCTGGGGGCCAGGCGCTCTTTAAAAGATCCACCCTGTTCCTCATCACGGATGCACAGTTTTCGTTTCACTCCGAAATGGCAGAACGTTCCGTGCCCGGCCTTTAAAAGCTCACCTCTGAGTGGATGTGAACCCCATGGGAGGAGAGCTCATGTCAGACCGTGTTCCGCTAACCGAGGGCGAGGTGAGAAATAAAGAGCAGGGTGTCTTAAACAGTTACTCTCACACAGACTCCAGCGCCGCCGCTCCTCCGCGGGTCTGCTGATGCGATCGGCAGCGCAAAAAAGAACGCATCGACGCAGTAAAAAGCAAAAACCCCAGAGCCTGCTACTGACATGACAAGCATTTATTTCTGCACTATTCTGTGCATCTATATTCTGACGCAATGTGTTTTAGTACAGCTGTCACAGTGGAATGTAATGCCACCATTTCTTCTTCTTCTTCTTCCACTACCACCCTCCTCTTCTTCAACATACCACAAATCATTTGAATCAAATTCTCCATGAGAATTTATTTGTTGAGTTTTCAACCCATAGTTTTTCTCATGAAGACATGGAAACATGTGGATTGTTGTACTAATAGAGATGCTTTTTTAATTGCATATTTGAAATATGTTATTTTTCCTAGCTACTTTGTTATTTGATTGTCATTATGTAAAAGTCAATACGCAAGAGCACGTTTGTCTGGTGTGCGGTCACTGTGGGCATACTGGTTGAGGCTGTTGGGAGTTTTCTTCAAAAAGATCTTGGGTGCCCTCAAGTGGCTGTCGTGTAACATTGCACCTGAGTTTCCCTGCGTCTCTGTTGAAGTTTGTGTGGATTTGGATTACTGAAATGCCTTTCAGTATGAATTCATGACACTTTATGACAGGTTTCTCACTTACAATATCTATTCTCACTCGAGTTAGTAAGAATTTATACTCTGTCAGTATACATAAGTATTTAGTGTATTTTCTATTAGTTATGATGGAAATGATACCGTAAAGGATTTATGTAGAATTGTAGGTAGTATTGTGACTGGATCAGTTATGGTCACACTACTGGATTAAGCACTTGCATTACGTACTTTTTCAAAATTTAAGTTTTGAATCACAAGGTCGTATATTATTCATTTTTAATTTAGTTACATTTAGTAATGGCGACAATATTAAAGCTGATAAGCCATTACACGTAAAAACATTTTTGTCAACAAACAAAATGTCAACACCAAGTGAGGGTGGCCTGCAATTAGTGAGCCAAACCCATGCACGTAGTTGCACTTTGGTGTTTTCCTGTATCCTAATAAAAATGCCATCAATTTGAACTAGGTTCTTATTGTAACTCTGTATAGCATATATACCCAAGCTACCACCTAGACAAAAGTTCTCACTGTAATAATCTCTGATACAATGCACTTCTCTTTTATTATCTTTTTAATGTTTCCATTTCACTTGGACGTACTGAGTGTAAGACAGGGGTATGAGCGCATTCTTTGGAGATGAATCGTGCCTCTGTTCAGCTTTACTTCCCACTACAGTTCTTTCTTTGGCTCGCGCCAAAGCGTATGAAACGCCGATACGCACGAACAATGAGCGCTGCGGTTTCCGTGTCATCTGTGCCTGGGCCCACACAGGCCAAGTGGCCAGCCTGCCGCTCTGTCGAACGCGTGGGAAACCGTGGTTGCGCCACGTGGCCAGCTCCAGATGGGCCAGAATCGCTGTCGTTCTGCGCGACATCACTCTCGCGGCCTCCTGAGGGTGTCGTGGACGTTTGGCACATCCATCATGGCAAGGGTGAAGCCTTAGTCCAACGTGTGCCCACAGAAGACCTGTTTTAAGGTCAAAGAGTGTCAGTGTTTGACAGAGTGCTGCATGAATGCCGGGTTTAGTTTTTTTGTTGTAGTCTGTTTTCCTTTTATGTGTCCCGAAGCACTATTCTGAACATCACAGGCCTGCTCACAAAGAAAAGACTCCAAAATCACAATCCACTGCAAATAAAGGCAGAAATCCCCTCTAATTAGCAGGTTATATCAGACATCTACACGTTTGGGGTTTATGCATTTAACAGACGCTCTTATCCAGAAAGAATTTGTTTATATTTCTTTACACACAATCCATTTATACAGTTGGATACTTGCTGAAGTTGCTGGTACTACCGCAGTGCCCTGCCTGGGAGTCAAACCTGCAACCTCCCCCCAAGCCCAGTTCCCTGACCATTATACTGCATGGCCGCCAGAACAGGAGTACTTTCAAGACTGTAGATCGTTGATTAACTGGCTATGATTGAGCAATGTTGGGAGAGTGGGGCTGGGGACAGGAAGATGAGTTTGAGCTGCCTTGTACTGTCAATCACAGACTGACACCACCCACGAGAGAATACAGCTCTACAAGATGGCTGCATAAAACTCTTTTATATTGCTGAGCAGTTTGTGTACTTCGAACTGTGCTGTTGGAACTAAGCCATTGTCACTCACATGCCACTTTTGTCTTTGCATCGGGTTATTTTTTTCAACAGTGTCCTCTGTCCCCCTTTTCTTTCTTTTTTTGAAATAGTTTTTGTTTCAGATTTTCCCCCCCCATTTTAGTTTTTCTCCCAATTTGGTTACCAATTATACCCTCTATTTATTTATCTCAATTCACCCTCCCCCACGAGTCCGCCGCCCATCCTCCGGGGCGAGACATTATTTCCGGGCCGAATTTTATCCGCCTCTTCCGAGACGGAATTCTACCACGGACACCTTTTTCCTGCTCCTCGACGGACTCGTGCCGGCTCACCCTCCCCCTCCCCCGGAGACGGACAGCCAAACGCCGCCTCCGATCGGGCTGACGACCAGGGCCGGTCTGGTAGAGACGCGTGTTTCCGACCGTGTCCCTGAAAGGCAGCGCACACCACACCGGACCAGCCAAAGTGTGGCGCGTTAGACCGCTACGCTATCCGCCAGCCCACTATTTATTTATTTTTTGCCAATTTTGGTAGCCAATTATACCCTCGATTTCTCTTTGATTTTACCCTCTCCCACGAACTCGCTGCCCGCCTCTGCGGGACAAGCTAATACCTCGAGGCAATGTTCATCCCCTCCGAGACGGAACTGGCCAACCCTGTTCACAAGGTCGCCATACCACTCCTCGGCGAGCTTGTACCAGTTCTCCCTTCCCCCTTCCCCTGGGGCAGACAGCCAAACGCTGCCCCCGATCGGGACTCCCCACCAGGGCTGGTCTGGTACAGCCAGTGATAGGCAGCTCACACTCGTAAAGGACCAATACAGGTGCGTTATACAGCTACGCTATCGGAGGCCCCCCTCTGTCCCATTTTTAACAGAGGATACATTTGCTGTCGTCTAATTGAGAATTGGAAATGCCCTTGCCACGCAAGTTCCTTCAGATCACCCGCCAGATTAGTTGCCATACGGGGGAATTCATTTTTTGGTTTTGGTTCTCTTTCAATTTCATATCCCAACTCTTAAGATCTGTGAGAGAAATGGATCCAGCAGGCGGAGCTGCAGTCTGTGAAGGCTGGCGGAGGGAAACATGCCAACATGCATGTGGCTGTGTCTCTCCAAGTACGATTTCATTGGCTGTTTGGTGTAAACCAGTGATTCTCACACTTGGTCCTGGGAACCCCCTGTGCATTCTGCCAATTGTCTGTCATCTGTCATTGAACTCTTTCACACACACTTTCAATAGTTGGGCCCCCACCGATTTCACCTGCCAGTCTATAATTGAATCAGTTCAAAAAGGTAACCTCTTTCTGAAGGAATCATGTGTCATATAGCACCTTACAGAGAATGAGAGCATTTCTTCATCTGACTGATTTAAAGTCCTGTGAATATGGGACATTTATTGTTCATGGCATACATAGTTATTTCTGATATATTGCCTTAAGAGGGTAAATAATTCTTCAATAGACATTAAAAGAATAGGAACACCAATACATACATAACATTCACAGGTTGCAATTGTGTTTGGAATGGAAACCAGCATGCACAATGGGTCCGGACTGAGGACTGTTTGGGAAGCGCTGGTGTAAACGACCCTGTTTTTTGTGTGTTTTTTGTGTGTTTTTTGTAACTTTTGGTTTTGTCTAATTCCTCTGTCCACAGATCATTAATCAGAAGCACAGCCGCTTCTCTTGGGTGGCGGAGCTGATACAGGTCTTCATTGCCATCAGTATAACAGTGTCGTTCCTGGTGATGGGCTCCGCCATGAAGCACACAAGTACGCTCCCCGCATAACCACTCTGGTTGCCGCATGGCAAAAGCTTTGCAGAGCCCTGTTTCAGGTGACCTGGGGGGGGGCGAGATGCACTCTCGTTGCCATGGTCTCTGCATCAGTGTGCACGACGGGGCTCCAGAGGTGACCGGTCAGCGTGATGCGGTCTGAGAGAGGCTCCTCAGTGGGGGCACAGACAGGGCTGGAGCCGGGGGAGCGGAAATGACACCCACACCTCTGTGTTCCTGAGCGCCGCGGCCTCTTCGCTGCGTATGCCTGCATCTCCCCAGGTAGCTCAGGCAATCTATTACTCGTACAGTTCATACGCTCCACTTGCCCCTTTCAGTGTTATCCACCTGCCCACGCACGCACGCACGCACGCACGCACGCACACGCAGTGTTTTCACATTTTTGCCAGCATCAAGAGCTATATAGACCTAGGTGTGCGCTACGGTAGTTTTGATTGCACGTTTGCCACTTTGCACAAATGAAAGCGCGAGTTGCTCTTCAATGCAATTTACGAAAGGAAGAGAAAGTCTGACCTGCATTTACCCTACATATTCCCAGACTCCTGAATCACCTGTCTGAACACCCAAAGGCCAAACCGCTGCACATTTAAGCGCTGCGTTTTATTAAGGGGCTGACACATTGGCCTGCAGGTGGATCATTTACATTTTCAAAAATTCAATTCCTTAATAAGAAATTGACTCTAAAGGCCGTGCCTTTCTCCTGGGATCCTCTGTAATCTGTGTATAACTTTGAGGCTTTATTACAGGCTCTGTTAAAGCAAACCGCCACTTTCCCCACTTCAGCAGCGCCTGACCAAGAGGGTTCCTCACTGCCTGCTGTATCTTACACACATTTAAACAGGGTGAAGAACATTATCAGTCTGTCTCTAGAATAAATGTGAAAAATAGTCCGTGTGAGACGGTCCCAAGTCTCATTAACGCGGATACAGTGTGTGATGTCCGCCTACACTGCGGCTGAAGCAGCACGGCTGCACTGGTGATGGCAGAGCACTGAGAGACCAACCCCGCCCTGCGTCTGTGTCCCCGCCCTGCCTCTGTGTCCCCGACCTGCGTCTGTGTCCCTGACCTGCGTCCCTCCCTAACCTGCGTCTGTGCTGATGAGAGCTTTTTTTTTTTTTTTTTTATGTGCTGATGTTTGCTGTGTTTGCTTGGTTCCTGCTGCAAAATGTATTTGAAGTCTTCAAAGGGTCTGCAAAAAAAAAAAAAGTAGCTCTACCCACCACACGATGCTAATGTAAAGTGAGGACAGTCATGACTCAGCAGGCAGGGTTTGTTTGTGCATGGTCATGGCAGCCACAGTGCTCCAGGATTAGAGGTTCTGTGGTTCTGTGTGGCTCAGTTGGTAGAGCACAGCGTTGGCAACGCTTAGGTTGTGGGTTCAATCCCCACTGGGGCCACATATACTGAGAAATGTATACATTCACTACTGTAAGTCGCTTTGGATAAAAGCGTCTGCTAAATGGCATATATTTATATTAGACAGAGCGTGAGGCGTTCAGCGACGCTCTAGACCAAACGAAAGAGCATCTCCCGCGAGCGCATTAGAACACACGTGCGAGGGACACTACGCTGTGCCACCGATGCTCTTTCCTGTCTTCGTAGTCGACGGTTTGGTGAACGCTCGCTGGGACGCCCTGTCCAAAGGCTGCGAGAAGAGTCTTCCTCCCTTCCTCCACGGCTGCATCACGAGAAGGTGGCGTCTTTAAAGCACCGGGCCTCTCGTCTTCATCGACACATCACTGCTGCATGCGACCTGCAGATTGTGCTCCCGGGCACTTTTGATGGAAAACGATCCTTTGTTTTCCTGTATTCCAAACTTTTCATTTCTCCAGGCATTTTCGAATTCAAATGTAAATTAAACTTGAAATTAAACGTCGGTTTAAATTCAATGAAGTTCTTTCTACCCCGTTTTCTAGATTAGCCAACGGATTGATGTCTCTCCTGGCGTTTGGGCTCATTTTCATCGTAGCTGCCTGTGATCCAAAGGTAGGTCCTTTATATGAATGTAAACCATCGAGTCGTGTAGCGACTGCGTTCTCACTGTAGTTACTGTAAGTGCAGTGACTGATAGAAGCCTTCTCATAAGTGAAGTGACTAATGCACGATTAACCACAACCTTCAGAAACCCGAGGGAAGATCTGAGGTGAGCCCAGTTCTCGGGGACCTCCTGCAGACTAGAATGATCTCCAGCAGAATCTGGACTGAGACGGAAATCAGTCATATCACACATAAGCACCCTGCGATGATTGAGCCGGGGTGGGCACGTGGAGACGAGCCGGGCGTCGCTTCATTTCACACAGTATCAGACGGCAGCTGCGCTGTTTAACCCCCGCGCTGCCACGGGCGACACAACCCCGTTCCTGTTTTCTGTAAGGTTCTGTTTAAAGTATTTGACCTACGTGTGTCTAAATCTTCCAATCAGCCGTCACCATTATATTTTGCTTCGTATTGTAAAGTTATGATAAATCTTAAGTATTCACGTTTGTGTCAAATGCGATTTTCAGCAGAAATATTTAAAACGTAGTTTTTTTTTACTATTTAGTTATATCGTGTAAAATGACAAAAAACTATAAATGTATTTAATACAGTAATTACACAGCTACTGTACATTGGGGACAGTATTATCTAAAAGAGTTGCTGTCAGTAGTGATCTTTTGTAATGCATGTATCGCATGCCGATATTTTGAAATGCACAGGTTAGGGACACAGACACACACACAGAGGTTATTGCATTTCGACTAGTTGAGAAATATGATAAAAATGGAGCAGTTTGCTAAACAGCATTCATTTAAAAAGGCGAAATGTATCTTTTCCGAGTTTGAGGAATGGGCGTCTCAGACTCAGGGATCATGGCACGGCAGAATCGGGGGGCTTCTGGGAACACACTGTGCCCCCCTCTGCTCCAGTTGAGCTTTGTGTTTCCGGTCTCCAGGGGTTTGTGGTGATGCTGGACAAAGTGGTGTCTTTCTCCCTGAACACTGAAGTGGGGCTGTTCATCTTCATTATGCTGCGCACGTCCAGGTCCGAGCGCTTCAAGTGAGTGCTATACACTTTGTGCTTTAACCATTACACATAACCAAATACACACATCCCTTACGCTATGCTACATTACACACACACATCCCTTACGCTACGCTACATTACACACACACACACACATCCCTTACGCTACATTAAACACACATCCCTTACGCTACATCACACACACACATCCCTTACGCTACATCACACACACACATCCCTTACACTACATCACACACACACATCCCTTACGCTACATCACACACACACATCCCTTACACTATGCTACATCACACATGCACATCCCTTACGCTATGCTACATCACACACACATCCCTTACACTACATCACACACACACACGCTCTTATACAGAGCGACTTACAAATCCAGAGAATGTAAGAGCATCCACATGAGTTACAATGGGGGAAATAAGTATTGAACACATCAACATTTTGTCCAGTAAATGTATTTCCAATGAGCCTATTCAAGTGAAATTTGCACCAGACTTTGGTATTAACTCAAAAAATCGAAACATTAAAGTCCATATGTAAATAAAGTTATGTGTAATAAAGTGGAATGACATAGGAAAAAAGTATTGAACACACTAACTGAAATTAATTCAATACTTAGTGGAGAAGCCTTTGTTTGTAATGACAGCTTCAAGGCGCTTTCTGTATGAAGTAACTAATCGCCCGCAGTATTCAGGTGTGATTTTGACCCATTCCTCTACACAGATTGTCTTTAAATCTTGAAGATTGCGCGGGGCCCTCTTGTGAATCTGGATCTTCAGATGCTTCCACAAATGTTCAATTGGGTTTAATACTTATTTCCCCCATTGTATATGAGCAACAGTGACACAGATCTGGCTAACAGCAGCACTCCCAGCACAGCGAGTGTACGACTGTACGTGAAACATCACTACTGTAAGTCAACCTAGAACCATGACACAAATCGTAAACATGTAAAAACACAGACATCCTATACCATTACATGAAGAGAAATTATACAAAAATGGTCCTGTTCTGCCCCCCCCCACCCCACACAGACACCTCTCTGTGCCTCTGCCTGTGTGTGAGAAAATCTTCCAGCTGCACTGGATCCTGCCGCTCTACTTCCTGTTCGCTGTGGGGTACGACGTCTTCACCAGCCTGACGGAGGTGGCCGAGAGCTGGATCCAAACCCAGTCCCACTACACCCCCCCTCCTCACTGAATTCCCAAACTCCAGCACCCCCAATACACTCCCCAGCCCCCCTCACTGAGTCCTGGGACCCCCAAACTCCAGCGCCCCACTACACCACCTCCTCCTCTCTCTCTGTCTCGGGACCCCCAAACTCCAGCGCCCCACTACACCACCTCCTCCTCTCTCTCTGTCTCGGGACCCCCAAACTCCAGCGCCCCACTACACCACCTCCTC
Organism: Aldrovandia affinis; assembly: GCA_029706075.1. NCBI lineage: Eukaryota > Metazoa > Chordata > Actinopteri > Notacanthiformes > Halosauridae > Aldrovandia > Aldrovandia affinis. Next base: position 13,852,387 of record JAINUG010000001.1, read on the forward strand.
CTCTCTCTCTGTCTCGGGACCCCCAAACTCCAGCACACCCGTAGTGGCGATAAAGTAGAGAAACAGTAAAAGATTGTTGGCGCTTCTTTTTACATTTCTGTAACGTCACATCTTGCTCGTCCGTTTATCTGCAGCGCTTTCCACCCTGTTGTTTTGGCCGCGATCACGTCTTTTCATCTGCACGGCAGCCATGGATGCAGGATCACGCATACATCAGGCTTCAGTGACAGAACGGTGCTGTTCAAGATCACATAATCACGCTCTGAACAACATGGGAAAGCCATTTAGCCCCCACCCTAAACATTTTTAGTTTTTTTTCAATCGCTTTGGCACTAGTTTCAGAACCTTGATGTCATTTTTCAAAACTCAAAACGGTCACCACTTGTAATACAGGCTGTCCAACTTTCAAAACATTGCATTGTGTATTCATATCTTTAAAGAAACCTTGCACTCACAGAATCATTGGTTCAAACAACTCATTTATCATGAAATATCATTGGGACATTTATTTAGATCACCCACACACAAGATACAGATAGTTTCACTGTTAAGTTGTCCGTACAACCATTAAATATTGTAGTACAAAATATGTGATACATTTCATCATGTGCTACATGTAATGTCACTGTAAAAGGACTAGTAGAGAGAATACCACAGACGCAGTGGAATCATTGAACAAATCTGAAATGTATTGTTGAATACAAACTGTAAATGACAACATAGGTTCCCTTTGAATGAAAGCAAAAATTAGCTAAAAAAGAAAAAAAAGAGTCCTGCAAAACAAACTGCAGTGTTCCTCACCTGGCTAAGAAAAAAAAGCAAAACAAAGGATCAATCACTCATCATTCCCATCAAACCTGTCATGTGGATTTGGCCACAGGTTCTCATCCACATCAACATGGATGTTTTAATTCGCCAAACATCTTGGAAAGAACCTTCGGGCATGGCGAATCCAGGCCTGACACTGGTCTGCTGTGATGTCGTTGCATGCGTCATCCATGGCCTGGAGAAGGGTCACTTGTTGATGCGGACGCCTATCATACACTTTCCACCTCCATGTGGAGAAAACCCTCAATCAGGTTTAGGAAAGGAGAGTATGGGGGCAAGTGCACGGTGTTGAGCATGGTGGAACCTGACATTGTCCCACACAATGACATGTATCACACCAACAGCTCTACAGACTAGAGTTAGCTCATCAAGGAAGGCAACAAGGAGCTCTGCGCCCCACCACACCATATTCTGATATAGCCGGACACATGCTGATGTTGGCCCCACGTTGTCCGGGTACTTGGATGGTTGCCCGCTGGCCAATGAAATTCTGACCTCTCCTTGTCTTGGCCAGGTTGAAGCCTGCCTCATCCACAAAAACTAATTTGTGATGGTTTTCATCAGCATCCAGGGCCATCACCCTCTATGTAAAAAGACATGTTGGAAGAGAATTATTGATTACAGTACAATGATGGGGAATTTTTCACAAACTGGCATCATGAAACTGAACATACCTGAACATACTCAATCCTCAGTTGATTTCTCTCAAAAGGCACACAGTACAACTGTTTTAGGGACACCTGGTGCCTTTTCAGAATGCATGCAATGGTCTGCAAACTTATGGCTTCCACATTGTTGAAGATGTCTTCATTGTCCAGGATGTGCTGTCTGATTTCTGTAAGGCGAATGTCATTTCTGACCCGGACCAAGTTGACCACAGCCCGCTCTTGTTCGTCAGTCAGGAGTCTGCCTCTGCCTCCACTATTGGGTCTAGTCTCAATTCTGTAGGGAGAATTACAGGAAGAACATGCCATCATACTGTAGAACACATTTTCATAGTCACATTACCTACTCTGTGCTACACATTGGCATGCAGTGTAGTCATTTGACAATTAAGAGTAGCCTACGGTACTGTAGTGTTTACTGTAGTGCATGCTGAAGACTTACCGGTTCTCATGGCGGAAAGTTCTGATGATTGAGGCCACGGTTGATCTTCTGAGGTTTAGTTGAATCATTCTAGCGGCCTCAATCATTGTCATGCCATGATTTATGACATGGTCTACAACCATTACTCTGAACTCTTTGCTGTTGCTGCCGCTGTCATGGTCCGTGGCCTTGTCCTCAACCCCGTTCCCCCACACCTCTCAAACGGGGCCCATGGCCACCTCTCAGAAGGGGTGCTTGTCCCCTGCCATTCCTTTGACCATGTCTTCCTCCTCTTCCTCATGCTTGACCTCTATTGTGGCCACCTGCCTGCTCCATGCTGTATCACTATGTTGCTGTGGATGCCACTTATTTATACCCATACCACAAGGTGAAATCAATCATCAGTAACGAATTGGTGTCAATCAATCTCGTTATCCTGAAACTTTCATGATCTGAACATGGGATATTATTCCTGTTTCCATAAGACTATGCTTTAAGAGTAATGCAACAGTTACTTGTCATTTTGAGCAGTTGTATCAATTGATAGTTAGATCATTGTAATGAAATGAAGACAGTCATCTCAAATGTAATATGTGAATTGCATTTTGAAATGGTTATACTTTGATGTTAAGTTGTGTCATTTTGAACAGGTGATTTTAGTTCAATGAACAAATGATCTTTGGTTTATGTGTATTGTATCCAAGAAATTGGAAAAAGTGTTTTGAAAAATGTGCATTTTGACCATTGGTTGTGATTTTTGTGTCTACAGTTTTGAAAAATGACACTAGTGCCAAAGCGATTGGAAAATAAACTGTAATAACACTTAGATTGAGGCATGATCACGAGGCCCACGGTCTGTTAAGGCACTGTTCTAGTGCGTGGCATCACATTCAGCTCTCCCGAATTGAGTTTGCAGCAGGTGAGGCTTAGAATATGATTAGACATTCCAGATTGGGAGGAAAAAAAGGGAAAAGCATTAAAACATTTTTAAAAGCTTCAGCATAAGGGCTCAAAATCCAGGAAACAGGAGAATGTGTCTAGACTGGGCACTCAGACTCTTTTGCCTGTAATCAATTTGAATCAGCCCCCATTGTTTGTCATATGCCCTTAAAGACAGAATAATGGAATTTGTTTAGTATTTTATCATCCTTTATTTTTGCAGTATTATAAAGGAATAAAGTATTGTTAAAATATTGTGTTTCCACTCGTCTTCAGTATTTTATGCATAATATTTAGACAACGCCAGGGACTGTAGCTACTTTAACCAGCTCGCAGGCCAATGATCGCATGTGTTATTTTGTGTGTCAGACATTAGCCCTGTGAAAGAAATACAGGGTTCTCATGTCTATGACATTTGAGTCATCACATTACGGGCATTTAGCAGACGCGCTTATCCACAGCCACTTCCAGTTGACATTTGATTGGACATTGACATTGGCTGGTAGTGTAGTGTAATGGTTAGGGAGCTGGGCTATTGCTCTGGATAACAGGGTCTGCTAAATGCCTAAAAATTTTTAATGTACATTTCTTTACATACAATCCATTTATACAGCAGGATATTTACTGAAGCAACTCAGGTGAAGTACCTCAAGGTGCTTCCTTAAGGGTTCAATGGCAGTGCCCTCACCTGGAAATCGAACCTGCAAACTTTTACAAGCCCAGTTCTCAAAACATACTACAGTGCAAGGGGTCAAGAGAGATAAGAAGTGTGGAAGACCGGTAATGGAAGTGAGCTTGTAGGTTGTAGGTATGTTCAATTCTCAGCACTTCCATCAACAGCTCAATACAAACATACAAATATAAAGGAATGTTTTTCTGGATAATTCCCCTGAATAATTATGGGTTATGTTTGTTTTGAATAATTATGGTTTTAATGCATTCCTGTGTTCAGAAAAGTAGTTTTTGCTATGCATTTATATACAAGTACTTTGAACGTTCCAAAAATCAAATAAGCTTTGCCCTTATGTTTGTTAAAAAATGCATATTGCAACCACTTATGCCCAAATGAAACAGTTTTATACATGCACAACTTTACAGAAGTCCATTATTACACCCTAATGGAAATCAGTCAAGAGATATAAAGTTGTAAAAAAACAACAACACTGCCCGTTTCAGAGTAATCACTTACCTGGCCCCTCCTATAGGGGGCAGGCTTTCATTTGAATCAGAGAGGAATAGCCAATGGAAGAGTGCCACCCTGTGGATTTTCTGGGTAATAAATAAACCATGGATATCTTGGAACATCAGGATCCAGAGGGAACTTTATACTGGCCCACCAACACCATTCATGAACAATAAAGATCACACGCCACAATAATATCAAAATATATTTTATTCTGGACTTTTTTCAGATCTGATTCAAATTACAACAGTCAGATCAATACAATGCAAAGGGAATCTGCAACAAAAACAATGTTTATTGTGATGTAGTCAGGAAATAAAAGGGCGGGCGCGAGCGTTCGAGGCGTGGAACCCAAATCCTCAAACGGTGGTATATACACGGTCCAGGAGGGTACGGCATGTCCAATTGTTCTTTTCCTTTGTTTTACCCCTTTTGCTTTAACAGCTACAAAGAAATATGAATTATAAAAGTTTTTTTTCAAAGAGTACAAAAACCTCTGGGGGGGGCATACATAGAGTAAGAATAAGAGTAGAATTCAGGTGATGACAATGAAAACAGGACTGCAGAAACAGAGCTGCAAATGTTTTGTTTACAAAAGAAAAAAAACATAAAATACCATTCCACTGTCAGACTGTATAATAAATAGTGTCCAGATGGTACGATCTACTCAAAGTAGACAAACTTTATACAGCATTCAAAAGTTTCTACACTCTGTATAAAACGTTAAAGATTATAAGTCAAGTGATATCCTACACGTCAAACAAACACGTCTTAAAAAAGATTGAAGCATGGGTGGTGTGTGGTGTGGTGTTGGCTCTTCTTAACTTTGCTTTGACGTGCTGGCACTATCTCACATTCCGCCCTTTTCCTGTTCCCTCTCACGGACAAATATGGGCACTAGAACCACAGCACGAGTCTGAGTCAGTGTGTGTCGAGTCCGAGTCAGTGTGTGCATGCAGATCTTTTGCCAAGCCCGTATATTAAACAGGCTGAAAATACAACTATGGGGTGCTGATGTACCAGTCGAAATCATCAGGGTTTATTTGCTTAAGTACAGAAATAAAAGTGTGAAACGCCTATCTGGAGCAAATGGGGGAAAAAGCACAGAGCAGAAACAACATGGTGTGGCTTGTTTGGCTATGACTGTCTAATGGTAATCTTATAACAGAGAATCTCGGACACGAGCGATCGCATGAAAGAGACTTCATAATCATACCACACAGCCGTGCATTTTGAAAGGTACAGATTTCAAAACTACCCTTACACAAGTAGCGTATAAAATAATTTCCTGTGAAAACACAGATATTAATATACTTACAATGTTGCTCCACGTCCTATCTATCTACCCATTTTTCATTTCCCTGCCCAAGACCCAGACCTGCTTTAAGCTTCGTCTTTTCCTCTGACCACCTGTGTGACACATCCCATTGGACACATTCCAGTTTTTAATGACTAATAAAAATGTGCAGCTACAAAACAAATAAGACTGCCGTGCTGACAAAAGAAATGGAGAAACAGTGATGGAACATCGAAGCAGTGATGGAAGCAATCACGCAAGTGGCATGGGTAAAAAAAAAAAAAAAAAACACTGAAGCCTGATTATCTTTTAGCATTCGTTTGCACAGAATTAACTCCACCGGGTTCTCGTTCACAGCTTTAGAGGCCTAAGACAGCAAGGCTACATGATGCAAGATGCAAATAAAAAAAATAAAGTCTGACACCAGTCTGAAACAAACATACGGTCGCCTGTAGGGTTTGTGATTAAAAAGAGCCTTAAAGCAAGTCTTCCCTTTTAGAGCGATATGCTGTGAAAGGACCTCAGACTGACTACAGGCTGTTAGTGATTCCACGCTGTCCAGTGGACTTCCATTGAAAAGCTGAACATCGTCACTCATTAATACTGGAGTTCAGCACGACTTCTGCACTTTACTCATGAATGGTGTGTACTAAGAACAGCTACAGCAGTCGACCTTTGTCCAGAAGGTTCTATGAATGAACAATATTTTTTTAATGTTTCTCTATCAATAGTGCACAATCCAACCATAATAATGGTTTTAAAGCAAAATGATGCGTGATGTGCATTTTTGTGTCCATCATCTTTTTGTATTTCCTTAAAACTAATGTTCTAAAAACAGAATAAAACTAATGTCCCCAATGAAGAAAGAAAAAAAAGACCTACAGTATTTAGTTGTGAACAGTAAAACCATCGCATCAAAACTATGACTGAAGGAGGAAAAGTGAAAATAAAACTCTTTAATATCAGAGGCCCCCCTCAAGTTTCTGAATCTCAAAAAAAAAGTACAGTACCAAAGACTTTCATTTTTTTTTTCTCTTTTTTTTTTAAATAACTGTTTTCTGTCTGACTTGGAAAGAAGGAGAGGAAACTGACTGGCTCCTCCGCTTCATGCAGCTGTAACCTAAAGAAAGTAACGGTTTTAAAAAAAGAGAACCAATCTAACAGCCTGTTGCAGGATGAAGAAAACCCCACACGTCTGCACGCACAAACTGATCTACCAACAAAGAATCTTTTTTTTTTCTTTTTTTCTTTTTTTTCTTTCTTTTTTATTGAGACTGGTTTTTGAAGAACAAAACAGAAAATATCTTTCCAAATTTTGGTACATATACGGGTCCTTTTTTCTGGTTTTTCTTTTTTGTCTTTCTCCGTGTGACTTGCAGAAGTCCCCTGGGTGTCTGTTCTGTGGGTGGATCCTGTGGGAGGGGCTTGCCCTGGTCCGCGGGAGCTGTGATTGGCTGCAGTGGCTGGCCATGGTTAAGTAGGGACTGTAGCAGTGTGCAGGGCAGGGACAGTCATTTTGGCTATGTACACATTCATAGTCGGTCCATGGCTTCCAACAAGCAGCGTTATTTTCGCAGGTCTAATACACACACCTGAAAACAGACCACAAGGTTTCGTGAGGCTCTGCGTGTGGGGGGTGAGGGGCGCTCCAAATGCGTTTTTGTTCAACATATCCGCTTTTGTTTCTTTTTAAAAAATGTGTTCAACTGTGTCTGCCGTGCTGAAATCAACACACTGTTGTTTTGTTTTGAAAGTTGGCATGAGAATGACCAAAATCAAGTCTGACAGCTGTTTAGTTTGAAACACCATCAGGCTAAAAATACAACGAAAGACAGAAATAAAGAAAGATGCGGAGACAGGGAGGGCAGAGCCCTGAGGAAAGCAGGCTTTGAGGAGAGTAAGACACGAGGCCGTGGCACTTACGGATCCATCTGATGCACTTGCTCCCACTTTGTCTCCTGCTGCATTCCAGCAAACTTCAAAGATGCCTCCTGTTCCCCTGTAGCTATGGACTAAAGCGCCCGTCTGTGAGAGAGGAGGGGGGGAGACGACGGTCACCAGTGTGTTTAATGGGACAGGGGGGACAACCTGTGTGTGTTTCGGGGGAGTGCGTACCTGTGTGTGTGTGCGCGTTCCGGAGAGGCATGCGTACCTGTGTGTGTTCCGGAGCAAAGTATGTAACTCTGTGTGTGTGTGTGTGTGTGTGTGTTCTGGAGCGGAGTGTGTACCTGTGTGTGTGTGTGTGTGTTCTGGAGCGGGAAGCGGAATGCGTACCTGTGTTGTGTGTGTTCCACAGCGTGGTGTGTATGTGTGTGTTCTGGAGTGGAGTGCGTACTTGTGTGTGTGTGTGTGTGTGTGTGTGTGTGTGTGTGTGTGGTGGAGCGGAGTGCGTACCTGTGTGTTCCAGATGTGGACGCACTTGTCGAAGGAGCCGCTGGCCAGGTATCGGCCGTCGGGGCTGAAGGCCACGCTGTACACGGGCTCCTGATGCTTGGTCAGCGTGTGGATGCAGATTCCTCGGTCCACGTCCCATAACCGCACAGTGGAGTCAAAGGACGCGCTGCCGAGAGTCACAGTCAGCATCCGCCACACCATCACCCGCAACCACCACCAGGGGGCACCATTTCACCAAGCAGGATTGAGGAGTTTGTCAGCTAACTGGTAAATATTTTGAAAAAACTCCCAACTGAATTTCAGCCGATTTAAAATATTTATTCAAGTCAGCAGGCTAACTCCGTAATACGCCGCTCATCCTACCTGAGCATTCAGAGCAGTGGTGTTCGTTCATGCTTGGGAAAGCTGCACAGTGTGCTGCTTTCTGTTTACACCTTAAAATCGGTAACCAATTCGGACCCAAGGTGTCAGGTGAGGTGAGTCATCGCTGTAATCAGCTGTAATCAGCTTTGAGTAAACTGCTTTAATTAATCAATTAAGTGCCAATGAAAACCAGGACACTGCAGCCCTCCAAGGGCACAAGAGAACAACGCTCTGACATTCATTCAAGAGAACAGCAACACAACATTCATGTGCAGAGGAAGGGAAGGGGCAGGGTTCCGACAGTACCTGGCAAGCATTAGATTGGCGTTGGGGTTGTTGGTTCCGGGCCCGGTTGGGCTCCATTTGATAGTGTAGATTTCTTTGCTGTGCGCTTGCAAGTCGTGGACGCAGGTGTCCTGTTTCATACTCCAGATCTGTCAGGAAATCGAGCGAGTTTTCACCCACAGTTTCACCCGAACACACAGGACAAATCAGGACTGAAGCGCAGCTGGCTTCTCTACAACGGGCTGCAGAAAACTCAAGACACTAAGAATCCTCATACATCAATCAGTCTTCTCCGAAACAACACGTTCCAATTTCTCTACTCAGTCCTCAATGATGTTCCTAACCGGCTAATAAAAATGGTTGAATATTAATGTTTCAATTGCTGCCACTTGCATTAAATCGTTAACGATTTTACAGACTCTTGTGCAGTGAATGGGACTGACCTTCAGAGTCATGTCATCCGAACACGAGGCCAACAAGTTGCCCATCGGATCCCACTTGATTGCGTTTACTTCGTTCTGGAAGAGAGGAGAGAAAGAGAGAGATGAGACGATGAGAAGAGGGAGGCGTGCTCTGCGCCCCTTGGCCGTTTCAGACAGGAGGGAAGGCCAGGCTCACCGTGTGCCCTTGGAATGTCTTGACGGGTCGGTCCTGGCCGAGCTTGCACACGTGGATGCACATGTCTGTGCTGCAGGAGGCGAACGTGTTGTTGCTCTGCCAGTCCACGTCCAGAGCAGGGGCTGGAGAGGACACACAGACACGAGTCAACCTGCTATGTGTTAGAGCAAGATGCAAGCATGAGTCATCCTGCTGCAGGTCACAGGAAGATACAGGGAGCTATAGCCAGTCCCCGCCCAGAGCAGGGTCTGGCATGGAGAGGAGACGCACGGGTCCACCCACTTAGAGCAGGGCTGGGCAAGGCTTCTGGATTTCATGCCAAAGTGTGCTTAATTATTTCATTAGTGAAATTATTTATTTACTGACATTTTAGCAATGTTTATTGGTAAGCCCATGAATGACAGCTGAAGACAGCTGTTCTTGTGCACCTATATGCAATGTTCTGCCATCGTCTAATCTACGGGGACACGGAGTTGGCGTGTGCTGCTAATTAAGTCATTGAGGCAATTGAGTAATTGGTGAAAACAAAACCCTCCATAGATGCACCAGCCCTCCAGGACCCGAGTTTCCCGCCCCTGTGCTAGAGGAAGACATAGGACTGTGTAGACGCTGTTGAGATATAAGGCAGGTGCTGCACTGCTCTGATGCACAGGTGAGAGTGCTGGAGGTATATTTATCTCACCTGAATGAAAGGGGAACTGCTGCTTGGCCTCTCCAGTGTGGGCGTCCCATATGATTGTAGTCTGGAGTCAAACACAGACACACGTCTCATTCCATATCCACTGCGGGCCTTCCAGCTTTATTACAAAGCATTTTCACATGACCTACTTTATAGGAAACCTCATTTCTAACCTCTACTCTGCGAGCTAGCAAAAACAAAGAAATACAGGTAGGAGGATTTCGTTTGCGACCTTTTTAGATTTTAGGACCTAGATCAAAGAAAAAGGGGTCATTCAACCATTGGTTGAGTGATCATAGCAGAATGGAAGGCATTTCATATCACAATTGAATTACCATACGATTCATGTGTCTTACCTTATCTACACCAGCGCTAAGGATGAAATTTCCTTTTTTATTCCATTTCAGAGCAAAAATAGGACCTTTGTGTTGACCCAAGGTACTGGCAAGATTACCTAAGAATCAATTAATTAGTATTAGAACCAAAACTCAAAGCATAATTACAGACAGACTTCTGCATACAGTGCATCATAAAGACACAATACGCGAGCTCACCGTCTTTAGTCCATATTCTTGCGAATCCGTCGTAAGAGCCTGTTGCTAGTAGCGTACCTTCACTCTGGCGTAAGTGAAAAAAGCTCAGGTCAGTACAGAATCAGCACATGGTTTTAATTCACCTTCAAATCGCATCTGATGTGTAATTACTACTAATTTTCAGAAATCGTTTGTGTCATTTAACATGGGTAAGTGGGCTCCCTCGCTGTAGCTTAAAAAAGCTACCTCAAAGGCCTCCCGCGTGGCCCAGTGGTTACAACGTCCGACGCTGGCCACGGAGACCAGGGTTCAATTCCCCGTCTCGCCAGAGTCGGCTCTGGCCGAGAGCGCCACCGGGGGCGGCGATTGGCTGTCCGCCCCAGGGAGGGGGGAAGGAAGCCGACATGAGATTCGCTGCGCATAAGAGTGGCCCTGCAGTATACCGGGTTACGGTTGATACTTGGGCGAGTGCCGTCTCGGAAGAGGCGTCAGGTTGCGTGTCGCTACCGGTTGCAGGACTACGGAAGTAAAAAAAAAGCTACCTCAAAATCTAAAATACATGCAATGGAGTCTCTATCCTTCAGCCACCCAAGCTTTTATAAAAGAATAGGTTTTGCACACTTCTGTTCACCCTTGGGAGGCTCCAGCACAGTGATGTGTGAGAGTAAGATGTCGGGAAGCAGTGGAAACGCTGGAGCACAACTCACATTCCAGTCTAGTGACGTGACGTCTTTGTTGCTGGGCACGTCCTGGCCGCCCTCTCGTATGCAGTGCCGGAGTACGAGCTGCGTGGAGCTGCTGGTGCTGTTCTCACTCAGGTTCCAGATGCGAGCCGTCGAATCACCTGACCTGCGGAGAGACGCATGCCGTCACACTGCTGCACCGCGCGATGCCACCACTCCACCAGCTAAACCACTAATCAACCGGCACACCACCACTCCAACAGCTAAACCACCAATCAAACGCCACACCATCACTCCAACAGCTAAACCACTAATCAAACTCCACACCATCACTCCAACAGCTAAACCACCAATCAAACTCCACACCATCACTCCAACAGCTAAACCACTAATCAAACGCCACACCATCACTCCAACAGCTAAACCACCAATCAAACGCCACACCATCAATCCAACAGCTAAACCACCAATCAAACGCCACACCATCACTCCAACAGCTAAACCACCAATCAAATGCCACACCATCACTCCAACAGCTAAACCACTAATCAAACGCCACACCATCAATCCAACAGCTAAACCACTAATCAAACGCCACACCATCACTCCAACAGCTAAACCACCAATCAAACGCCACACGACCACTCCAACAGCTAAACCACCAATCAAACGCCACACCATCACTCCAACAGCTAAACCACCAATCAAACGCCACACCATCAATCCAACAGCTAAACCACTAATCAAACGCCACACCATCACTCCAACAGCTAAACCACCAATCAAACGCCACACCATCACTCCAACAGCTAAACCACCAATCAAACGCCACACCACCACTCCAACAGCTAAACCATCAATCAAACGCCACACCATCAATCCAACAGCTAAACCACCAATCAAACGCCACACGACCACTCCAACAGCTAAACCACCAATCAAACGCCACACCATCACTCCAACAGCTAAACCACCAATCAAACGCCACACCACCACTCCAACAGCTAAACCATCAATCAAACGCCACACCATCAATCCAACAGCTAAACCACCAATCAAACGCCACAGCACCAATAAACAGCCTTTACCAATCCAACGCAAAACAGCCAGTCCAACACCACACCACCAATCCATGGATGGGGAAGGTCAATTCACCTTCCAATTTTCCTGGAAAGTGCGATCTCTGCTCTCTGAATCATATTTTGAGTTTTTAGCTGATCTTCTTTGGTTTTAGCCTTTTTAGTGGGGGGTGGGGACTTGCACCCTCAATAAATCTCCACATCTTTGAAAATGCGATCACTACGTCATATGTAGCCCACAGATAGACACGACGGTTAACGTTATTTCTTTTCTACACGGATATTTATGTTTGACTTGTGCAGTGTGTGCTCATGGGACTGCGTAGCAGTGAAGCTCTGACAGGTGCCCGCAAGTGCCGTTAGCGACTAGTGTTCTGACCGTACAGCATATCATAACGTACACTCATCAGGACTCGAACGAGAGAGATTTATCCATTCCCAACTAGAGTGTGGTATGGCAGCTAACGTAATAGCTAGCTAATAATTCCTAGATTTAACCTAGCAGGGATATGGGAATGATTTGTGCTTGGACTGTAGGACAGAGATGAGAAATCACTGCAGGAAAATCACAGCGATTCTTCAGCCTGGCGGGAGGGCTCACTGAACTGAATATAGACAGTAACTAGCTAGCGTTCACGGATATTGCTTGCTAATTCAAGGCTTGGTAAGCGATAAATACATGCTCACTTATTAAGCCTTGTGTTAGCAAGCAACTAGCAACAACAGATATCGATATCCAATGTCCATGAATGCTAACGTTAGCTAGCTAACTAACTAGCTGGTTCTCGCTGTTGTGTCTATGTGCTGCGATCCGCAAACTTTCTCGACTGCTGCAGAGTCTGGCATAGCAACAACAACAAACGCGGTGAGCATAGACTGCATGCGAGTGACAATGTGCCGCAATATTTGTAACTTCGGAAATATTTTTGAATATCCGTGCACGACGTGTTCACTTGGAAATCGAAGGTCGTCCTTCTTAATTTTGAGTAGCCTGAGACGATAGGACGACTGCTAATCTGGGCCCCTGGGCGTTTAGGCAGGTGGGTGGCAGTGAGGGAGAGCGTGTGGGGTCGGGAGGGCCGATGGGCAGGGCCCTGCAGCAGGACTAACCCGGACGCCAGCAGGTCGCTGACGGGGTTCCAGGCACAGATGAACACCTCAGACTCGTGCCCGCGCAGCACCATGGCTTTGTTCTGGGGGATATCTACGTCCCCGTCCACCTCCATGTCTGCATGGTTGTCTGTCAGAGCAGAGAAACAGCCATGAGAACCCAGAGCATCTAGAGCATACCGAGACAAGAGACACCACTTCAACAAAACTGTAGGTCACAATACACAGGCTAGTACTAGTGTGGATGTAGGTGTTACTGTAGGTAATAGTGTGTAGGTGGTAGGTTAGTATGGATGTTGGTAATAGTGTGCAGGTGGTAGGTTAGTATGGATGTAGGTGTTACTGTAGGTAATAGTGTGTAGGTTGGTGTTAGTGTAGGTGGTAGGTTATTATGGATGTAGGTGTTACTGTAGGTAATAGTGTGTAGGCTGGTGTTAGTGTAGGTGGTAGGTTAGTATGGATGTAGGTAATAGTGTGTAGGTGGTAGGTTAGTATGGATGTAGGTGTTACTGTAGGTAATAGTGTGTAGGTTGGTGTTAGTGTAGGTGGTAGGTGTGTAGGTGTTACTAGGTAATAGTGTGTAGGCTGGTGTTAGTGTAGGTGGTAGGTTAGTATGGATGTAGGCGTTACTGTAGGTAATAGTGTGTAGGTTGGTGTTAGTGTAGGTGGTAGGTTATTATGGGTGTAGGTGTTACTGTAGGTAATAGTGTGTAGGCTGGTGTTAGTGTAGGTGGTAGGTTATTATGGATGTAAGTAATAGTGTGTAGGTGAGTGTGGGCGTTAAGAGCAGATACTGTACGTACTGTACTCACTAGCTAAGGCGTGCGCCCCATTCTCCTCGCCGTTAGCGGTGTTCTCGCCGTTCTTGGCGTTTCCCTGCAGGTTGGCGGCGGAGCTGGGCGGGGCCGCGGAGGCCTGCTGCTGGGCCAGTTTGTCCCGGTAGGCCTGCTGCCGTGTCTGCACAACATCCGGCATCACCGCGTCGATCAGCGACAACGACTCGATCGGCCGCCCGTCAAACAGCGTGCCGTCCTGGCAGGGCGAGAGGCCGGCGTCAGCGCCGCGTACCGTATCGTACACATTCAACACCCGGGTCAGATGATTATTTTACATAGACCCTGAACCCTTTATACACCAGTAAACGTCTTTCAGATTCCTGTACAATTCTAAAGAAACATATATTTTTTCATCAATACTCAGAACAAAATTGTTCTTTCATAAGGTCGCACGCTTTGGTTAATAAAATATGTCATTGAAAATGCTCAGGGATCTGCAGGGGTGTTTTCACATTTTTACTGGCACCGTCAAAGTTCAGACACATAATTGACTGCTGAACATAAGCATCATGTCTTATTCATATTCATACATTACTGTTATTTCTTAATAGCACTCTTATTAAAGGGTACTTCAATCTGGCCATATGTGACTAACAGCAACAGAAAAGTGCATGAAATTAAACAATTTAAACCACTCGATTTGGTCCCAAAATTCCAACTTTTGGCAGTAAAATGAATTGTGTTTATTATTGATGAATATGTATGTAATAAATGGTGAAATACAGAGGTTGGTGGAGTGTGAATGGACAGTTTTCATGTATCCGCCTCCGGTCCCGGTAGGGATGGATATGCAGGATTGTACTGGTGCCATACATTACAGAGTATCTGTATGGTGAAATGCAGAGTGTATAACTATACAAAAATATAACGTGTTGCATATAATAAGAATGACATTCACACCGGTCAAAATAAACACTGCAACCATCACACATACTACACTAGTTACAGTGTACATGCAGTTGTTTTGACATATATTTAAAAAGGCATAATAACTGACAAGTAACACACACACGCACACACACACACACACACACACGCACACACACACACACACACACACACACCTCTGTAAGTCAGGTTAAGGCTATAATAAGGGCTTTGCTCATTAAGCTCACCTCGTTGATGCTGACCTCTGCCTCCACATACTGCAGGCCCTTCTGGATGATGGAGATCAGGGCAGCAGGGGGCACTAGGGCTCCGTTTATATTGGACTGACTGATGTGGCTCTCGATGCCAAACGTGAAGGCTGAGTGAGAAAACCCTGCCAGACGGCACACATCAGTGCATCAGTGTTTAAAGATCACATGATCACCTCCCCCCCCAATGCACACACCAGACACTTTAACAACCTCCTATTCATTTGCAACATTGTTACACCTGAAATTAAAATCCATTCTAATGTTACACAAACGTGGGATTTTTCACAATAATTATAGGGAATACAAATGCAAAACACAAAATCTTAAGGAGTAATGGTGTTATAGCACACTTTGAGGTGTGCTGCTGGATCAGCTGTGCTTACCTGACTCCTGCAGGTATCTGTACACCAGGAAGTTAACCTCATCACTGCTTATGCTCATCTTTACTCCTGGTTACACCATGAGGTCAGCACTACAAGGACACAGGCCTGCAACCAGAGAGATGGAGAGACACAACAGCCATTTGCAAGGCATCACTCCATAAAACCACAGAAAACAGCACAATGTACTACCGCTATTACAGTACATTACAGGCATTTAGCAGATGCTCTTAACCAGAGCGACTTGCACTGTTTACATCTCTCCACATACAATCCATTTATACAGCTGGATACTTACTGTTACAAGCCCAGTTTCCTAACAATTATGCTACACTGCTGCCCTATTAGGGTTGGGAGCTCTGTACTTTAAGATCATCAAGAGACTTTCTGCCCTGCAAACATAATGGCCCATTGGTTTACAGTGGCTGCAGGCATTTTGGCCAAGCACTAGAAGGTATTTTGTGTGCACTGAACATTCCTCGCTCGGCTCCACAGTTCACACCAGGGCACCAGTATCTGTGCCTCCGGAGGCACGGACTGACTCCCTGCTGCCAGAGGTTAACGGTGGACAACAGCAGTACTCTTTCTCAGGTACAAAAAAACAAAAAACAAAACAAGCCGCAGTACCGCCGTTCTCCACTGTACTCCTGCGGCAGTGTTGTGCTACATAAGCACCATGTGCAGCAACGGGGGCTGAGCTCTGCTCAACACACCCAGCCACCTTCTATTCCACAACTGTGTGCTTTCAATTTATACTGCGCCGCTCAGGAGCAAGAGCCCGAGCGTCAGAGAATGACCCGCTCTGCAGAGTGAACACAAACTCATGCTGGGCCCCCGAAGGTGCAGACCTGTGTGTGTGTGTGTGTGCTGTGCGTGTGCGTGTGTGTGTTGCATTACAATTGCGCAAGTTTACCATCACATCCACATGAGAATCAGCATTTCCACTGTAAGAAGAGTACAGTGTGCATCATCAGCTGCTTAGCTTTTTATGCTTTCCTTTGGCAGAGTACAGGGTGGTGCAGCATCTGAATGGTAGTGTCCCTCATTCCCTCTCACTCGCTAGCTCACTGACCGAACAAACTGTCTGACTGACTGACTGACTGACTGACTGACTGACAGAGGTAAGAGAGGGTGAAAGGGTGATGAGGACCAGTGACTGTGGTGATTGTCAGTGGTGGAACAGGGTGTGTTCAGTGCTGTGCATGATGGGGTAAGTAGAGTACATGAAGTCACTCCCTGAATAAACAGCATGCTACGGTGCGATGAGTAGAGACACCGTCCTAATCAGGGAGTGACTGCGGCTCACACGGACACCTGATACTGTGGCAGCGGGGAAGCTTACACAATAGGATGCTTTCAGAGCCCATGTGTTTGTGTAATAATTCAAAGCATTATTCAAAAGTTTGGCTTCTGATGATCAGCAAGCACGGTCACAAGTCAGCATATGGCCTATATTTCCAAACTCCAGCTGTCTTGGCTTAGCTTTAAAAACACAAATAAATAAACACACGTACATTATAGTACGCGTGGAAAGAAAGGACAACGTCAGTGGAACAATGACAACCAAAGACTGTGAGGGGGGGGGGAAATCCTTTGACAACCTAACAAGATTTCTCTACAATGATCCAAACCACACGCAGCCCGTGCAGCTCCTCCCACTGAAGCGATATCTGCCAATCGTGCGGCACTATTTCCAGCCCCCCACCCCATAAATCTACCGAGAAGCAAGTGCAGCTACGATGTACCACAGTTGTGCCTTTATTTCCATATCAAAATGTTGCATAACCGCAACACAAAAAAATGTCTTGGGGGAGAGTATTTCATGGCGTGTTATACGAGGCGCCCAAAAAGCGCCCCTTTGTGTGCCCACGCTTAAGCTGTGTGCCCGCCGAGAGCGTGCTGACATGTGTGTGTGTGTGTGTGTGTGTGTGTGTGTGTGTGTGTGTGTTTTGACATGTGTTTGACATTCTGCATTATAGGAAGTGGTTTTGAGCTGCGTTTTCATCCGCTCCGAGACGCTCTTCTCAGACCACCACAGTAAAACAGTCTTCATCTCTTTCTCATTTCCATTTGCGAGCGCTGAGGTTTTGTGCTATTTTTGAGAGGGAACAGCTGTAGCAGTGGAAATTTTCATTCTCCTTCCTTGCAAGATAAATCTGCTACTGGAGCATTCCGTTTCAAGAACAAAAGGCTTCTTTTTTATTTGTAATTTTTTTTTGCCAAGCCGCTTTTAACACTTGAAACATTAAAATCACTCGGATATGATACGCAAGGCTCAGGCCTTCACACAAGGCTGCTTTTCCCTGGGGACTTCCACGGTGCATTTCAAACACCGCTGCACAAATGCACAACACAACCCGGAAAACATGCCATTTGTTTCATTAATTTGCAACAAAGTGATCGTCATTATCAAGCCTATTTCTGACACTTCGTGTCTGTTGACTAAGAGAGACGAGCTTAAGTGCAGGTGCAGTGCTGGAGTCAGACGAGGAAGTGACACACTGATATTTACAGTGTAAATCGATGGGGGTGTCACGCAGTGTGACATATGATCATCTATTGATTTCACGGTAACTCAAAACACGTCGCACAACCTCCCATTTAAATGGATCATAAAAGCATGAGGGCTGCTTCACAAACGTTACTTGGTCAAATGTATGCACAAATATTAACATACATAATTTTGTATGTGCATTGCAATTGTATAACTTATAAACAGCATGCCAATGAAAATATGACATTAAAAGGTTTAGTCTGTAAAAAAAAAAAAAGAAGATAAAAATAGAAACAAAGTATCTTGTGGGCTTGCCTGCATGAATGGTTTCAGTGTTGCTTGCTTCCTATTGGTCAGTAAAAAGGCAGAGTTGCCTCATTGGCTATTCATAGCCTACACACAGTGCGACCCCCCAAATGTGAGTTCTACACCACAAAGCCTACATTGACTGAGTCATCTTTGGTTTTGGTGAAAAGATTCCACTCAGACATGCACTTCAAGCGTAGCGTGTGAGCTAGAGGCACACAAGAGTCATTTTAAAACCTCTCTCTCTCTCTCCCCTCTAGTCCATGCGTTTCTAAAAAGAACAACGAGTTCTACTGAGGAACCACGTTAAGTTGCTCCCAGGATTGAAGAACATCTTTCTTTCATTTCTTAAAGCGAGCAGCCTATTATGGTTAAACCGCTCAGCATTACCAGTTAAGACGGCCATTAACGGTTAACCGAATACTCCTGAACCAATGCAGCAAACTAATAAAAAAATGGAGCCAATGGAGGAAAAAAAAAAGGAAAAAAAAGAAGTCCATCTCCAACAGAATCTTCCTCGCTCTCAGTGTGACTAACAGCGACTCGGGCGGGAGGAGCAAAACAAAACACCAGAGTGCACCTGAAGTCACACTTATAAATAAACAGCACACGCACTGGACCTGTAATAGCCAATCAGGCCTGGCGTGCTGGAAGCGAGCAGCCTTCAGCTCCCGGAGACGACCCGAGCCTTTTAATCAATCCGCTTCATCTCACGGCGCTCCCAAATTAAATCCCTGCGACTACGTGGCGTACTCATCCATATTATCAGGCCACGCAGCCGATCGATGGCCGGGAGGAGATGCTCGGCTCAATAATCACCTGTACGCTGACAAACACCTCAGAGAGAGAGCAGCGTTTTGGCGAAGAGCTGGGGAGGGGGAGGGGGGGAGGGAGGGAGGGAGAGAGAGAGAGAGCAGGGGGGTGGTTTGCAGGGCCTGATGGGACAGGAGGTCTCCCACTGCGTATAAGAATCACAGAAGCGACCAAAAAGCAGACCTGTACACTACAACTGTAGTGCATTTTTACCGCTCATAATTATAGGTGAAATGTGGTCGCCATTGGGAGAACACTTCCAGGATAGTGTAATCTTTATTGTGTAATCAAGGGAAGCTAGGGCTGCATTATACTCAGCATGGGAATGTGTCAAAAATCCCTGAGACACAAACCTTCAGGAAATGAATTAAAATATGTGTGCACGCAGGCACGCACACACGCGTGTATACTTGTGTATACTAAGATGCTGTGGTGATCCTGAAGCAGAACACTGCTGGTGGTAATTACAGGGTTTTGAAGTGAGCCCTGTGGTATTCCAGTACATGACAGTGCCAGGCGATAACCCGAAAGCCACTGACCCGTAATGTGCAGACCGTTTCGATCAGCTTCAACCAACTGACATATTCTCCCTCCCGTCACAGCGTTCTTCATTTCACAAACCGCCAGACCGCTGGCGAGCACAGGAGCTGGAGGGGACAGGTATTCACACCTGAACCCTGTTTACCTCAGAGACCTGGGGCCATATGTACAAAGATTCTAAGAGTAGGAGTGCTGATCTGGGATCAGGTTACCCCTGTCCATATCCTAACCATATCCATTATGGGCTAAAAGCCTAAACTGGTCCTAGATCAGCACTCCTACTCTTAGAATCTTTGTACATATGGCCCCAGGTCTCACCTGTACCGCTGCTGACCACACAGCATCTCGCTTTTCACACGACTGCATGGAGTTGAGAAACGAGTTGGGATACTGGTTCACTTCCCTGATCGGATGACCACAGGGCATGGCCATCAGATATTCTGTTGAAAATGTAGTCAACCTTTTTTATAGCAATAACATTTTGATAACCTATTCCATATTAACTGCAGTATACGTCACACCTTACAACAATTAAAAATTGCTGCGTTGTAATTCTTGAAAAAGAGCCAATCCTTTATGCATTTTTGCACTCCATCTAATTGAATTCCCTAGCCTGTATTCAACACCATAAGACACACCATCCTAGATTTAAAATAATAAATAAATAAAAATGGCATCTGGTCATTATCCCTTGACGAATTACACCTCCGCCACCTGACTGTTACGAAAGCAGGCTGATGAAACCGTGGGGGTGGAGGGGGAGGCTGTGCTTATGCTATCCCGCACGCTAGCCGACAGTGTCAGCGTGGATTAAGACGGACGTGGCCGCAAACCGCTCGTGACGCCAACGCACTCGCCGAGTGAAATAGCGGGCTGCCGAGATTAACGCGTCACCTCGCTTGACCTACTTCGTGCCTTGTGCCCATCGGTGCCAATCTGACGACAGAAAGAGCATCACGTGGCACAACGTGAATGGATCCCCCCCCCCCACCCCTTTCTTTTGTTGGGATTCGACATCCCTACTGCCTACAGGGCAGGTAAACAGCTTCCATTTTGGCGCAACTGGAAATAATTATAATCCATTCTAGGAGCAGACCCTGATTGACTGACAAACCACTGTGGGAAACTGGCTTTCAGTAACGAAGCAAACAATGAGAGGACACAGGAAGTCCTCCCACTACCCAACTTGGCGGTTACAAACAAGCAAAGCAGGGGAAAAAACACAGGCAAACCTCAACGCGTGTGAGTGAGCTGCTGCTGCTGCTGCTTCGGGCGCTGGCAGCAACCTTTTCCAGCGCTGCTTCCAAAACGTCAAAACTGCAGCACCCTTTCAGATGCACTCTGCTCCGGGCCCTAGCGCTCACAGGACTTCACCGCGCCAGCCTTAAAGCCTCACAATTTTTTAACTTACTGCCAGGACAATTTCCCACAAAGCTGCAGGAGTTTAAACTTATTAGGTTTTCTACAACCAAACAGATAGGCGTTTGACTAAAAGTCAGACGGCTCTCTAAAGTCAGACCGCGTCTCAAAGGTTGCTGCCGCTGATTGATCGTGGTAAAATACACTAGAACAGAAGGGCTAGCGAGAGAGAGAGAGAGAGAGAGAGAGAGAGAAAGTGCAGTTGATGCGATGGTGGGGATGGCGGTTATTCGGGAGGAGGGAACAGTGTGAGCTGCTGACATCGACATTGGGCCCATGGAGCGATCACATCTGCTCTCACAGTGGGGTCGTGTATGTCTCCTTCTCCTGACGCGAAGTCAGACCAAAGTCACGGCCAACTTCTCCGTAAAGGCGCCGCTCGACGGACGACAAGCAGATGTTGCCTTTGCGCTGGGCGTTCTCTGCGCAGCTCATGAAGAAACGCTCAACTAGGCCTCCCACCCACAATTTCAAAACGGCTATTCTCACTGATGCACTCCGCACTCTAGACGGACGGCATTTGTGGAAATGTTATCAGACGCCTAATGAAGCACGGTTACCCTGGTAATGACTGAAATATGACGTTAATAAAGGAGCAGCGTTTCCGATTCTTTGGAAGGCGTTCTGCGGGGCTGAGTGACAGATGGCCGTGGCGGTGCCAGTCTGCACCTTTCCGAGGCTAATTTGCTCATGCTTCAACACGTGCCAGAAATACCCAAGCTGCTGTCATCATGAATATACAAACACACATAATTTCATAAGCGTCCGGAGTACGCTCGGGCCACAGAGAGCGCGGGGAAAAGCATCATAATAAATGTAATCAATTCTATTTATATCACGCTTTTCAAACAAGTATCTCGGAGTACTGCATGGGATTTTAAAATGTATAATAAAGTGCAAAGAGCAGACAGTTGACATGTTCAGTAAAAGTGGGCAACTGTTTACACACATAGCACACACTACAACGTGGTTCAAACTCCACTGCATGGGAGAGGTCCACTCAAACTTTGAATTTGACATGTTTGGGTCACACTGAACTTGGGGCAGGAGGACTGGTGCATCCGTCAGCTTGGTGAATCTCTGGCGTAGAAACCTTATAACCTGCAAGCCTCTTTATCCGACGGGCTGTTCCTTCGCCGTGCTCCAATTTCACCTCGCATCGTTCCCTCAAGGGATTCAGAGCCGTCGGTATGCAAAAAGACAAGCGAGACAGTTTGCCATATCGGATTACAGCCGAGTGGATTGCATCAGCAATCCTGAGATCTAGTATTTTTGATCTAATATTTACGTCTGTGAAGATTTCTGGTTCACAGCTTTCTTCAAACCCTCAAAGACCTTAAAGTAAACAGCAGCACCACTTCTAGCTACGCCGTTTTATTTGCTTGAGGGGAAGTGGGAGCTGATCTTTTCAATGCGATTAATTAACATTGCCTTTTTCTAGAATGTCCCATGCAGGAAAATGCGTAATTTGTCTGCCTAAGCAATGCCAAGAAGGGGGGGGTGGGGGGGAAATCACATCGTACTCTGCATCACTTTGCAATTGAACACTTTTCTTTGCAGAAAATCACCTCCCTTCACTTCGAAATGCATCCAAGTAGGTCAGACGCATCTTCATGATGTAGTGAGGTGACCATAGGGAAGGTTTTAAACCTTGATGGGTCAGAAACACAATTCATTCATTTATGTAAGCACCGATGTAGAAACATAGTTCAGAGAGCCCCAAGAGAGGAGAGACATGATCACCCTGTTAACTGTTGAACCGTACTCATAATGTGGGAAATCATCAGCCAATCATCGGCCAGCCGATATATCCCGCGACCCCATAAACACTTCCTTGAGAGAAGGCCAATTAAAATGCTTTTTCCATTCCAGATACAGTTCTCGTGACACAATGAGCGTGAACATCTAAAGGCACGATCACTCCCGATTAGGAGTCGAACATTCTGCATTTCCATAAATGCTGTAAGGAAGAAATACAGGTAACTGGCAAAATAAAGGAAGCACTTGAGTAAATGAAGGGTTGTGGTGGCTCTGTTATGGTGTGGGGTGCATTGTCCTGGCATTGTTTAGGTCCACTTAACCCCTTAGAGGACAAGATAAACACCAATAAACACTGAGTGATCACATTCATCCTATGGTGAAGCATTTCTATCCTGATGGGAGTAGTCTCTTCCAGGATGACAATGCCCCCATCCACAGGGCACTGAATGGTTTGATGAGCATAAAAACGACTTAAAACGTATGCCACGGCTGTCTCAGCCACCGGACACTTGTGGAGAATAAGCCAAGGTGCATTAAAACTGTCTGGTGGTTTGTGGTGGCCCAGCACCCTATTAAAGACAGTTTATGTTGCCATTTCCTTTATTTTAGCAGTACATCCTTCAAGCTGAACCAAGCTGAGAAATAAACAGAACAGAAAACACAGCGGAGGAGGAGCGGCGCTAACACAGCTGTTTACTGCCCAGGGTGCTCGCCTCCTGGAGCCAGCCTTCTGAATCACACGGATTCCATTTCATCTCCAGCACACCGGCCCGAGATCAAGGGGAGAGCGATGCTCCAGTGCGCCGCGCGTTTCACAGCTTCAAAAGGGCTGCTTTTTACAGGAAGTGGTCCTCGGCGGAGGTGTGACATTTCAGGGTCCTTCAAGGCCAGGCGGAGGGGCACAGAGCCGCGCGTGTTGTCGTCACCCCTCACGGCCGCTCCGACACACGAAACCCCGACACGCACGGCCCTCCCCGTACGGCTGCTCGGGTTTTAAACGCCGCGCCTGGAGCAATGCTTACGGCCGCTGACAACGCGCTCGCTAACACGCGGGTCGTTTCGACCCGCGTCACCGCATCTCGACAACGCACACGGACATAGCAGCGGCAAAGGTCGGCCGTGTCCACCTTAACAGAACGCCAACGCAAGAACGGAAACCCTGGGAAAAAGATTTGCACGAGATGTCGTGACGATTACATTAGCGGTGCCGAAAACAGATCAGTGCCACTGATAAAAAGTAAATTAAGCAAATGTTAATCAATTCAGACACATTTACTCTAGAGCCTACGTTTTAAACAGCTCCCATCATGCCAACTATACAAATACGCAGAGGCTTAAACCTCCAGATTAATTTCTTTGTGTGCACTGATACGCCATTCAAATGTTCCTTTCATCTTCTAACAGATCGCTTTATCTTTTACCCTCGGCAAATTTGACGAGCGCAAAGTATCCCCAAATTTCCTGATGCATGAGGAAATGTCACGTCCCCAAGCTTCTAATTTGACTGGATCAAACGGGCGGCCATCTTCCTGCTTAATTACCTTCAGATCATTATTCATTCTCTAATGCGAGAAGGTAGCTCCCCAGTGGAGAGACGCACACCGTGCATCAGAAACGCATTCCACGGGCACACAGGACCTCAATATCCATTAGACGCGCAAATACACATCATTTAATGCACCGGAAACGCAAAAAGAAATAAAAGCGACATTATCAGAATCTAAATGTACATTTGCGCAACTTGGAGAGAGAGATTGAGGCTTTGGTGGAAATGAGCAATGTGTTTGCGTCGTGCCATTGGCTGCCCAGCGTGTGTGTGTGTGTGTGTGTGCGTGTGTGTGTGCGTGTGTGTGTGTGTGTGTGTGTGTGTGTGTGTGTGTGAGAGTGTGTGGCGTTGTGGAAAGCAGTGGCAGTGACAAAGACAGATGCAAACACAGACCAGGGCCATCTGAGACAGTGGCTTGCTTCAGATGTCGGGGTAGCTCGCTCCCGAGCACAGAAGCATAACCGATACTGAAGCCCTCTTTCCAGGGGGGAATGTGACATCACTGAGTTGTGGCGGTTGGGGGATAAAGTAATCACTGAACTCGCCTGTGTGTGTGCAGCCGGTGGTGACGTGTACCGTTTGAGCCAGGGAATACGCTACGAACATACAGCATCACCATTGTAGTAATGTACAGGCAGCTGCCAAAATAAAGTAAACACCAACATAAGGCGTCTTAATAGGGCGCTGGGCCACCACGAGCCACCAGAACAGCTTCAACGTGCCTTGGCATAGATTCTACAAGTGGCTGGAACTCTATTGGAGGCAGAAGCGTCATGCCCATACAAACTACAAATCAGATTTTTGCTGATTTCGTTTTTTTCAGATTATTTATTTGATTTTATTACCATTTATTTTTTTATTATATGTAGTTATGATCGTTTTATATTATGAGTCAAACGTATTCTTATAATTATGTCATAGATCATACCTCAAAAAGTCACACACCCCCTTTGCCTATGGTTGGTTTTGTGTAAAAGTGTAAAAGTTTTGTTTTGCAAAGTGCGCGCACTGATCGGACCGGTCATATCAATGAGAGTGGTAGAGACGGCTGCAGGTGCAGTTGGCTGCTCAAGAGGTTAGTAGAGCAATAATCCCCTTTTCAAACTTGTGAAAATGAAATGCAATTAGTTTTACAAACTTATTGCGTTTAAGAAATATCTAGTTTGCTTTGCAAGATAGTTGGCTAGCTACCAGCTAGCTAGCCAAAGTTAGCATCCCTCAATCCGGTTGTTTAGCTAGCTCAGCTGTCTGTCACGAGTTGACTTTTGATTGCAGAGCTGATAGTTACCACCATAACTATCACAGGACTTTTACACTTGGAAGAAACCACCTTTTGATATCTCCAGGTGACAGGCATGCAGAGGAAAATATCTGCGTTTTTTGTTAAGCAAGCAGAAAGCCCCATCCCTTCCCTGAGGCAGGATACATTGTTTGTATGAAAAGTGCTATACAAATAAAGTTTATTATTATTAATAAAAACTAGTGGTTTTGAGTTGTGCCCCCTCAGATTTTTGCCTTGCATGACGCCCCTGATTGGAGGGATGCAACACCATTCTTCCATGAGAAATGCCATCGTTTTGTGTTTTGGTGTTAATGGTGGTGGAAAGGCACCACTGCATAATCTCCCACAAGTGTTCAATTTAGTTGAGATCATCAAACCATTCAGTGACCACTCGTGCCCTGTGGATGGGGGCATTGCCATCCTCGAATACAGCACTCCCATCAGAACAAAAATTCTTCACCATAGAATGAAGGCGATCACTCAGAATGGCTTCATATTTACCGCCATTTACAATGCCAGGACAATGCACCCCACACCATAACAGAGCTGCCAGAACCCTTCATTTACGCCAGTGTTTACTTTATTTTGGCAGTTGCCTGTGCATAGCAACAACAGGCTGGAGATGCACAGCCCAAACACACAGTGGTGCCTCACACAGTCTCTCATCACTGTTTAAGGATGAGCCTAAATTAATAAAGCTGAACTGGCGTATAATGCAAGCCACATTAACATCTTTCAACATTGTCACTCTGTATTAACAGAGCCAACATTTATACTTGGCTAAATAAAATGAATGTTACTCAATCTAGCCAGCTAGCTGGCTACGCAGTAACATGAGTGTCACGGCATGTGACAAAACGTGGAGCGGAAAGGAACAGCAGGACACAGGGAACGGAGCTGTCGGTTTGGGAACCGGGTTTTTATTCCTTTACCCGGGAGAAATCAGGAGAGAGAGAGAGAGCATGCACACGTAATATAAATAAACAAAAGACCTCCGGCCGTCGCCCTCACGGGTTCGGGACACAAAACTACAAACCAAAAGAATAACCTAAATAAAAGCGCCTTTCGGCAAAGCACTATACATTCACACTGCACATGGACAAAAACAACTTTTCAGTTGCGTTTTAGTCGGTGTCTCACGGTTGCCACCCTCGCAATGCATTCAGCTTCCGTGTTCCAGTCACCTACTAAGAGAGCAGAGCAATTTTAAGCACACACGTACAATTAGATAATTCTGCACAGCTGTGTGCCCTAGCTGCCCTGCCAGTGGGCGTGGCTGTTAATCACCCCGATTCCCCCGCGCCTAGACCGACGCCTAGACCGACCCACACCGAGCTACTACTCATCGAGCGTCATCTTTCATACAACGAATGACAGAAACAAATGTTTCTGCTAACGTAACTGTACAGAAATGCATCACTTCAACTATTTTCCTGGGGGTCTTTGATGAAACAAAGAAATCCAAAAGTAGTTACACTTGGACACACGGTGGGGTGGAGCAAATGACCATTTTTCCAGGAGCGGTAAGCGTGTGTCCAGCGATCTCCGATGCACAGCAGTGTCACAGTGAGGAGGGAGAAGACAGCCAAGTCAGATGTTGATTGGAGGGCCACTGCTTCCCTCGCGTCTGCGTCATACTGACGCAGTCATTCCGTCCCAGTGTCACACCTTTCACAGAGAGCTCCGTGCCTCTGCACACTCGACACAATCGTTTCTGTTTGAGAAGCTCTGGAAGAGGCAACTGTGCTTCCCTGGAGCGGCGGTGACAAAGCATTTGACATGTCGCGGAGAATTACAATACCACTTTGGTTGTGATTTACCAACATCCCACGCAACCTGAAAAAAATAACATATCAAGGCCAAATCAAGCTACACGAGCGCAGAGCTCAGTAACTACTGAGAGATTTAACTGCTTACAGGGACTGTTGTAGAAAGTGACCCCGTCCTTATCCTCTCTGAAAGTACAGAGAAATTGTTGCTAATGCATTCTGAAGAGGAATGAAACGTCCACAACTGAATACCAATGACATGTCGACAACAAACATTTGTTGTCTGCGAACTAGAGCTCACGTACAGCGCCCACACACTGCGCTACGCGGAGAGCCTGAGAGCAACCGACGGACCAAAGCGCACCTATAGATTTGGTGTCATTGGACATTAGCCATTCCACATTTTGCTATTTAGGCCTAGAGCTGCAGGTAAAAGACTGTGTGTGACAAACGGGCAGTGACTAGGCAGTGAGTAATGAGGCGTTCTTGGCTGATGTACTGGCAAACAATCAATAACAAAGTTGTTTTGATCTCTGGCATAGATGGAGCTCATCACAATTAGTCGAGCCTGATGTTTCGAGAGACATTGGATTCCACCGTTTTACTCTTCGCATGACTTACAGAATAATACAAAATCCATAATGTGTCTGCAACATTACTGCATGGAAATGCTCTTTCACTTGGCAGTCAAACTCCATCTTATTGCCTTCTAACGTATCACTTCAGTGCAAAAACAGGTGCGGAAGATTCTTTTGGTTTCACTTCTGTTCAACACTAAACAAAAGCAGGTGCTGAAGATTCTTTTGGTTTCACTTCTGTTCAACACTAAACATATGCCATCATCAAGATGTGTGACCGTTTCCCTGCTCAAATACATCTCCAAACATGCAAATATGGTTCTCAGAATCACATAATACCTACAAGCTTATTTTGAAGTGAAACCTGAGGAACTGCAGCTGAATGCTAATCTCTGATTCTCTTAATGCGGGTGGGCCAGCATGATGATGTCACCACCATGTAAATGTGTGCAACATTAGCAGCACTAAATGTCAGGAACGGCAATGGAGTTAAGCCTATTCAGTCTGCAAATACAAAATGTCCTTTTTTAATGCTAAAAAGGTGACAGTAGGCCTATACTTCTAAAGGTTCTAGCAGTGACCTATTTTATCTGATATAGCCTGAATATCATCAACAGAAACACATCAGTATTTGTCAAACGGGTGTATGTTCTGTGTCTTCTCTTTTATGGACGGATCTCAAATGTAACTTGTTACCTGCGGTTTGTGGACTACGGTACCCCCAGCTCAGTATAGAGCTAGAATTATAATACCTCAGATTCATTCTGCTTTCGTGCTAGCCCTAGTTTTCACATTCTAAGTGTAAAAGGATGGCCAATCCACTGCTGCAAGCATATGAGAAAGTACTCTGTGGAATAAACCTGTCCTGAGATTAACGCACCTACCCAAACCATGTCATCAACTTTTTACTGCAAGAATATCGAGGGAATTCAGCAACGTACCTCCACCCCAAATGCACCTCCACCCAAATGCATCTCCACCCCAAAAAGAACCCCAAACCACGCCGTCAAGTCAAACTCAGCTGTGCTGAGGTCCACAGCCACAGCCTGGAACCAGACACAGTGCGCCCGCTCTCCCAAACCCTCCCACCTGAACAGCAAACTCTTAATTGAGTATCACAGTTAAGGCCTCTACATGCTTCTGTGTAACTTGTGCGTCATCTTCGCGGTTCGCGCAATGCAACAATGTCGCAAGCACTCTGCAATTTATACTTTTGCGCAACCTATGCGACATGGTGTCCTTATACTTCTGTACACTAGTAGGCGTCAATGTATTGAACAAGGCCGGTAAAGTTTTCATGAAAGCAGGGAAACTCCTGTACCTTCAAACTTCTTCAGCCAATCTTTCCTGAAGCTGGTTCATTTTATACCGTGTCGAACAAGTGATGCTAGCTATCTATTTCATTAGCTAATGGTAGCGAGCTTTATTTGGCCGTGATACCAGGTTACTAGCTAGCTAGCTAGATAGATATCGATAGTTTTGCTTAGCTAAAGTTAACATAGATAAATACAGGTATGGTATGCAGCTGCCAACAACGATGTCTATCGCTGTATTACTGCACTGATCTCTTGTGCGAACTATGATTGGTCTTACCATGTATTAATGTACATCTGTTAAGTCGCTCTGAATAAGAGCATCTGCTAAATGCTTAAAATGTCAAAAAATGATGCACTAGCTCGATGAACTATGACTATGACAGCTTCACCTACATTCGCTAACCAACTAATCAATGATGCGCAACATCGACACTAAATGTTGCGCTGCGGTCGTGAGTTAGATTTTTGTGCTAGGTACGCAACATCCCCTGCAACACCCTCTGCGTAGGTCGCAGAGGTTGCGTTGATGCTGCAGAGCCCTGGTTGTCGCATTGCTGTCGCATTGCTATCGCTCGAGCATGTAGAGACCTTTACCACTTTTGTACCCCAAAAAACACATTTTGCACTGATCTGAGGGGCAGGAGACAAAATGATGTTTAAATGACCCTGTGATGCTGTCAACCTCATTACCCATCGTGCGAGTTATCACCAAAGAACCCTGGCTGTGACCTACAGCATTGTACACACTGGGTGGTTAATTAATTCACAAACACTTACCACAGTATTAACTCTGAGGATTCCACAACAAAAGGTTTTTACTGCCCCAGAGCCTGCACACCTGCAAAGACCAAAGAGATAGTGAGTGAGCCTCAATCACAAACTTGCATATAAATACATAAGAACATATGATCATCTTAAATTGGGTTTGCACGCGTTTTCACACATTTTTCAACTGGAACATTTAGAGGATATGCCACAAGCATCATAAAATGTGGTGGCACATGCATCCATGTTCTTGAAGGCACATGCTTCAGGATCATAAGGCTTAGGCTATACAATTATCTAAATACAGTGCAGGCTGCATTGTCCATGTAAGCGGAGAGAGTTTGTTTACACCAAAGGACCGAAGAATGCCCGTGTGCACTGACACAATCCAGGCCAGTATGCTCATTGTCTTGGTGGTTTTGTAGGATTTGCTCTTTGGCCACAAACATTCCAGACATTCGACATAAGACTCTGCCTCTCTGAGGAAATGTCACACTTGGCATTCAGATTCTGTTTACCCAAAGAAAGAAGGAAAGAAAAAAAAAAAAACAGCACTCACAAGTGACTCATTCTAAGCTCATTTTTCTGTTCTGTTGAAAAGCGTGCGCAGACATCTTTCAGGGTTTTTGGGGGGATTTTGTACATCACAGATTCAGACTGGTGGCAAGTGCAATATTTTTTATGTCGAAAGCCTTTGCTTTAGCTGAAAGAACACGTTTCTGACACCACATCAATGTGCCAGCAGTCAGATCTCTCGGGCGCTCGGCGATTAAAATATTTTCCTCCAAAACGACCCTGTCACCGCGAAATGGATGACGGTGCCGAGGTAACCACGGCACATCTCATTTCTACACAATGAACCTGAAAATCAGACGGCGCGCAAAAAGAGACTAGACCCATGACAGTGGGCCATTCAGCGAGAATGCCCCCTTCACCAGACTCCTGGAGATAAATGGGTTCATTTCCTCAACGACGCTGAGCTCTGGTGCCACACGCGCTCAAATGAGCGTCAAAAAAACCTAAAAAACAAATGGAGGCTAACAGGCCGGAAAGCAGGCAGGGTTTGGCCCGTTTCAGTGGACTCTTGTGCAGTGTGAAGTATCGGAGAGGTCCTGGGAGATCTGCCACTTCCTCCATATGCGGAGCTGACAAACACAGTCTCTCCTGTGGATGTGGGAAGCCTTTGTGCTGCTGCACCTGCTGACTAGATGTCACCAGCAGGCTCGGCCTCGGATAGAAACGCACTCATTAGCCCAGCTCGGCTTTCTTTCCAGCGATTTGCAACACAAAGCGGCAGGTGTTTTCTCTGCTATCTTGACTTTGGCCGGCGCACGTTTCTGGCCCGGATGCGATAGGGAGACCGGCGAAGCGTTGTAGACCTGAGACTTGCACCTGTGTGTACGAGCCATGTGAATTCCCCGCAGAAACACAACGCAAATGCACCGCCAAAGCATACTTTCACCATGAAGTGGAGGGACTATGCACCCTTACCCGACACCAGATAGGGAGGGACCCTGTACCCTTACGCAACACCAGATAGGGAGAGACCCTGTATCCTTACCCAACACCAGATAGGGAGAGACCCTGTACCCTTACCCAACACCAGATAGGGAGAGACCCTGTATCCTTACCCAACACCAGATAGGGAGGGACCCTGTACCCTTACCCAACACCAGATAGGGAGGGACCCTGTACCCTTACCCAACACCAGATAGGGAGGGACCCTGTACCCTTACCCAACACCAGATAGGGAGGGACCCTATACCCTTACCCAACACCAGATAGGGAGAGACCCTATACCCTTAGCCAACACCAGATAGGGAGGGACCCTGTACCCTTACCCAACACCAGATAGGGAGGGACCCTGTACCCTTACCCAACACCAGATAGGGAGAGACCCTGTACCCTTACCCAACACCAGATAGGGAGAGACCCTGTACCCCTACCCAACACCATATAGGGAGAGACCCTGTACCCTTACCCAACACCAGATAGGGAGAGACCCTGTACCCTTACCCAACACCAGATAGGGAGAGATCCTGTACCCTTAGCCAACACCAGATAGGGAGGGACCCTGTACCCTTACCCAACAACAGATAGGGAGAGACCCTGTACCCTTACCCAACACCAGATAGGAAAGCAAATTGAATATGCTTTACAACTGATTACAAACCACACTTACACCATCCGTGCTCATTGTACATGTATTTGCTTACACACCTGGGGCATATTTTCAGCTTTTCAGTAGCTTCAACAAAATAATAATAATAATAAACTCTTAGTTCAGCTCTGTTGCGGTGAGTATGTAAGCTGATAGTATAGAACCATGGTTTATATGAGACTAACATAATCTGTATAATTGCATAACTAACGCATACACATCTTAAAGGAAATGTTATGGCCACGAAAAAAAGATGATGGTCTTTTTTTCAAAATATTGTAATTGTTGATATAAACATTCAACACAATCACAGCCATTTGTGTGTGGGCCACTGAACTTATGCACGTATGATCTAGAACAGGGGGTTGGCAACCCTGGTCCTGGCGTGCCAGAGATGTTTCTAGTTTTAACTCTATCCGAGCCCCTAACTACATAGTTTGATGAAATGTTAAGTTAAAATGAACAGAGGTGATCATGTGTTGGACGTACTCAGCATCTCACCATCCAGACAAAATATATTTATAAAAGCAATAAAACTGTGCAATCAAGCTGAACCATCTCTGGCACTCCAGGACCAGGGTTGCCTACCCCTGATCTAGAAGTATTTGAGAAGTTCAGTAGAAATAAACAGAAGCCGACTTAATAAGCAGCTTCTGTTTAGACTGGGAATCCTTAATTACCCAGGCTGCTTTTGGAATTAAGTCATAGTTTTATTCATTTCAGATTCCCCCTTCAAATTTGGTGGCTAAGTGTACCCTCTATTGCTCCAATTCCCCCTCCCCCACAAGCCTGTGACCTACAGGACCAGCCGCTGCCCGGGGCCGGCAATGAACCGCTTCCTTCTAAGCAGAACTCGCCTAAACGTTTTGCCCACAGGGAAGCTTTTCTGTGCATGCGGCGATTTCGTGCCGGCTTCCCCTTCCCCCTCCCCCCTCCCCCCTCCGCCTGGGGCGGACAGCCAATCGCCACCCCTGAACGGGATTCGCGGCCAGAGTCAGGCTGGCCGCGCGTTGCCTGGGGATTGAACCCCAGCCGCGGCAGGCAATTCGGGGAGAGTACCAGTTGCGCCACCGGGGGGGCCTTTTCCTAGAATTAATTACGCAATTAATTATTATTATTATTATCATTAGTGTTATTAATCAATTTTTCTTTCCCAGCATCACGCCTTTCACAAAGAGAACGTGCCTCTGCACACTCAATACAATCGTTTCTGTTTAAGAAGCTCTGTAAGAGGCAACTGTGCTTCCCTGCAGTGGGGGTGACAAAGCACTTGACATGTTGCGCTTAAAAGCTTTAGTGGGACGGAGAATTACAATACTACTTCAGTGCTGTCTTAACCAGAAAATAAAACACAAATCTCATAGAGGCCATATCCTATGACAAGCTCGTAGAGCACTGAGCTCGGTAATTACTGCCTGCAAGGACTGCCAACATGATGATATGTTTGGTGGAGGTACATTTTCAAATATTGTAATCGTTGATATCGTCTCTCAGCACAGCAACACAGACATTTGTCTTTGTGTGTGGACCAATGGACACTGCACATATGATCTAGAAGCATTTCAGAAGTAGAAATAAACAAGAATAAAGGACAAACATAGTATGTTGCTGCCGAGTGACTAATCTATGATGTAGAGGAGAACTCTGTAATGTGGTGGAGAAACGATACAACTCGTCCCCAAGCATGGACATGCTCTGGTTCCTGGCCAGCAATATAGCAGTCAAACCTTGACAAAGCAACAGAGTAAAACACAACAGTAAGTAACAAACACAAGCACCTATCTCCAGTAACTAGGTATAGCACCGATTGCTGTCCAACAGAACTGACGTTTTATATCAGCAGTGTTTGTAGCACCTAGGGTAGCCGCTACACTAAGGCTTAAAAGTGTTACATTCAGCTAGAGCAAGTAACATTGTACAGCCAGGTTAACATGTGACACACGGTGTTCTGAAAAGACAGTCCGTAAAAGACAGCAAAGTACTAAGTGGAGCATGAATCATGCCATGGAGCTACTCCGAATATCAGCGTTCACTAAATCTGATTAGTTGATAAGCTAGCCATCTTTCAACTCCTGGATCAGAGTATTGTACACTACGATTATCATTTGAAATCTGGGATTTACATCGAGCCACAAAACTAATCCATCTTTTTGCCCCATTGCATCTCCACCTCAAATCCTCTCTTTGTATTCTTCCCATGCGCACAACGATTGTCTGCGCACCTGCTGTGCCCTAGCTGCTATCGAACTTCCTCCGAACCGACCGCAGCGCAGACGACGTTGAACTATGAAACCACGGGCTCGTAATTCATTACGCCCGGCAGCCTGCGCTTTTTCAGACACAAATCGAAATTGCCTTAAGCCTTGGGTGGTGGCAAAAAAACAAAAAACAACAGGATCGTAAAGGTTATTGTTTACATATGTACTGTGGGGTGGGAGTTTCCATGGCAGCGGTGATAAATGAACTGGGTCAGGACAGTATCTCTTACTCTGAGCCGGGCGCGTAGGGGGGGAAAAGGGCGCCCTTTCTTTGTCATCGTTTTCCCTACTGTGTAAGCCTAGCCTGTTCGTTTTCGACATTCCTTTTAAGTGACGGGCATAACCAGCATCCTTTGCCCTCCCATCCTGGAATTTCCGACGGGGAAAGTATTCGACGGTGGACTCGACGTCCATTAAGCCCATCGAATCCACTTTCTTTCTTTTTTTTCCCTCGTAGAACTGAATTTTCACCGCCAGCAAAGTATGGTGGAAAAAAATGAAAGAATAAATTGACCATTTAGCGCTTCAATCTTACATGCGGGATGTTATGCTTGATAAATATTTTTCTTTCGCATGCCACCGGAGCACCCGTGCGCCTTCCTGTGAACATGCTGCTGCTTTTTCATGAAGACATTTCAAAAACACATTTATGCCGTGCTTATAATGCTTATTACCCGCAGCTGTTTGGTACACACTTAATGGAATATGCTGCACATCGCACCCGGGTCCTGCTCTAGCTCTCACATGCTTATGGTTATGGCCATCTTTTACACTTCCCCAGCTGATATTCTTTTTTCATAGCTGATAGCTATATTGCAACTTCCTTTTAGAGCTTCGCAGCTTTGAAGTTAGAATGACGTGTACTGTAGGCATGGTATTTAGCGGCATCAGTAATGGTTAGAATGGTTAGGTATTTCATTAGCCCATTTCAAATGTCAAGGATGATCAATGAATCTTTCACAACAAAAACTTGACAACTTCAGATGTAACCCACACTGTTACATAATCCATTGCCTGAGAATGTAGTGATAGTTTGTCAACAGCATGACACTAAGTCTTGCAGAGCTGTGGAAATAAGGAAGTGTTTACATTCAGCGACTTACACAACTTACTGTACCAACTCTAGTGTGGCTCTCCCCCCTCACTGTCAATCCAGTGCATACTCCTTATACAAACACTGACCCCCAATTAAAAGAGGGTCATCTAACGGAAATGACCAAGAGCACATTTCAGGAGGGGGTGGAGCCACTGACTAGCCCAGATGAGGAGAATAATTATAACACTGCAAGCTAGCAAGAGGCAACGAGTCCTCTGAAAAGCTGTTACTCCCCTACACCAGTCCAAAAATACCAAACTCCTTAGGGGGGGTTCCAGTTAGTCAGTCTTCAGATGGATTTGGCACTTAGAGCTAGTGAAGCCTTGAATTTCATTGTAAAATGTGTATTCTTCTTAGATATGAACTAGATATTCTTCTAGACGTCTAATGTCCCGATATCAATATGTACGAGTCGCAGAACGATATTCCAGACACACAGGTAGGTTTCTAAATACTCAATACCAACAGATTAGTCACAAGAATTAAGATCCCATTTTTAATAAAGTGATCTACTTCAGGCTGAAACACAACATTAATCATTTCATTTCCAATTCCGCAAAATACACCGTTGAATCACTGTGGTCCCCGGTGAGCTGTCTGTCTGTCAGTCTGTCTGTCTGGCCACTCCTTCAACAATGAATTCCCCGTGTCACCTTAACAGTGACATTACAAAACAACCCAAACCAACCTGTTTAAGTGAATGTGGACACAAGGGAATTAAAGCTCTGTAACAATCACAAAGCCCCAGTCTAGGAGCTGATGAAAGATGATCATACTTTAAGAAGAACGAGTACAGTTATGAAACACACTTTTTCCAGTCCGTGCAGTCTTACAGATGACAGCTCCCAGTGTGTCACAGTGCATTAACAGACACATTAACACAGCAAGGGGAAGCTGCAAGCCACACTGCCACATATAGACGCGCTA
Organism: Aldrovandia affinis; assembly: GCA_029706075.1. NCBI lineage: Eukaryota > Metazoa > Chordata > Actinopteri > Notacanthiformes > Halosauridae > Aldrovandia > Aldrovandia affinis. The sequence continues at coordinate 13,888,850 of JAINUG010000001.1, forward strand.
CTCAGCGGGAGCCTGACCCCAAATCGACCTTGCCTTGGCTTTTGTATAGCAGCTAATCACAAAAAACCAAACCAATGTGGCTATCTGAATGCAAAAATATACTAAAATAGCATTTCTCAGAGGCTTCACAGAACCAGAGGTATTTATGGGTCATAAATACTAGAAGGGTTTAGGCCGAATAATTTGTGCGTGGCCATTTTCTCCAGGACAAAATTCTAATATTCGGTGGAAGTGAAAAAAGAGGCAGTTAAGGCAGTTACTTTAATATTTTATTTTGTTCAGAAATTCCGTGATCAACTCCAAACATTAGTGGATGCCAAACACCTTTTAAAAATGAAATTTTTTTCATGCTGTGCATCCTTAATCTCCACAATGGCATTGAGTCGGAACATTGGAGGCCTTTCACGCCTCAGTCCATACACAATCCTCAAGCCAAGGTCACGGTGCCATTCAATCCTCCCAACCTTCTGCCTGTTACAGCACTGTGGGTCCAGAGCACAAGGACAGATGTGGCCAAGGTTTATATTGGGAGCGTTACTGTGGAATAACCTGCTATTCAGAGCAATATCTCATCGCTTCAACGTATAATAAACAAATAGAGTGAAACGGAGAAATTAGCATGATGTTTCAGAGCTCCCTCTATATGCTGCCAGGTAAAAAAAAAACTGGCAAACCTTGGCACTAGGTGGGGGTGGTGATAAAACAAGGTAAAAACACAATGCTGTCCTGTGTGAGCAGCCTACGCTTGTACATAACGAATTGCTGGCGATAGGTACAGGTGGCGTTATATTGGGGGGCAGTACAGCGAGGAGGGAGCACTATACTAAAATATTTTGATATGCTGTTCTTACTAGCTAGCGAACAAACATGAAAACGGAAACCTGACATGTTAATTAGCTGTGAACAATGCATCACTGGCTTGCTGGTCAGTGCAATATAAGATGAGATAACAATAAACTACAGTCCCCATGGATTATGAAAATAATTAGGCGGCTTACTTGCTATAGATCCATTTCCATGGCTAAAACGAGATAGCAGTCCAATTCTTTGTTCAAAGAAGCTTTCAAAAGATAACAGGAGGCTTTTTTTGTCTACTGGCTCATGTTACCGAGCCTACCTCATAGCCATATTCTCACTTTGCACATGAGCTTGAATATCTTATGAATGATTCTAGTTACCTGAGTGCAGGTTTTAGTTCCCTTTTTCCTGTTTTCAGACCCGTTTACATTGTATTTTGTACCATGTGTGGATTGCCACAGATAATGTGGGAAATTTGCACATGGGCAGGTCTACTAAGCCTGCTTGGAACAAAACAACCATGACGAAGCCAACAATGCAAAATAGTCTCTAGCTAACAAATGGTAGATCTGGAAACATGGAGCACGATTCCACAAGTGGAATCTCATATCACAGGATTACTTTTTCTTTTGCATTTTTCTCCCAATTTAGTAGCCAATTACACCCTCTCCTTTTTCATGTCAATCCCCCCCTCCTCCTCCTCCTCCTCCTCGTATTGTGAGTTCGCTGCCGTAGCCCTGCAGTAACGCTGTAACCTCTAGACCACCTAGATTACTTTTTAATGATTTTTTTTATTTTTTTTACGATTTTGTTTCTGATTTTATCCCATTTTCTGCCAATTTAGTAGCCAATTGCACCCGCTATTTTTTTATGTCAATCCCCCTAGTAATGTGAGTTCGCTGCCGTAGTCCTGCGACCGGTAGTGATGAAGGCGAAGTAACGTCTCCTCCGAGACAGCACTCGCCAGGCCGTCGACCGTAACCCGGTACTACAGGGCCACTCTTATGCGCATCGAACGTCATGTCGGCTTCCCTCCCCCCTCCCTGGGGCGGACAGCCAATCGCCGCCCCTGGTGGCACTCCCGGCCAGAGCCGACTCTGGCAAGACGGGGAATCGAACCCCGGTCTCCGTGGCCAGTGTTGAACGTTGTAACCACTGGACCACGCGGGAGGGCCCCCCTTTTTAATGATTTTACATCTGGAAATGCATGTAATGAAGAAATTCAGATTTTGCCCAAATTTAGAACAGCAGAAACCCACCTGCAAAACCCTGCTCCATAACCATGGAACAAACGTTCCTATTCACCCCGGGTCCTCTGGAGCCTTACTCACCACAAACCGGAATAGATCAATCCACAAAAACCCTGAATCAATCAGTCATCTGAACCAATTAAGTACAGTGACATTGTTGGCCAGACAGCGTGGGGTCACAATATCTTCTTGACTTCTCACCGCTGGTCGGTTAGGCCGCTAGGCAAAAATGCCGGAATGCAAGCAGTAGTGAAAATGAGTCTCATAGACTCTATTTATGTGTGCTGCACTCAGCTAGCCCACTCACAATCATTTCTGTTTTTCAGAAAAACACCATTAATCTTAAGTCTGCCGTTTCCTCTTCTCCCACAACAAAGACAAAGGGAGTTCACGTCTTTATTCATGCGCACAAATGTTCATTCTCGTTTGAAATCATCTGTACAAAACTACATTCGCCGTAGAAGGCAATAGCAAGTTAGAATGCAGATTGGTTGTGCCCCCACCATTTGAGACAATTCGCTTTCTATAAATTCAGCAGCTTGCTTTGGCACTGAGAGGTCGCCACCATTCACCGAGTCGAAAATCACAGAGCAGACACGGACGCACTTTTTTTGGTAGAAGATCACTCGTTCAAAAACAAACAAATACAAATCTGCCTCTCGTCATTACAAAATGAGACCTCCACTTCTCAGTACAGAGCAGTCTGGTCCTGTAGGCTCTCTGCCGCCTGGTGTAAGAGAACAGAACAGTAAGTAGCCCAATATAATCACTACATTCTGTGTAGTCTGCATCTCACTACTCCAGCTCTGTATTAAGTGGAATATGAAGACAGTGGGGAGCCCCAGTGGTGAGGTGGGATCGTACAAGAGCCCTTAAAACTTCCCCAACCCTGGCTTCAGTACTTAAGTGCCACTTTAGATCAGTAGCAGATACAGGTAACTGCCAAAATAAAGGAAACACTTGAGTAAATGAACGGTTCTGAAGGATCTGCTATGGTGTGGGGTACACTTTCCTGGCATGGTTTAGGTCCGCTCAACCCCTAAGAGGGCAAGGTAAACGCCAATATATACAAAGCCATTCTGAGTGATCACCTTCATCCTATGTTGAAGCATTTCTATCTTGATGGGAGTGGCCTCTTCCAGGATGAACCAGCCACTGTGTCTGGTGGATGAAAAAATGTACCAGACACTTGGACATTGTACCAGACACAATTTTTTCACATAATATGAAAATGAAAATCGCATGAACCGCATGAGCATGCTTTCAAAAAAAAAAAAAAAAAAAAAAAAAATAAAAAAAAATTGAATCTGTATTTGAAGACATAATAGATTTCACAATGCGATGAAATGAACAAACAATAGTAATTACAATATGGTGTTGTTTTTAACAGAGGCAGAGCTACCAAAGCTAGAGCTACATGTCTAATAAAACTAATAGAACGCGTGTCACTCATTATCTACAATGTACAGGCTAACGTTAGGTTACCGCTCAATACCGCTCAAGGAGGTGTTACGACTGGCGACGAAAGCAGACACGTCCAATCAGAGTAGCCTAATGAACGGGAGGATTGGTGGGAGCTGAAGTCTCGTATTCTGTGATCGCTGTAACTCCGTGAACTTGCATGCATGTTTTGGGGAATATTTTTCAGCAGTTTGATTTCTCTACGACAACGTATCTGGTAAATTGATTCCATTTACCCGACACTGACATAATCTACCCGCATTTGGCATTTGGCAGGTGCTAGTTTCAGACCCTGCAATGCCCCGTCCACAGGACACCAGTGGTCAGTGAATGGTTTGATGAGCATGAAAATTAGGTAAACCATATGCCATGGCTGTCTTAGTCACCAGATTTCAACCCAATTGAACACTTATGCGAGATTCTGTTCCAGACACTTGTAGCATCTATTCCAAGGCGCAATTAAGATGTTCTGGTGGCCCAACATTCTATTAAGCCACTTTATGTAGGTGTTTCCTTTATTTTGGCAGTTACCTGTACATTTCATATCGCACACTGCACTATAAACTATAAGCAATGGAAAAGAAATAGATGGTCTTCCTACCAATAGCTTGGCTTCTTACTGCAGCCAGTAAAACAGCTGATGGCAGTTCATTTCCTATGACCAATAAAGCCATTTGAATGCATATTAAAGCAAATACGGGCAGCACGAAAACCATAACAACCATCAAATATGACAATTTCAGTATTATCAATCCAACCCCACAACTGTAGCAGAAAATTGCACTCATATGGAATATGTGACTCAACCTCTGTCTCGCACCATATATTCAGTTTCACACCAACAACGCTGGCAAAATGCAGCTTCTGAAATGCTGATGTTGCTCATTGCCTAATGGTTGGGACCCTTTCAAATGCTGACGAATGACTATACAAAAGCAGAGAGATTTCCATGAGCGGGTGCAGAACGCAAAAGCCAGTGACCCATCATTTTGTGCATCCCGGCTTTCTGCCTCAAAGTGGCAATTTTCTCTTCTACGTACGCGCGACTTCTGTGCTGCTGCCGGTAGGTCTGCACGTAGCCTATTAGGGTAAACACGGATACACTGTGTTCGCACGAAACGTGGATTTAGCCTCTTGGCTGTTTAAAAAAAAAAAGCGATTCTAACTAATCAATTTTAAGCTTTAAAATCCAAATATCCGAACACCGCAGCACATTTTACACCTAATTATGATACGTCGCTAACCTAAAGTTATGGAAAGGGGAATTCAAAAGCTATTTCGGTTCCTCAAGCTCGTGCGCTGTAGCCCTTCTGCAGTGCAAACCTAACAACGGGAGGGTTCTACGGTTCTACGGCTCTACGGGGTTGTGACCTGTGTCTGATGCTGCAGGCCACTCTGAATGAATGCAATTTTTGAAATAATATTCGAGAGGCTACATCCCAGGTTTGAATTACAGAAGGACAGGACTTATTAATACATTCAACAGAGCTTTCAGACAAAATGTTTTTGGAATGGTTAAGAACTTTTGTACTTTTTATAAACTTTTAAAATAGTTTTATGGTCGCTCTCATTATGTCATTTGCCGTTAATGGTTGTTTTGTTTTATCATTTGCTATTTTGCTGTATCGATGTGGATGTACTTTATTTTTGTGTTTATGCATGCATTTATTTTTTATACTTTGTTTTGTAGTTTACTGGGGACAAGTCTTGGAAATTAGCCTTTGGCTATAAACACTTAATGCAATGCATCTGATGCTTGTTTTTTAACATTTTAACAATTATTTTGCAATGTCCCTGACAAATAAACAAATAAATAGATAGGCTAAATAAATAAATGATGTGATTAGCTTGTTGGGCTGCAAAACCCAATACCTGGCAAATAATCACTCTCATTCTGGCTCTAGGGGAGTAATGTTCCTCAGAACGTGAATTTAAAGGTCCAATTAGAGAGTCCATACTAAGATTTGAATATGACATACTAAGGCAGTCACAAATATAATTATTTGTCATTTAAAGCTTCGATTTTGTGCTTTCAGCAAAGCTTTAAAGCTTTGAGATGAAATTTACATGATGTCAAAGTCCAGGTTAAAAACAAAAAAAACATACTTACTGACACACATTAGCACATACAGGATAGTTCACTACACAGCAGCTAGATCATGTCATACATTAGCAAAACAAAAACTGTCCAGATCACTCAGCACCCCAAACACACAACCACCGCTCTGGATGGACCTGCGTAAACTTCAAGACCACGTTGATCCAGTTGTGCTTCCTTTTAATATAATATAATATAATATATGCCATTTAGCGGACGCTTTTATCCAAAGCGACTTACAGTAGTGAATGTATACATTTTTCAGTGTATGTAGCCCCAGTGGGGATCGAACCCACAACCTAAGCGTTGCCAACGCCATGCTCTACCAACTGAGCCACACAGAACTACACTTTTAAAGTGACCGAGAAGAATGAATGGCTGGGGAAATTAAGGTAGGGGTAAACGTAGAGACAACTAAGGCTAATTTCACTTGGCACAAGAATAAGAGCGGAGAGGAAGAGTGGTTGTTAATGGGAGCCGCGCCCTTGCAGCCTGCAGTGATGTGTGGGCATGGCAGGAGGGGCATTTATGCTGGATTTATGCCCCCCTGGTCTCGGGGGTCAGTGTGGCTGACAGCACAGTGCTGACACTCCGTTTCATTCCAGCTCAATGATGCGAGTCCACTCACACTCCCGCCATAAAACACAGGAGAGCATGCACTGCCCTCTCACACACACACACACACACGCACACGCACACACATATGCACTGCCTGTAAACGCATGCACACAAGAGCATGCACTGCCTGTACACCCACACACACACACACACACACCCACACACACACACACACACACACACACACACACACACACACAGAGCACACTACCTGTACACACACGCACCTGCATACGCACATGCACACACACACACAATTACATGCACACGCACATACACGGGGTGTTACGATTCTGAAACCAAAACAGTGATTCACAAGCCCATGGGTCGTGATTCGCACATCTGAACTGTTCAGTTCTTTTCTTTTGCTGCTGTCGAACTACCATCTGAGATCAAAAATAAGCTCATTTGGTGAACAAGCAGCAAGTGGCTTGATTTCTCTAAAATGGCTAATGGACAAAATACAGACATCGAAGATCCTCCTTCCACATGCAAGTAGGCAGTGTACGGACACTTTGGTTTTCCAGTGCAGCATGCAGATGGAAATCGTACCTTGGATAAAACCCAACAATGCGTCATCGCCAATCCCTTACACGACAGGGAGCACAACAGATATATCAGCACGATGTGTCAGCGCATACGCGAAGACACCATCCTGGAATTAACTTCAGCGGGGCATGAAGGGTGGGGGGGGGTGGGGGGATATTTCCACAGATGAGTCCTGCTTTGATCTGTTGTTGTTTGGGGGCTTCAGCCAAACACAAATTCATCCATGTCTGCACTAAATTCCTTGTGTGTGCAAAATGTGCAAACAACCCACTGCTGTATCCACAAACACAATCCCAGATAACATGACTTATCCAGCAAATTCCTGCATTCCTTATCCATAACTGCAGGTATGATTGTGCTTTCATATTCAGCAGAGAGCGGAACAAAAATAAACTTTATGTGCCCTTGTCTGGGAATGGATTCGGGGCTTATCTTTACCTACCATGTGACCAAGTGTCGTTCAGATGTTGGCTGACAACCTCGCGGTAGTACGCGGTACCTCTCTGCAGTCTAGGGGAGAAGAGGAGAAAGGGGGAGGGGGAGAAAACATACATTAAATTCTTGCCTCGACATGTCATCTACTTAAATCTCCAAACTGAAAAATATGGCAGTTCCGAATAAAAATCCATCAGGCGCACTGACAATTTGGTGGAATTATCGCACTATCATCTCGCTTGCCTGTTTCAGACGCGCTCTCCCTCCTGGACATGGGAGTCTCTTTGCGCGGCTCATGTCACGCAGTGCAATCATTCCCGAGCACTCACGGGTGAGGGTGTCACCGGGTTTCAGAGGAAGAGAGGCCTAATGCACATCTCAGTGCGTCTGGGCCTTAACCCTTTGTCAATTAGAACTAGAGCTCTCGACAAAAACCTCACTCCTCCAGAGGGTTCCGTTCTGGAACTTCTTCTTTGAACGATGCCATTAGCAGCCCTTTATGATCTCATCAATTAGAATCAACAACATGTTACGGCGTGTTCCTGAATAAATATCACAGCGTGACAGTACTCACAGGGTTAACAGCAGGAATTCCTGTGATGCTTTTATTGACTTTTATGTGAGCTGACCTTGGGTGTCAAGAAAGGCGCCATCTAAAATAAAATGCATTATTATTATTATAGTAAACACCCTCTCCACTGCACACAGCGGCTATGTTACATTAACCCTCCGACGGCCAAACCACCTGTGTATCCCACTTATCGTCTGCCAATAAAGCAGATGATCATGACCCACCGCCCCAGCCCCGATCGTGATCCTTCTCAGTAAGTGCTATTTACCGATCCATAGGTTACAGATGGCGGAGCGGCTCTATTCGGGTTCACGTGAAAGGTTACAGGTCAGATCTGTTTTTCATCACACACAGCCTTAAAGGATCAACAAGCCAGCGGGAGAAATACAGGAGACTTAACCAGTGCTATCCCTCCGCTATCTCATCAGGGTTCACATACCGACATGGAACTTTGACTGCGTCTGATGCACATGGGGGAGGGTGGGGTCTATACACGCACGTGCTGTGTGCGCACATCCAGGTCATGTTCAGCGATAGGCCCGTCAGTCCGCTTCGCTTAGGGCTGGTGGAGACGTCTGGTAAAAACTGTGTAGGCTGTTCATTGGATGGACACTTGTCACCGTGGAATGTTTTTGTTGTTGTTGTTGTTTTGCCCTGTGCTGAAAATCAGTTCAGCCCGTTTACCTTTTAGCCGTTCTGCGGGCCTTCTTATCCACGGTGCCTTACACCATTTACACTTCTTCAACAGCAGTGCCCCCACCTGGGAATCTAACCTGCAACCTCTGAGTTACAAGCCCAGCTCTCTATTACACTACACAGCTCAAGGAGCAGGACAGTTTTTTTGTGGGTTATGACTGTGGGTTCTGACTGCGTGCCTCCGTGTATCCCACTGTAAACGGGAGAGCGGCTGGCTACATCTGGCCTATAATGAAGCCCCGAGCGGTCGACAGCAGGGCGACAGCAGTGCCATGCAGAGTGAGCCTGGCCTCAGTCTGCAGTGGGGGCCAAGCTGACTCACTCAGAGGACTGAGAATCTGTAGGCTGTGGCAGCTTGTTAGTGTTAGCATTAGCAGGAGCCTGAGGGACACTGCTTCCAGGTAAACGCCAGCCTTGCTTACACCACTCCATATTGCTAGAGAGCTCCGAACGCAAGTGGTGGGGGTGTCATAACATTGTGGGGGTGGAGGGGGTGTATTCACAGTGCTTGGCTTTACTGAGAGAAATGTGACAGAACTGGGGAAGCGTGTAGAACATGCCTCTGATAACCACCATATGCTATTAATAGAAAAGAGTCATGCTGTAATTACCGGTGCTACCCTCACTTGCAATCTTCCGCAAGAGACTCAAAACCCACCTCTTCAGACTCCACTACCACTGAACACTGTCCATCTAGTCAATCTGTCGTCACCACTGTTTACTTGTTCTACACTATTTATAAAAAAATGTTTTACAAATAAAAAAATAAAAAATAAAAACCACTAACCTTTTCTTTCCCAGTGTTACAGGTATGATACGCAGACGCCTGCAATGATGTCTATTGCTGTATTACTGATCTTGTGCGCTAACTATGATTGTTCTTACCTTGTATTAATGCACATCTTGTAAGTCGCTCTGGATAAGAGCGTCTGCTAAATGCTTAAAATGTAAAATGTAATGTAAAATGTACCCTGACCAGAGGGGGATTCACGTTGGCTGCATTTGCATCGGTGGAGGCTCGGGCTCATTTCAGTGCCAATGCATCCAATATTCGTGTAAATATGAACTGCCTAGCATTCGCAATAAACCCTTGATTTCTTCAAACAAGCATATTTAAAACACATTTCAAAGGTGATCGCAAACAATGGTGTCCAAAAAATCCAATAGAACTCGGATTTGAATATGGTAAAAGTTAATCAACAAAGACAAAACACTGTATGGAAGGGAACACAAAACGATGGATGAGCAGTAGGTATTCTGTCTCCTTCAGTTAAAATGTTTAGCATGTCTGCGTGGACAACTGTAAATAGACACAAAAACGCTACTGGGTTGTACTGTGTGACAGCTGCCATGTGGAGCACTTGACCTCTGACCCGGCGGGTATGGACCAGAGGACAGCCATTTTGAATTTGACACATCATGATTCAATAGCCTACGATTCACAATTTTTCAATTGAACCACGACAAAAGAATCGCGATTTAATCCCTCCAATAATATCACTATAATATACTTCGAAGGAAAATACTTGATCAAAAACCCACTAACACCCCACAATGAAAAAGCATGAGCCAATTAGAAAATGCTTTAACTTTCTGTTCTTTTTTTTATTGAGCCTTGAGGAATTTAATGGAATGGAAGTAGCTTCTGCACCTTCAGGTTCAAAAGTTTAAGTAAACAGACTGAACAACTGTGTGATTATGTCATCTTAACAGAGACGCATACATACAACATCAGTCCCTCTAACGTTGTTGCAGTTCACATATTACGGACATATACACGATACTTGGGGTCAGAGTGTCGATACGAAGTTGTAAAAAGAGAGTCACGGTTTTCAACTGAGTCTGTATATGGGCACAGCCTTACCCATCTGGCCTGGGCTCCATCCTAAAGTTAAAAAAACAACATTCTAAGGTAGCCGTTGTCCTTGAAATGTTCTGCTAGCAGAAAGACGATTTTCTTGTAATTGGTTTTGGGAATTAATCATATTTCTTTTCATTGGTTTGGCCATAACCTCAGCCTGCCTGTTCCAGTGCTTATACTCTTTTATTTATGATGCACAATAAAGCAATCCAGCAACTTTGAACATTTGTGCTCAGATATTTGTGCTCTCATTTTTATGAGAGGTACAGAACAACTGTGTGAATTGCTTCCAGTAGTTTTCTGCATGTTTGACAGCTGGATTGTATTCAGCAGAACAGCATATCTATTGCCGGGATCTCGAATGCCTTTGCGAAGACACATTTTCAAACCGTCGACTGCCTCAAAACCGAACACTGAGCAGCTAAGAAGAATACAATATTAGCATAGCAAGGAACAAGGACCAATCTGCCAATGCGAGCAAACGACTGAATCTCTTAACCAAAATAACCCTGCACATACATGCTAGCCCTACATTTTGTCTGTAAAAATGAAACCCCATAGCCTGTGACCGTAATAACAGACATGCATAAGACGTGAGCTCATTTTAGATTAGCATGTTACCATGAGTACAGAAATACAGTGCAGAAAGACCAAATTGTACCATTTCACCACTTCTTTATTCCCTGTGTACAGAGGCTTTCATTATTTCACAACTGCGATTGCAGTTTCTTGCTACAGTTCACAGGTTCGAGTACAAATGTGTATTTACTAGAGATGCACCGATTGCGATTTTCTTGGCCGATTCCGATTTCCAATTTTTGATTAGTCTGACCTGCCGATACCGATTTTGGCCGATTCCGATTTTTTTTCCTAAAAACAATAATTGACAATTTACACAAACATTTTTGTAACTTTGCTTTAATAGAAAATTAAGATTGACAATTCTGAGGTAGGTCAGAAGCATGAGGTAGGTCTCACTAAAACACATTTCAAAATAAAAAAAGTGTTCCAGGTTACTGGACAGAGCTTTTCTTTTTTGTGCAAATTAAATTCAATGATGAATAAAAGAGAATCCAACAACAGTGGCATGTAGCCTTTAAGTAATAAATAAAAAGAAACAAGAGTAGTTTAAATTTACTGACATGGTGACAGACCATTAGTCCGGAAATATTTTTTAAAACACTAACGTTATATTCTGATGACAGATGACACAAGCCCTTTTTCCATTAAATAATTATATGGCTTCAACTTGACGTGCATCAGAAAGTTATTGCGACAATGCTAATGGAAAACAGGTTAGTTCGAACCTATGATGCGCTAGACTAATTTGTTTGCTAGAGGTGGATTAGAGTAGATCCCAATTCTATATAGTGCAATGGAAAACACTTGTAGCGATATAAGGGCGGATGTTTCAGTTGCGGAGCTTGTCAAAGGCATTGAAACAAGCCGCTCTTCAGCAGAATTTCGTTATTTGCGTGAGTCAGGTAGCCTAACGACTACGACTTTAACTAGCTTCAAAGCTTAGATAAAAATGTTTCAAACTAGGAGTAATTGGAAAAGAGGCGATGCTGCTGTTTCTGAGTTTGTTTGATAGTGGAAACGCACAGCTGGCACCTTCATGCACAACACAGTTAATACACAATTTGTGGTTTAGCTAGAAATCGTTAGATGAATTTATCATTAAGTCTAATAAGTTCGATTTGTATGAGTGAATAGCACTGTTTCATAACGTCACTCATTAGCGAACATAATGATTTCAGTGCAATTCAGTGCTTCAGCAGGGCATTATTAGCCTACGTCAGGTTTATGCACTACCACTATGTTCTATTAATGGAAAATGGTTCAGAGGAACCGAACTAGCGCAACGGTTAATTGTTAATTAACCCCGGTACCTACGGTACTGTAGAAAAACGACTACCGTCAGAATTTGGGCATCGACTTGGTACCTGGGTGATGACTTTTCAAGTGTCTGATTAGGTTGGTCGTTCCGAAATACTAAGGACATGTTGAGGCGTTTTCAGCGCTGCGCTCATCTGAACTGTTTGCATTGGCTCACGGGTGCGCGCACGTCACGTGAAAAAGAGGGGGGCGAGAAGCCAACCGGCGCACAGAATCGGCTATGTGGAGTGATCGGGATCAAGTCACCGATTGAGGCCGATCAGCTGAAAATCGGCCATTTCCGGTCAGAGGCCGATCGATCGGTGCATCTCTAGTATTTACGCATTATGTGGGCGTGTCTTATGTAGAGGCGCGTGAAGAGAAGTCCACCTCTCATCACAAACGGCTGCATCGCCTTGGTGATCGCAGTTCACTTCATCGGTAGCAATTAGATCGCTAGGAATATGGACAACATGTTCTTTGTATGCATGGGCTACTGTAAAATGTATTGCATAGGGGCTGGCGGATGGCCCAGCGGTCTAGTGCACCGCGCTTTGGAGCGGTGTGCGCTGCCCGTCAGAGACGCGGATCGAAACTCGCGTTTCTACCAGACCGGCCCTGGTCGTCAGCCCGATCGGAGGCGGCGTTTGGCTGTCCGCCTCCGGGGGAGGGGGGATGGAGAGCCGGCACGAGTCCGCCGAGGAGAAGGTTAATGGAGTCCGTGGAAGATCTCCGTCTCGAAAGAAGGCGGGGAAATAGGTCCAGGAATACGAATCTCGTTCCCGGAGGACGGGCGGCGGACTCGTGAGGGTGGGGAATTGAAAATAAAATAGAGGGTATAATTGGCTACTAAATTGGGAGAAAAACAGGGGAAAAATCTGAAGAAAAAAATAAAAAAATTAAAAATGTATTGCATAGCCAAAGATCAATTAGAAGCACATTTTTCACCACTTACAAGACAATCTCTTACAACCACTTTATGATAAGAGGACCTAGGTCCTCTGTATGCTACATCACGTTTGATGCTGATAGCCCATGTCCATCTGTAATTCTGACCTTCTACCAAGAAAGGGACAGAACCTCACCTGCCCAGAAAGGCGTATTAACGATTAGCCCAATACTATGAAGCAAGAGGAATTTTCTTGTAATTATAATATGCGCATGCCCAGACACACTCAACTTTGAATAAATGGATACATATACAAATAGTCAGATACATTCCTTATTTTTTGAGCTTGAGGTGGAACCCTATAGACAAGCAATTCGATGTGTTCCATTATATCTTGACTCATCCAGAATTAACCACGATTAAATCATATCAAATCTATATCATCTCATCCATAAATGTGCTCGCGATCACGTCAATATAGAGGGTAGCACAAAGGGACATTACACGAGACAAAATCCATTATCGTTATTATGATTGTTTTCGACATATCACCATGCGAGACCATGCTTTTGCACTTTCGTCTTAAATCAGCTAGCGAGACTTCATGTTTGGACTTTTGTTTTAAATCAGCTAGCTAACAATGTCTACTTTAAATGTGTTGCTAACTTTGCTGGCTATGCTCAACTTCATACATGAGGAAACAAGAGCACTCCCACCTGATTCTGCACACTCAAACTGGCATAGAACATACACTCATATTTGTATGTAATGTGTACTCACAAAGTACAATTATTTCATATTATTTAAAATATTATTATAATATAGAGGCACCAGTTAGCTAGCTATACCACTGGAATTAGAAAAAAATAACAGCTACCAATACAACGAAACATGGAAGCCTGCGTAGTTAAGTTAAAATCTTTTGCCAGGCTGAGAGCAGGAACACTACCATGCTGATGAATATACGTAGTGCATTTCAGAGACCCCCTCATTTAAGTAACTGGAGAAAACCGAATAAGGCAACACCAGGCCAAACAAAATGTGCCATCCTCAACTGTATTGTGCAATGGTACATCTCGCTTTTGTCACATTTTCTGTCAAATTAATCACACAAGCCATCTCACTGACAAACAAGAAAAAGGACAAAAGAAACTAAAGTCCAGCAACCTCCCGCATCCAACCAATATCAATGTAATGTTTCCAGTTGTAAAGGAAACATGGAATCCAAAGGAACTACGTAATGTATAAATCGCTAATTCAATTTAGCTCAGAAAGGCGTCTCAAAATACACCAAAACACGAAACATTAACTGAACTGACGTTACAGCAGCTGAGGGAGAGGGGCGCTATCCCACGCAGATGGCAGAGCTAGTACAGCATAGCACTCCATTAAGCTAAATTACACTGGCTTCTGAACCGGTGTTGTTCACCTGCAGATGATGAAAAAGCATAAAAACATAGGAATTTAATCATTAATATTTGCTATGAACTCTCAAAGGAGTCCTAGCTCGTGCACGTGTCATGTCCTCCACTGAAAACTTCTGTGAAAGACCGTAGCATAAAATCATAAACAAAATTTAAAAACACAAATTATGCCAGGATAAAACAGACTTTACCACCAAGCAAGGCTGTCCAACAGGCAATTTCATCCTAATTATCGTTCTTAGAATTTTTCAGTGGACCTTCAAACCCTCATAACCCTTAATAACTGACATCACACCACATAATTGACTATTTAACGAAAGAGACATTTTTGTTCAGTGAAGAAAAACACGGAAACGTTTCAACGACACAGACTGCTTTATATTTTATAAAAATGCTAGACAGGGATGATTGTTCCATGGTATTTTGCTGGTTCCTACATCCAGAACAGGAGAAAAACTAATATTTGCAAAAAATATGTCCAAAAAAGAAATGTCCACATCCTTAGTAGGCAATGTCCTTACATTCTACTTCAAGTGTAGCTGGAATTGTTTAATCTTTATTGCTATGGTTTCCTATTACACGCACCTTAGTAGTAGCACCTGAGCTCTCCGTTGTTTTTAGCAGGATAATGTTTCAAGAAATAACTAACAAGCCTAACTAACTAACCCCCCCCAGTTGCCTTTATTTTTGAAACACCTCTGCCTACAGCCAAGCAGAATTTCACTTCACCCTGGACGCATTCAACACGTCACTCTTGAGAAATCTCGAGAAATCTCAGTACTCATGTCTTTTCTCAGTATTGAGTTTCTTTTCTCAGTTTGAAGTTTCTTATGGAATGCCCAAGATTCAGAGGCAATGCAGAGGTGGTGTGATCTCTGTATGGACATCAGCAGACATTATGAGTACCTGGGTATACCAGCTAGGTGTCTATTGATAATCATTTTTGAAATCCCCCCCCCCCCATATAAATAACAGCTTACGACTTCAAAATAATGGTTTAACCACAGAACTGTATTGCTATAATTTGAAGATGCATTAAAAATGGAAGATTATCCTGGGACAAATCTGTACATATATTTTATTTCAAAACGAAACATTTTTCTTCCCCCATAGTGAGTCTTTACGTTGCCAGTAAGGGCTGCATCAAGACTTGAGCTGATTAAACAAAGCGCTCAATTTAATCTGGGCTTCCACAACACTTGGTTCTTGGACTTGGACTCTTCAAAGGTGTTATTTCTGCAACGACGTGTCTCATATGAGCATAGTTCCTTATATAATCATGACTGACAGGACAGTGGGGCCTGTTCTGCCTCAGTAGACAGGTTGTCCCTAGCCCCAGATACATCCACTTAATTGCACTCTGTGCTTCCAGTGGGGCTTTGGAAGCTTGAGCAAGACTCAAAAAAGTGTAGTTTCAGTTGCAAATCTGAAGTGCTGTTGGATAAAAAGCATATCCCTCAGTTCGAATTGGGGGAGGTCTATGAACAGAGTGAGAGATTTCGGAACGGACAGTCACAGTAAATTGGTTAAACTCGTGGAATGAAGTGCATTTGGAATTGTTCATAATCTGAAGATTCTAGCGTGTTTTAGGATAAGGGGGGGGTTATTTACGAGTAGTGCCGTGTGCATCATTAAGTGCTGTGGATTCATAACCAAAAAGCTTTGGACTGCGACAACCAACTTTTTGACAGAGTGTGCATTTTTGAAAATGAGTGATTGGCATTCAGCCTGAAAACGTGGGAAACGCTAATAGTCACCATCCCTCCCTGGGACAGTGTGGGGGAGGGACGGCCTCTGGTTTATTTTTGGCAGTTGAAGATATGAGGCCTACACCCAACTATGGCTTACGAATCCCTGGCATTTCCCGCCCACTGATTCTCCAGGTCATCACTGCAAAAGAGAATGGAGTTCTCAATTGGCCTAGCTGAGTAGATCAAGGGAAAATAAAATAAAGATTGATTCCAAAGGGCAGCTGGGTGGCTTATCCTGAGGCCACTGCTCTAGTGTGTGGATGAGCCCCATGGTCTGCATCCTGTTAAGGCACCGTTCTAGTGTGTGGATGGGCCCCATGGTTTGGTATAGATTCCAGACCATGTCTGTAATGACTTTGGCCTGCAGCCCCGCAGGGCGATGCATAATTGGCGGTAGCTTCGCCCAAGGAGGGAGGGATTCAGTCGGCGGGACCTCCGTTCGAATTGTATTCAAATATGTGCCTTACAGACCTGCCAACCTTGAGAAGTAAAGAGTACCACTTGCGGAAAAATTGTTGAGGGGTGGTTGGGGGGGGGGCAATCCTTAAAAACCTCTTCCAATATTTCCTTGCAAAGGAAATTTAAAGTGATATACGCTTACCTGTGTGCTTTGCCAAAGCAGATAATCCTTCCCATGGTAGAATTTATTTGCACAAAGTACAAAATGTGAAGATAAACATAACATCTTAGCAGAGAATAGGGTAGGCCATTGTTAAAAATGTCTATTGCATTACTGGTCATTTAAGTCGACATTTGGTTAGTTTTATAATTTTTTTAAATGATAATTTCAAACAACTTTTTAATATTTATATTAATTTTAATATTTACATATATATATATATATATATATATATATCGAATCTTCTTTCATCTTCAAAACTTGGGTTGGAATGCAGATTTCAAATTAGATTTGATATTTGAACGCAATGTGACAGCCCTACTACAAACCCACACTAGAGATTCTCTTTCCTCTGCTATGCGAGTCGCAGCTATTTTACACATAGCCTACTTGCTGTAAACAAAGGCATGTAGAGGAAAAAAGTATCCAAAAGATTACTCCCTGCCACTTGACATGGAAACTTTTTTAAAAATACACTTTTTACTGGAGTGGGTATTAAAGCTTTTGCAGTTTTACCCTTGTTGCAGTCCACTTGAGAAGCGTGTGAGAACTACTCCTGCTGTGACAGTAGCCCAGAGCAGGAAGAGAAAGGCTTTAATTGGGTCAGCTGGGACCACCGCGAGGAGAGGGGGTGGGCTGATCCAAGGTCACGAGAGCGCAGGGTGAAAGGCGTCTGTCTCTGCAGGCTCCACGAGATCACGTTAAAGAGCTGTCCACGTCTGCCTCGTTGTGAGGTTCGTTAAGAGACGCCATGCTCATCCTCAACTGCAATGGTGCACGTGACAGAAACGCTGATATCAGTGCAGGAAAAGGTGTCATCTTGTCTTCACTCAACTGCAGAGAGATCTGTTTAACTCGCTTCATTTTACCATTCATTTGGTTTGTGTCACTGTAGACGTGTAGAAGAAAGACATTTTATCACATCCGAAGTGCAACCTGGACTTCAAGGGATTTTGTTCAGCATAGATTTTGCGATGCTTCAGCAATCAAACTGTAGGGCCTATTAGGTGAATTGTGTCAAATGAAATGTCCTTCCCTATCTTACAGTGCATCAAAAACATACAGCACACTGTTAGCCGCGATTATAATCCTTACAAGTTTTCACTGTAACACCCATATTTATACAAGCTTATTGACGTAGACGATGTAGTGTCAGGTGCTTAAGACCTACCACAGAGGAACCCATTTCAACATAATGTAAACACGAAGCAGCAACAGGGCAAAGTCGAGTTGGACATTTGGCAAAAAAGTGCTTATTTTATCCATCCAAGATGCCTTAAATAACAAACAGACACATGATAGCTGGGAAGAAACAGCTAGCTCACAGAATGATTGGGTAATATTGAACCTACCAAAGTTATGTTCTACATTTAAAAACGATGCGCAAACAAGCCAGAAAACAGCAAGCTAGGTAACATGCGTGGTATTAACTGTTGCCACATTTAACCTTGATTCCATAACAGTGCTACCAGCATGTCAGCACTGGTTCCAACAATTTCACAGTATCCACTCCATATATAGGTATGCATGCTTAGGACTTGGTATACGCTAGTGTGGGTTTTTTTATTTCTCAGGGCCTGAGCTGGCACATTCCAAAGCTTTCTAGAGTATAAGAACAAACCACTTCGATAACCACTTATCTGTGGATAACCTCCAGCAGCTGACTGCCATGGCTTTGTGCTAAATATGCGGATATGTCATCTAGCATGTGCTCAGTTCTCTTCATATTTTATGAACAACCTAAATCCTGTTGGTGCACGCCACTAAGTGGATGGTATACTGCAGCTTACCTGAACAACAAAACAGCTGGTTACCCAACTAGCTACGCAAGATGTCTATGCCAAATTTCAAGAAAATAAGGAGTTGATTTCACACATTCAATTTGGAACTTGTGACATGCTTTTACCCTATATTTTGAAAGGAAGTTCCTGAATATACGGATAATTGAAAAATAAAGGCAGCACTCTGATAATCAGGGGGGACAGTGGCGGCGCGGTAGTGTAATGGTTAGGGAGCTGGGCTTGTAACTGAGAGGTTGCGGGTTCCAATCCCAGGTGGGGCACAGTCGTTGCACCCTTGAGCAAGGTACTTAGACTGAATTGCTTCAGTAAAATATCCAGCTGTATAAATGGAGTGCATGTAAAGAAATGTAAACTGTGCAAGTCGCTCTGGATAAGAGCGTCTGCTAAATGGCTAAAATGTAAATGTAGTGTAAATGGACACCCAAACGACCCTGACCTGGGCTAGGAGTCCCATTTGGGCGGGGAGGCAGGGGCTTGTTGGACAGAGTAGGGCCAGGTTTATGCACCGGTACCGGACCTGCACGCCCCGGCAGACACTCGTGGTACTGCACCCATTTCAAGGATCCCTCATTTACTCAAGTGTTACCTTTATTTTGACAGTTAACTGTAGATAAAAATCCATAAAATCCTTGTTTCCAGCAAAGCAGAAGACCAAAAAAGGTAATATTTGAGATTAAAATCCAAACACTAGGCGTCTCTGAAAATAATCCTTAAATCCATACTGAGTAATAATTCCTATTTTAGGGTAAAATATATGACAGTTTAGGCCTATATTACAGAAAGCACATTTCTGACCGGTTGATCTCAAAGTTAACTGTATTCCAAGAGGCCATTTTGTCTTACGTACTATAACAACGCATAATGAGTGTCTTTTAAAGGTGCCATTTCATATGCAAGACAGATCAACTGCAATCTAAAAGAGCACCTAAAAACACACAGGAAGACAGTCAGCCCACAGTCTGCCAGTAATTTAAGCCCCCGTTACCACGGTAACCCATCAAATTTAACACCCCTTTGAATCTTGATTTTCACATGAATGGCAGTTTATTTTTAAAGAGCATGCTAACATGGATTGTTAAAATCAGGGATGTAGTAAAAATGCAAAGCTGCAAGGTATAGGTAACTGCCAAAATAAAGGAAACACTTGTGAAAATGAAGGGTTCTGGCATCTCTTATGGTGTGGGTGCATTTTCCTGGCATGGTTTAGGTCCACTTAGAGTAACCCCTCAGAGGGCAAGGTAAATGGCAAAAAATACAAAGCCATTTCTGAGTGGTCATCTTCATCCTATGGTGAAGCATTTCTATCCTGATGTGAGTGGTTTATACTCCAGGATGACAATGGCCCATCCACAGGGCACGAGTGATCACTGAATGGTTTGATGGGCATGAAAATGATGTAAACCATATGTGATGGCCATCTCAGTCACCAGATCTCAACCCAAATGAAAAATTATGGGCAATTCTTGAGCGGCGCCTGAGACGTTTTCCATCATCATGAACAAAATGCCAAGATCAGCAGCAAGATCACTCGTCCATAATGTAACACAGCCGGTTCTTTATTTAATATCTTGTGTGTAACGTAACGGAATCCTTTCAAATGTGTACACACAACCAACAAATAGTTTATCTTTCTACTGAAATAAACAAAATTATATTCACCTCAAGATAACATCAAGAAAAAAAATTATTTTTCCCATAAAAAGTGACTAACGCGTTACATAAACAAGCGTTAACACACATTTAGGAGTTTTGTGCCGTGGATATTTTAACATTAGACAACGAAACTGCAGGACTACTTCAACTAAATAAAGACCATTATACTGGCTGGATTTCAGAATCATTGCTTTAGTCTACACGGTAGAAATAATACAATCAGGTTCTGCGTACTTGATGTAACGCTCACTATATTGTTAGCCACTGCTTGTGCCATTTCCCCTCAATTTAAACGCTGTTTCCTAACATTTGAAACCAAGACACAGCCCAAGCTAATGGGCTTGTTATGATTTACTGTCCACGTTAATTTAACATCATAAAATTGAATATTCCCAAAGCGAGAGCATTTAAAAAAAACTGAAACACATTTTATTCCCTCTCAAGACTACCAAATTATGTATGGACTCACTTTTTCAAACTAATGTCTTGCTATCAGAAAGTACATTTAGCCCTACCGAAATCACAGCAGCCTGTTGGGCTTGTATCGGGCTACTGTTGTGTGAATTTGTAGCCGCACGATATTTAACTTTTAACATGACAAACAATTTCTTCCATTACTGCCATGCTCACAAAGCGTTATGAAGGATAAACAAGCATGCGAGGCTTCAAGAACCTCTCAAGACCGGCCATAATATAATTGTATTGATATGATGATCTAACATCAAAATACATTAAGAGAGACAAAGAATAAGAAATTGCTGTAAAGTTTGTTTTACCCCCCTTTGTAACACCAAATGGAGGGGTGATTGTGCTACTGATCCAAATTATGGAATTTCTCACGGAAGAATGGTGCTGCATACCTCCAATAGAGTTCCAGGCACTTGTATACATTTTACATTTTAAGCATTTAGTAGACGCTCTTATCCAGAGCGACTTACAAGATGTGCATAAATACATGGTAGGAACTATCATAGTTCGCGCAAGAGATCAGTGCAGTAATTGTATAATTATGCCACATGCGCACAGAAGCGGTTCTGGCAGCTCGTGGTGGCCCAATGCCCTATTAAGACTGTTGGTGTTTCCTTTATTTTGGCAGTTACCTGTATGTACACAATGGTCTCACTCTAACTCGCAGAGCTTAAAATATTCTCAGCTGCCAAGGTAAACACCTTGGAACATGAGTGCGGCTCGCTGATCTCAAAGCAGCTCGTGGTGAATCGGGAAGTGATGAAGCCCACGGTGAAATCAGGTTCACGGAGACACCTTCACAGGAGATAAAAGGCAGGAAGAGACTGGAGGGGCTATGGAGACCAATCTGTAATGTGACGGGTGAAAAGCGTGGTGAGGACTGTGAAAGCAAATCTCATTTCCTTTACAGCAACAAAAAAGCTCAAAATGGTGGATAAGAGAGCGCACAGATCAGTAAATCCAAAGCGAGGCTGTGAAATACAACTGAGTAGGCATGTCCCTTCTTACTGAGTGTTTTCATGTGACTCCAAAATTCTTCTCAATCTGTATGATTTGGGTTATGTCCACTGCCTACTTGCTCAACACTTCTTGTATATGTATCCCTGCCTACTCATTTAATAAAAATGTTTTTTTAAATTCGAACCTTTTCCTTCCCAGCGTTACAGGTATGGTATGCAGCTGCCTACAATGATGTCATCGCTGTATTACTGCACTGATCTCTTGCCCGAACTGATTGTTCCTACCATGTATTCATGCACATCTTGTAAGTCGGTCTGGATAAGAGCGTCTGCTAAATGCTTAAAATGTAAAAATGTAAATGGTTAAAATTCATAGAGAGCACAGCCACTGGGCCAGAGGTGCTTCAGGTAAAACCTTCAGCAGACGAAATGGCGGGGGGAAAAGCAGCAATCTAAACAGAAATCTATTGGCGCATGTAAGAATATTCAGTTGCATGTACCTTGTATGAACCTGAATCATTTGAATCGCAATGTAGAGTTATAGCATAACTGTCATCATGCTGGCCAAATTCCATCTGCCAGCCTGATCCAAATTTAGACAGATTTTTTACTAACGGCTATATAGGATATGCCCTAACATCGCTCTAACACTGAAGACGGCATATAAAAACGCTCATTAACTACCTTTGCATATTTTCCACTATAGACCGTATTTGCCCATCTTCTAAATTGTTCCAACAGACTGAAAAAGCTTTTTTGAAATTTCTTTATGTTTTTACTTTCTGTTTGCACATCTAACTGAGCCAGCAGGGACATGACAAAAACAACCACTGCCCCTCTATTTATAGCACTTTATGCTAACAGCTCGGCCAAGGAACGAGGACATCTCCAGAATTATGAGCAATGCATAATGGGAGGCACACAGGGGAGGGATTTTTGTAGTCATTTAAAAAACAAACATGGAATCAATATACCCAAGAGGCTACACATGGGGGAGGGTTGGCATTTCCTACTTTAGAATAAGATTGTGACCATTGGTTGTAGGCCAATGAGTCAAGATGCAGTGATCTGGAGCGGGCACTGGCATGTTTCATCCTTACTCTCTTCTGGGAACCTGACTGGAGGAGATGCAGAAGCCGTCTCGTAGATGCAGTGTCATAACAGTAGCGATGCGTTTCTTGCCATCTGTCCAGGGTGAAAACAGAAAGCTAGTGCCAAATGCTCACCTCTTTATAGCAAACACAGAAACTAGCAGCCGCTCTATAGTCGAGGGATTTTTGAAATACGTGACAAACACGGCCAGAAACTCTAAATTAGAACAAATTAACTTTCAAACTCCAACTACAGGAGCCTCGCACTATTGCTACATAAAATAAAGCATGTGAAGGCACTGTTCTAGTGTGTGGATGAGCCCCTCGGTCCACATCCTGTTAAGGCACCATTCTAGTGTGTGGATGGGAAGAGTGATGGCCAATCGGGCGTCCAGTCTGCCAGTATAAAGCTGCACAGAAGTGTCTTCCTCTGACTCATGGCTGTGCAAGCTTTACTTGTGAACTGCAATGTGAGAAGAAGTGGCGGCTGACATCCTGTGTGACATCGCAGAGAGCACGTGCTTGTCTACACTCTCCCGAACAGTGTGGGTTACAACGACCGTGGCTTAAAATACAATTGAGCATTGTAAATTGGAAGGAAAAGGGGGAAAAAGCACACAAAAATACATAAATATATGTCAAATTTAAAATACAGTTTATTATATGATATTGAAAACACAAGGCTAACTGCTCATGTTTCTATCTGAGCGTATGCATTAGCCCAGCAGGTTTTTTTAGAATAGCCCTACTTCATGTCTGCCTCCGTTCATTATCGGGTAATGAACAACAGCGTGCTGCTCGTACTTTTCTGATGCAGTTTACTTCACTCGGAAGTTCAAACCTTCTAGAAGTCTGATTGGCTCAACATTTAAAAGGTCTTCGTAAACTGGCCGCTTGAGACTCTACATGTAGAATGTAGAGTAGAGTAAATCTTTATTGTCCCAGTGGGCAATTTGCTTTGCAGCATAAAAACATAAAACCACATAAAACACACACATTCAAGTTAAATAGCATATTATAATACTATACCCAACCCAATGACCTAAGTCCTAGTCCTGATCTACAAAGCCAGTCGTTGTTGGGATAAAGGAGAACCTTGCTCTGCCAGTCCTGAAACCTGGAACTCTGAAACAGTGTGCAGGGGGCAGCATGTGTAACTCTGAAATGGAGTTGAACTTCATGCCTCCAATGCCATTTACGACCGATTTAGTGTATTAGGACAAATGTATATATGAACAAACGGTTTCCCAATTCACCTGTAGTCACCTGTATGTGTGGCTTTACCCCTCTCTCATTTGAGCAGCCAAGAGGTAAAGATTCATTCTGGGGAATTTAGTCTAGGACTTTGTGTCAAATATTGAAGACAATTGGTTGCCTTCTATTTTGGAAATCATTGTTCTGTAACAAAGCTAGTCTAGTTAGAGAAGGAATCATCCAGCCTAATACAGTACTGTTTGGATTCTCTGACAGAAGATCAGAGATCACTTAACTGGAATCAACTTTGAATCAACAAGGCGAAAGAAACAGGCTATTTCCATAACCGCAGTGGGTAAGGGCACAGGAACTATGAACTCTTTTGCAACAAATCTGCAGAATTGAGAAAACAATAGGGGTAGGCTTTATAGGGCTGATTATTTTGAGTCAGTTTAGCACTCAATTACCTGAAAGGGAAGGAATACAGGTCATCAATAAGTGTTTCTGAACTATGCTAATAGGCTGTGCTGTGAAGATTTGTGAGAAGGTAAATTGGGTATTTTTTAATGAAACTCCACTGGTATGTAAACAATATTTTGTATTGACATATTAAGCAAATGTACGTCAATCCATAAAATATTTACCATGGTAAAGAAAATTGTAAATGCACAAACCCAAAAAGCAAAACATGCTGACTGTCTCTACAGCAATCACAGACGCTTGTGATAAACTTGTGTTTATCCTTTAAAACACTGGTAAATACAGACCTGACGACAACTTAACACAGGCAAAGCTCAACACGCCAATCCATCAGACCACGGCACCAATGTTAAAATCTACAAAAACAACTACCGTAAATAGGATCAGCAGCTCAAATACAGCTAACAAACAATAACCTATTTTCATAACTCAAGCCAGACAATCTATCGTAGCAATGTTCGGTGGCAACTTTGTCAGGTTTTTCGCTAAACCTTAGCTAGCTAGCCCCCTGCTAATCCAATAGCAGACAGATGTGGAACTGGCACAGCTTCTTCCACAAGGATGTGTAGGTGCTGCATGTTTACTTCACGGACAGCATCTAACCGTTTCTGTGGATCGGTTCCAACTTGTGTGACTGATATACTATGGCAATTTCCTGTGATAGAGCAGTAGGTTTTACATTCAAAAATGGGCACTGACAAAACAAATTGTACCCAAACGTGCCCAATCCCAATATACAGTTTCTTCAAAGGTTCTACACCATGTTCTAAACAAAAAAACGTAACACGCAAAAAACATTGCTAAATAAGGGCTCAGTTAAACAGTCCAGAGTCAAAAACAGAATCAAACCCTTTTAATAGGAAGATTTTTAAAAAGAACCATTGGCAAATGCATAAACGAATGAGAACGTGAGTCATAATCCAAACAAGAAATACAGCACATTCTGAAACGCATTGTGTCATATTTCTCAACAAAAAAAAAAAAATGCTATAATTTCACCAAGCTGTCTCTTGTGATAAATTGTACCTTGTCGTGTTCATGTAATGCCTAATGCCAAAGGAAAAGACTGGGGGTGGAACAACAGACATTCCACGCCCTTCCTGCTGGGATCGTGCTCGCTCAGTCGCTGCGTGGGCACCCCCATTCAGCCACACGCGTTGTGAAGATAACGGGGGACATTTTAAACAAGGGGAACCTGCAGCTAGCTCCTATCTGTGACACCAGACTGACGGTGATAAGTGTCCTGTAGTGTTCTTCGCCTATTGCTTTTCGCCGATCGGACTGGCGTTGGGAATTTCTGTTAAATTCTGTTTTCGCTGTGTGCTTGTTTGTCACCGCGTGTGGTTAATGAAACGGTAAAACATCTGCCTGCGGGAGGAGCGGGAGCTTGTTTACCCGGGCTTCACATCAACCTCAATGGAGAACATCCAGGTCCACAGCCACGTTCTGGGCTCTTTGATATTTATTAGGAGTGGATCGGACTGCAAATCGGGTGCACGGTTATATTTACGGATTACCGGCTATTGCGATGAGTTGACAGAGTGCTCGCTGAAATCTGGCATCTTCAGCCCTGTGGCGAAAAACACACTCGTTGCTTTGGTAACTCGAGAAGATCATCGATACAATCACAGCTGATCCACTGGAGCTAGTGCCTGAAGACCTCATCAATAACTATACTGAACCAGTGAAGTGTTTGATTAACCAATACCTTTGACAAAAAAAGGACAAGATGCATACAGTTCATATGAAAAAAAGAATTGCTGTGAAAATGTCAAAAAACGAGTGACATGTTCGGTTTTAAATGTGCAAATACAAAATACAGATATCATGAATCATAAACCAGACAACAATACACAATTATTCCTGGGGTCTTGCTGTATCAGCTGTGGATGAAGAGCCTGTTCATAGGCATCATTGTAGAGCAGGCACTATGTAGATCCAAGAGCTACCTAGCGAGATAATGACACCGACTACCAACAGCCCATCTACATGACTGCCTGTATTTTCGGTTACTGGTAGGGCTGTCAAAAACGTCCTGTTAGATATTTGTAGAAAACGTGTATATTTGGTTGAATAGTATCAGAATATACCTGTTAGAGGCCTAACTATAGTTACTACTATAATATCTCTTCAATATTTCCCAGAAAAGTCACTTTGTATTCCTTGCAAAGCGTGAAAAATACTAGTTCGAAAACATTGCATAGTTTAAAGTGCCCTTGTACTTTGGCAAAGCAGATAATCTTTCCCATGGCAGAACTTATTTGTGCAAAATGCAAAACATGAAGACAAACATAACACTGTAATAACCATAACATCTTTCAAAAAAGAAAAACAGGGTAGGCTACTCAAAAAAAGATCCAATATTTTTTGTTGTTAATATGGAATCTCCCCATTCACCGTCGAAACTGGTGTTGGAATGCAGATTCGAAATTAGATTTGATATTCAAACAAATGTAACAGACCTAGTTATTGGCTGTACTCAGTTATCTGAGTACTCAGTTACCACCATGGGAGTTCAGAGAGCGTTAGCTAGCTGGTTAGCTTGCAAGGGCTGGCAGTGTAGTGTAATGGTTAGGGAGCTGGGCTTGTAACTCAAGAGGTTGCAGGTTCAATTCCCAGGTGGGCCACTGCTGTTGTACCCTTGAGCAAGGTACTTAACCTGAATTGCTTCAGTAAAAAAATATCCAGCTGTATAAATTGATTGATGTAAAGAAATGTAAACTGTGTAAGTCGCTCTGGATAAGAGCGTCTGCTAAACGCCTAAAATGTAAAAGTAAAATGTAATGTAAATGTAGG
This sequence comes from Aldrovandia affinis, assembly GCA_029706075.1. Taxonomy (NCBI): domain Eukaryota; kingdom Metazoa; phylum Chordata; class Actinopteri; order Notacanthiformes; family Halosauridae; genus Aldrovandia; species Aldrovandia affinis. Next base: position 13,916,191 of record JAINUG010000001.1, read on the forward strand.
GCTCACACTTCAGGGAAGTGGCTTCAGTCACTCCGAAAGCTGAGAGACCTACGGTAGCCATATGAGGGTCATAGAGATAGCTAGCACAATCCTGTGACCAACACTCTTTCTCCCCCATGTAGACAGTGGAGATCTCACCATTTGTAATACAGCCCGAAACATAATTATCTATTTTTGTCAGTTTGACATTTTCCTACATTTAATGAATTGTAACAACGGATCTAACTAGATTAGACAATGTTAATACTGTTGGTAATATTGTGCAACTTCATGCCTCCAATGCCATTTATGACAGATTTAGTGTATCACAATCTTTAAGGAAAATGTATACATGAAATTGCCTTTCACCTGAAATGATTCATTCGCTTTCAAAAAGCCAGAATACCATTATATAAGAAAAAATGAATCTGTGAGATCCACAGTTTCTTTAAACACAGGTACAAGTCATCTGTATTTTAACTCAAGAGAAAATCTGCCTCTTCCAGTAAAATCACTCATCCTTGACTAAAATTATACCAGATTATTTTGGGCGTCTGCTGTCCTGATTCTCCGGCTAATTAAAGTGCCAAATGTAACCTGAAAACCCAGCTAATGTAACACATGCAGAAATGTAGTTAGTAATTATTCTGTTCTCTGTATTTTGTATTATTTTATTTTTTTTAATGGTCGGGGGACTTTCTTCTCACTTCTGGGTCAAAATTTGTTTAGTTTGAGCATTGATAAACTACACTGGAGAAGCTGGTATGGTTTTTTTATGCAGGATTAGCCGATGTCCTCGTTTCTGATGAAGACAGTGTAGCAGGGGGGTTCTCAATCCTGGTCCTGGAGGGCCACAGAGTGTGCTGGTTTTCGGCCACTCAGCACTTAATTGACAAATTAAAGCGGTTGATTACGTCATTAACTCACCTGGTCTTGGTTTCTTGTCTCTAAACTGGTTGCTGCTGATGTTAAGGTGAACAGAAAAAGCAGGAGAGCCTGCAGCCCTCCAGGAGCAGGATTGAGAACCTCTGATGTAGCAGATCGTGACTGTCACTGGGGCTGTGCTGAAGCCTCACGAGTAAGACCTTGACACCATTTTTTCCAGCACTCTCCCGCCCATGTGAATATCTGACTTTCAAAGGCACCTTCCCCAGAGAGCTGGGCAGGTAGACCACCTGCAGAGAAGCTGTAGAGTGGGGGGCATAGGATCCCGGGAGAACACACGCACTTGGGAACATGATTCAGAACCGCCACGTACACTGCATAATAAACCAAAGCAACACAGCACCATTAGGCCTGACGTCCTTTCCCGAAACCAGCAATCCCCTGCCTTTGAGTAACCCTGCTGTGAGCTCACATCTAAAGAGCAGACTTCAAAGCTTAGCCACTCAAACCCATAGAATCATCTTTACCATTTGACCATACTGATATTACATGATCAAGAGTTTCAAACCTTTGTGGATTTAATATCACACTTCCAAGTTAGCTCATATGCATATTTATTGGCCTTCGTGTTCATCACGTTCCTAAAGAAATGTGACTAAAGAAAATGAATAAAAATGAAATCTTTAATGGAACACTGATGTCAAAAAATGAACTGACCTGTAATGTATTTTTCTACAATACGCCCGTGGTTGTAGTTAGCAAGCAATCACCCAGGATAAAGACGCAACTAAGATGGCCACCTTAGGCTACGTAATTAGTGTGATACGAACGCACATTGTTAACTGAACAAAAGGCCGGAATTTGAAAGATGAGAGTATAAGTGAACATTTTCCTTTTGCAACCTCAGCACCTCATGGCATTTAGCATGATTCAGATCCATCTGGCACACAGCAAGCGATATTCCATTAGAGACGGGTGAAGACGTTGCCATGGTGAGAGCAGATAATGGATGAGTTACGCCAGCGTGTGCTAGCGCAGCTCCAGGTTTTTCATTTTTTTCCGAAAAACACAAAAACACAATTACCGCCTTCCTAACTACGATCTCTTATTCCCAACCCGGGAAGAATTTAGTCGCACGAGGACATTTGGTGGTCCAACAGCATTCTTTTAATGGCAGCAGCTCAGAATGGTGCGAGCTCTTTCCCAAAGGCAACATTACATTTTTAAACGTGCTGTCATTTCATCACATACCTTTGTAATTTGACCGGTTGCACAATAACCGTGACAAAATGTCATCAGCTTCCACTTACTTTCTCAGCCCAACCGCACTCTGCAACCAAAACCTCAGCCTCGGACAAAGCAAATTCTTAAAACACATGCTCCTTTAAAAAAAAAAGGGGTATAGAGCTCTAGGAATTGAACCATTGCTTATAATAACTATCTATAATAAAGATCTAGAAAGGCCCAAAATGAGGAGGATTATTAATTATCACAGAAGATTAATGAAAGTGCTCATAAAGTTCACACGGGCTGACTGTTTGACATTGTGTCGAATGATTAAGTGTTTAATACACTTCTGATTTCCCCTTATTACCCCTGCAGTTCTCCAGCGTTGCAGAGACAGAGCGGTTCTCAGCGGCACCCATACGAGAGTCTAGTGCAGAAAAATCCATACAGCATCCATCTAATTAACTTCACTGTATCCAGGTATAACCTGGGCATCCATACAGCATCCATCTAATACAGCAGTGTTAGCATAATGGTTAAGGGACTGGGCTTGTAACGCAAAGGTTGCAGGTTCGATCCCAGGTGGGGCACTGCCATTGTACCCTTGAGCAAGGTACTTAACCTGAATTGCTTCAGTAAAATATCCATACAAAATGGTTTGTATGTAAAAATAAAATGAAAAATGTGGAAAACTAAATGCCTGTAATGTAATGTAATGTAACACAACTAACTGCCAAATAAGGAAACACTTATGCAAATGAGGGATCCTGTAAACGGGTGCAGTACCGTGTCCATGTGGGGTGCAACGGCCGGTACCGGCAGATAGGCCCGGCCCGCCCCTTTCAAACGAGGCCCGGACAAAGGCCGTTTGAGTGTCGCCCCCACTTTGGTTACAAAAGTGTTGCCTTTATTTCACTAGTTACCTGTAGTTCCCTATTCCCTATTTCACGCACTACACACGTTTTAGCAATTCACAGAGATCTAGATTGAAAGTGTTCAAAAATGTGTAAAACTATTCCAAGGCCTTGAACAAAGATGCCAAAATGCAGTTCTCAGTGACGCAATTCCACAATTGTTTTTCAGTGCAGACTCCTGCTTTCTGGATGGCATTGTCAGTCATAGCTTACCACTGTAGGCAGTGACAACCTACAGTGACAGCCTACTGTCACTGTAGCAAAATTACATTTTGACTGTTCACCTAAAATGGTGAGATTGCGTCCAGCGTCAAAGCAAATTACTGAACCCGCCCCATGGTTCACAGATGCCAAGTGCAAACTGGCGGAGGCGCCAATTCTTTCTGATGATGTCTATCTTTTCAGATTAAGGGGAGGGGGATCATAACACTTAACAGAGGGTCCCTTACCGATTCTGTGAGACGGAATATGAGAACGTGGGTCACACCATCCCTGAATAATTACTGCTCTGTGCATGACTACACACACTTCAACCAGTTTCTGGGCCACATCTCTGTCTCACAGGCAAATAATAAAAATCACTAGGTCTGCTCATTTTGCCTTGTAATAATTTTCTGCCTCATCATTATCTATCCTTGTCGTGTCCCTTAATCATTTCCCCACAGCTGTGTCTTCTCTCTCTCTCGCTCTCTCCCTCCTCTCCTCGCCTCTCCTGCAGCCGCTCCAGGTTCCCTCAGATTAATGTCTCAGTTTCCACCGTCAGCACAACAGCTATCTGCCAGGACGGTGCATGTGAGAGCTCCTCTGCTCTTCCGCTGTCCCCTCTGCCACCCGCTAATGAAGCCAAATCACAGGCACCGGGGGAAGACAGGGTCGACTGTCGGTTGCGTTCAAAGGCAGCGCTACATCATTTAGCAGGAAGCAAGCTTCACTTTACACTGCTCCGTGATTGGGCCATTGAGCACGCTCCGCTGCCTCTGCCTCGTCTCCATTATGTGCTGTGCGCGCGTCATGGAGCAGGAGCAGGAGCAGGGCCTGGGCCTGAGTGCCGGAAGCTCGTCAGCACAAAGTCTGCCATACATATAAAGACCCATGAGCATCATGGAGGATATATACGCTGTCCGATATTAATAGTGTACTAACGGATGTATAGACTGTGTTTGCATATTTCCCTGATAATATGATATATGCCATTTAGCAGACGCTTTTAGCCAAAGCGACTTACCGTAGTGGATGCATTTTTCAGCATATGTAGTCCTGATGGGAGTCGAACCCACAATCTCGGCGGCATCAGTGCCATGATCTACCTACTGAACCACACAGAACCACTGATAAAATAGGCAGGTTACATTCAGTAACAGTTCCTGGGATTGCCCTGGATTCTGTGATTTCCTCCACGTTGCCCAGAACACAGAAATCATTGGGCCCTACTGGTACTGTACAAATAGGCTATGAAAGCGCTGGCAACAAGCAGAACGGCCATCACCTGTCCAAATATTACAACAGAAAGCAGGCAAATCAAGACACATGCTTTTCCACGATGATAATGCTTCCAAGAAATGAAATGCCCTCTTTACAAAAACCGTTGCAGTACACGAAGTTGGAATCGTAAACGTTTTTTTACACAAAAAATACACTCAAGCAAAATGTAACATGACAAACCGTAACCTACTCCTGTTGTCATAAATGGGGAAATAAACACTAGCTTACTAAATAATGCAAATGGTTTCACCTAACATGCAGCCTGTGTCAATAGTACAGCATGTACGGTTTAACAACCTTTTAAAGTATCTAGAGCCAGATTGCCTCGGTGTTGCACATTTATTCAATTACTAAAAACAATTCACTTGTAATATGTCCATGTGTAGCCTATTTATTGAATAACTGACATTTTTACATACTGGCGATGACAACCCCTGCTGTTTGACGCGTGATTGCCGTCTATAGCGGCCACATGCGCATTACCACTAATCTGCCCTTAGAATTCACATAAATACATTGTAAAATCCTCCAATGTATACGTGTGTTCACGTGGGAAAATGCCAGTAAATGTTTAGTTTCGAGTATTTTGGGGGTTTCACACCCCTAGTTATAACGGCAGTGCCACACCTGGGAATCAAACCTGCAAACTTTGAGACAGACGCTTAACCACAACACCACAATGTAACTGCTATGAAGCATTTAGACAGCACTGTGTGCAGTGTTCAACTGCTAAATGAAAACCAGTTCATCTTATTTTCAGTGGGATTAACGCCATAACCATTTGTAACTTGCAAAGTTTTCAAAATCCACGCCCATGTACGATGCAACAGTACGATTGTGCATTACAGTGTGACTTTGTCTAAACTAAAAAGAGCCTGGAGAGACCATATGTGTTGAACGGTCCATTTGAACCAAACAGCACAGAAAAAATATGTCTTTTCAAATAACTGTCTTGGGAAAAACCTCTCTGCCATGTCTCCATGTGATAGCAGCCCAATTGTTTTGTCCATATTTCATGCATATTTTATATAGAAACATGTGCTGCAATAATGCAGTGTTGCACTGCTATTGGCATTAGTCAATATACATTAGTGGTGAGCACCAATATACCTGTTTCAATAGCATTTGCACTAATTAAAAATGACAATATAATAATAATAATAATAATATAGGGTAAAATAAGTACCATTTCATGCTGAGCTGGTTCTTGGGTTCTGCGGGGGAGCAGGCAAACTGAAGCAGAGTTCTGAGAACTGCAATCACCGAGAGCACTTTCACATAAGTTCACAACCACGTTACTTTTTCGCTTTGAGTTTATGCGGTTGAAAGAAAGGATCAACTAAAATGGTTGTATTCCCAGCAGCAGATGAGTATCACTATCCATGTTTAACCACAGTGATCACCGATGCTCCTCCAACGACGGAAAGGGGCATTTGCCAAAAGACTTGAAACGTGTTCAACATTATTTTTCCGTATGCTATAAAATCTCAAAAATTTGATTTTGATTTTCTCAAAATTTGAATTTTGTCAAATTTTAACATGACAATATTTAACAAGGTCAGACTAAATAACTGATATCAGTGCCCCCTTACTGCTATATATAGTAGAAAGTTATTTGGTTTAATTAGACAGCAGCACCAGCAAACTAGGAGTGTACTTCAGTCTAGCTAGGTAATCATTTATTGTTTTGCTTGTGAACAACATGAGCCATAGCCAGTAAAGCTATAGCTTATAGGCATATGGCTCAGCAGGCAAAGGTGCTCACTGATAGTGCAGTAAACATGATCACCAGACATGTACCCAATTTCTATGGTAAAGGATGAGGGCTTCCAAAAGATGTTTGCCACCTTCGACGCCAGGAACACCCTCACCACAGATGTTTGGACCAGCACTGCCACCGAGGCTTATCTGGGAGTGACCTGTCATTTTATATATATATAGTGGGGAAAATGACACTGGTTTAAAAAAGAGGAAGGAAAATGTTCTGGTGCTTAGCTACATAGGCTATAGCTACCCAATTTATTATTTTCAATAAAGCATTTTAAGAAGTACAGTTTCTGTAAGACATTTTAGTCCGATTACTCAAATAATCGTCAGAATATTCAATAGAATGCTCAATTACCAAAATATTTGATAGTTGCAGCCCTACACATGGATATTATATTATCATTTCAATTTTACTTAACTGTTGAGGTATCAGTTACACCAGCACACCTGATTCAACTAATCAAAACTTGTTAAGTACTTAACTAGTTGATTCGGGTGTGAATCTGGTGGTGGAATTTAAGAAATGCATGGACCGGCTGGGGGTACGTGTGAAGAGGTTTGGGAATTACTGATTTAGGGGTATCCTTCAACACATTAAGCCATGTTAATGACCATATTCTACATTCAATAGTATTAGTTCATAAACGAGGAAGTTGATCCAAAATCCTTAAAAATAGGATTCCCAAAACCCTCCGTGGAGCAACACAGTCCTGCAGCTCTTTCCAACTCTCTGTAAAATGCCAACTCTCAATGGTGGAAGTAGGCTTAACTGTTTCAATCCCATGAAAACCAATAGAAATGGTTCAGTGTCTGGCTGCAATAAAGCCTGGTAGAAATCATAGGAATACTATTTCATGAACACTGGCTAATTCCCAATATTCTGACCAATGGAATATTAGGCCGCATGGAAATACAGTCAGTTTGTCTCAAGTTTCAAGTCAGGCTATGACAGGGGTGTGCAATCTTTTCCGGGAAGGGCCAGTGTGGTTAGAGGCTTTTGCTTTATCCCAGCACTAAAATGCCTGATTCAACAAATCCACCAATCACGATCTTCAATCAAGACCTTGATAAGTTGAATCAGGTCATAAATAAAATCATGAAGCCATCCATGGCCTCCTCTATGAGTAGCATGACAACTCATTTGGGTTCAAAACGGATGCCAGAGTAAACTCTTATTGACCCATTGCTGTCCATTTGTCAAGTTTTTAAAGATTGACAGTTGCCAGCAATAAGACAGGGTTCCCCAAATCCGGTCCTGGAGGGCCACAGTATACGCTGGTTTTTGTTTTCACCTTATAATCAGATACCAATTTGAACCCAAGAAGCCAGGTGAGGTGAGTTACCCGTGTAATCAACTGCTTTAACTGATCAGTTAAATGCTGAGCAGCAGCAAAAAACCTGCACACCCTGCGGCTGTCCAGGACCGGGGATCCCTGCAATAAGGCATGGATAGGGAAATTCTTCAGAGTTCAACTGATGTAAAAAAATCAATATTACAGCTAATTGGTACTTGAATTTAGAGCATTGCTCAACTTAATTAAATGGAAGAGGTGTTATACTTTTCTAAGCCAGGTAAAGCCATGTCTACTGCCTTAAGACCCAAGGGACCGTTCTCCTCTTAAGCTAGCGTACGCTGCCGAGTTTCTCGGGAGGAATTCTCATTCTGTGCTAATTTACTGTCCAACTGCATCCCCTCCCCCACAGCATTACACTCCACCCAAGGAAACCACAATGGATCCCTCAACCCTTTGGCACTGTCCACTAAAGAAACAAACACACAGACCTATTTAGAATTAAGATACATACTTTCAACAAAATATAATGATAAAATGTTAGTACTAAAACATCTGCAGTGTTCCAGGATTAATTAGCTCAGTGTGTTCATTATTTAATACTTAATACATTTACATGTATTTTATTTTTTTTCATATTTTCTCCCATTTTCTCCCATTTTCTCCCAGTTTAGTAGCCAATTACACCCTCTATTTTTTATGTCAATCGCCCCCTTGTATTGTGAGTTCGCTGCCATAGCCCTGTGACCGGCAGTGACAAAGGCGAAGTATCGTCTCCTCCGAGACGGCACTCGCCAGGGTGTTGACCGTAACTCCGGTACTACAGAGCCATTCCTGTGCGCTTCCTGTCAGTTTCCCTCCCCCCTACATGGGACGGTCAGCCAATCGCCGCCCCCGGTGGCACTCTACTCACATTTACATTTTAAGCATTTAGCAGACGCTCTTATCCATAGCGACTTACAAGATGTGCATTAATGCATGGTATGGTCAATCACTGTCCGCGCAAGAGATCAGTGCAGTAATACAGCGAGGTGTCCACAGTTGACAGGCTGGCAGTGTAGTGTAATGGTTAGGGAGCTGGGCTTGTAACTCAGGGTTGGGTTGCAGGTTCAATTCCCAGGGGGGCACTGCCGTTGTACCCTTGAGCAAGGTACTTAACCTGAATTGCTTCAGTAATATATCCAGCTGTATAAATAGTTTGTATGTAAAGAAATGTAAACTGTGTAAGTCGCTCTGGATAAGAGTGTCTGCTAAATGCCTAAAATGTAAATATAATGTTGATGGCAAGCAAATAAAATCAAGACTTTAGACAAAGTAACCCCAACTTCTTTGGTAAAGCCTTTACATAAAAAAAAAAAAAAAAAAAAAATCATATTTTCTATACAGTGCATTGTTGAAGTGTGTCTCCTCTAATTAGGGATTGGATACAGTATGCTAGTGCTGAACATTCCAGGTGTGTTAAACAAGGTGTGCAAGGAAGGTTCAGCTCTGTCGCACCCCAACCTGCTTCTCCTCCCGCCTACAGCATGAGAAGCGTCACCGAAAACCCATTCAAAGACAACGCCACTGCAGGGGCCAGAGACAAATTCCGCATGCAGATTCAGCCTCAAGTAGGCAAGCCCAGTTTGTTCATGTCCATTCTTGCCTCATTTGAAAATTGTGCCTTCACGACAGTGAGTCTACATCTGGATTGCAGCGTGGTGCTCATTTCCTGCTGTGGTCGTCTGCATGGGAGAAGGCAGTACCCAGTTAGCTTTTTGTGCACTTTATATGTCATGGTGTTGGCTCACAGAATCAGTAGAAGCAAGTCGTCTTCCCAGATATACAAATATTTTCATGTATCAAAACCATACCACCATTCCTAAGGATAGGATCAGGACAAGGATCATTGCAACTTTAAGTAGGACTATAACCAGAAACCGAAAAGGACTGTTTCCCACAACAAAACCGTTGAGCTTCAAAACAGCTCCCCCCCTTCCCCCACACCACCCACCCCATCCTTCGGCTTATTTCATGCAATGCTGAGAAATAATTCTGGGGAAAATATCAAGAGAAATGCTACCATGTAGGCTGGAGAAATAATTCAATGAAATAACATATGAAACTGGACAGCGCTGATACAGAGTTACGATTGAGACCAGTCTCTCATGGGTTTCTCACGTGTATTTCGGGGAGCAATCTCACCCCTCCCCCTCCGGCACTACAGAAAATAGACTTTCGACCAGCACAACTGAAAAAAAAAACCAGAAAGGGATTTCCCTTGACAAGTCAGGGCACAGCCAGAGGAGGAAGGGACTTTCTAGCACTAACAGGCAATTCCCCTGAAAGTGTGAAAATACAACGTTGGACCCTGAAACAAACAAAAGAACCCACTGGTCTTTATATGCATTAACATCACAAAAAGAACTCGCCTTAATGATGTAATGTAATGAGAATGTGTTCTAAACGGTGGCTGGTCATGGACAACCAGCTACACTAAGAACTTTATTGCTCTTGCAAAAAACAAACGGTCATAAAATAACTGGTTTCTCAATATACTGGCAGAACAAACACACACATATGCCAAAAGCATAATATACAAATTATCTGTGAAACCACAACACTAAATAATTTAGACTTACCCTTTAACAGTTTACAGTATGGCTTAGCCTACTCTTCTTGGCCCAAATTATTTAAACCCTCAAACAAAAGACAAGGGACTTTGTAGCACACTGATAAATTGTGTCCTAACATTTACCCATGTCCACTTTACAGTGTCAAAAGCCATAACATACCCTCCTCCACATCAATTAAATTACACAATCCTACATGTAAAATTACAATGTGATAAACCATCCAAACAAGAGAAGATCCTTAGTTAGCAGTTCCACTGTCCAGTTTGTAACAAGCATTCCAATCAGTTACCCAACCAAGCCTATTGAGGCCTTTAAGGCTCAAAAAAAGGTTCCCTCCAGCCCCAAACCTAAAATTTCACCTTGACAATTTTCCACATCATCATTTTGCCACATAACAGTTCATAAAAGACAGACACAAAAATTAGATAGTACAACCCGTAGGCCGAATTGCATTGGTTGTAGGCCTGGAAATTATGCACTGACTCATCTATCATGCAAAATAAATAAAATCAATGGATAATTGTTGCACTCAGTCAAAAAATTCAACAAGATTGTTACCTGCAGGTACGTAACCAAGAGGAACCCATAAAAAACCTAGCGAGGGCTAGCTGCACAACACAAAAATTAAGGCAAGGCTGTACTGTACGTTTTATCGCGCACATTGTATAAAAGTGCAAGAAAGAAAAGCGTGGTGCAGTGATAAGACCTTTCAGCCCAGATGGTGGCATAATCCTTGGTTCAGCATACAGGTTGCTTGCCAACTTTCTATAAAACTGAAAGGTATGGCCATCACAACTATAGTGCAGTTTCACTTTTCATGGATATAGGCCTCTCATTAAGTACAAATGCAGCGGTCTATTGGGAAAATCAACACACATGGACACAATGTCCACCCAATGTTTTTTTAAATCAAGTGAACCAGCAGATTTGTCAAAACCCAATTTGAAACTGTTGACTGTTTACAAAGGCTAAAGTATGACATTTTCATTAACGTTTTAGGCATTTAGCAGACGCTCTTATCCAGAGCGACTTACAAGACGTGCATTAATACGTGGTAGGAACAATCATAGTTTGCACACGAGATCAGTGCAGTAATACAGCGATAGACATCATTGTAGGCAGCTGAATACCATACCTGTAACACTGGGAAGGAAAAGGTTAGTACTTTTTATTAAATGAGAAGGCAGGGATACATATACAAGAAGTGTTGAGCAAGTTGGCAGTGGTGATGACAATAGGCTAGATGTACAGAATTCAGTGGTAGTGGAGTCTGAAAAGGTGTGTTTTGAGTCGCTTGCGGAAGATCGCAAGTAATTCCGTGGTCCTGACCGATTGTGGAAGGTCGTTCCACCACCGAGGGGTCAGGACAGAGAAGAGACGAGACCGCTAGGAGCGGCTGCCGGGCGCCCGGAGGGATGGGACAGTCAGTTTGCCAGAGGAGGCTGAGTGGAGGGGTCTGGCTGGGGTGTAGGGTGTGATGAGTGTCTGGAGGTAGTATGGTTTCCTGTAGTAACAGTCAATGTTTAGGAAGACCAGAATGGAGGCCTGTAAAGTCAAACAAAGTTGTGCCCTTGTTTTGTCAATGTCATTTGTTACTTAAGGGTTCCTCAAATGGACCATGATTATATTCCCACATTTCTTTTATATTAAGAGGTGTTACCCTAGTTGGTCTCTGCCAATTTCTAGATATGGGAGGACACATTTCCCAGTGTGCTTCAGTAACGCTATCCTTCTCTTATACGCAGCTAGATCAAGAAATGTATCAGTCAATTGCTATAGAGTCATGATCTACAAGGCCCACAAAGTTTCTGATGAAAGACCATTTTTGATATGTTCACTTCAAAGTGTCAGGCCTGTCTGTCATTATATATGCCATTTAGCAGACGCTTTTATCCAAAGCAACTTACAGTAGTGAATGCATGCATTTTTCAGTATATGTGGCCCCAATGGGAATCAAAACCACAACCTAAGCGTTGTCAGCGCCATGGTCTACCTACTGAGCTACACAGAACCACTGACAAAATGGAAGCTGACTAAATTCAAAGAGAACTAAATTCTTGAGAGTACTGCACAGTGAGAAATCGGAGGTATGGAAAACCTCTGATGGTACCAGTAATTAATTTCCTAGTGGATTTGTAGGCTACAGGCCAAATGTGCAATATACTAATGAATTAAAGCAGCTGAAAGACTGGGAATTCTTCTCTACAAGGAAATAATGTATCGGCTAGATTTATATTTAAATATACTGTTCAACCATTTAAAACATTCATTCATTCAGGAATTTAGCCAACCTACAGTTGGTTACAAACAAAACAGTGAAGTAAAAAACCAACAACATATAAACAGCCTTGATGTGTATTGTACAACATCTTTGATGGCAAAAGAGCCTTACACACTGCGTCAATGTGGTCAGCATTCCTTCCTGCGTGCGTTTAACACTGACGTTAGCTATGACATGCTTTTTCCATTGCTTTTTACAATAAACTGAAATGCTACATCTAACTAGTCTGAAGGACAGTGGCATTCCAAGCCTTGATCCTGCCAAGACTATTTGTCCCACGCCATATCTCAGGACAAAAGCTCCCAAGGTTTCCACACTGGCAGGCCAAAAAAAAGAGCTCTTTGTCCCAAAACGTTCATCATATTATCATACATATTAGCCGACTTAAGAGGAACAGCGTATATTTTCAGAGAATCTAGCTACGCTATATTACACTACGCTACATTTAGCAGGCACTTGCATAGTTTACACTTCTTTACATACAATCAATTTATCCAGCTGGATATTTACTGAAGCCATTCAGGTTAAGTACCTTGCTCAATGGTACAAGAGTTGCGCCTCACCTGGGAATTGAACCTGCAACCTGTATGTTCCCTAACCACAATACTACACTGCCGAACTAACTCATTAGCAGGCTGGCTAACTCCAGACTTAATGACGTAGCTAGCGACACAACGTAAAAGTAGACAACGCAAAAACATGACTACAGCAATGTAGCTTGCTACTTTTCACCAACCAATCCTCAAGCAGGTCTCTTCTTGGCCCAATGGTACAAAACAAAGTGCGAAACCTCTATGTTATCTTACCACTATGTTATTGTGTATGCATGTTATTTTGCTGTATCGTACAATATCAATTTGGTATGGACTTATACATCTTCAAATTAGAAAAAACGCCAATCGTACTGTACCACACCGCCACCCTGTCGGCTTCTTGAAGGACTGGAATAACAAGCGGAGGCTTGGGAATTGGCTTTGAGCACTTTCAGCCCTGCACGTGTTTGGGCCCTCTGCTAGCCATGAAATAACAGTGGAAAAACCAAAGATATGATCCTGGCCCTGGTCTGGTTTTTAAAAAAAAAAAAAAAAAAAAAAAACATTTATTCAATACAATTGCCATAGTGCTTAGAACAAAGCTTGATGAATCTAAGCATGTTCTTTCACAACTCTTACACAATGAGCCCTATTTTAAGGACACAAATGCAATGAACAAGCACAACAGAAAGTTATCCAAATCCATTTTGGCATTTGCACAGATGCGCACCACTCAATGCCCAATGGGGGGCTGTGAAAACCTCTAATAAGCTTAAGGGGTGGAGAAGGTGTGCACTGGCCAACCAGGAAGCTTCCCATACGCAGAGTGGGTGTGTCAGCAGGGTATGCTCTCTGCTAGTGATTGGATAATAAGGTATAAGACAAAAATGGGTGGGGCTACAATTATCTGCCAATCACTGACTTGTTTTAATCAATCAATACATTTTCCTACTACCACAAGACACAATGATTAGTTCAGGTAGCATATGGTAGTTCCACCCATTTCTGTTGTCATGATACCTCATTGACCCATCACTACTCAACCTGTACCCATCTGATGCGTGGCTATCCATTCTACCCTTAGCACAGTGTTAATGACCAGCACAGGCATCAGCACTTCTTCATAAAGTGAGGGCTAGTGAAGTTTAGTCCACCTTTTGACTTGTCCGAACATCTGAAATAAGCTTTCAGCGCTGAAACAATTACACAACACACCACTGATGGCCAAGTGAAAGCTTGATTTCTTGCACAAATACAGATGTTTGCCGTAACTATCTACTTTTGCATCTCCTGCCGCCTTTTTGCTCCATCAAACCAGCGTCCAATAGGCTTTGTTTATCTCAGTGTCCACTCAACTCATGATTTGTAAGAATTGGAAAAAATGACAAATGACAGACTGGGCTGCAAGGAATTATAATTGACCTTGAACATATTATATTGGGATGTCAACAAGCGACTGCAAGGTACCACTGTCATGTAGCTAACCATCTATACAGCCTCAAAATGTGTGTGGAAATCTATTTTAATATATTCACTATTACTGACATTTTTATTATACTGATTTAAAAATAATAATATTACAAGAAAAGGAAAACAGAACCTCGGTGGATGATGGAAATTCGGGAGTAAGGCCTGATTTATACTATAAACGGACTACGCAGCCCAGGCGGCGTGTGCATTTAAGTGCCATCCCCGCAAACGTTAAAGTGAGTCATGGTTCTCGCGGTCAAAGTGGCTAGTAATAGTTGGCGGTAAAGAGCAACTCATGTATCAACAGTACAGAAAGATACAGATAGTACAGAAATATTTGGAACTTCTTTTTGTAGTTCGTGAAATTATGGCAACGAATGAAACGGAGTCTTGATGATGAAGAGGAAGAGTTGTTAACGTTGGTGTTTGTGAGAAAGAGAAGGCAACAAAATAGATGATGGTCAGTCCGTCCTCTCAACCAAAGCAGCAGGATGGTGAATTTAAATTGCTTATCCAGCAACAGCGTTACTTGGATGAAGACATGCATTTCAAATATTTCTGAATGTCCGCTAATCGTACCTGCTCGGCCAAACTGTCTTCAAAAGACCTCATGTAATTTCCTGAAAGCTCTGTATTCCCGGTTCTTTCCTAGACAACCAATCATTGCAATGCGGCCTCCGCGATAGTAGCATTGTTGTTTCAAAATGTTGAAGTGCATGACTCTGCGATCAGACCCAGCGTAGACCCTTCACGCAATATCGCCGTTGAGACCACCTGACCCGCATAGTCCATTTCTAGTATAAATCAGGCTTAAATCACAGACTGGAGAATGGTGAAGAATAGCTAGTATTGTAACAAATAAAAAGCAACGGAATTTCACAACATATTTTAACCTCAACAGTGAGCCAATTACATGAATTACTTGACATGGGGCATACACTTCTGGAAAGGACATGGCAAGCAGAAGTGAGCGAAAGAACCTCAGCCTGTACAGTAGCCTGACTAAACCTACAAAATACTTTGTTTCTGTGTAGTGCATTTGACTTATCATATCCCCAGAAACTACCCTACATTTCTTGAACCACATACTTCCTAAAAGATTTCCTAAAAGAATATATAAATAATACAATGCATTTAAAAAGGAATCTCCCTTTGTACAGAGCAATGAATCAGGTTGATACTCTACGCCACTCATTTCAATGTCAAAGGGAGGGAATGTCACAGTCCTTTTACGGCTCCCAGTACTGTTGTTACAACACCCAGGATAATAACAGGGTTCATGTATGTTGGTAAAATACTTCCCAATTTTAACACAAACAGCCACTGCTCAAAACACTGTCCTCCCCTCGCCCTCCACCGTACTATGTGTTGTCAGGCAGCTGCATTACATAACTATGCCTACTGCAATTTGAGAGTGTGAAGAACAGTGAAATCAATTATTTAGAATCAAGGTACATTTACTCTACCAAGGGCATGTTTACCAAGACCAAATTCAGACAACCAAATTGTAGCTTTCAAAATTAAACGAATTAAAGCACCAAGAGCGCCAATGTCATGTTGACTATTTGATATGTACATTCGCCAAATTAGTGACGGAATAGTCAACAGAAATCCTTGAGGTGTGACCTGTATTCGGGTTGGTGTACATTGCAGGCCAACTTCCTGTTTACTAAAGGAGAAGTTCAATGCCATTCCACATAGTGGCCCAGAGATAAATAACATAACTAATCTGTTGAAATTACATGATTTCAATCATTATTTAAAATCCTCCTGAAAACTCATGTGTCACTGCATTTGTTGTTTTATGACTAAATGTTTGTTCTGCAGATGGCATGGCCTTTTAATATCAGAACCTGGAAAGTTTGTCCTTTTTGCTTATATAATAGTATTTCACCTCAAGGGGCCTGTTTACTGAAATGCTTGTGAATGTTTCACTGTGGTTTTGTTTGGGTGGGTAAATGTAATTAAACCAAGGCATTGCTAATTAAACTGGAAAACAATATATGAAGCCAAGTACATAACTTAATATTTCTATGTCATAAATAAGCACAAGCTATTGAACATTACGAACACTTATTTTCAACAAAAACTCCAGAGGTCCCAGTGTGTCAATGAGTTTAAAATATCTTGGCTTTGACTGTGATCTCCCCTCCCCCACACGCACGAGTTCGGCCGCTGCCACATTGCTGTCATAAGCACTGTTTTCCTGTAAATTCAGACGTAAAACACACCCACATGCCCTCAAAACATACACCCAGCCATTAGAATTTAACTCTCAACATTATAGTATTTACAAAAGAAACAAAGCTACGTATTTGTTTTACAAATGCGCCTCACTAGCCATCTATCTAACAGCGAACGTTAGTAACTGCTCGTGACGACTGCTTCTTGCTTAAACATGCTTTCCAGATTTCTTATGACCTACCTAGCTAGCTAGCCAGCCATCCAACTACTAATAATATTGTTATATAATACCATATATTTATCTATAAACACACCGACATGCTTGCTGAGGTGATAGCAAGTCGTTTTGTTATTAATGTCGATATATACGTTAGCGAAGTAACAATTCAAATGCACTGCAAATTCTAGCTTGCTAGCTAGCAAGTATAACAAAATAGAGCCAGCTAGCAAGCTGGTGCATTCACAAAACACACACACTGCCCATCCCCCACCTCGCTCACTGATATTCACCACACACATATCATTAGCAATACGTTAACTGCTGATACGCCAACAAATATAAATACGATAATACGTAATTAACGAGTGGTATTTTATGTTTACATTTCCCTCAAGTCGTCAATAGAAGCAAAGCGAAGAGCTCTCACCGTTAATATCCAGAACACACAAGGGTTGCCTTCTCTGCTGTGCAGCTCGTGTGGAATTTCCTCCTCTGATATTTTTTAAAAATGCGCTACCAATAACGCGTTATAAATCTAGTTGAAGACGGTGGTTTGATAGTTAAATTCCCATATAATCACCGTGGTATGTGTATATAGTCATCGCTCTTTAATAAAACCTAAAAAATAGGGATTGAAGAGAGATTGAGGAACATTGTAAGTCTGTTTGCTAGTAGAGAAAGAGCCAAACGGTTCAGGAGCAGCCAACGGCTTCAGACACTCAAACACTGAAGAGGTGACCTTCCAAGCAAAAATGGGACAGGCCTAGGTTGTTTCTGCAGCTGTGTACACAATGTGAAGGGACACACCGTGCATTAACCAGTCTGTTGGTTCCATTACTGGGGAAATTGCTTTGCCGAAAAAAAAAACCTCAACCAGTTTTAAACACAAAAAATATATGAACGTTTAATTAGATGGAAGAGGCAATTGTCACAAATGTCAACAGGATCAGATTACTCTTTTCACACCTTTAAGACTTGGTTATATATTCGTTTTTTGTTTGTTTGTTTATTGGCTTGTTTGTTTATTTTTTCTTTGCTTAAATTAGGCACTTTCCATGACCACTAATCTGGAAGGGTAATGAGGTTCCTTATTTGCATGTTCTATAAATACAAGCAAACAGACATATAACCGTCTGTGATATTTGTCACTAGTAATCATTGTCTATCAACCACAAACATACAACCAATGCTTTACATGTAAATGGTCTATTGTTTCAAAATGTAATGTATCCCCACTGTTGAATTGATCAGAAAATTAAACGATATAAAAACAAATACATATTTTGCATGTATTTTACAGAATAATGTATACAGGAGACGTATATACAATAAATGTACATTTTAAATACTGATCAAATACAAAATTATGTTGAGACATTGAATGTCAGATTTTAAGAAAAGGTTGTGCCTCAACTATCAGGTTAACTATAGAAAATGTCATTTTACTACAGAAACAGAACAGCTTTTTCCATTACAGAGAAGTTATATTCATTGTTATCTGTTTAAATTGTTACATATTTGTTAACTTCAGCATTGGTCAAATGCAATGCAGTGTGCATACTGCCCCAACTACTTTTTAACTATAGTAGGCTTCTTAACTAATTGTTTGCATCTTAGCTAAACTAGTTCACACCTGAAAAGATGGCACACACTATTTTGGTCCATATCTCTTTTTTATATTTAAAAAAATATCTGTCGTCATCTGTCTACAGTCTTATCCTGCAGTCTTATCCCAACACACCAAAGCCAAAAGAAGAAGGAAGCCAACCAAATTGATCAGCCATGGAAAACAATATGAAATTGAAGTCACTTTCCCATTTGTTTTGGCATGGTGATGAATGCACATCAATACAGTTGATTGGCCACCAACATCATGGTTTCACACTGTATTCAGACCGAAGGGACTGAACTGATTCTTTTGTCCCTGTCTTGAGGATAAAGCATGTGCATAAAACCCCAGTAACCCGGAAGCAAACATTTGAAGAAGCTAGAGGGGGAAAAGCAGAAGTCTGCTGAGATTTCATTATGGTTAGCAACAGGGCTTTATTAATGCTACCTACAAATGTGACAAAGGCTAAGAATGTTTGCGTTCTTGGTCCTCGATAAGGAAGTAAGCAAATTCCAATGCAACCAGGACAGGCCACTAAAGGCCACATACTCTAGCTTTCCTGAAAGGAGTTACAAGAGACACGAGCAAGCCAAAGCTTGTTACCTAGCACCGCTTTTTTCAAACCTGTAAATAGATTCTTCACTGTTCAATGTTGAGGCACTGGACACAATTGTGTCTATCTCCTGGTAAACACTTTTGCTTTTATACCTTTACCCTATCCTCTGTTGGATACAAGAAACATTCACAACTCAAAATGTGATTGCGAGCAAAGTAATTGATAACGTGCCACAATAAGCCTAATTATTTCATCGCACTGGTAGGTTAATACCTCAGAAATTATTCGGAGCTTGATACAACAAATATTGTAAATCAAAATGTTACATTAGAGCGACGTACAGTTTTACATGTAATCCATTTATACAGCTGGATATTTACTGCAGCAATTCAGGTTAAGGGTACAAGGGCAATGCCCCATCTGGGAATAGAACCTGCAGCCTTAGAATTACAAGCGCAGTTCCCTAACCATTATACGACACTGCCACCCACCCACACCATCTGTAGTAGCTTAAAGAATAAGAGACTGACTATCCAAGAGAAAAGAAAATGAGAGTGAAAATACTTTAATAAACCAATAATCTAGTTGATGTTAAATGTGATAATGTTAATTCTGTGTATTTTTTTAAATACATGGTTAATTCACTACACTGTAAAACCCAGAGACAAACAGCGTGAAACTTTGCCATTGCAGTAGAAATGACATCACTGGGTTCAGGTTTTATTTCAAGCCTGTGGATCAACTTCGTGAAAAACTAAATAATTGAAGAGCAACGTTCAGACCAACCAGTTGTCTGATGAAATATGATCATATCATGACAAATCTCTCCTTAAGCCCGCTGACTACATTTCATCATGTTGAACTCTGCCTCTGGTGCAGCTCAAGATGACAGGAGTACTGTAATGACACAAATCTCCCTTACGACCAGTATTTCGGCATTAATTTTGTATTCCATAAAAACCCTTTAATTAAATTGATTCATTAAGGTTTTGTGACGTCTAAGAGTTGATAAGCAAGGTACAGGTAACTGCCAAAATAAAGGAAACACTTGAGTAAATGAAGGATTCTGGCGGCTCTGTTATGGTGTGGAGTGCATTTTCCTAGCACGGTTTAGGTCCACTCAACCCCTTAGAGGGCAAGGTAAACAGCAATAAATACAAAGCTATTCAGAGTGATCACCTTCATCCTATGGTGAAGCATTTCTATCCTGATGGGAGTGGTTCCAAGATGGCAATGCCCCCATCCACAGGGCACGAGTGGTCACCGAATGGTTTGACAAGCATGAAAATAATGTAAACCATATGCCATGGCCATCTCAGTCACCAGATCTCAACCCAATTGAACACTTTTGGGAGATTCTGGAATGGCTCATTGAAGCTGTTCTAGTGGCTTGGGGTGGCCCTATTAAGACACTTTATGTTCAACTCCAATATACTAAGTTATCATCGAATAAATATTGATAATAAACAGTTAAGCAACAAGAACTCCAGTCAATTGTACCAAGCATGCATACCTAGGCTGTTCAAGTATGTAAAAATAATAAGATGCATTCAACATATGTGGATCTGTTTACAGCATAAGCATAAATGCAACTCACTGTTGTGCAGTGAACGGGTATCTGGTGATGTACTTTATTGTACTCAATTAAATCTCCAATATGACACATTTAAAAAGTTAAAAAAAGGGTTGACACCCTTACATTACTGTTTAAATTTCATAGAAGACTTTTGAAAGTGACATTAAAAAGTTGTTGGGTTTTTTTGCGCGCAAAAAATCCCACACGCAGGACAAAGGTGTAAATAATGTGCAAGGCCACATCCAAAATCCAGGACAGTAGGGCCTGGGGGACCCAATCTGGCATCCTGCTCCAGGAGACACTGATAGATAACACAACACCACAGAAAAAAAGGAAGGAGACAGGGAAGACACACAGTTGTTAAGGAGGACCACAAAGGCACAAGTGGGGAGCCTTACATAAACAAAGCGGAAGGGGAGCCGTGCAAGACGATGGTAAAGCTGGGAATGCTGACGGAATACTGCTGATGTCATGCCGGTGACATCACACACAGCTCGATTCAGCTTAGAGGGACGGGAGGAAGCAGAAAGTACGGGGCTGTAATTCAATTAACGGCGCACTTCGGCCCAATATCAGTTCCCCCCGGTGAGCCTGGAGCGCCTGCTCTTGTGCAGTGTTGTACGTTCGGGTCATCACCCCCGGTGTAAAATGACACGGATAGAATGTGTGGCCGATTTGAGTGGTGAGCGGATGACTTCAGTTTCGTTTAAGGAGAGGCACATGTCACTACGGCAACAAGTTTATCCGAAATTTAACTCTATTACTGCCCCCCAATTCAAAACATGCATGTCTGTGGATTGAGGAGTATCTGCTAATGGGGTTGTTGTCTCTCACTGAATGCATGTGTCCCTCAGGGGGGTCTCTGTGTTGTTGGTTGACCCTGGATTTCACTGCAGAGGGGCTACTGCCCCTTTGTTGTTGTAGTCCTGACAATGTCACAAATCTATTTCCCCTCCCCCACCAACAGAAGGGAATTCCTTCCTTTTACCGAACAGATCTCCCGGGCAATCAAGCTTTAAGACGGAATCACAAAACTTGTATTAAAATGTTCTGCGCATCCTTTGCTGTTTGTGTTGTCAGAATGTTACCTCTGTTTACAGTGTTTCGCTGTTTACAGTGAAGGGGTATTGCTTAATGCACCAGGATCAGAATTAAGTTCAGCTTATTACTGAGTCTGGGATCATGTGTACAATAAATCAGTGAAATTGCTCACAAGTGTACAAGTGTAACCTAAATCATAAAGATTAAGGCTCCAGTTACAGAAATTGCTATTTTGAATCATCCCAAATCCTGGCTGTGATGGAATGTTTTATTCTCAGTCAATATGTGTAGACGATAGTGCCTGGGTAGATTTATTTAGACTCACCTTCTTTGCACTTAGATATACAAATGGACATTCCCCAAAATAACTTTCCAAGTGAAAAGACAAAAAATATTGTGCGTTTGTGTTCTAATTTCACCTCATACCCAATAAGAAACAAAAATATGGGTGAAGATTTTAAATGGCATACTTAGTTAAACATGTAATTTAAATATAATATATGCATATTAATCCATTAATTTCAATACATATTCTTTTACATGGTAAAAATACATATATACACTGCATCTATATTCTCAAACAAGAGAATTATTCATTTAAACTGCTTGTAATCAATTTAAATTTATTATATATGTTGCGCCTTTCAGAATATGGAACATGATTATGTTCAGTGTATAATTGTCAGTAAAATTGCTGATTAGGGTATGGTAAACATGCTGATGATAATTTTACATGTCTCAATTCTCCACCTGCACACTGAATGAAATATGTAAATTAATATTAATGCACTATATTCACAGCAAGCATAATACAATTCAAAAATCATGACGAGTAACGAACATCAACAGCACGCCGCCTTGTCAGTTGCATTGCTGTGGATTTTAAATCTTCAAACACCTCCAACCGGAGAAGGCCTTTGATAAAAAGTGGCACCAGGGCCTCATCTACAGGCTCCAAGATAGCAAGCTCCACCTCCCCTCCCCTGTTTTCAAATTCTCCTCCCCAGCTTGGTTAACCGTGTCTGACAAACAGCTCCAGGTAATCCAAAATAAAGCGATTCGAGCAGCCTATCGACCCCACTGGACACCTACCTGTCTCATACATCCATAAAATTTCCAGAATGAAGACAATTGCTGAAAGATTGGAACTGCTGGGAAAGAAATACACCGGCAATGCAAAAGACAACCCTTTATTGAAGACGACAATAGAAGAGGCAATACAATACACAGACACAGCTCTCTTCATCATGCTGGGCTGCAGCTAACATGAAGATGGCAGTGCACACAGGTGCACACACACACATATGCACATACACACACACACACACACACACACACATATACTGTATATATATTTTCAAAAAATCGATCTTATTTATCTTCTTTTATATCTCTCCTTATCTTTTATCTTTTCATCATTTTGTATCTTTTATCTTCTTATCCACTTTTATCATTTAGATCCGAAGCAAAAAATGCCCTTCTCCATCCCTCTAACAACTGCTTTGCCTCCAAAAACGCCACTTTGCTTCCCTAACTGAGGAATGTATAGAAAAGACTGGAAGCTCTGTCATATCCATACAAGATGCATGAATACTAGCACTAAACATGAGACTGTAACGTGCCAATGTGCATGGGGTATATCATGTTGTGATTTATCATAATATCTATATCTCATTGTTATAATCACAAGATTCTTTATAATTGGTTCACAACACTCTCATGTATGAATAGAAAATACCTGTTTATTTATACATAAGTAAAAGCCCTTATTGTACAGTTTGGTTAGACATCAAAGTATGAGCCCTACTATACCCATCTTAAAGCAGTTTTGCTGGAATCAGCTAAGAAGAAACATTAATAAAGATTGTGTTTGTGTGTGTGTGTGTGTGTGTGTGTGTGTGTGGTTTAGACATTATGGGTGTGTTATTGAGGAGAAGAATGTAATGTGCAGCTGAAATCAAGTAAGAGGTAACATTAATAAAGATTGTGTGTGTGTGTGTCTTTGTGCGTGCGTGCATGTGTTTTTGCATGTGTGTGTATGCAGGTATGTGTTTTTGTGTGTGAATATGTGTGTGTATGTGTGTGGTTTTTACATTTTGAATGTGTGAGGAGAGGAATGTAATTTGCTGCAATGGTTAGTAGTTGGTGGCGGGTGGGGGGGCAAAGGAATCTTATTATGCTGATTTTACAAAGTGCCCTCTGTGTGGTTTGGAGGAGGTGAGACACTTTAGAGTGCTTTAGAGCATTGGCCTTTGCTGCCTGAGTAGCTGTCTGAGTCAGGACTGTGGTTTTGGCAGCAACTGAAAAGCTTTTCCTGCAGGACAATTTACGTAATGCAGTTTTGAAAAGCAATTTTTCTCTCTGTGATTTTCTTTTGCCCGTAACACTGGAAAAATTATTGCTTGATGTATCACATTAATATTTTAGAGGGGACTTTGAGTCGTGAAATCTTTATCACCTTCTGAATCACACAATCATGATGTTCCACTTCTGCTGGCAATGGCTTATTCTGCTCTCTCTGCACTGTTCTAATTGAGCTCTCATTAGAAAAGAGAGAGAAACTGTTGTAAACTATTGTGAAGCTGCGCAGCTATTTGAAGAGATTATGTCTGTGGATATTAGTCACTGCAGGATCCCACCCATCCCCCACACTGGCTTGTAAACCCATTTTTGCCTGGCTGGGCATTGCCTGCAATAGATTGATTCCACCCCACCCCCTATCCTTTGCTCAGTCATTCAGACTTGGAAAGTCAATAACAAGCTGACATCATCATTGGTTTGTATATTACACTGCTACTTTCAAACTACCCACAATCTCCTAAGAGAGGAGCACTCTTGTTGGAGAAATCGATTTAATGAGATAGATGGATGAGGATGGTCAGACAAAAAACCCACGATGATAAAGAAAAGGCAAGCAAAACATTGAAATGATTTCAAGCGTTTGAACTGCGAGTGACCGTGAGGACTACAAACCTCTATCGTTCCCAATAGCGGACACAGAAATAGATTTGGTTAACAAACAACCAAAACAGAAGACACAAATACTGGAAGAAACTAAATAAATAAACACCAGCATAGCATGAATAAGTACCAAGTTTACCTCACTAGTAATAACTGATTAGATAACAGATGTTCAAACCACCAAGGCTATAGAACAAATCAGATCCTTATTTAGAATCAATATACTGTCACTCCATACCATAGTTTAACTGTGTAAATTAATTTATGACAGCCACGGTTGGCACATTGTGTCTCCATTGCAGAATCGCATAGCCCATGTAGTTTGGGATCCATGGGTTAGTCTATATGGCAGGCATCTACACTGGAATTATACAAATCAGCTAGTGTCATGGCAGACATCACACCTTGCTGCAAAATCCTGTCAAAGGGGGGGAAAAAGTCATTGTATTTTTTTCCTATTTTTTTAACAATTTGTATTCCCTCTGGAAAATATCCATTGTGAAACATTATGTGTTGCAACCTGTTTTTAAGTGATGCCGTAGAAAAATAAAGCTTGATTGATTGATTTATTGATTGATTGAAAGACCCAGCAGGAATCTCCCATTGGTATGGAGGCCATCTCACTACATACTATAATCCATTCAAGGAAGGGGGTGGACCTTGCTCAATGCTAAAGCAATTCCACTTAAAGATTCAAGGGCAATCCCTACAGGATTTGAAGCATCCTGGAACATGTGCAGTGTTCTGGAGGCTATGCCATGGCCAGAGGTCTAGAGCGGGAAGTTAACATGCTGTACTACCAACAAGCTACACTCCTTCTCTGATCAAAGTCAGATCATCTCTCCAGAGGTGGTCAGAGTTCACGCATATGACCGCAAAGCTCTGGATAAGATTGAGAAGCCAAGACACACACATGTGTGCCTGTGATAGCCAAGGTAGACACACATGGTCAACAGAATTCCTGTCAGCTACACACAGTTGGGGCTCCACATTCCATTCCTCCCAAATGTTTTCTTAATACACAGGAACCTTGTGCTGGCAACCATAGCACAGGCAGAGAAGCTAATATATCAAGAGGCCCTGCCAGATATTTTCTAGAACACCTGTTTGGGGTTATTTGAAACCCTGTTTCCTTCCATTGCTGTGTTACTGCCGCCAAAGCCTTTTTTTACACGTCTATTCAAACTATCTGTAAAAGGCTCAGCATTGCAGAACTACATATATGTGTGATGGACCGGTGGGCGTGGATATTTGCGTCAAGGAAAGTAAAATGAGGGGCTTCCTGACTTTTAAATATACAATTAACTGTTCACACCAGTGCCACAACATGTGGTGATAAACTGCTCAAGGCAATTAAAGCGCTCTGTGAAATGTAACACTCCATTGTATAAGGTCATTTGTTCTTTCAATTCCTTTGTGCCCAAGATCACTTTGCTAAAAGTAGCTTGTATACTTAACTCATAGAAACTCGTAGGAAAATGTATGGTGATGGATCTCAATTGTGCATTAATGCTTGTCTGTGTGTGATAGAATGTTTGGTGCATAAAATGAAACTAAAATGATATGAACATTTTTTGAAAATATTACAAGCAGGGCTTCATTTATTTTCTAGTAATCACATGAAATATTTTAATCCCTACTATCCATCCAGATCTGTAGGTAATTATGCTGAACCTACTGTGGCTTTAACTGTGCAGTGTACTGGGTAAGCATATTATCTTATAACTTAGTGGTTGCAGGTTCAATTCCCAGGTGGGGCACTGCCAGTGTACCCTTGAGCAAGGTACATAACCTGTATTGCTTCAGTAAAATATCCTGTTGTATAAATTGATAGAATAAAAGCTGTGTAAATTCCTCTTAATTAGCACCTGATGAGCAAATAAATCTTGTAAAATACTATGCTTCCCAAAATCTAGCTATTTGGCCCTTATTAGCTTACATTCTGTAATAGCTTACTAACCACTCTGGTCAGTTGCAAATTTCTCAGCTAAACGCAACTTCCCTTAGTGATGAACGAGGTGTCATGACACCATAAATGGGTGAAGCCCCGATATGCTACCTGTAACTCACTGATTTGAACCAATCAGCAGCATCCAATGGGATTGGCAAATAACAGTGCATGGAAACAGCAATCCAGCTTTCATTTCGACACTTACAGAACATCACGAGTCCCGGCTGCTGATGAAATGAACAAATAATGTTGCATAAGACTTCAACAGTGCAACACTTCCTTTATAGTTGGATTTAAACTGGGCCACAGAGTATATCAAAGTACAGAGATAACTTTGATAGCTGAAATGCAATGTTACACTTTTTATGGTGGTAAAGAAATGTATTACAAATAAATATCTATTTGTATTTTAATATATTTTTGTGATAATTAATTCTTTTTTGTAATTTTCCTCCAATTTATTATCCTATTAGGCCTCAAGTCACTGCTGAGTGTGCCCACACCAGTAAGAATGCAACTGAAGCTTGTGCATTCCTCCAATGCACTTGCCTGTGAGCTAGTAACTATTTTACACCCTACATGCCACACACAGTACTACAGGAGAGCCAGTGACTATTTTACACCCTACAGGCCACACACAGTACTACGGGAGAGAGCCAGTGACTATTTTACACCCTACAGATCACACGACCTATACATTTGTGAAATGGTGGGATAGTGAATACAGTTTAGCTGGCTAGCTAACTACATTTGCCACAAGGTAAAGATGTTCTAGCCACTTTTCTTAATGCTGTTCAAGTTGTGTTCACTTTGGTCATAAATGGATTGCAATGTTGCAATGGACTTAAATGGGTAGCTAGCTAGCTACCTAGACAACTCTTCTGTCTGTTAGTATCCAACAGTAGCTTGCGAATTGTGATCTTATACTTATGTATAGACAAAAGAAGCAACTAGCTTTGCATTGTAACCACAACATCCACAACAACATACGATTCCAATTAACAAGTACATTCCCTATGCATTCACATCCTTGTGTTCCTGTCAACATTACACTTTTTTTCTACAAGACAGTTAAGCCCTCAGGAAGTAATTACAAGCAATTTGCTGCTGCCCATCTTGCAAAACAGAAAACCTAGAACGTTTGCAGATTTGTAGTGTAATGTTTGACACACACCCATGAGTTTGACACTTAAAAATATAGGTATTATCAATAATTTCCAGTTAACCATCCCATCCCAACCTTATTTACAGTACCACTTGGCATGGCTCTCACATTTAAACATATTATGATTTTATTTTGCAATAAACAAATAATTAAGCTGCTGCCATTCCAAGACTTATGATAAACAGTTTACCTACATGTAATTGGTTTTAATTCAGCTTAATTAGTATTCCGTTTGTTTAATAAAATAGTATATTAAAGGGGCCACAAAAATTAAAAATAAGTGTGACAATGACATATTTGGCACTGCTGGAAGATCTATCAGTCTGTGCTTTGAAAAGAAAGTGCATCTTTAGAGATCGGCATGACATGCTTACAGAAAATGACGAATGGCTTCTAAGCCACCTCGATTGCCAAGAGAAGTTCCTTTTTTAATGCAGAAAATATGCACATTTCTACAAACATAGTATTAGTGAATTAAACCCATTGTTATTCATTGTTCAGTATTTTTACCTGCCTTTTCATTCTTGCTAATTGCTGTGTAAAAGCAACCTCTTTTTCACACGGAGCAGCTGTTTTCCTGGAACAAGGTTGGAGCCGACTGATTTACTGCAATTAAAACAGCAGAATTCTCAGTCTGCATTCTTCCTTTCAACATCAACCATCTCAGGAAAAGAGTGCATTGAAAAGCTGTCTCGGGTGGATTAGGGCCCTACGTTGCCATGAGGCCACAATATGGGCCTTTCAGCAAGGAATCACACTGGGTTTCCACGGCTGCTGGTCCCAAATGTTTATCTGAAGTGACAACAGTCATTGAAATGTAATGTCAAGAAGTGAGAGCTGTCAACTTTCCAGAGTTTGACAGTCACTGTTGGACATCTCCTTTAGCTTAGTTAAAGCCCATTGGCTGGAGCTTTGGACATTGTGTCCTCCAGCAACAACAAAATAAAATTTAGCTTGAGGAAGTAGCAGACATGTGTGGCACCTTGGTTTGGTTTGCCTCACTCTTCCAACAGTCCTTTGGATAACATTTTGACGTTTGTGTCCATTCAAAGGCTGCTGGTAATGTGTAGAAATATTCATTTATTTATTTACCTTTATTTAGGTCAACTGAGAACTCAAGTCTCATTTTGCAGCAATGGCAGCACCTTCTACAGCAGTGTCCTGATCACTGTTAGCACAGTGTCCATCACTGTGCTGGGGCAGTGGGTTTTATTTGGTCAAGAGGGAAGAGTGCCCCCTACTGGCCCACCAAGACTGACCCAGCTTAGCTTCAGACTTCAGCCGTTTGATATGAGAAGGTTGCAGGGGCAGTATGGATCTTGACTGTCTGGACAGTTTCTCTTTCTCTTCACATGGACATATAGATTGAGATCGGAAAACAAAGGGATAACGAGGAAGATAGCCACTGCAGTCACCACGTCAGCTCCCACACGTGTACCATTAGACCTCATCGATTCAATCTCTTTCTTTGTTGTACATAAGCAGCTTTAAGAAGCTGCTAAGCCCTTTCTCAAACTGCCAGCTCTTCAATGCTCAAGAACGAACAGCCAATATACAGCCAATTCATTTAATGACATTTCTTTGGAACCAACAATGGGGATAAGTAACTACACCACCAACAGAGTGTGTGTGTGTGTGTGTGTGTGCATTTGTGATTGTGCATGTGAGCATATTATTGTGAGAAGTAATCCAATCATCTGAATATGGACATATATATTTGCCAGTGTGTGCTCTTGCTTGCTCAAACGTATTATTCCACACTGAAGTGGTTCTCTCCCCCTATGCAAACAATCCCTCCCTGTCTGCGGTCTTTAAATATGTTTATGTGCCATAGAGCCTAGTGAAGCCAGATCACATGACACGTACAGCCTGAGTCAGCTGACCTGAACCTCATACGGTATATACAATACAAATGCTCTCTTAACATGATCCTCCCTGGAGAAGCAAGGTTAACGAGGCCCAACGCCTCTCACACAGAGAGCTCATAACAGCTCCTCGAGCTCAAGTTTTTGCCCACAGACAGTGAAGTGTTGTATCACGTTTCATCAAAACCTCCCAAAAAAACGTGGCTTTTTCCTTCCCCTCTGATTTGTGCTGAGACTTGGCGATAAACCCCAAGAAGGTCTCCCGTCAGCAACACAGTCTCTGCTGTGTTGGTGTGTAAACAACACTCTTCCCCAGATCCAGGCTCCACCTTGGGGTGCGTGAGGAGTGACAGGCTGGTCTCTACAGGAAGTGTCGTGTGCAGAAGGAGGAGCCGGGCCCGGAGGGCATGTCTCACGCCACGGATCATTCCACACCAACATCGCATAATACGCTCCACACCGAGTCAGAGCCAAGAGTCTGTGAATTTGGATTTGATTAAACATGCCCCTTCACCCTCTGAACAATCAAGCCTTCGAGATGTGGGCGGGGTCTCAGCTGACACCTCAAAACACATAAACAGGCAGAGTTAGTGAGTTGAGGCTTCTTTGTTGGGTACAAATAAAAACTTTGGGTCAACACTTCCATTTGTTCACCTGGGCGAATTTTAATGTATAACACATTGCATAAAAGTAAATTAATGTTGACTGAATGAAACACAAACTAAGCACTTTACATTTTACCACTAACCAAGTTCCTTTTTTCAAACCCCATTGTTGGGAAAATTATAGTTATAAACATCATTCTTCTGGTTTGATCATGGTTGAATGAAATACAGTATTAATGCATTCAAAATGTGTGTTTTGTAGTCATAAGCATAATGCAGATTGAGCACAAATAACTCTTGCTTGCTGCTGTATTAAAATAAAATAATAATTTGATAGCATGTTTGAATATGGAAATATCTGTGTGAGGGGATTCCTGGCTGCTGAAGGAATTATCTGAATTTTTCACATGCCGGGGGATAAAGAACTGCAGAGAGGGAGGAGGTTTGTGTGTGGGGGGGAAGTGGGGCAAGGGGGGGAATGTGGACACTGCTGCTAGTCAGGGCTGGGATTGAGTACCACTCACTCACTCACTCACACACAAACACATACACAAATACACAAACACACACGTGCAAACGCACACATGCAAACGCACACTCACTCACACATTCACACGCATGCACCTAAACACACTCACGCACTCAAACGCACACTCACACACATGCACACACACACCAGATGTCCCTTGTGAAAGAGATGATGATCCCAATGGGACTTTTCCTGGTTAGATAAAGGATGAATAAATATATAAATATGCATGCATATACACACAAGCACAGGCACCTACATACACACATGCGTGCGCAAACACACAAACATACTCATATATATGCATATGCACATGTATACACAGGTGTACATGTTTTCACACACACCTGACACCTACACATGCATGCACACCTACAGCACACATACACATGCACATACACATGCACACATGCACACACACACACACACACACACACACACACACACACACACTACAAACACAAATTGCTTGATTCCAATTGTCATTTGCTTAACGAATTGTTCAGGGTTCCTTTGTAATGCATGATGCAGATTAATATTAAGCAGTGCAGTGGGTGGGGAGTAAGTGTTTCTTACTACAGTACACTGCTCCAAACCTTAATTCTGAATCTACTCTGTCTCAACATGTTTCCATTCATTTAGACAAACATGTCTCCCCTCTAAGATCACGGACATACATTTGTGTTCAAAGCAAACTTTTTCTGTCTGTGCAGACTGCAGTGTGAAAGATAATAGGTTCTTTTTAACATATTGCTGACATAGTGCTGAGTTTGTTGGGTGGAAAAATTAAGGCAATTTCGAGGCTGACTGATTTTCCCAAGTCACTGTTTGCATTCTTTAGTTCAACAGTTAGAGGGGCACATTTCCACAAACACAGATTATTGTGTTCAAGAGGCATTAAGGAAACAGCTCAAATTGGAAATAAAAACATGGAAATAAAAACCTGTTGTAGAACAGTAAATCTGGGACGTATAATGTATTGGGTATTACGAAAATGATTCAATAAGAGCTTGAAAACGCATGCTTGATTGCATTCGTAAATAGAGAAAATTTTCTGAAATATCCCGCTGTTACCAAGCAACTTCTCCATGCTGTATGCATAAATTACATGTGCTCTATTATAATTAGAAAATAAGTCTTCACTACCCACTGTGCGGGGCATGGTACCATCTAATCATGATTAAACGAACTGCCTTCTCCAAGCTTTTAGATGACTCAATGGTATAAGGATCCATTTTCGCCTTTAGTTCTCGACAGCGCTCCACACAGCCAGGGTTCACTTTAGCTGGAAACTAAGTATACCCAGATGGCAGTTCTGCATTGACCTAGTTCACAACGAGCTGAAAGCATTTAAGCTCCCATGTGGCTTCTCAATTAAAAATCATGATGCAAACGTCTTCCTTCCTAGCATAAAGGGAGGGAAGTTTTCCTGAGCTTAACGTAGAGGTAGCTGGCGCCGACTGCAAGACTCATGTGCCTAACCCTTCGCTCTGATTGGCCGCTTCGAAAAACATTTGCAGAATGCGGCCTACCGCTGAGCGAATAATTGATGTCAACTTGTCTTTCCGGGAACACGATTGTAGTTGGAAGTGTGGCGTCACTGTAATGCTGTGGTATATGGTGGTGCAACATGAAGCATTATACAGGTAACTGCCAAAATAAAGGAAACTAATCTAAACAAGGTGTTGGGCCTTTATGAGCTGCCAGTCTTCCATTATTTGATGTTTTGTTGATAGTGTTGGAAAACGCTGTCTTAGGCACATCTCCAGAATCTCCCATAAGTGTTCAATTGAGTTAAGATCTGGTGACTAAAACAGCCATGGCATATAGTTTACATAATTTTCATGCTCATCAAACCATTCAGTGAACACTGATGCCCTGTGGATGGGGCATTGTCAGCCTGGAAGAAACTATTCCCATCAGGACAGAAATGCTTCACCATAGGATAAAAGTGATCACTCAGAATAGCTTTGTATTCATTGGCATTTACCTTGCCCTCAAAGGGGCATAAACCATGCCAGGAAAATGTGCCCCACACCATAACAGAGCCACCAGTATCCCTCATTTACTCAAGTGTTTCCTTTATTTTGGTAGTTACCTGTATCATTCCTTAGAAGGAGCTCTCTAAATCAGCTCAAATATTTGGCGCTGAATGGTGATTGATGTCCATCTTCAGGGAAGGAACTCTCCTGCTCGTACATTCCCCCACCACAGATGTCTTTATTTAGTAAAGCCTCACCTTTCACCTGATTTATGTCAGAGAGACACATGAGTCTGGCCCCAGGATCACAGAATCCTCCTAAACACTATTCCCACCAGTACAAGATAACACACGATGGGGGAAGAGAGAGAGAGAGAGAGAGAGAGAGAGAGAGAGAGAGAGAGAGAGAGAGAGAGAGAGAGAAGAGAGAGAGAGAGAGAGAGAGAGAGAGAAGCGGGATTTGAAAGGACCTGAAACAGAGCTCTACATGGGGAAGTAGGTTCCTTTTTTATATAAACGTTCCCTCTAAATTCACGCCATGTGTGTCACAGCGTTTTATTGTCTTGTTCTTTCATGTTGTTGAAAATCTGACACTGTACTGGCCTGGCCTTTTCTTTTTCAGGAGATAAACAAATAGAAAAGATGCCAGCTGCGTAACCACACCCGCCCAATTCATTCCCCCCCAGTTGCTGAAATGGTTGCGACAGCTCGCTCCTCCTGTAGATTGCCTGTGTTGATTTATGCAGGTCAACAGGTGTGTCAAAAAAGGTGTGTCACTTAACCTCAGGACATGGGGAAGATGAAAACGTTAGAAACATCTCTAGCTGAGTACAGCCGAGGCACCGAGTATAAAACCGAAATATCTACAGCTGAGTTAGGCCAAAAGGCACCAATCACAATACCAAAAAAATATCTACAACTGAATTTGTCAAAAAGGCACCAAACACAAAACCCCAATCCTCCACTTCTCAGGGACTCTTCCTAGATCTTTATCAGGAAAAAACCAAGTACCTTGCAGATCAGGTTTTACATGAAATGTGTAATTTGTTTGCTTATTTGTAAGGGACATAGCAAAAACCAATGTTACGTGACAATGTTAAAAATAAACATCAGATGTATTGCAAGTTTTTATTGCCAAAGCCTAATTTCCAACACCCGTCCCCAATAAACTACATATAAAAGTAAATCAACGTCGAGAACTAAAAAATAGAAATCAATAATATAACAATTGACGTAGATGAATGAACGAGATAGACTGGATGCGACCCATTCTCTGGTTCAGACAGTACAGTTTCCACGTGGCTTGCACACTGCCGTGTAATAGAAAATGTGGTTTTATCACAGTTCTTTCCTCTTTACCTCCCATCTGTCTAAATAATGGATTGCCACAGCTTTCTTTGCTGCAAGGGTAAAAATATAAAAAGGATAAAAATACACACCGTGCCTCATGTTTCATGTGCGGAGCGTAAATAAAGCAAGGGGCTCCACACACACACACCCACCCACACACATACACGCAAAATTGCGGGTCTTCTCCAGCTCCCGCTCTGCTGCAGAACTCCGCAGGGCTGACGGTGCCGTGACCAAACCCCATTCCAGCTGCCCCACAACACGAGCTCGCGGCTTCCTAGCAACAGCTGTTGCTAGGAAAGCCCTGTAGAGAGCTGGAAGGAAACAACAATACGCCCGACTTTAAAGAACGCGGCTCCGGCTATTGAACAGCAACAACAAAGGCACGCTGGGGGACGAGGTTGGAGATTGGGAGGGGGGACGGGCGGGAAGTGGGGAGCCATGCTTAACCCAGCTAATGTTCCACCTGACAATGGGAAAAGAAAGCGCCGCAGGTGTCCTTTTCCCACCCAGCCCACAGGTACCCTGGCTAATTGTGACAACGCGGAGCAGATCGCAGACCTTAACGACCGTCGCGCGCGATAACAGTTACCTGGCTGGGCGTTAATCGCTCTTTCCTGTACCCCCGAAGCCGCTCGTTTCTCACTGCAGATTGGGACGCACGGCGGACCTACCGCTATGAAAAATGAAATCATAAAAAATTCAGAGCAGATGGCCAAAAATAAGAGGATCGAAATGAGGAATACGTTCGCTGAAAATGAGCGCACTGTCCCCGAGAGTTCAATTTTGTGATCGCATTATTTTTCCCTCTGCAAATACACCAGCCTTATAGCCTATATGCCTGCCACAGAACCCCTGACAGAAAGCAACAAAGCGACCGAGGACGGGAGCGTATCATTCGTCTTGTAATTGTGAGGTGCTGGGGTTTATCCGTAGCTGTATCAGTCCCGCCTTGCCTTTCGGCTCGTAGAGCAGTCAGGCAGACGATTCATGGGAAACTAAACTTGAATTTGGAGAGGAGCATTTTCAGCTCCTCACAACCATCAATCTTGCTTTTAGCAGCAGTTACGTACAACCTAAATTTAACCAGGTTAAGTTGAGAACGTTCTCAATGTCAGTGATGACATGGCAATAAACAATAAATAATACTGTAATAGTTCCAACAGCATACAAGACCAACACTAACATGACAGCACGTTTACATAAAATTAGCATATGCACAAAACGTTTCCTGTCCTCTAATCTACAAGTAAACCAGCATTGATGTATAAAGTTAATTAGCTAATTGAGCCAGGGTAATTGGTGTAAACAAAAACCTGCATTCACTGGAACTCTTCCAGGGATCGATTTGCCAAAAATCTGGCTGGTCTAGGGGCTACAGGGTGGCCCATCCTGTTAAGACACTGCATTCCAGCTTGTGCTGTGAGAATACACATTTTAGTATGTATAAGAAACATGACATTCAGGCTGAGAACACACAGATGAGGTTTGTGTTTGTGTATTACAGACTGCATGGACAACGCATGGATGTCTTACATTTTACATTTACATTTTAGGCATTTAGCAGACGCTCTTATCCAGAGCGACTTATAAAAAGTGAATTTCTACAATATATATTGTAACAATAGTGTATCTGGCCCAATCAGACAGTGCCCTGCATATCACCCCCCAGTGTGAATTAATGCAAATATACCTTATTAACTGTATAACGTTTTGTAACATGCTTGTGTTCCTGCGGCCGGCAGTATAATTCAACTTTCCTGTCTTGCGTTATGAATAACAGGTCCATGTTTTCATCAATACATAAGTGATTTTACTGTGTATTTTGGATTGACCAACATTGGATACACCCGATGGTCTGATATTGCATTGTGACCGTGCCAGTATTGATTGGCCTGTACTACAAAACAATATAAATAAGATATATTGTACAATGTATTGATTGCTCAGATAAAAATACATTGAGAAGGCATGTATCAGGATTATATGAGAAATAAAAAGACAGTACAGAAAAGTACAGAAAAGCTCTCATAGATCATTGCTAGGCATTGAGAGTACAATAGTATGCTATTGACCATTGTGTGCTATGTGTGCACATTAATGTGATATTGGTGTGTTTAAAAAAAAAATAAAAAAAAAAATCATAAAGGTTATTGGGGACAGCCTATTGGAATTTTGCCTTTGGAATTTAGACAGCTATTGGAATTTAGCCTTTGGCTATAAACACAATATTATATTATAAGCATCATAATCATCTGATTGATGCTTGTTTTTTTTATATTGTAACAATGCATTTTGCTATGTCCCTGACAAATGAACAAATACATGCATAAAAATAAATAAATAAATACAATTAAACAAGTGTATTTGTTATTCATTTGAATGAATGATGGAAAAAAACAAATTGAGTCTTTGTACAAATTTTGATGTAATTACTTTTTATCTGGGACATATTTTTGGCCTATTGTATTCTGGGCAGATATTGTACTGCATTTCTGGGCCAATATAATATCCAATTTATGCTTTGTATGTAGTGAGTAATGTTTTGGTCACTGGAGACCCAGGTGGTGGTTTCAAACCTGGGTAGCATGTTACTAAAATGCCATACTTTATCAGCTGTGTACATACATGTAATACCACATGATGTCAAATCCTGGCCACTATAAATTATCTGGAAAAAATATTCAAGTGGATAGATGTACATCTTAAAAATGTTTTTTGCTGTTGTTTGCATTTGTTTTGCAATACAGTTCTGTTGATGGTAAATGTTAGTCCAGAACAGGATGCAGAACTCAAGGGAAATAAACTCTTGAGAACATTGAGTGAGCTCCGAGGCAGAGAGGAACCAAGCATAGCGGGTGCACTTCCTGTTTAATCTCAACTTGACTCAGCACACGCCTAAAAGAGGGGGACATGGAGACTGCATGTGGCGTCGTGCTTCCATGTCTGCCTCAGGGGGAGCTCTACTTACGCATAATTATACTCCAGTGCCACATGAAGGGATGCTAATAACATGGCCTCCTCTTCACGCACATGTGGTTCTGTTTGTTGGTCAGGGCACATGGGCAGGGTTTACTTACAGTATCAGAGGAGCTGAGTGTGAACTGGCAGACAAGAGGAAAGCCAGACATCTCAAGAACTTGACTGAGTTTCCAATCATTTTTATTTTTTATTTTTTTATTTGTGATTTTTTACCATTTTCCCCCAATTTGGTGGGCAATTGTACCCTCTATTATTTAAACTATCCCCACCCCTGTATTATAAGTCCACCACTGCAACTCTGGACTGGCAGTAACAAAGGCGTGACAACCTGAACCGCCTCCTCTGAGAAGGAACCTGCCAAGCCTTCATCCATAACTCTGACACACAAAGAGCTGTCTGCACACAGCAAACTCATGCCGGCTGGCCTCCCTTTTCCCTCTCCCTGGGGGTGGACAGCCAATCGCCCCCGCCCCAGAACCCCCAGGATGGGACTCCCACCCAGGCTTAAACCCAGGCTACAGTGGACAACCTGCACTTAGAACAAGTGCCTTTACCGGTTGCACCACTTGAGAGCAGTCAATCGTTTTTAAACCAGAAAGTCGTATTTAGATAATATGGCCTCCTTAGTTGCTGATAGTAAGCTTCACTTTTGAGCTGTGTGGCCCGAAGAGCAAACATAGCAAATGCAAATGAATTTTTCAAATATCAAATTCTTTGTTGTTAGTGTTAGAAACTGCATTATACATTTACAAACAAATTGTGCTAAGATTCTGTGTACAAAGCTAACATAGAAATAATAATGATGGTCTCCACTGGCAATGGTGTCTGGAGCTTCGAACATCCGGGAAAGAGCATCGGGTTTCTGGTTTTTGGACCCTGGGCAATAGGAGAGGGTAAATTGGAAACGGTTGAAAAACAATGCCCACCTTGCTTGATGATGATTCAATCGCTTGGTCTGTTGTATGTATTCCAGATTCTTGTGGTCGGTCCAAACAATGAACGGGTGGACCGCGCCCTCCAGCCAATGCCGCCACTCCTCCAGAGCTCTTTTCACAGCCAACAGTTCGCGGTCTCCAACGTCGTAGTTGCGCTCGGTGGACGTCAACTGGTGCGACAGCTTTACGTAGAGTTGGTTCCGCAGGAGCAGCTGGATATGTCGCACATGTTGTTCGTGTTCCTGGACGTTCCTGGAGAAGATTAGAATGTCGTCCAGGTAAACAAACACGAAGCAGTTGAACGCCTCTCTCAACACGTCATTGATAAGAGCCTGGAATACCGATGAGCTGTTGGAAAGCCCGAAAGGCATAACGAGGTATTCGTAGGGCCCGGTGGGCATGTTGAATGCAGTCTTCCACTCGTCCCCCTCTCTAATACACACAAGGTTGTAT
Source organism: Aldrovandia affinis (assembly GCA_029706075.1). Lineage (NCBI taxonomy): Eukaryota > Metazoa > Chordata > Actinopteri > Notacanthiformes > Halosauridae > Aldrovandia > Aldrovandia affinis. The sequence goes on from JAINUG010000001.1 coordinate 13,954,599, forward strand.
GCGCACCTGAGATCCAGTTTCGAGAAGATGGTAGCGCCCTGGAGCATCTCGAATGCCGTGGACATGAGAGGCAATGGCTACCTGTTCTTCACGGTAATGCTGTTGAGTCCACGGTAATCGATACAAGGCCGCAGACCTCCATACTTTTTCCCACGAAGAAAAACCCTGCTCGAGGTCGAAGGACAGATAGCGCCTCCTGGATGTAGGCACTCGTCGCTGTCGTCTCGGTTCTGGATAATGAGAAGATCTTGCCCCGGGGAGGACTGGTTCCCGGCAGCAGATCAATGGCACAGTCGTATGGGCAGTGAGGTGGCAGAGTGGATGCGTGTTTCTTGCTAAACACTGCCTGGAGGTCCCTGTATGCCGGCGGCACTCGAACACATTCCTGGACCTCCGGTTCCCGACATGAAGGGGCGACGGAAGGACGAGGCAGCAGGCAGGTACTTTGACAGGTCAAACCCCAGCCCAGTATTTTCTTGCCATTCCAGTCGATGTGGGGGTTGTGCCTGCTTAGCCAAGGGTAGCCAAGCACAAGGGGTAGCTGGGGAGATTGTGTGATGAGGAACTCCATCCACTCAGTGTGGTTCTCCATGATAGTGACCTGGAGTGGAATGGTTCGGTGTGTTATGGAGCCGGATCCCAGTAGCTTGCCGTCCAGAGCTGTAACTGACAGGGGGGAGTCCAACGACACCAGGGAAATGTGCAGTTGCCTGGCAAGACTGAGGTCGATAAAAACCCCAGCCGCTCCTGAATCAATGAAAGCTGGGACAGCGTGATGAGAGGTGTTCCAGCGCAGAGAGATGGGCAACATCAACCCAGTGATGTGTGTCGAACTAGGAGTGACCGCTGCGCTTCTCATCACCCTCCCGGTGTGGTAGATGAGTTGACTTTTCCCTGCAGCTCAGGACAGGAGTCGCGGTAATGCCCAAACCGCCCACAGTACAGGCAGCTATTCTCTCTTCGGCGTCGTTCCCTCTCGGTAGCTGAGAGATGGGCTCTGCCCTACTGCATGGGTTCTTCCTGCTCATTAGGGGAAGCTGGTGATGAACGAGAAACTGACGGGAGTGAATCGGTCCACAATGAGAGTGATGTCCGTGGTCGGGGTATGGGGTTGTGGCTGTGGCGCTCGTTCATACGTTCTCAGTGACGGTTGCCCAGCTGGATAGCTAATGCCATGAGTTCTTCCCACTGCTCAATGTGCCCATGGATCACAAGTTCATATTTTAGGACTTTGCTGAGGCCCTGCTGGAACACTGCTATCAGCGCCTCATTATTCCAGCGGCTCTCCGCAGCCAGGGTGCAAAACTCAATCGCATACGCAGCAACCGTCCGGCTCCCCTGCTTAATCTGGAGAAGCTGGTTAGCCGCTTCTGGACCCCGGATCGGATCGTCGAACACTTTCCTGAGCTCGGACCTGAAGCGTAGATAGCTGTCGCAGATGGGACCTTGTTCCTCCCAGATGGCCGTCGCCCACTGCAAAGCGGTTCCGGTGAGCAGGGAGATTTGGTACGCTATCCGGGAGTGATCACTGGGGAATTGCGACGGTTGAAGTTCGAATGCCAGTGAACACTGTGTTAGGGAGCCGCGACATCCCGTGGGGTTACCGTCGTAGCGCTCCGGTGCCGGAAGGCGTGGTTCACAAGGTAAGTGGACTTGGTTAAGGGTCATGGTTTCTGGGGAAGGCTGAGAAATGGCGGTCGGGGGGTCTTGATTGTAGCAGCTCAGTGATGGTGGTGAATTGACTGGCTGTTTGATGACTGAACAAATTCAGTTGCTCGGTTAGTAGAGCGATAGCTTGATCCTGCCGTCTGATGGAGTTTTCCTGGCTCTGGATGGTCATGCAAAGGTCATGCATTTCTGGGTCGGCAAGTTTCCCACTGGTTCCGATGGTGGTTTGGACATTCTGTCAAGCTGTGAGGTAGGTGTAGAACCAGATGCAGGTGAGAGAGAAACCCAGAATGCGGAAATGCGTTTAAGATATTTATTATCTTTAAACGTCTGTAGGAAACGAAAGCAAAATCTGTGTCTGCGAAGACACAGAAAGACATAAACAAAAGAAAACAAAATAACCAACGATCAGGAACAAACAAAACAAGTAAAACGATAAATCCAAAACGTATCCAAAAACACGGAATAAACTATACACTGGGAATCTAAACAACAATAATCACACAAACAAACAATTTCTCGAGAGGCAAGAAACATTAATCGCAGTAGGTACTACCAAGCTAAGCTAGATAATGTCCAAACGCCGAAACAGAGAATGCCAGCTGGTTAAATATCCTCCTGTTAATTATTTGCAGCAGTTAGCAATGATCCTGATTGTTTCCGTGATTTCTTTAATTGGCTTTGTGAATTCCTGGCATGTCTTTCACTTCTTCTGATTGGCGCTTGGGGGAAATGCCTGTTAGCTGAGCGAGTTGTGACAATTGCATGATCTCAAAGAGATCTAAATGACAGGAAACTCTCCCCAACCACCACCCAAGTAGTGAAGATAAAAGTGCCCCATGTATTCTAACCCTCTTGCTGTAATAAAATCCCTGTACTGTACATGTATGCTGTACTTCATGGTAATACATTGTTTGCGTACTCTTAATGGAGTTGTCAATGATGGTGTTTTATGTGAGTCAGCCAAGCCTATTTACAGCTACACTATGCATTCACTAAGACCTGAGAGACCCCATAATGGACGGGGGCTACCCATCCATGACACTGTTTGAAATCTTCATAAGATGCAGCGTTCACAGACAAACATGGCTTAATAAAAGCAGACAGCACAATGTTGTGCGATATCAACAAGCTCAACTCTTAGGATTAGGATTCCATTTACATGGAAAATTGCTTTCTTGCTTATTTTTTCTAAACAGACACAGTTTAAAATGAACACGCCAGGCAAATATGTTTTCCTACATAGGATCCTATGCTAAGTCAATAATGCTTTCAAAGATCGCATGATTCTTATTTTAACTGTTTAAGTTATTTACGTATCTTGAGGATGTACCCATTATATATGATTTATATATGATAACATTAAATATCAAACACTGTTACGTCCCAAAGTCCACAAGAGTTATAATAACCAGGGGGCGAATATAGAGATAATACCACAAAGCTACAACAAATCAAAGACAAACGCAATAAATACAGCAAAATAAATGAAGCAATAGATATGTACACACAGGATAGTAAGTAGCTGGCAGAACAGGGGAGACCAGAGCAAAGCCTGCACATAACTAATACCCTTCTAATACAATTCTTCCCGAGAAACAAAAAGGTGAGTCTTCCACAGGACTACTCTGACATAACACTCTGGCCTAACAAAAGTGCATAAAAATTAAAAGCTAAATTCACTGCCTGTCCACCACACAAAAATAAAAACAAACAAGTGTGCACACAGATGCCTATCCCTGACTGGCGTACAAAACTGCCCCCCCATGCAGGCGGAGACGGGTCGTTTTATCGTCTGTCAGGTGCAATGCATTTGTTAATTAGGCTCTTTGGCGAACCGGCAAAAGGCTCCTTCAGCTCCACCTATAAGATGATACCGCCTCCAAAATGGAGGGAAAACAGAGGAGCGTAACAAACACATCTTGAATGTTGAATTCATTATATTTCCTTGAATTGTGCAATATTGTGATTGTGAGCTTGTGTACAGCAATGAACCAGAGTCTCTTGTGGGCTAATTGACAAAGTCAACATGAGAATTGTTTCCAACCTCAGAATGCCATCATTGGTCAAGTGAAGAAAGGGGAATGGTGGAGATTGTTGTGGCGTTTCTAAAATGAGTATACAGGATCTTTCATTTCATGGTTAATGTCTGCCTCTGTGAATTCTTTAAGTTGACCGATACAGCTGCTCAACATTAGTTTTTCTCTTTGTGGAAGTCAAGGAATTCCCCTCCCCCCCTCTCTTTCAACAAGAGCAAGATATTTTTGTCAAGCGAAAGGAATGGGTGTAACTTACCACAACGTGCCAAGTTTCCTGTGGCCTGATGCAAGATTAAATAAGGAAAACAAGAGCTTTCTTCTGGCGACATATTTAGATAGGAGGAGTGTCTACAGCCTTAGGTCGCCAGCTGAGCACCCATAGATTAGAGATCCCATCGCCACAAGACTGGGCAGCCTGATGTGAGAGTTAGAATAGAATTCCCATTCATAGCCTTAGCAATGACTTCTTGAAAGAGCCACAGAAATTCAGCTTCTGTTTATTTGAAAAAAAACGAAATCAGCAGGGACAGATGTAATGCGGAGAGGATTCTCTCCCACATTCTAACTTTTGGGTTTATTCGAAAAGCAATGCATCTTCACATAGCAATGTAACACATGGAAACATTTACGACCCATACCTCAGATATTAAATTTTAAGATGTTGATGTTATGAAAACAACTCCATTCCTGGAGGGCCAGGGTGTATACTAATACTACTTTATTTATAAAGCGCGTTTCTTACTGTGCGTATAAAGTGCTTTATAAAATAATAAAATAAGAATATTAAGAATAAAATAAGAATAAAAGAAAGATGTACAATAAAACTGACAAAAACACGAGAAATAACACAGTCATTAACAGTCACAAATAAACACAAGCAACCATAGAGACACTGGGTTTTGTTCCAACCTAATTAAATCATTAAGAGCAGAAATCTAAAAACAGATTTGCACTCATTGCGTACCCCTATAATAAGTTGTGAATATACTTTACTTTCAGTGCATTTTACATTAACATTTTAGCAGACGCTCTTATCCAGAGGAACTAACACAGTTTACATACAATCCATTTATACAGCTGGATATTTTACTGAAGCAATTTAGGTTAAGTACCTTGCTCAAGGGTACAACGGCAGTGCTCCACCCAGGAACTGAACCAGCAACCTCTGAAGTCCAGTTTCCTAACCATTACACTACACTGCCACCCAGTGCAGTTCCATTGTAGCCTTTAAGGTTTTTTGATAAAAACTGAAAACAGTGGAACCTTAAGAGAACTGAGCTGTAGGTCAGTGTAGACAGCAGTGCATATGATGGTTGCGATGGGTTTTCCCCACTAAAGCTCAGAGGTGAAAGCAAAATTGTAGCTCTTATCATCCCCAGCCCACATCCTGCATTTAAACTCCATATTAACTTCACATGGCTGTGTTTGCCTCCATTTTGTAATGAGTTTCCTAACAGAGTAAGCCGTTCCATGGCAAATATTTGCTGTTAATCACTCCTGATTGCTGCACCGGAGTGATTGGATGCATTTAAGGGGATTTATCGGCATACTCATTCAAGACACTTCCAAAGAATGTCTTGTGTAGAACCAACAGCAATGCATGGAGAGGTTTTTATAACAGGGCTACGGGCAATTTGGTCAAGTTTGTTTATTGTGCCACAATGAAGGAAACATAAAAATGTGACGGCTTCTTCTTAAGCGACTAAAGTAAACAAGAATGTGGAAACATGAATATGCAGCTTCAGTCTTTAGTTTAGCTTCACAAGACCCGGCCCAGGAAGATTGATAGTCTGTGTTATTGCCATGTATATATATGCCATTTAGCATGTAAGATCCTACACCTGATCAGTGAAATACATTTATATTTTAGACATTTAGCAGACGCTCTTACCCAAAGTGACTTACACAGTTTACATTTCTTAACATACAATCTAAATTATTTATACAGCTGGGTATTTACTGAAATAATTCAGGTTAAGTACCTTGCTACAGGGTAAAACAGAAATGACCTGAGAATCAAACCTGCAACCTCTAAGTTACAAGCCCAGTTCCCTAACCATTACATCACACTGCTGCCCATAATAATTTGAAACTGAAATGAACGCATGCAAATAGATTGCATCACATCTAAAGGGAAGAATTTGTTGATAGGGAAGAATCAGGTTATTCGCCTCTGTGTTACTCTTGGGTCACATATAAGGAGATCATTGTTCACAAAATTCACAAGATTCTTCATGAAGCGTGTGCGTAATTATTTTGCAACTTCTTTGTTTGCTGGAGAGCTCACTTAACTCACCTGGGCCTGGAAAGGTCACCTGACTCTGACTGACACAGGCCTCCCTTGGCCCGCACACTCATCTCCCCCCTCACCAGTGTCCAGGGTACACAGAGAACCAAGCCTTGCACAACTGGGTTATGGCAATAATACCAATTTTTCATCATAAATTACAGTAAGGAGGGGTGGACAGAGCTAAACAACATCTGCTCCTCCTTACGCTTTCAAATTCTATCCAGACTTTAAGCAGCACAACTTTACTCAAAGGGGGATGACATTTTTGACATCCGATAATACATGGAGCAATTTGTTGCCTGCTTTGTTTTAACGGTTTCCCACTTAAAAACGCCTCAGGAATGATACAATGCTTATGGTGAACACCGCCTTCTGGAGACAATTTTTGTCCATTAATCCCCTGAATTATTTCAGTCCATTTTGAATGTTTTGCCACTCTTAGCAGGACAGTGACTTTGTACCTGTGTAGTGTACAAATATAATAACACCATGTCAACAATACTGCATAGAAAACCCTCAACATGGATTACAATATGTACTGTATGTAAATATCATATAGGGATACATGTCTAATGGTTTTCCATAAAACTGTGAAAACTTTGTACACCTGTAGTTGGTTTGCTAAATTATATAGTACAATAACACAGTAGTTACATAATTACATTTGTAATTACACAGGTATAAGGCAACCATAATGTAAAGTCTGACCTCAGGTCTACCACTATGGGAATATCCTTTGTCAGTTACATGCCTGTAACTTAAATTCCTTTGAGATCACTACCTGTATTTACAGGTATTTCATATAACAAAATGGTTCTAACAGAAACAACCTCTCATATAACATAAACATAAACTTGGCTGTAGAATACAGAAATATAGAAATAAGGCTTCATAAACATACATTTTTGAGGTCAGAGCGGAACTAGAAGGGCTGTGTTTTTTATATGTGGCATGGTTGTGGTTGTCTTCGCTCCTGCAGAGAGGCAGAATTGAGTTTGAAACGGCTTCCATTCAGAAACCACCCAGTGGTTCTCCTGTAAGGGCCTAGAAAGTGCACAGCACAGTTGTTTTTTACAATTGGGAGAAAATGGGAAACAAAAGAAAAAAAGTGAAGAGAGGGTATCTCAATCTTCCAGTCAATATATTTCACTGGAGCCAGACTGTGTGGCAGTGTTATATAATGGTTAGGGAACTGGGCTTGTAACACAAAAGATGCAGTTTCTATTCTCAAGTGGGACACTGCTGTTGAGCAAGGTACTTACTTGTTATTGAGCAAGGTACTTAGCCTGAATCACTTCAGCTGCATAACTGGAATGTACAGGTAACTGCCAAAATAGAGGAAACACAGCTTAAATGCATTGCATATATATTGGCATATGTTTTACAAGTGTCTGATACTCTATTGGAGGGATGCAACCCCATATATAATAATATAATGTAATATATATGTCATTTAGCAGACGCTTTTGTCCAAAGTGACTTACAGTAGTGAATGCATACATGTTTCTGTATATGTGGTCCCAATGGGAATCAAACCCACAACCTAAGCGTTGTTAGTACTATGCTCTACCTACTGAGCCGCAAACACTTCCATCAGGATAGAAATGCTTTACCATAGGATGAAGGTGATCACTCAGAATGGCTTTGTATTTATTTGGCATTACGCTTTTCCTCTAAGGGGTTGATTGGACCTAAACTATGCCAGGAAAATGAATCCCACACCATAACAGACGGGTAAGGGCATGCGTTCTTCCCCACCTCTCTCAAGAAGCTGCAGTTTATTTCTGATCCTCAAGGCGTAGGCACTCTATTTTCAGTAATTAGTGGCAATTACTCATATGACCAATTATACAATTAAGTGCCAATCTGAGTGTTGGTGCAAGGGCGCAAGTCTACAAATTTATGTTGTTGTTTTCTGAGGAAACCTCTAATTGAAAGAGTAGAACAATATCCGCCTGGCACATTGCACACTGATAGCCACAATTTATTGTGCACAACCTGCAATGTTTCATTGAAACACACTAAAAAAGCAATAGTAGACAGGCATTTGAAGTCATCGAAACACGAAAAACAAAAGATTACATTTGACAGGGGTGAGGGGACATCCGCTGTCAAAAAACTAAAAAGAAATGACAGTCTGGAGAGGAGACATGACATAATTTATGATTTGAGGCTTTTGTCAGTGTAAATATTCCCTTTAAGAAAATGGACAACTCCAAAATACTTGTTTTTTTAAACAAGCATGTAGTGAATGATGGAAATAAAACATCTGGTTAAAAAATCTGACAGCATATCTGTTGTTACAGATTAATCAACAGATGTGAAAAAAACCATTATGTTCTACACATCTTGTATGTCTTACAAAAAGGAACAGATGATTTGAAAGTGGTATTGGCAGATACTGTGTATTTACAATCCATCAATCACCTCACAGTGGCCACTTTTAACAGTTTAAATGCATAAGAAATGGATTTAAACAATATCATAGGCTTTGTATCGGATAACGCAAGCTACATAGTTAAGGTATACAATGACATGTGACAGCTTCTGTGAGGCTTATTTCCAAATTCTGTTCATTTGACATGCAATGTTCATGTTTTAGCACTTGCTTGCAGTATATGGGCAGACAATTTCCCAAAGATTGACAAATGTGTTGCAACAATGAAGAAAGTATTCAAACATTATCCAAGTAGGTAAACATCATTATTTGGAACATTTCAAACATGAAACTACCCAGACAGCAATAAAACTGCCACCTGAGACATGTAAGACGCATTGGGGTACTTGGTATGCATCCGTGGCCTACCATGCTCAGTACATCGACTTTAATGGCAGCTTTGTAAAAGATGAGTTAGACTTCTCACCTAATACAGCTGTGGTGACAGAAATTATGGAATTGCTAACAGACAGAAAAGGTTTTAGGGAACATCTGTCTCTTATTTTTAAACACAGCAAAAATATGAAAGACCTGATTAAATAGTTTGAGAGTCGAAAAATCTGAATTGACCAAACTTACAACAAATAACAAGGATCTGGTTAATGAATACCGAACATTGGCACAGCAGGTGCACAACAGAAATAGATGAATAAACAAACAATGCACAAAAACATTCAGTCAAGTCGCCGTCAAACTCAACACAAACACAACAACTGTTCAACCCCGAACAGTTAAAACAGAAACCAAGATTCATTCAACCGGCTCATAAATTTCTCAAGGCCGTGCGGCTTTTCGAACAGCAGCAAGTGAGTAGCCTGAGCCTGGAGACCCATCCCTTAGAATCTATTCCCGGTTTTGAGGATGACTATGAATCAGAAATGATACAATGCATACGTCACGCAAAGAATAGCAGCAGTCCTAAAATGTCTATACTTGAATTCTGGAACAGTTCTGAAATAAGCCACTCACTTCCCAATCTGATGCGAATGGCAAATCGAAATTTATCAGTTGCAAACAAATCTGTTGAGGCGGAGAGGAGTGTTTCCTCTTATGGACAAGTTTTTACACCTCTATGACAAGGCATGACAGAGGAAACAACTAATTATAATTATTAAATTCAACACAAAAATATACAATGTTGTGTTCCCTTAATATTCCCCATCAATAACAATTTTGTTCTTTGTATTTTTATTTTGCCTTTATGCTGTAAAAAAACCTTTTTCCTTTCGCTTTCAATTGTTTTTATTTGTTTTATATTTGCCCACTCATTTCAACATATCAATTTATTTGCTCCAGGATGGGCATGATAGGTCTGACAGAAGTGTCAATGGATATATTTTCAAAAATATCAGTTGAATTGAAAGCAGTAGCCTACTTACAAATCAATCAGTATGATTATGTGTGGGTGTGTGCAGCACCAACTGCTGACTAGTCTACTACAATGCAAATACACACCTCTTTGTGGTAACTGAATGATTACTTTAGATTGTAATGCATTGATTGCTTAACAAGTAGCTTCAGAAAGTCCAACACCAAAGAGTCGATGGAGGATGAAACTGCAGGTTCCTGACAGACGTGGTGAAAAAAGCATTCCCTTAATTATGGGGCCCCAATCAAACCTCAATTTTGAGCCCCCCACCTCCTGCCCCATCATGTGTCGTGTGATGTCCAGGGGAAAAAAATTGTGTTGAGTGGATTAGCCCATTGTTCTATTAGGTCTATGGTCAATTAAGTTGTAACACATAATTTAGAAGATCAGACAATGTCTTTTTTATATTTATCTTGAGATATATTTATTTATTGATCAATCAAAAAAGGCTAGAATGGGATATCCCCTCACGCAAGCAGAGGGCCCCCTATTTTGGAAGCCCTAATCAATTGATTAGTTTGATTGTTGGGAAAACAAAGCCACTGGCAATGACTCACCAGCTCCCACTACCCCGGACTCCCACTACACCATGACGTTTAAATTAGCATCGGCAGCTAAGAGGATAACCACGTCATTTCACGCTAAGCATTACATTACATTATAGTTGTTTATCAGATGCTCTTATCCAGAGCGAAGTACACAGTTGGCATGTATTTACATGCAATCCATTTATACAGCTGGATATTAACTGAAGCAATTTAGGTCAAGTACCTTGCTCAAGGGTACAACAAGTGCACCACCTTGGAATTGAACCTGCAACCACTGAGGAGCAAGCCCCTTACTACACTACCACCCCTAAGCAGCAGCAGGCTGGTTGCAGGTTTCCAACCGAGCCGACAGGAAGGCTGATGTGTTTAGCTCGGCACACTCTCCACTAACAACTGCTGACGTTCATGGTTTCCCGGGACCTCACGGTGGGTTTCCAGCGCGCACAGGGTTTTAATTCAGACAAACAGTCCTCCGCGGCTTCTTGGAGCTGCTCTCTCACATTAGAACGTATTGTGCTTTTCCAGGTTCCCCCCCTGGTTCCAGGAAAATCTCAGCGCATTAGGGCAACGATGAGGCCTTTATTGCCTGTGGACGGGTCCCGGGACCTCCCCAGTTTGTGGTGCCAGTTCTGGTTTAATCCTTCCTGACATGTTTGACAAGCGCAGACTACAAGACAAGGGCCAGGATGACCAAACATCTGCCATTGACAAAAACGGGTTTCGAAAGCAGGCGAAAAATTACTTCTGCTACGTAGTTATGGGGTGTGTGTGTGCATAACATCGGATTGCTGGAACAATCGTTGGAAGAAAGTTCCTGATGACATCAGAACAAGAAGTCTGTTCAAAGACAATGGAAGTCTCTTATGGGAGTCCAAATATTTTCTATTGATGATAGAAAGCAGGGAAGATTAAATGGCAGTCTTTGAACTCACTTCTTGTTAAAACAGTAAAGGTCTGTTTTGGCATTTGTGTGCAAACACACGCACAGTACATTCGGCATATGTAAAGCAAATGAACTTGGAAGCGCATTATGTTCACGAAGGCAAAATGATGCAATACTGCTGAAATTGCTTTTGCAATATCACGCCAAGATAGAACTGGGCCAGGCTATTTTTCCTTCTCTCTACATCTGTGGCTATATTTTGCAACAACAAAAAAGATCATGATATGTAATTCAACAATATGTCTCCTGGTTAGGTTACAGTTTCACCATTTTGGGTTAGGAAAGAAAGTCAAGGTTTTCCCTATCATTATACAATTGCTTGTTTTCTGCCACAACAAATCAAACTTAACAGTGTATAGTTTCAGGACAATGTCCTTTCCGAGCAATAGGATTGTATGATTTATTATTGTTTTATTTTATCATTGCTACAGGTAACCGCCAAAATAAAGGAAACACTTGAATAAATGAAGGGTCCTGGTGGGTCTGTTATGGTGTGGGGTGCATTTCCCTGGCATGGTTTAAGTCCAATCAATCCCTTAGAGGGAAAGGTAAATGCCTATAAATACAAAGCCATTGTGAGTGATCACCTTCATCAAATAGTGAAGCATTTATATCCTGACGGGGGTGGTCTCTTCCAGGAAGACAATGCAATGTTTTGATGAGCATGAAAATGTTGGTGTTTCCTTTATTTTGGCAGTTACCTGTAGTTATTCATCCCAGTCTATTGATTGCTGTGTTGTCACTGAAGCAACCAGGTTGTGATCCAACATACAATGAGAGCTGGAAGAGACCAGCCTATGTCTCTTTTTGGTATTGAGTCTGTGAATCTGAAAATACAGGGCACAGGATTGGAAACAGCCATTAAGCAAAAATATGAGCGAGAGAGACAGCCCTGACTCAACACATACGCATCCCCCATTCCACTTACAGAATTAACCCTCAGCTCACCCTGCACTCTCAGAAAAAAGGTACCATCTTGTACCTATTAAAGTACAAATGGTTGCCACTGGGGCAGCACCCCCATAGGGTACTGAATTGTACCCTTGTGAGAAAAAGAATGTTGCTTGCAGTACAAGCCTCATTTTAATTCCAATATGGCTGCCAGTATGAACAAGGATTCATTACCCTACCTTGGTACATATCTGAACCAGTCCTCAATTTGTATCTTTTTCACTGGGAAAAGGTACAAAACCATATCATGAAGGATCTTATGCGTACCTTTGAAGGTACAATGAACACATTTGTACCCGGAGGGACAAAAGTGCACCCTAACTCCATTTCACACACACGGGGAACAGAATCCAGCGAGCGTGTGCAGACAAACATGGATTATTTCAAACATGGGCAAAGACTAAGAACCCCCGTTGAGTGCACTCCTCTGAAACACGTGTTTCTGACGTGGATAAACTTTTTAGAAAATGTTTATTTAATCTTTATTTTTATACAGCACCATTTATAAACAGGTTGTCACACAGCGCTTCACAGTGGAGGCATTGGCCGATTTCAATCTGCTTCAGACAAAAATAGCGGAGGAGGAAGGAAAGCCCAGGGTGGTAACTCTTAGCCAGCATTGGGATGGGTCCTTTAACGTTGGCCCACACGCATCCATACAGGCCAGTGAACGACAGCCCTATGGAGAGCTTCAGAAGGAAAACGATGAAGGCGGGTTATTTTTCCAAATGAAATTAGCATAAGAAAAATAAACCAGCAGCTCCCAGTAGTAAACGACTTCCTTGCCTTGTCCTTCCTCCTCTTTAATTAAACAAAAGCCTGAGAGATGCTTATCTGCTACAAAGATATCTGCTGCGGTAGACTATTCTAGAGATGCCGCATCCGATATTTAATCCCAAACAAACCTTGCACACAAGCCTGCTTTCTTTTTCTCCCCAGGTTCAAGACCCGGAGAAGGATTAGAAAGCCTGTATGAAGGTCAGTTTCTTTTGTGTGGAAGCACTACGGGAGTACTAACAAAGAGAGCCTATTAGACTTTGGGAAAGATAGAAAAACCTTAATACATGGCATAGTAATATGATTTGAGAAGACAGGGAAGGAATCACATGAGCACTTGTGGGACACGTCTAAAAGGCCCGGGGCAGGATGAGATCAAAGGAACAGACAGAATAGCAGAGAACATATCAGGATACAGGGAACAGGATGAATGGGGTAGGGGATAGGGATAGAGCTGCAAAACGTGACAGATCTATCTGATGGAAACCTAGAAAACCAGGAATTGGGATTTCATGTCTGGAATTTAGACAGGATTAGATGGGTCATTATCGTCAATTTGCATAGGAGACCATGCAATACCAGCAATGCCTGCAGTTGAGCCTTTCATGCCTTCCATAATCCATTGATACAGTTGAATTTTTATATTGAGATAAAGTGCCTTGGTCAGGGACTCAACCAGCAGGTCTCCCTCCTCGAACACAAAAAACAATATATACGATATACACATTACATACAATATATACATATACCCTCCCCTGCAGACATATCTTCACCTTTGTTTTGCTAAGCATGTCACTGAATTAGGAAACGTGTTCAGTTTCTAGGACAGGACCTGATTAGTTATATTTTCCTTTAATCCATCCCCAACTCCCAGTTCTGAGTTTTCAATTATATAGGCGATTCCTTGTTTGACAATAGACGTCAGTGAAAGAGGCAGCAAATAAGGATATGATTGTCGCTGGGGCTTTTTTTTTTATAGCACTGCAGAAATACATTCCTACGTTCTATTACATGTGCTTATGCTGTGCCGTCTCCTAGCCTTCTAAAGTGTGAGCTTTGAGATTTCAGGTGGTTGAACTCCCTTTGATCTTCCAAACCAATTATCTCGAGTGGACCAAAAAGAACAAATCCGTTGGGCTTGTCATTGAGCTTTCAGAGAGGGGGCTGGCGTTTGATTGCTGGTGCACATGTTTACTCTGTAGGGCAAGATCACAGATTCCACATGCACCCCAATAACGGGTCGGGCCCTTTCTGCATGCTTTTAAAGACTCTGTAAACAGGGCTAATTCCACGGGTGTCAACTGGGTATGGCAAGGCATGTCCGTTGCTATACTGTGGCCTCATAGTCTATTTTTAAAACTGGCCTGAATAAACCAGTAAAAGTTATGTTTTACAATTTTTTCATATCTATTTTAGCCTACGTTGATAAAGCAAGTCTAATTTAGTCCAAAAAGTTTGTATTCCCAGTTAAAATAGTCAAGCAACACGGTATGAAAGTAGGGTAGTGTGGGGCAAAACGCCCCAGGGGGTTAAACACCCCCACACTGTATTTCTCCACTTAACCACCAAATGCCAATTTGAATGGATTTCAACACATTCCCTGGCTACCACTACTCTTGCTCAGCAAATAATTTTTACTGACTCATCTCAACTGGTTAAGTTCCTCCACCAAAATGTTGATATTATTTTTTGTCATCCTGAAAAAGTTGTATACATGATGTAATGAAATGAGACTTCTGAAATTACTTTTAACATGTCATTTGGAAGGGGTTATGAGAAATAATCAACTTGTTCAGTGAAACAAATCCTAATAGTTTTTTAATAGGAGTATTAAAAATATTTTTGATATGACTGTGTTTGGGGCAAAACGCCCTCTCTCCATTGGGGCAAAACGCCCCTGGGGGCCTTTTAGCCCTTTAGCTATAGTTTTTTTTGTTAAACCTTTGTCCCGATAGTGGGGTAATATGCTCCCTTCACAGAATTGTATTTTTTGTACTGTAACAACAAATGTATCTACTGTTTTCCAACTTATTACTCCTATAAATGTATTGGCTTAAGCATGGCCAACATTTATATACTGAATTAATATCAAAATGTATTTCTATTGATCACAAAAATATATAATTTATGTCTTTCTTAAGAGGGGAGTTTTTCTCCACACTACCTTCATATTTATTTATTGATACTATTATTGGCCAAGCAGTGAGCACAAACTGTTTTACCATTTACTGTTTCACCTATTATCAACACAATATATTTTACGTGACATCATTTTGCCATAATTTTAGCTTTAGCTGAAATGACAGCCCTGGCTAATCCACAGCATTCTGTCAGGATGAGAAAATGTCATGATGATGTCATGCATCCCCAGTGACATCAAACCTAATTCTAAACCTGCATTTTTTTACAGGGCAAATTGCTCATACGCGTTTGTATGAACTCTGTGGACTCAAATACGTATTGTTTCTTGTTTCTATACAGTAGGCTATACCCAATTTTTGCACCTCACTGAATTCAGGAGACCCAGGCCAAAATGTTCCTACCATTATAAAAACATAATATAATCCCTAAAATGTATTCTTACTTGATTAAAGACTGAAATGAAGGGTATGAGCATACAGTATTACAGCAACATTTGTGGCATAAATAAAATGTGATATGTCCCCACTCTCATACATCTGAATAATGGTGTCTTGTGTCCTTTTTTTTATTATTATTATTATTATCATCATTATTAGCATTATTATTATTACTACTTTATCAATGGCTGCGCCAGATTGGCTCGAGTAACCCTGCCTTGATGTTTCATTTTCCTTCTGCAGCTCATCAGAATTCAGAGCCTGCCCTCGCATTATCATCAAAGGCAATCTCTCAACGATAGCAGCCATGCTTCAACAACCCACCCCTGTCCCCGAAGAGGCTTTATGAAATGATAGGAATGTTGAGGTAAATATTTATTGTGTGCAGTTGGAGTGGTGGGGGAGCAGGGGCTGCGGGGGTGGACCTATACCGCTCACTGAAAAATGTGCCATCCATCATCGGTGTGGGACGTGATCGTCCTGGCGACACAGCTAGTTATTTGTGGATTCCTTTATGCAAATAAAGCGCACGGCAGGCTGTTAATTCTGATTATGTATGCGTATATCACAGAGCGGGGGATTTGGCAGTGCCCCTGCTCCCTACATCCGCCAAGTTCAAGGGAAATGTAATCCTTGATCTTCAATCATAAATCTCTCTCTCTCTCTCTCTCTCTCTCTCTGCTCTGGTTAAAAGCTGCCATCACATCACTGCCATGTCAATAAAGCGTAAACATGAACAAACTTTGATCTGAAGGGCATGATGGCATCTGAAGAAAACTCACAGTGAGCCTGCTTTCTTAATTCTATTATTATTATATTTATTTATTTATTTCAAAAACCGCTGTCAACCTTCTTTCACACAGTGGGTCATTTATTTTTAAAACTTGCGAGGAGAGGAAACGTCACACATGATAGAACTCTAGCGGTGCTCTCGTGTGTGAATGCTCTAGTCTAGGCTATCAGTAGGGGGGTGGGGGCAAGAAAAGTAGGATCCAGAAATCTGTGAGAAGGCGTATGGACATGCGCAAACACACACACGCACACACACACGCACGCACGCACGTACACACACACACACACACACACACACACACACACACGCACGCACACACACACGCAGACACACATGCACGTTCGCACGCACAAGCACAAATGAACCATGCCTTCAGTCCATGCCAATCCACCACTACTAAATCAACTCCACCAGCTGAACCAGTGAGAAGGATCAAGGGCAGCACAAACCCAAAGCGTGATGCAGCATGTTAAGCAATGAGAGGGAGGGGCGACCAATATTAGCTATTCTGAAAGTAAATAAATTATTCAGTGCAATTAGTGTGTCTTATTAATGTGCATTCATCTTCACCCTTCACTACAGGGAAACACTGTTTCAGGGCTGAGGACCATATGATAATGATTTGACTCGATGCACAATAACATGGTTTTACTCACGCTGAAAATTCCAGGAGACATTATTTCCTGATGAAAAATCAGTAAGTCAATGAAACAAGGTCCCTGGAGCAAGGAGGAAGGAAACGATTTGCTCCATGACTGAGATTGCTACCAAGCCACATGTTAGCAATGCAATTCCACTGGCTGGAATTCCACGAGTGAGATAGAACATTCACTACTTCACTGATAGACAGAATTAATGCGCTCACACCTGTAAGAATGTGGACATGTTGCCATGGGAAACTACTGGAAGATAGAATCACTTTGGCATGAATACTCTCCTCTAGTTGTCTTCAAACAAACAGCTCATGAATACTATATACATATAAATGAACATAAACACACCATATATGTACAGAAATAAAGGAAACGCCAATATAAAGTGTCTTAATAAGGCATTGGGTCACCAGGAGCCACAAGAACAGCTTCAATGTGCCTTGGCATAATTTCCACAAGTGTCTGAAACTCTATTGGAGGTATGCAACACCATTCTTCCACAAGAAATTCCATCATTTAGTGTTTTTGTTGAAGGAAAATGCTGTCTCAGCCGCCACTCCAGAATCTCCCATAAGTGTTCAACTAGGTTGAGATCTGGTGACTGAGATGGCCATGGCATATTGTTTACATCGTTTTCATGCTCATCAAACCATTCAGTGGCCACTCGTGCCCTGTGGATGAGGGCTTTGCAATCCTGGAAGGAACCACTCCCATCAGGATAGAAATGCTTCACCATAGGATGAAGGTAACCACTCACTGTATTTATTGGAGTTTATCTTGCCCTCTAAGGGGATGGGTGGACCTTAACCATGCCAGGGAAATGTACCCCAGCCCTTAACAGAGCTGCCAGAAACCTTCATTTACTCAAGTGTTTTCTCTATTTTGGTGATTACCTGTACATACTGTATATACAGTATATATATATATATATATATACATACATTCCACAGTGCACACTGTAATTGTAATCATAACCAGGAGAATCAAACAGTATTTTGATTGACAGCATTTGAGAGGAAACCACACTGCCTCAAGGGGACATGAAACATTTACCTTAGGGAGGGGGGGGCGGGGGCAGTGTCGTACTCTGTCATGGTAACAATGCTTTTCCAGCTCAGGAGAAAATTGGTCTTCAAAGTGAACCAGGTATTGTTTTCTCTCTCTCTGTTTCTCTCTCTTTCTCTCGCTCACACACACACACCCACACACACAAACACAAATGCAAAGTGTGTCTGTGTCTCCACATAAAGAGAGAGACACAGACACACACACGCACACTCACATGCTCACACACCCACAATCACTCACACACACACACACACAAACACACACAAACAAGTACCGGCAGCACACACAGCTCACACACACAATCACTCACACACACACACACACAAACACACACAAACAAGTACCGGCAAAGGCCATCCACATAAAGAGAGAGACACAGACACACACATGCACACTCACATGCACACACACTCACACGCACACGCTCACTCACTTGCGCATGCTCTCACACACACACACACACACACACACACACACAAACTCACTCTTTAAAACCCTTCCTTGTCACAGCAGTTTCAATATTGAGTGGATACAGACATATGCACTGAGAATGAAAGTAATCTAAATGCTTAGACCCAGTTCAATAACACCATTAAAGACTGTTGCTGCCCACGTGCTCTGTCTGTTTTAGCCTATGAGGCTCTGCTATGGCGGATCTGAGCTGTGGTCCATATTCGTTTGTAAGAGCCCCTCAATGCAGAACACACAGAGGAGCACTTCACTCTCCATGTAGGATACACATTTTCTTACACCCTGGAATTTCACAGGGTAGTTACTATGCAGCTGAGCTTTAAGCAGCTAGACTGAGGAAAGTCCTGGAAGGCAGATGGATTTTCTGCTCTGTGTCTCGAGCCGCAGCCAATGTAGCAGTAAATTACCCCGGTATAAGGGCCGTAAACTAGTCAGCCCACCCTGCAAAATAATGCAGTGGTAACACCTTCCGCATAGTCACTGTATTGACCTTTATTTTATTGCATCAAACAGAATGAAAAGAAATGCACATGCGCGTGCGCGCACACACACACATATGCACATATTCATCTGCCAAAATTCAGAACAAAATTCCTCTGTCATATGATTGCACGTCCTGGTCACTAACACATTTTGTAGAAGGTTCTCAGGGACCTACAGGAGTGTTTTTAAATTGGTTATACACACATATATAGGTATGTATTTTCTCAAAAGAAAGAGGCTTAAAGAATGCCAAGACGGCTCTCAATCCCAGAACCGCTCTGCATTGTAATGGTGCCTTGTGTTGTTGGTGGGGGAAGGGCTGCATGGAGAGAAGGAAAGAGGGAGGGAGACAGAGAGAGAGAGAGAGAGAGAGAGAGGAAGAGAACGAGACAGACTCTGCCCTTCCCCCGCTCCGTCTATCCAGGCAGCCTCTGTAGCACACAGCAGTAATACATCATATATATTTTAAACCTGCCAGTGGGGGGGGGGGGAAGGGAATCTCTATCTTAAAGATACAGCTGTCTCCTCCTCGCTGACCCATTTCTTTTCAGTTTAGAAACTGCAGCACCGGGCCCAACAAAATAAATATCAGCGGCTACTTATTCACAGGCACGACGCAGCATCGAAGATCAATGAAGACGCAGCGTATTCCGTTAAAGCAATACTGAGACATTAAGCTAGATTCAATCTTGCAGTCCTATTCAGCTGCGAGCCTCTGCCAGCGCTTGAATGTTTGAATGTTTCATGTGCTAAGCTGTGCAACTAATGATTTATTGATTTATTTATCGATGGTTTATCGATGATTCATTGATGCATTTCAGTCAGAAACTTTTTTTCATACACACATTTCATACTGTTATGCTGGGCTGCCCCTATAAACTTGTGTGACAGAAGTGCATAAATGATAATATTCTCATTATGATTGTGTTATGTACGATCACGTTTTCCGCGCAGACGCAGAATGGCACCGCTCGCCCCCGGGGAGCAGGCGGCGTGTGCGGCAGCGTCGTTTTCCGCGTTTTCTATTTTTGGTTTCAGTCCCGTGAACAAGCCTCCGTCAGAGGAGACACCCAGCCAGCTGTCCTGAGGTCTTCGAACGTTATCAGGCCTTAAGGGGCTTAGGCTCTCTTTCCATTTCCTGCTCAGCTTAAACCACTCAGATGGCACGATAAACATATACTCTGAGTTATTAAAACATGGGATTAGAATATTAAAGTGCCCTTCTAAGCAGGCATAAAATTCCCAGGTCCCCCCCCCTTCCCCCACTAGGCCCCCCAGGGATCAAACAATGGTCATTGGGGCACAAGCCCTTGCAAAGTCGGAGCACAAATATCCAGTGTGGTGTAATGCTTAGGGAACTGAGCTTTTAACACAGAGCTCTGTGGGTTTGATTCCCAGGTGGAGCATCCCACCCCATTCACATTCCTGACACTGTTTACCACAGGGCCATTCTCATCAGGCCCAGATATACTTTATTTGAGATATTTTTACTTTATATACCAAAGAAACTGTCTATTTTCACCAATATCCAGAACAAAATTCCTGTTTCATATGATTGTACGTATGTTGTCATGTTTTGTATGAAATCTGCAGGGTGTTTGCCGGGATTTAAAGAGCTAAATTATTTCATACGTATTTAACCCAAGCTCCTCTCCCTCCATCAGAAACTGGAATGTTCCCACGCTCCTTCGTGTTTTGTTTTTTTTACACAGAGTCCTGAGACGGACGGATGGACGGACGGTCGGACAGACCTTCACTCTGTTCATTCACCATCTGAAAAAGAGCACTTCTGGCCTCCGATTCACAGTCACCATCCCGTTCCTTTATTTTTAATAAAACTATGACAGCTCACTCTCGGGCAGTCGAAGGCCAGAGCCTCTCATTTTAGTTCACAGGAGAGAAATCTCTCTCAGGGCAGAGATGGCTGGAGACTGGAATCAGCGGAATCCTATTAGCGGCATTAGCATCAGACCCTCTTCCGAAGACAGAGTTGAACGCGCGGTCAACCGGAAACAGGGAGCAGACAGTCATGGGACTTCAGAAGTCCATCCCCGTCTTTCCACACATGTTCACGTGCACTCCCATGCCCTTCACGTGCACTCCCATGTCCTTCACTAACGACGTCCAATCCAGCGGAGTCAGGGGTACCCTTTGGAGTTTTGTGTATGCTGCATTTCCAGACTGCCTAGCCTGCACATTCGATTCAGCGGGGGCCATCTGGCCCCCATGCCCCACATGTGGCAGTAATTACAGGCATGCTGAACTGACAGCTGTGTGGTGGTGCTCCCCTCTCAGCAATCATATCTTTGGCCGTTCTTCATTGTAAAGCTGTTTGCAGCATAGCCACACTGTCATATATATGCACACATATACACACCTTCGCTAATGAATGTTTGCTGCAATCCAAGAAGCTAGCCCTCCACAAAAAAAAGGAAGAAATCTGGAAACCTTCAATCAAAATCGGACAGATTGCTACAGCCCAACCACAGATCCTGAAATGTTTACTTCTGTCTACAAAGTTAAGAAGTTGTCGTCGCATCATGGAGCTTTAGTGGAATTTCGGTGAACCAGAAAATTAATTTTATGGACTGCAATGGAATGCTGAAATACCAAAATGGAAATAAACAAACTCAAAAGAATAACTGAATGAAACAACACACCATAGATACATCATATGCAGTACGTTTTGTTTTTAGGGAGTGATTAAATTCCTATGCTTTGCAGTCAACTATACACCATTGGTGTGCCTCCAGAAACCCCTGCAGCGCCCCTAGTGGTAGGCGATGGTGCGAGTCAGGGATAAGGTAAACCAAATACAGAGACCCACACAAGACACTTACAGCTGATGTTTACCTAATGGCTAATTGTTGAATTAGAAGCCCTAGCAATTTCTCCAATGTTCAAAAGGAGTATTACAAAAAAACTATTACAACGTAAAACCTCAAATAATATTATATTATGAAGCAAAGGCACCTTCAAAATTAAGTACAATGAAGAGAAGTCCAAGAATGTGTGTACACTCGAATGAATGTATGTAGAATGCAAGCTGAAAGCTCACTAACAATGAAATCAATGAGACGTTTATTTATACACCTGTACGATAAGGAAAGTATGGTATTTCAAAACCTTCAAAAGGTCTCGGTTCAAAAGCCAGTCTCTCACTATCTCACATTATCTCGTACGTTGCTATCTCAAGGCAACCTATATAACTTTTCTTCCCTGCGAAAAGCGGATGCTGCCACAAACATCTTGCAGGTCAGGAAAGCCATTAATTTTTAACCTAATAACAGAGTATGAGAAACACTTAAAAGCATACAGGATCTAGATGCGTTGGTTCTTATCAGCATGTGTGGCCAGTCTTTCGTTTGATATCGGATAAGGCTACTGGGGACCGATAAAGAGCGAAGGAAGGGATTTCTGATGTAATTTGAAACCGATATGCTCTTCTGTGGGTTTCAATTTGACACCTCTTTTCCCGGTCATCCCTATCTCTCTCTAACACACACACACACACAGACACATGTACACACGATTGCACACACACATGCACACACACACTCGTGCACACACACATACACACACACACACATACAGTTCTGCCTGGCTTGGTCAGAGAGGGTGGGAATAACATGGTGTTCAAAGCATACCAGACTACTGTTTGTCTTTGTGAACATTTACATTTACGATAACAATAACTGGGAAAGCCAACACCTCCCCAAGTGCAGTTGTAATGAGCGACGCTTCACAATCCACAAAATGGGTGGAGTTATCACGGCTTATCATATAAGAACCAATCAATGCGTTTTGCTTTAGAGAACAAAGTATTTAAATTGGTTCATACAAATCAGTGACAAACAGCATGTGAGAGGTCCACCCATTGAGGGGTTCTTGATATTTAAATGTAGCAGACACCCTTAAATAGAACACATACAATCCATTTATACAGCTGGACATTTACTCAGGTGAAGTGCCTTGTTCAAGGATACAATGGCAATGCTCCTCCTGGGTATTAAACCAGCAACCTCTGAGTTACAAGCCCAGTTCCCTTAACCACTGTACCAGAAGATTGAGTAGAGACACAAAACGAATAATCCACAATGCACACGGCTGTTCACTTTTGCTTCTTGAAAAAAAACAACCTGAAATAAAACCCCACTCTTTATACAGAAGTCATTCAGGCCCAACAACCTACAGGCAAGCAGTAGCATCCACACGGGGCTAATATATCCCTGTAATTTCCATGAACTGTTTAACAACGACAATCCCCCCGCAAAGACACAAGTCTGAAAGGCCAATGCCATGGTTAGTTTTACAGTTTTATTAGTTTTACATTAACGATACTTCTAATCGAATCATTACGCCACAGCAAACAAGCAACATGTAAACAAGCCATGAAGAAAAAATAAACAAATAAATACTGATTATTACAAAAAGATTAAAGGTTTAGAATGGCAAAAGAATTCGAATGAATTAACAGAATGAACTCATTGGCCAACGTTTGGGCAAAGCCTTTCTTAAATGACAGGCTTTGTTGATTGTTGGGCTGGGAAATCTACTGTCGCATTTACAACAACAACAAAAAAAGTCCGGTTTTTATTCTGTTATTTATACGGTTTTGAGTGACTGCTGCACTCCACCAGGAGGAAACTGCAAACTCAGAGGGGTGACCTTAAGAGATTGAGGCGGGCAGCCAGGAAAGCTTCTTGTGTCCTCTACAAAAGCGCTGATTGAAATGGAGGAAGGAGGTGGGTAGTGTGTGTGTGTGTGTGTGTGTGTGTGCGTGCAGTGGGGAAAGGGCAGTGGTGAGTGAGCAAGCGAGTGACTGAGAGGGAGAGAGAGAGCGTGTGAGAGTATATGTGTGTGTGTGTGTGTGTGTGTGTGTGTGAGAGAGAGAGAGAGACAGGGAGAGACGGAGGGAGATAGGGAGGGTGTGTGTGTATGTGAGAGAGATAGCATGTGAAAGATGGTGTGTGTGAGAGAGGGTGTATGTGCATTTGTGTGTGTGTGTGTGTGTGTGTGTGTGTGTGTGTGTGAGAGAGCGAATGAGAGAGGGTGTGTGTGCACGCGTGTGTGTGTGTGTGTGTGTGTGTGTGTGTGTGTGTGTGTGAGAGAAAGCATGTGAGAGAGGGTGTGTGTGCGTGTGCGTGTGTGTGTGTGAGAGAGAGCGAATGAGAAAGGGTGTGTGTGCGTGTGTGTGTGTGAGAGAGCATGTGGGAGAGAGGGGTGTGTGTGTGTGTGTGTGAGAGAGAGAGCATGTGAGAGAGAGTGTGTGTATGTGTGTGTGTGAGAGAGAGCATGTGAGAGAGGGTGTGTGTGTGTGTGTGTGTGAGGCAGAGAGAGAGAGCATGAGAGAGGGGGTGTGTGTGTGTGTGTGTGTGTGGGAGAGAGAGAGCATGTGAGAGAGGGTGTGCGTTTGTGTGAGAGAGCGCATTAGAGAGGAAATGTTAAAGTGTCTTTCTGCTCAGACTTGCCCGTCTTGTTCCCCTCCATGTCTGGAGAACAGGGAACACCCATGGCAGTGGTTTATTAATGTCACAGGAATTAAAGGAGAGAAAAAAATGTTAATGACAAGAAGAGGGCTCTTTCATTCCACAGCCACAGTTAAAGTACAGTTCAGTCACCGCTCACAAGAAAGATAATGGACACCATTTTAATGCCAGCATATCCTCAGACTCATTTCGTTCTGTTATATTCTGCTCATATATATGATATGAACCATTCTTACTCTTCTTGAATATTCACTTATACTACAGTATTTCAATGTATTGCCATGCCTTATGAATAACGACTTCAGCTGAAAACTGTTGTAATTTAGCTTCCTGACTGGCAAAATCAAATTGGCAATCAAGTTGGTAAATGAATTTCATAAAGATATCCAAAAGTTGTACTAACCAGTCAGGTACGAGAATGGGACATTAACCCTTTCCAATCAAAACCTTCAATAGATTCATAAAATAAATGTCCATCCATGTTACTTAAAATGTCAGAGTGAACATATTACAGGCACGTTTCTACAGATTGAAAATGAGTTATGTTAGAGGGGGTTATTGGTAACTATCATAAGAATAAGCATCGTATTCATAAAGGTGCAAATCAATTTCTTTCATTCGGCCGGCTGTCTTGCAAAAGTACAAACAATAGGTCGTTGAGAAATTGGAGTTTATAATTTCAGCGCACGGATGGATGCATGTGTTCTCCCTGGTCAGATTGGAAAGGACAAGCTTTTGGCAGCAGACAGGAAGGAAGGGCAAGGCATTGTGGGATGCATCACGTAAACAGACCTAATGGAGTCTGGTTTTGGCCATCTTAACAAACAACTACGTGAACGTACAAGCTCTAACGTGAATGAACGCACTCTGACAGCTGGGAAACGCAGTCCTCATTGCTCAATATATTACGAGCAGTTTTCATAGAGACTCCTATAGCCAGAAGCACATTCGTTCCATTAATAGAAACAAGCAGGCCGTCAGAAATCGAGGGGACGTCTTCCCCCTGGCCAACTTGTGGCTGAAGCCCACACGCACAGATGGTGTAAATCCAAGCGGTGAAAGGAGAGTTACGATAAGAGAGGCAGGCTTACACTTTCCCTACTCGATACCATCTCTTTCACGAGCTCCTTGGGCTCCTGTTTTGCTGTTTGGGGGTCGAGAGACAAATGTTAAACTCCAGAACGGAGCCCTAGTGGATCATAAGACCACAAGTGACACTGCCCATTATAGAAAGCAATCTGTGGATCTTATTTACCCTCCAATCCAATGGCGTACATGCAAACAAACAGTGCGAGCGTGCGAGCCAAATGGGTCATGTTAAACCCCCTCAGTACCCAATGGCTGAGTGCAGGAGATTAGCATAATCTGAGGTGAAACTTCACTCACTGTTGAGGGATTTTATGCCTCTTGTCCCAGATCTGAACACAGAGGCTGTGTTTGATTTTCAAAGGGTTCAAAGGGTGAGAGCTAATACAGCCAAAATACACTGTACTGCATATACACACAAAAATGCATGTGCAAGCATATATATATATACACACACACAGACACACACACACACACACACACACACACACACACACACACACACACACACACACACACACACACACACACACACACACACAAATACATGCACAAAAGCAAACAAACGTGAAACATGAACACATAGGTACAGAAAAATGTATGTACACAAAAATATGTATGCACATACAATGGTGTGTGTGTGTGTGTGTGTTTGGTGTGTATGTGTATGTGTGTGTGTGGCCATTGGATTTCACATAGTTTTCTACAGAAAAGATCAGGCTTGTTTGGGTTCCAGGTCTGGGCTGTCTTGCTTATTTTCCCTTATTCTATTCCTCTGGAGTTAATGGAACATTAAACACACGCATCCACCACTCCCACAGAAAGGGTGGGCGGACTGTCAGGGCTGAAACAAACTGAGCAGGCACACACACATGCATAGACACACAAACACACACACACACACACAAGCACACACACATACACTACCGGTCAAAAGTTTTAGAACACCCCCCCATTTTCAAGTTTTTAATGAAATTTAAGCAGTCCAGTGAATAACCTGAAATAGTACAAAGGTATCTGGTAAATTGCCAGAGGTAAAAAAAAAAAAAAAAAAAAAAAGGTTTAGGTTACCAAAAACTGAAAAATAATGTAAATTTCAGAGTTATAAAAAAAGGTCCTTTTCAGGGAACAAGTAATGGGTTAACATGGGAGTCACTCTGTGCAAGTCGACGACTCTGGATCCAGCAAAAGAGCCCCAGACCATCACGCTTCCTCCTCCATGTTTGACAGTTGGTGTCACACACTGAGGAACCATCCTTTCGCCTACTCGATGGCCTACAAAAACGTTTGGCCGGTAGTGTATGCACACATGCGCACAGACACACACACATACATGCACGCACACACACACATACGCGCACACGCACCCACACACACACACACACGCGCGCGAAAAAAACACAGACTCTGACTGTTTGCAGTGCAAGGTGAAGGGCACTCCTGCTTTATTTGGTTACAACAGACTATCGTCAAAACACACTCACCTCTGTCCTGAATACGGGCTCAGTCAGCTGATTTGGAAACTGAGTACAAGGACAACGAGGCAATGATTATGGGATGTCTTTGCATAACTACCAAGAAAAGCCGGTTCCTATGGTAAATACATGAATTTTCCTATGACAAATACATATTCCTGGTATGTATTTACAAAACTATGTTTATGACATGAAGCACAGAGCAGTACTGTACAGTAGATTTTTCTAAATTAATAAACTACTGAGACTCAAAAAGTGTGTGGATGAGGCCCACGGTCTGCATCCTATTAAGGCACTGCTCTAGTGTGTAGATGACCCCCACAGTCTGCAACCTGGTATGGCACTGTTCTAGTGTGTGGATGAGCCCCATGGTCTGCATGCTGTTAAGGCACTGTTCTAGTGTGTGGATGAGCCCCACAGTCTGCATGCTGTTAAGGCACTGTTCTAGTGTGTGGATGAGCCCCACAGTCTGCATGCTGTTAAGGCACTGTTCTAGTGTGTGGATGAGCCCCACAGTCTGCATGCTGTTAAGGCACTGTTCTAGTGTGTGGATGAGCCCCACAGTCTGCATCCTGTTAAGATACTGTTCCAGTGTGTGGATGACCCCCATGGTATAAAGCTGAGCACCAAGTGTCTTCCTCCGACTCACGTCTGAGCGGCTCAACCTGTGAACTATGGTGTGTGGTAACCTGTGTTTCGAAGGAGAGCACAAGCTTGTCTCTCCCGAATTGACAGCAGATGTTGCAGCGAGCGCAGCTTCGAATATGATGGACATTCCAAATTGGGAGAAAAAGGAGTAAAATAAACAACAAACGAAAACGTCTGCAAACAGGTAAAACAACAGGGTATATCCCCTAACAATACAGGTACAGCAGCCCACATCTTCAATAAAACCCTGCACCCCCAAAAGAACCATGAGACCTCCACTGGACCAAGAAACATCCCGTCTCCAGCTATCTACAGTGTGATTACATTTCCAATCCACAGCAATTCTGGGAAATTAAAAGCACCCCCAACAATCATCTGACCATAGACTGGGATCACCCAACCCTGGTCCTGGAGCACCACAGGGTCTCCTGGTTTTGGTTGTTACTCAGCATGCCTTTGATCAATTCAAGCAGGTGATTATACAATTAACATCACCTGGTTTATTGGGCCTGAATTTGATTTCAAGATGAAAACAAAAGCCAGCAACCAGCACTGCGGCCCTCCAGGACTTTGAGTCGAAGACCACAGCTCTAGACAAATGGCTCACATCTGCCACATATAGCGTTCGTGGTCATATCTTAAACATCTAAAGTCAAACGCAGCTTCCAGAGGCGGTCAAACCTGCACGACTACCACAGATCTGATAGTGTCCACATCAAAACATCTATAAGCCTCATCTCAGCTTCAAACGAAATACTGCACCATGGCCCTTGCCTGCATACCAAAACCGCTCCAAGACAGAGGAACAGGAAGAGAACAACTGATCTTTTAAATCTGGATTTGCATAACCAAACAGTTGGTTAAGGGTACTAATCTTGTCATCACTTATTAGATTAACTGCTTTTCCGACAGTAACTTTGGTTCTTTGTCGTATGGGCTCCCACCTTTGGCTGGCGGTAATAAAAAACCCATAGAATAGAATATTCTTTGTTGCCATGTTACACAAGGTCACTGCAATCGTCATACCGCATACCTCTCCAAAGAGAGGTCCAAGCACAGGGTCAGCCATAGTACAGCACTCCTGGAGCAGTTAGGAGTTCAGTGCCTTGCTCAAGGGCACTTCGGCAGTGCCCCAGGAAGTGAAGTAGCATCTCTCTGGTTTCCAGTTCATTGTTTTTTCATTTGGCCCCCCTGGGATTCAAACCAGCAACCCTCTGCTTGCTAGCCTGTGTTGCTAACCACTGAATCACTGCCACCCCATAAAAAGCAGCTAGATTGTGGTGCAGGTCACTTTAACGAGAAAAATCCTGTTGGATATTTGGAAAAAACATGTAAATTAATTTGAATAGTATTCGAATATACCTGTTAGAGACCTAACCATCATTAGTTTAAAACCCTCTTCAATATTTCACGCTAGTTTGCGCAAGCAAACTTTTATTGGCTCAGGTGCAATAACAACAAGTTCCGTATTAGAACTATGTTTAAACTGAAGCCTCATTTTGAGTGATAACTGCGTACTCTTGTACTTTAGCAAAGCAGATAATCTTTCCCATGGTAGAATTTATTAGCGCAAAATGCTAAACATGAAGACAAACATAACACTGTCATGAACAGAACAAAACATATTTTTAAAAATAGCATAGAATATGGTAGGCTACTCAAAAAATATATGGTAAACATTTTTATTATCGGTAATCTGCATTTGGTTAGCTAATGGGGACACGTTTTTTATTGAAAACCAATATACCAAAATACTTTGAAGACATTATACACATTATTAGTGTATCATTTTATTATCATCAAAATTGATATACAATTCTAGAAACAATAACTGTATGCTCAAATGTGCATAAACACCATTTTCTTATTTAAAAAATGAGTAAAAACAGTTGGACATCTTTCTGGATTTACAGGAATCTACAGTGAATTGAAAGAAAGTAGCTGTGCAACAGGTATTCATATGTTAAATATTAACAGCAGTTGTAGGCATTGTCTGACTGCCTGGATACAGCAAAGCCAATAAAAGCCATTGCTGTTTCCCTGGCAACAGTATCACTGCTTGTTTCAAGTGAAGCAACATTCTAATGAATCAATCATTGTTCATTTTACCAGATAGCACAACAATGTATGAGACACAAGCATCTTGGTTCTACTGAACAGTGCTGCCATAAAAATAAAAAAGGAAAATAATGAGGAAAAGATTAAAGGCAAGCAGCGCTCGATCGTAAATAGAGGATGTCTTTTTTAGCGGCTGCTGTTCAACCAAAGAGGCAGCAGCACACTGATGTGAGATGATGTACGCACACACACACACACACACACACACACACACATACACACACACACACACACACGGACACAGACACCAGGCACACACAGGCACACACACAGGCACACACACCCACAGGAGCACACACACATAAGCGTACACACACACACACACACACAAATACACACAAACACACACACAGACACACAGGCATAGACACATGGACACACACCCATAGGCGCACACACACAGGAACACATATACACAGACACACACACACACGCACACAGACACACACACACAAGCGGACATACATACACACATACACACAGGTAGGACGTCAAGACACTGCCAGCCTCTGTCAGCAGGTTGGAACAGACCTGCTGTGCACACACACATACACACGTCCAAATAACACAGCCACTCACATATACACACTCACACCTATAGTCAAGCATGTACACATACACATGGAAGAATTAATGTGCACCCACACACATGCAGCATGCGCATACACACACACACACACACACGCACACATGCGCACGCACACACACACAAACTCGCGCATGCACACATACATGTGCAAATAACAAGGTGAGAGAGGGCTGGAAAACACACCTTTCTGCCAAGAAGTCAATTTATCTCTCCAATTGGCAGTGAAAGGAAAACAGAGTACTGCCAACAAACAGGGTGAGAGCGGCTTTCATTATCACCCACACTAGAAAGAAGAGGGCAAGAAAATGAAATGAATAGTAAAAAAAAGGAGAAAGGGAAAGAGAGAGAGACCGAGAGAGGAGGGGGGGAGGGAGAGACATCCACCATCACATTAAATAGTCCCCAATGCACAAAAACAGTTGTGACAGTGTAATTAGGAGAAATGAACATACTGTAGAGCTGGTAAACTCTCCTGTTTATTTCAATTTTCTCTTCCTCCATTTCATGCTCCCCCACGCAAGGGCCTTAGTGCTAACTTTTGGGGTAAATAGAAGGCGCCACCTTAATGAGGGCATGATTATAGCCAACAGGGTCTTTCTCCTCTCTGAGAGGGAGGTAGTGCAACGAGCGGTGGGTTATTTTCTATGTTTCCCACAATGTCTAGACAGAATCTATAAAGTCTTGTAAAGCCTGGGTGTATACCAATGCAAACACGATGTCAAGCCATGAGGGACAAAAAGGTCTCTGCACAAAATGTAGCCACGTTGATATAGATATGGGCTTATGGGCTTTTGCAATAACCATGCAAAAAAGTTCAAATGAATAAATAAATCTTTGGTGCAAATCAATGCTTTGGTCTGGAAGCCAGCTCTGTGGGGATCTTTTTTAAAGGGGTTATATGTCACACAAACAAGCACAGCTGAGACATGATAGGTTTTCCAGAGAGCATTTTGTCTTGTTGCTATGAGCGGCTGCCACTTCACCCTCACAATGAAATGGAGAAAGGTCTACGTCGCCTGATTCCAAGGATTAGTTGATTATAGTTGAAGTGTTTACCATTCCAGTCTGTAGTACTGCAGTGGTTATTATAGGCCAAATTCATATCTGAAACATTTCACATTTTTTACATAATTTGCATGAACGCAGGGATGTTGCGTTCATGCAAATGATCAACGAGACAGATTTTAAAACCAGTTTAAAGGAAAATCGCGGAAATTGTAGTCATCCACAGGGTGCCCTGCGGGGTTCCTAATTGGCTCTGGGTGCCCTGCAGGGCTTCTAATTGGCTGAGGCTCAGATCTGTGATCAGACTGTTTGGTATATGGAGAGGTTATCCATGGCCCTTGGAAAGGCCTGTATACTCTACTGTGTCTGCCCCAAGTCCCGAGCCTACTCCACCTTCAGAACAAGCCATCTACCCGCCAGGCACTTGTCCCAGCCCGCTACCCCACCTCAGGACCATTGGTTCCAGTTGCCTAGAAATAAATGAAGTCCCATATTGAGTTGTCTTGCACATGGACTCATTGACCGCTGTTGATCATTACAAACTCAGACCCTGGACCTGAAAGTTTGATTTCTATCCTGATGGGAGTGGTCTCTTCCAGGAGGACAATGCCCCCATCCACATGGCATGAGTGGTCACTAAATGGTTTGATGAGCATGAAAATTATGTCAATATATGCCATGGCCGTCTCAGTCACCAGATCTCAACCCAATTGAACACTTATGGGAGATTCTGGAGCGGCGCCTGAGAGAGCGTTTTACACCACTATCAACAAAACACCAAAGGATGGAATTTCTCATGGAGGAATGGGATTGCTTCCCTCCAACAGAGCTGTACTCTTCTATACTTTTAGAATATATGCCAAGGCGCATTGAAGCTGTTCTGGCAGCTTAATAGGGCCCAACGCCTTATTAAGACACTTGGTGGTGTTTCCTTTACTTACCTGTTACAGTTACCTGTATATCTACAATATGAAAAGTAGCATGCCAGTAAGTAGTTGATGGACAAAGACCTTATAGGGCAACATTTGTTTATTTAATATTGATTACATTTAAGGAATATGACAATATTTAACTCCATATGAAAATGCGGTCAACAGATCAAAGTTGAATTTTCACGAATGTTCTTTATTTATTTTTATGAAGTACGAGTATTGCCCCTCATGTGGGAAAGTAGACAGATAAGTAGACAGACAGATAGATAGATAGATAGATTATACTTTATTAATCCCCGCTGGGAAATTGGTTTGTCAATAGCAGCATACAAACACTAAAAACACATAACAAAACACAGACTTACACAAACATATAAAACACATAAAACACATAAAACAAGGACAGCATAAAAACTCAAAGTCCAGTCAATTAAAATGCAAAAAAGTAGTCCAGGTATTACATTAAAAAGCTAAAATCACAGGACTATTCTATCTTGTCCCCACATCTAGTCTGATTAAAACAGCGTATGGCTGAAGGCAGAAATGACATAACAATGGCATGCTGAAAAAGTATCTTTGCCAAACTAATATTCCAATAAATGTTACATTTAGAGAATGCACACAGTAATCGTATTTTGTGCAGAAGAGGAGGCGGATACAAACATGCATTCATGTAACTCCCCTTAGCTCCCTTATTATGTTAATGTCCGGGAATTCCGAAATGAGTCAATGCCTTTGTGGTGAATGGGTGGATGTGTGGCGCTTGCAAACACGCACACACGCACACACACACACACACACACACACACACACACACATACTTACACATACACTCATGCACTCACACATTCATGCACACACACTTAAACAAACACACACACACACAAATACTTACACACACACTCATGCACTCACACATTCGCACACACACACACACACACACACACACACACACACACACACACACACACACACACACACACGCACACTTATACAAACACTCAGGCACTCACACATTCGCACACACACACACACACACACACACAGCGGCTCATTCGGAAGCACACGTCAGAGTGTCTCCAGTGAAAAGTAATATGGCTCTGGTCTCTTGTGTCTCTCAACAGTGCTGTCCTCACACCCCGCCGAATGAAGAGCGGCAGAGTTCCTGGAACTGAACTCAGAAGAAGGCCCTTTCACCTACATTTCTCTGCAGCTGAGCTCTCACGGGCTTCCACCGCGCGCGCACTTCAGACGCACCGCTTCCCTTCCCCCCCCCCCTCCCCGCCATCTGCTGTAAGGGCACACTTTAATGATCCGGCACGCAAGGAGGAGTGTGGAGGGAGGGGAGAGAGGCTACATTCAAACTCAGGGTTTAATGGCTGCTTCTGATGCTGCGTAGTGCAGTTCAGTGGCACACGCTGTTTCCTTTAATGAGTCTGTTTGATGTGCTGTAAACTTTTAGAGAAGGGAAACGCAGATTAAAGTCACGCGCTGGATTCTGGAGCATCAGGCTCGGCCGTGTTAATGCTGACTCCTGTGTGTTCATTGCATGATTTAAAAAATCTAAATTATATTTGAACCGATAATGATTTGATTGGTACCATATTTCTTGCTTAGATTTAAACCTTGAACAGCACAGTATATGGTTTGCTGAACATTAATTGAGCTAAATAAGCGTAAGCTATATGTATTTTCTCCCGCTGAATATTTCAGCAATTTAGGACATCAAATATTCAATATCACTGCATCATTCATGCTGTTTTTAACACTATCATAGTGCTCATGTGTAATGCAAAGTAATGCACTCACTAATGATTTTGTATTCATACTTGTATCTTTAAAGGCAAGGCTTAAAGCATTTGAAATGCTCTCACAGAGTTACACAGGATAGTATTGACATTTCAAAATTCTTGTTTGATATTATTTTATCAGGAGTTTAATGGTGTGAGTCAGAAGAATGTCGAGCAATTGTACTACCAAAGAGGGGCCTAGTGAGCGCTCTTTGACCAACACATGAAAAAAAGGAATTACAGCAGCAAGCAAAAAAATTATTGCTTATACAATACAGAGAAGCATTCCAGCATCTAACTTTAACATGAGATGAACAAACTCTGCCATGGAACTTATCAGAAAGACTGCTGGGCTGTTGCCTTGTATTTTGGCTAAATTTGCATTCTGGCCCATCTCAATCTGGCCATCTATCTAATTATGTGTTCTTGGGAAAACTTGCTGCCCTGATTCTCCCAGGGCACTACCCAGTATACCACTCATTAGTGGTGTTTTAGTAAAGCACATAGAGGTCTTTAACATGGGGGAAAGTCTGTGTGCAAATTATTACTTGAATAGACTGGTTATTCATAGCCTTCATGATCATAATTCTTGCACATGGCGTGCATCGAGTTGGCCTTCACAGGTCCGGAGTTGCCCTGAAAGCAATTAAGACTCCTGGCTAGAGTTTTTTTGTGTGTTTGTGTTTATAGAGCAATTTTTTTCTGTAGTCGATTGCTTTTACCCAGGAGTGGTGGGAAATAATTTTCAAGTTTTTCCCAAATTGGTTCAATAGTTTTTTTATTGAATTCACTCTGAAATAAATTTTGCATTATTATTTTTTTCTCATTCTGCTGTTTTTCCCCATTTTTCCCCCAATTTAGTAGCCAATTATACCCTCTTTTTCATGTCAATTATCCTCTCCCTCATATTCAGAGCTTGCTGCCATATTCCTGAACCCAGCAGTGACATGCAGCGGAGCACCACCTCTTCTGAGCCGGAACCCGCCAAGCCGTAACCATAACTACGGTATGCACACAGAGCCACTCCTATACACAGCAATTCGTATCGGCTTCCCTCCCCCCACCCTGGGGCAGACAGCCAATTGCTGCCCCCTAGTGGCACTCCCGGCCAGAGCTGAAACTGGCGCGACTTGGTGGAATCTAACCCAGGTCACAGTGGGCACCATCAGACGTTCTACCGCTACACCACCCAGGAGGCCCCCTGAAATACATTTTAAGAGAAAAAAAATATGCAAAAAATTGATTCTGAAAATGGCATGATATACTGCATCATAAGCATGGAGTTTTCATTTTCTTTGATATTTATGATTCACTCTAAAGCAGTTCTACTGAATGCAAGACAAGAGGAGGAAATAAGAGTTCTCTACACTGTTTTATACTTAGTCGTGTGGTACCCTATTGTTCAAAAAACTGTTTACTGTTCTGGGCGGCTTGAACTCCATATTAGTTCTGTTTAAAGAGGAGAGCAGATAGTTTCTCTGTGGACATATACGGGCCGCCTCTCCAAAGAGATTCCATTTGAAAAACCACAGTGACTCAGGCCAAAGGATTCCTTAACAACTCTCCTGACATGGTCTGAACAAACGCATTTCCAAAACAGACCTGGCAGGAAGCTGTCAGTCACCGGCTCTCCATTTTGGTTCAAGGCAGATGTTAAGCTCTGCTTTCTTCCCACAGCCCATATGGAGAGAGTCGGAGCCACACTTTAATCCTCGCGTACACCCAGTCCTGAGCTAGAGAAACACGCTCCGCCTGCTGAAGCGAGCCTCAGATGTGTCCTGCCTGCGGATTACTGGCTCTTTCCACAGGTCTGACTTCAGAGCTGCAAACATGGCAGCCATTGGCTCATCTCTGAAAGATAAGGGAAATATTTCCCTCGCTGTCCCAGGGTGGAAATAGAACCCTGTTGCTGTCATTGACACCCAGCAGTAAACAAGGAACACATGTCACACAAAAAATAAAACTACTAGCACTACCGTGCTAACTACTACTACCACAGGTACAGCTACAGCTACCGCTAACACTTCTACTGCTACTGCTACCACTGTTATTGTTATTGTCACCACTACTACTGCTAACGCTACTGCCACCACCACTACTACTACTACTACTATTATTAAAATTATTATTATCCTAACAAAAACTACAACAGCAATAATAATAATAATAATTATTATTATTATCATTATTATATTTATAGACGTGCCTAGACAAATGCATATGCTCTGTACAGTGCAAAGTGCAAAATATGATTCAAGTGAAAAATTACAATTTAATATTTAAATCGGATTCCTAATTATGACACATTTACATTTTTAATGGTTGAATAATTTACATTTGGCCCAGGCCAGGCTAATTATTGTATGACTGGAGAAAAATGTGAATAATATAAGGACAGGGAGTCTCTCTTTAATGAGTGAGATTCTGAACATGGTCCTGCAATGACAGGGATGACATCACAGTGGGATGACATCACAGTCTCAGCAGTTTCCCAGCAACCCTCCTGATGCCTTGGAGTGAGTCATCACTGCTTTTTCCTTTGAGGCCTATTCGATTGTTTACACTCGAACCCTGATGAACTGCAGCCAGGCGAGGCAGGAGAAAGGCCTGGGGAATCATCCATTGGGTACGGCAGCGGCAGGGCAACCAGCAGACATGTCACCATGCACTCAGTTAAAATAAAAAAAAGTTTCCCCCTGATTAAATCAGGGGAAAGTATCAACCTTTCTCTGAAATGAGATGAGTACGGCAAATTTATATAAAAGATTCACTTTGAACAAGAAAAAAATGAGTCTGTTTTGTTTTCTATGTGGGGAAGATTGATCGGCTTTCATTGAAGGATATGCAGTGTCTGTTTCAGTGTCTGACTGTCCAGAATCTCCCATAAGAGATCTGGGGCCATATTCACAAAGCATAAGGGTAAAAGTTGGTTTAGGAGCAACTCCGAAAAATAATGGGCGTGTCACTCATAAATTTAGGAGTCCTACATTTTTGGGATAAGAGTATTTTACAAAGGGTTTGAGAGCTAAAAACAGCTCCTAAGTCCAGGAGCAGTTAGAAGCAGTCAAGAGGACTTCTAAGTCGCTAAAGACCTACTCACAGCGATCCGAAAATCTGCTGCTGCCGGCAAACACTGGAGATATTGAATGATACAGAGCTCATAAAAAGGTGCCGCCTCAATCGCGAGGGTATATATATATTATTATATATATTATATATATATACCCGCTGATTGTTTACGAGATGCAGACATGTAACCAATTGACTAGTCAGTATTCTTGGTTTCATGTTAAATCAGTGACACGTAGCCTACATTTGTATTTTAGACTCTTTATTAGAATATAATAGGTGTGCATCGGATCATTTTTCGGATCAGCAAAAAAAAAAAATAACGGGACCAAAGGCGCGTTTCCACCAAAATTACCAGGAACTATTCTCAAGGAATTGAATGAATGATAATTTCAGTTTTTCAATTTAAGTTATTTCACTAAATCTTTATTCAAAAATTTCACAAAATACATTTTTAGATTCAGTACGCTTTAGGCGATTTAACTAGGGTGGTCTTATGTCTGAATTAATTTAATACAAAATTTAAAGATCGCTAATGTTTAAATTGTATTTAATTCGGTCGCATTTCTAAAAACCTGCCTCCCAGAAAGGCATTTAGTATGAAAAACAAAGCAAACCAAAACATACATGGTTGTCTATCTCTTCGCTGTAACTCTGCATCGAGATTTAGGGAATTGTTACTTTAAAACGTAACAGCGGCAGAAAAACTGTATTTCTCTATGATGGTTCAATTTAGCTATTAACCCGCGGATCATATGCGTGCCGGACCATGGGGGTTGATCCGTACGGATCATGGATCAACTGCAATGCGTTACACCACTAGAATATAACAGGAACAGGTAGGCCTACATACACTTTTACAGTAGCATATAATTTATTTTCTAGGTTGAAATCGCGGGCAGAGACCCATCCCCTATATCAGCCAATCGATGTGGGCATTCTGAGTAAGCTCGTTCATGAGAAACAACGTCATCCATAGCAACGACGTCAACCCCACCCTCACTCTTAGCTTGAAAATTCTAGGACTTCCTTAGTATGAGTTTGTCTTTGCAGCTTTGTGAATAGGTTTTAAGGTGGGACTCCCAACTAAAAGGTTTTAGTGCGATTTAGGAGTACTCCTAGTGGTAAGATAAAATTATTTGTGAATACGGCCCCTGGTGACTGAGCTGGGCGTGGCATATGGTTTACATCATTTTCTTGCTCATCACACCATTCAGTGACCACTCGTGCCCTGTGGATGGGGGCATTGTTATCCTGCAAGAGACCACTTCCATCAGGATCAAAATTCTTCACCATAGGATGAAGGTGATCACTCAGAATGGCTTTGTATTTATTGCTGTTTATCTTGCCCTCTAAGTAGTTGAATGGACCTAGACCAGGAAAATGCACCCCACACCATGACAGAGCCGTCAGAACCCTTCATTTACTCTAGTGTCTTTTTTACTCAAGCTTTATTTTATCAGTTACCTGTACATACTTTCAAACAATGAATCTCTTTATAAAATAAATTCTGTAACACCGTTTGAAGCTGCCGTCCTAATGAAGACATCCCGCCAGCATCAATGGTTTGCAGCTCATTTTTAATTCTTACTCCCCCACTCTTCCCCTCATCAGAGCACCTTCTCTCCTCATTCTATAAATGGCAGCTATTAAATCTCTTCATTACTGTTAAATATTGAAATTGGAGCAATCAATCCCCCCGCCCCCCACACAATAGCCAGCTCTAACTGAGCAGCTGCATAATTTTCTATTAATAGAAGGTAGAGTGAAAGACCATACTTTAGGTTTATAAACAGCTTTTAAAAGACATGGGGTGATAAAAAGCTGAGCTGAATCTTGCTCTCGAATTAGGTATTCAAGGTATCACAATTATCCATGCCCATATTTCTGCAGAAACTCACTGTGAACTGTTGACTTTAATAATGAAGAATGGTGAAAAATATGCTTATAACAAAATAATGTAATCAGTGTGCAGATGTAAAGTTAAATTCATGCCAAGCTTTTGGTTAGCGAATAACGCCCTGCAAGGATGTAGACACTGGGTGCAGGATTATCAAAATCTTGTTTGCCTTGGTTTATTTCTGAGGCGTCATAGAATGAGACAAATGCAGAGGCCCTTCCCGGGATTTCAAAATATGCTTTTGAGAAATGAAAGGTGCCTAATACTCAAAGAATGGTGCTTATAAAAGTCAAACTGTTGAACATTACTCTGTTTTCAGGTGCCAGTAAGCTCCCAGGCCTTGAGGATAAAGCCATTTATTTTTATGGAAAGGTGAATATCATTTAATATCTCATGCTGTATAGGGGAATGCAGATAAAATGGGCAGGTGTCTAGATATTCAAAATACCATCACCTTATTAACGAGCAAAATATAGAAATCCAATCATTGTATAGCATTGTTTTATATTTGATACTTAATTCTATTCTCGACAATGGGGATTTTTTTTTACAATCAGTATGATTTATTGGAATTATTGATTATTATCACATCTCTAAACTGTAGCAGTAATGGTAGTAGAAGCGTTATTTAGGTTAATGCATGAAAGCTAAATGAAAGCTAAACTGGATTTAGCATTTAGCTGATCTAGGCATCTGTTTCTATTTGCATATCTGCACGGGCAAAGAAACCCTGTGCCATTGTCTGGATTATTGACCATGTAGTTTCACAAGAAACATGTTATTTTGGGAAAATAATAAATTTCAGTCTTCTCTCTCTCTCTTCCCAAGTGCACCAAATAATCAAATATCCAAATAAGTTCACTGTGTTCAGCTGAATTGGTGCACTATGTAGGATTTAGGGGGAATTGGAATTGGAATAGAATTGGTAACGTGGGCGTACAGTGGATGAAGAGTAGGTGGATTGGGTGAAGAGTGGGGGTAGGGTGGAAATGGTAACATGGTACAGTGTGTGCAGGGTGGTGGTAATGTGAGTGTAGGGTGGAACTGGTAACATGGCTACCATACTGTATCTCCCGCATCCAGGTCTGTAAGGCCCCAGGCTCTTCCTGTCTCTGTCAGTTCCAGGAATTTCTTGGCACTCTATGCAGCAGCTGTTATGACCAACTCTGTACAGCCAGCCCAAAGGCCTTCACTTGGCTCTGAAGGGGGGTTTTCTGTTATTGTTGCTGCTCTGTTACCATTGGCCCAATATTTGATTAAATCCACCTCCCTGGTGACAATGGCTGGCATAGATGAA
Source organism: Aldrovandia affinis (assembly GCA_029706075.1). Taxonomy (NCBI): domain Eukaryota; kingdom Metazoa; phylum Chordata; class Actinopteri; order Notacanthiformes; family Halosauridae; genus Aldrovandia; species Aldrovandia affinis. The sequence goes on from JAINUG010000001.1 coordinate 13,995,066, forward strand.
TTAAATACAACAATACTAAAACAAATAATACCTGTCAAACTGACATTGGCGCTATTGTTAATGGGCCTGTACTATTATTTTTTAAGCTGCAAATACAGGCCAGTACCACAGAGATATCAACCTCAGAGTTATGGACTGGCCAGTCAACCAAACAGGTATGAAACCATACGGAGCATACACAATTACGCCTTATCAAACTCCTTATTATCACTGACGCAAACATTTTTTTTAAAGATTAATCAGAAATGAGTCACACTTTCCCTGAAAATGTATAAAAATGATAGGGGCATGTCTTTGTGCTATTGCTTAAGTAAAGTCAACAGTGTTTGATATAAATAAGAGGCAGAACAAAATCAAACAGTTCACAAAAGGAGGCCAAAGGAAGAGGGTCACTGAGGAGGAGATGCATCGTTAAGAAAGCTGACATAGAAAAAACAATTATTCATGCTCTGATGAGATTTCAATTCCCGCTGGTTTGGTTATTGCTTTTTAATTTAAACAAAGGTTTATATCTACAATATGAGAGTGGCCTAATAAAGAAAATAAGGCCACAGTTTTGCAAATAGCTATTCGAATCAATAAAACCACAAAAAAAAAAAGGTATTAGCATTGTATTTTACATACCTTTCAAAGTTATTAACTTTTCAGAGTTCCGAACAACCTCTACTCCTGATACATTCGTATCGCTCTGCCTCTACTATGCTGTCATTATATAACGTCATAACATTTGCAGCTAAAGCATTTGTTGAATGTCGACGTCAAAAGCAAACAAAAAAAAAGCAGTTTGTCCAATAGCTCGAAACTGATTGGCTTATAGCCATTGTCCCACGTAACAAAACAAATCTTCATATTGGCCATGCTTGCATACAAGGGAAACATCTATGCCACATTTTAAACTGGTACACTTTAGCATTTGACAAGTTTATTCATTAGAAAATGTGTCACATTTCTAAGGCATAACCTGCAATTTAGTCATAGTAAAGAAGGACAACAGGATGCTTCACCGTATGCTGTGCCTCATGCCCCCAATGAGAGTGATCATCTTTTAAGAGGCATTCCGACCCTCTCTTTGTGCCTAATTTACAAAGAACACACTGATCCCAGGTTCTTGCTGATTGCTGAAGGGTGATAGGAACCCTTTGGTGTTGAAATTGATGAAATGGTTAATCATCCAATATGGACAGAAGGGGCATTAACCCTTTGATGAGTGAGTTTTTTTGAGTTTTAGTTATAATCCACAGTGTTCTATTCTGGAATTCTACAGTTCTTTGAGGATGCCATTAGCAGCCCTTTATGATGTCATCAATCAGAATCAACTAGAGTGTTACATCATAGTACGACAGTACTCCTCAAAGGGTTAATCAAACCCAACACCGCATGGCTGGCAACCAGCGGCCAACACCTCATTACAGAGGAGTCAATTTGTTCCCTTTTTTTTTTTTTAATGAATGCACTAGATGCCATTAACAAGGATCTGGTTTATTTAGCTCATTAAGAATCAATTAAAGGGTGTGTGGCTTCTCAAAGCACGGGGTAAAATTAGATTTGCGCCTTCAAGCAAACAAAGCAAGTGAGGTGGACACTGAAATCACTTCTGTTTGTGTCACAGCTGGATGGTTTGTGGGGAGCAGTAATCTATCATTAAAACCAAAACACATAAATCTCTGGCTCTTTGCTCAGCTTGTCACACTCTTCCCTTTTGACCCTGCAACTGCAGATTTGTGTGGACTGTATGGTGGACATTGGTGCACTGTCGTTGTGTTTGACAATCTGGAGCTAATCAGATAACCCCCTCCTGGTTCCACAGATACATCTAGATAAAGCAGGAACATGGGTGGGGGTGTTCCTATAGCCAATTCAATCACATCCAGTCTGAGTGTGAGGTTTATCGGGCGATATGTTCAGGGTTTGATGCACAATGGCTGATAAGATTACTGCAGGAAGCAGCAAGCTTGCTGACGGACATGCACGTATCTCCATTTTGAAAAGAATGATAACAAGGGAACAGGCGAAGCTTTACCTAATGATGTTGCCATTAACTTTGCTTCTGTGTTAAAGGAGACTTGCAATGAACGGCCTTGCTACGCTAGGTACTTAGCCTACATATGCATATATATTGTACGCCTGTGTATATTTTACAATTATCATTATTGTAATCTGGGCTACTTGCAGTGAACAACATAATAACATGGTGAATATTTCATGTGAAACTTTAAAACAACTTGCAGAAACATATTGGTTGATAAATTTGTCCTTTCTTGGTCTTCATGGGGAAATGCTTATAATACTTCAGCCAGCAATTTAAATTTAACAATCAAAAGTGCACCATTTTCCTCTGGTGCTTGAATCCATTTTATTCTGTGTAATTTCTGAGGACGTCATTATTTATAATTACTTATGTAAGTTATTGCAGGGTAAATTTGCCACCATTGAAATATGTTCACAATTTAATACCCTGACCTGGCCTCCATATTGTCATAGATGTATTTCTGGCCAGACCAATTACAAACAAATAAATGACCAAACACATGAAAAGCAATTCATGTGTACAGTTCTTTCCTTGCACCAATCCTAATGGAACAGTGGGTTCTATTTGAGTTCCATAGATTATTTTTGGTAGCACTTTGCTTGAACTGTATGCCATGAAGCCTATGTAGCTTGGCCATAAGCATGACATATCACCTGTCATAACCAGGCATTATAGCATCTAAGAGCTTATGACCAATACCATAACACTGTCATAACATATGCAGTGAATTATATTTTACAGATCCAAAATGATCACAGCATATATTACGACAGTGTTATGGCACTGGTCATAAGCTGTAAGATGCTGCCGTGACCAGTTATGACAGGTGTTATGTCACGCTTATGACAGCATCATGTAGGCCTTATGGCGTATAGTCCAAGTAAAGTGTTTTCTCCTTTTTTGATGTAATAATGACTTATTTTAATGAAAAGGAATAGTATTTATCCGCTGCATTGCAAGTAGCTACAGGCAGCATTGTGCTGTAGTGTTTAAGGGGTGGGGCTTGTGAGCCAGCAGCTGCCAGTTTCATTCTTAGTGGGGCAAAGGTCCTATTATACCCTTGAGGTAGGCATTGAACCTGAATCACTTCAAAGGAAACACAATTGTACAAATAGTTGATATAAAATATAAGATACCATATCCAAATAACCATGAATAAAGGTGCCTGTTAGGACAGAAAATAAAGACAGTAATCACCCAAAAGGTGAATGTGATATGCATTTATCTCACACCAGTTAAATACTGGTAAGTACTGGTAAGTAAATAAAGGTAGAACTGCCTAAATAAAGGAAACACCAACATAAAGTGTCTTAATAGGGCGTTGGGTCACCACAAGCCACCAGACCAGCTTCAATGTGCCTTGGCGTAGATTCTACAAGTGTCTGGAACTTATATAATGGGGGGATGCAATACCATTCATCCACAAGAAATTCCATAATTTGGTGTTTTTTTATGGTGGTGGAAAAACGCTGTCTTAGGTGCTGCTCCAGAATCTCCCATAAGTGTTCAATTGGGTAGAGATCTGGTGACTGAGGCAGCCATGGCATATGGTTTACATCATTGTCATGCTCATCAATGGATGGGGGCATTATCATCCTGGAAGTGACCAATCACACCAGGATAGTATAGGGTGAAGGTGATCACTCAGAATAGAATGGCTTTGCATTTATTGCTGTTTACCTTGCCCTCTAAGGGGTTGAGTGGACCTAAACCATGCCAGGAAAATGTACCCCACACCATAACAGAGCCACTAGAACCCTTGATTTACTTAAGTGTTTCCTTTATTTTGGCAGTTATCTGTATGTAGATTTAGGAAACAAATGTGTAGAAAAATGTGAAGAGTGCCTGCTTCATGTTTATTGCCAAAGGGTTTCTTAATGGCCCTAGTCATAGCTTATAAACACATGAGTATGGTGTGCGGTATATGAGCTAGACATTAGGCTCAGAGCGCAAAGTGCATTCTGCCTGAATCCATGACAGACAGAAACAGCTGACCTGCATTCTGTTTGGACACACTTAATTCTGAAAATCCCAGCTTTGCCAACCTTGAATTTGTAATGTTAAAATTTGCAGTGGGCAAGCATTTCTTCCAAAAGCAGAAAGTGAGATGACAAACTATACTTGGATCACAGTGTGTGTGTGTGTGTGTGTGTGTGTGTGTGTGTGTGCGTGCTTATGTGTGTGTTTGTTTGATTGGATGCATGTGTGCTTGTGTGTGTGTGTGTGTGTGTATGCGGAGGTGGTGTGGTAGTGGTGGGGGAGGGTAATATTACATATATACAAATATTTGGGTTCATATTTGGCCCAAAAGGCTGCACCAATCCCTCTGGGCCCAGATTTTCATGCTGAAACCATTTTGTCATAATGCAGTGTTTTTGTCCTTATTTTGTCACGATGGCAGTTACAGCCGGTTCAATATGGTGAACAAAGGAGGATCAGGTCTTTCTGCCCTTAGAAAGACCAATGATTGAATCCATATCGATTGTCCGCTCCACCGGCGGCGGTGACGTTACAGAACCCATTTCTTTTTCTAGGGACAATAAATTTCATTACGTGACACTGTATCTGCCAGCTCATGCCATTGTTGTGCACATAATGCAGCAGCACCGAATCCTTTGTGCTCTCCAGAAGGAGAGAGGCGTTCAGGTGTTTATATGTGCTGTCTACCCCTACCCCCATTAGCATGAATGGACCGTGTCGCGGTATGCCAGACCTCGACCACTGCACTGATGGCTTCACGTCTTTCTCTGCAGTTTCTCAGTAGCTGGAGAGAGGCAGTGGTGTGCCAGACCTCCATCGTCTGATCTGTTATTTTTATCATGCACTTTACACCAAGGGAGAAAAAAGAAAAAATCGATCAGAATATCAGCAGTGCTGTAATTCCATTAGCCGTGAGCCCGGGGTGAGTCACACTGATCTGATGTTTCCATTTCCACACACCAAGCCGTGGCAGCGCAGATGTGATGAGGGGGGAGGACAGGGACAAAATATGTATGTACTGAAGTGAAATATGACAGAAACATCCGGAAACATTGAATCATTCCCGCACATTCCAGTTCCTTCATTTTCTAGTTCTCCAAATTGCTCATATGATGCAATGAAACAAACATTTCATTCCCAAGTCCCCTTGATAATATTTCTACATGACACGGCTTCTAATGATCTGTTCCAGGGAAGCACACTGGAAAAAAGCAAGATTACGGTCATACATGTTTATGGCATGAAATGTAAAGGTAACTGCCAAAATACTTGAGTTAATGAAGGGTTCTGGTCACTGTCATGGCATGGGTGCATTTTCCTGGCATGGTTTAGGTCCACTCAACCCCTTAAGAGGGCAAGGTAAACAAATATTGGATTGGCGACCTGTCCAGGGTGTATTCCTGCCTCTCGCCCGGAACGCATGCTGGGATAGGCTCCAGCCCCCCCCCGCGACCCTGACCAGGAATAAGCGGCTTAGATAATGGATGGATGGATGGATGGTAAACAAATATACAAAGCTATTCTGAGTGATCACCTTTATGCTGTGGTCAAGCATTTCTATCCTGATGGGAGTGACAATGCCATCCACAGGGCACGAGTGGTCACTGAATGGTTTGATGAGCAAGAAAATAATGTAAGCCATATTGAATACTTATGGGAGATTCTGGAGTAGTATCTGAGACAGCGTTTTCCACCACCATCAACAAAACACCAAATTATGGAATTTCTCATGGAAGAATGGTGTTGCATCCCTCCAATAGAGTTCCAGACACTTTCAGAATCTATGCCAAGGGGCATTGAAGCTGTTCTGGTAGCTTGTGGTAGCCCAGCGCCATATTAAGACACTTTATGTTGATGTTTCCTTTATTTTGTATGAATGAAATTGGATGTTTTGTGTAGAAAATAATGAAGACTGAAAAGAGACTGGTTAATATTTATGCTGCCGTTGGTAGTCAGTCACATTCCCAGGCATGCTGAATTTTGCCGTCTATACATTTAACCATTTATATGTACGTGTTTTGTTTTGAACAAACTCACTTACTGTTCTGTCAGACCTAGGTATTTTTTATTGTTGTGTACAAGACAACAACATGGGGGCACAAAGTCGGCCAACCCAGCATCTCCTTTGGACTGACCTTGATACAGTCTTTGGGGGGGACTTAATTTTGACTACTTACTTACTTAAGTAACTACTTACAACTAGAAATTGCCTTACACCTGCATTGAGACTCAAGGAGAGATATGAAAAAACATGGAGAAACATGACTGTGAACCAGCACTAAGTAACCACCCACTGGATGAACAGAAGAATATTACTTATTGACATTTAACAAAATTGGAAACAGATTTTGAAGTCTGAATAAATCTTGATTTTCTGGTTTAAAAAACTCCCCTTTAGTCAATTTTGAATATTCAAACAAAGCCACTAGCAAAATTAAACCATGCACAATGCACAGTCAAAATACACAATCTTATATATACTGCATATATGTGTGAGTGTGAGTATGTGTGAGTGTATTTGTGTGTGCCATAAGACCCACTTGTCCAAGTGCCTGACAAGACAGCTATTAAAAGGTAAATCCTCAATTCACGCTCTATGAATTAACACAGTAACAGCCCTTAATGGAATGGGGAAGGAGAAGTAACAATACATAGAGGAACAGAAGGATTTTCCCCAAGACAGTTTGCAAAATGGGCCCTTTTGTGCTCAGTGGAGGCGGATAATCAGCGTTGACAGAATATAGAGGTTATCTTAGGCCAGCCTGTCTCTGCGGATTGAGACCTGATGCCGTACGTTGTTGTACCAGCCAACCGTTCCTTGGTGGCTGTTACATAAATGGGGCAGTGCGTTCAGCTACAAACGTTTTCCATTTTGAGACGTGGGTTGAACGAGTGAAATGAAGAATGCGCCGCCGCACCAGAAAACAAACAAACAACAGAAAAAAACTGACAAAAAAATGGAAATAAAGACTTATGAAGGACAGTATGACGCTGAGAGACATACATATGCCGTCACGTCCACAGGGCATGGAGGCTTGCGGGAAACTTCAGACTGTTTTTTGTCTGTGTTTCTCTCCATCTCATTAAACTACAGCCTGCACGGCATGCTATTGATTTGAATAACGGTTTGATTTTGCAAACCACACCGTCGACCCTGAAATTGTTTTGCATTGAGACGAAAACATTCACGAGACTTAGAATTGCAGGGTGTCTACCTGCAGATATAATAGTCTTGAGACATTTTAGCTTTAGAATTTTCACGTCCCATATCCTAGCGTAGTTTTTTGTTGCATCCATGTTAGTAACACTTAAAAAAAAAATTGTATTATAATTATTTTGTAGGGAATGACAGACAGAACCCTGTAATTCTAAGCTTTCGAGACCAGTACTATAGGATTTCCTTACTGAATGGTGTTTTCCCATGCTACCTGCACTCTTTCCAATCTGCTATAGCATTCGGACACTTTTGCTGTTCACCGAATGCAAACGGCGAAACGGGTCTTTCACACCTAACTTCGAGTAGCCCTTCATTGTTTTTAATGGAGAGAAAAGCACAGAATCGCATGAGCTGAACGAGTTGCCAAGGGACAAAATTATTTGAACTTGTTGATGGACTTGATGACGTGGATGCGACCGACCTATAACTGCCGAATTGAGATCTTGGCAGACAGTCTACCAATATAAATGTTTGAAAGCTACGTGCATAATCTATTAAGCTTCTTTTAGCTTTATTTTAAAATATAGTACTTATTTGGGACTTATCCTGAGATTAGTGAGTTTACCCATGTGCTCATAACTGGTCAGAATTGTCAAATAGCAGTTCAATAGAAAGTTATCTGTAGATGTTGCTCTTGGTTTGACGGTAGAAACCACCCACCTTCTCTTGAGTGACAACTTACTCTGGGCTTGTCCTCGTGCAAAGTTGAACGGCTTTTTTGCACGTATGAGCATTCGGTCTGAAATGGGCTTAAGGAACCTCATTCGCAGAGCCCGTCTTAGTGGAAAACGATTTCAGCTAACAATTTCAAGGTTGATGTGTAGTTTGCATCAGCCTCTTGGCCCCGTTTACAGGTGGCAATAGAAGCATATTAAATATGTTTATATGATCTCCACTGCCTGCGCAAGCAGCAAAGAAATTACCACTTACAGAGCATAACCTTGCCATCGCTGACTTATTACATTTTTTGGAATTGGGTTACTGTAGCCAGAACTGTAATATGTGGCAGAACCAAAGCCATTATCAGATTTCCAGAAGGTCTCATTTGCGTCGGGACTTCCACCGCACACTTTGAAATGAACGCTGCAGCCCACGCAGTGCTGTGAGAAATGACTGCGTTTCAGCACAGCGGGAGCAGTGGAGAGCAGGCGGGTGAATGAACTTTGATATAAATCCAACTCATTTGATCACATTTGAAGACACAGGTACACTGACTGCCCTTAATGAATTCCAATAGGATGTGTAATTAAATTCATGGAATGAATTAATGGAAGCTTGGTCCTTCTTAATCTGCAGGGGAATGAAGAATCAGTCTATTTTATGTCTCCTGCTAAACCCCGTCTCTTATATTCCCCCTCGTTTAAGCGAGGCTGGAATGGCAACACGCCGCTGCCTTTTATGTAAAGCATCTGTCGGAATCGAAATCTCCAGTGGGGGTTTAGTTAATGAAGAAAATAAAGAAAAGTTGTGGGGTTTTTTGTACGTTTTTTTTACACCAATTAGAGAGCAGGCTAAGTGTGCTAAAATAATTTCTGCTTCTATAATGATGAGAAGAGCTAGAAGAGTGTACACTGTCACACAGAGACAAATAATGGCAGCAAATCCCCATGGTAACAGGAGAAATCCCCCAAGATGACACATTTCCAGTTTTGACAGGCTTTTAGAACTTTAGCAGTTTTTAATTTTCTGGGGAATTCTGCAGTGCAGGAAAATAATACACGTCTGCCATCTCACATGACAAGTCAATTATAAACAAAATAAATGTTTCTTTCAGAATTGTAGCTCCCTGTTCATATTTTAATAGCCATTACTTACTTACCACCATGTTCTTGTTTCTATTATCACATTATTCATGTTGTACCCTATTATCATGTCAGGGAATAACACTCCCTCTCTATAGGGACTCCCTGTGATACTGCTCTGATTCTGCTCTGACTCCTGCTCTGATTCCACCCTGACTCCTCCTTTGATTTTGCTCTGGTTCTGCACTGTCTCCTGCTGTGATTCTGCCCTGTCCCATGCTCTGATTCTGCTCACTTCCACAGCAGTAGGTCCCTGGGGCCATGTGTAAATTCCTTATTAATTCTTTATTTGAAAATGTACCAGGCTCCACACAGTAGCAGGCTGCATCTCTCTGATTGATGTTTGTCCCACACAGGGAACCGGGCTGGCAGTGTACGGCTGGACCAGTACGATGGTTACTGGATAATTGCCTCGTGAGAAAGAGGAAATAACATGTATTCAATTAGATGTGTTGCAGAATTAGCAAATGGGTGATTAACCTTTTAGAGCTGAATATCAATCTTAACCTTGTTTTTTTTCCTGGCAAGAAAGCCTGAAATTTCACATGGGAATGGGGGGAAAAAGTGTTTGCATGCCATCTTCAGAGTATTTGATGTATTTTTTAGTAGCTAACGCTGGAGCTGTCTGTTCACACTGTGCTGATGGATGGAGCCAGGGTCTTGAAAGCTTTGAGTGAAACCCTATGAATTTCTGACACCTCCAGCTTTATTACATGGCTGTTCATTTGATAGGGAGTTCTTTATCTGCATTCGGTCTGACGTAAAGAGCTTATCCTTTGTGGAACCTTGGAAAAAAATCAGTAATGAATGTGAAAGTTATTATTTCCGGGCATAATTTCCCCCGAGGCAAAACCTTTATTTATGTATTTTCTTCCAATTGCCATTAAATGCTGTGGAAGTTAACATAGGGGTGGCCAACCCTGGTCCTGCAGAGTTAAAGCACAGCTAACTCACCTCACCTGGTTTATGGGTCTAACAGGTTACAGACCCTGCAGCCCTTCAGAGACCCTGCAGCCCTTTCTGGCCAGGCCCTATTATTGCAAGAGGACCGTTTCTTTCAATTGTTAAATTGTAAGATATTGCTATAGCTTTACGCTCTTTGAAGTCTTCTTAGATCATGACAAGCACAAAGTCCCAAGAAAACTGCTCCAGCAGAATAATGGTCTAGTTGTGTTTGATACACTCACACATCCACTTGAATCATTTTTTCTCTCCATGATTTTTGAATCAGCCAGCTCTTCATAGGCTAAATTACTCTAGGGGGCATATTAACATAAAACATGTTTAGAGTTGCTTCAACATAAAATGTCTCTAATAAGAGACACGAGATCGGGCAACATTTGCATTGTTCTTTCAAAGAAGCCCTCATTACTGTACTGACCTCGTTCATTAATCGGAAAAAAGAATCCTATCAAAAAGGCCCCCTTGCCGCTAGAATCACCACAGCGGACTCACAAAGGGAAACCACAAATGTGAAACAGGGCACTTTAAAGAAGATCGGCCCCAACATGTCATATTTCATGCAGAGGAAAGAAAAGGCACTCCTTTGTTGCAGCTCTTTGTATTCACAATTAGATTAGCGATAAACAGTGATGGTGTGCCAGCTGGCAAGTTTCTAAAATAAATTCTTACATCTGCCAAGAAAAAAAATCTAGAGGATTTAGAGTAGGATTCGCGAAAGACAGTCAGGACATCTTTTTACTAGCGTAGGGGGAGAGGGGTTAAATTCAGTGGAAGGCTGGGGTAAGGGTGTTCGTGAAGGGGAATTTTTTGTTAACTGTCGGTGTCATCTGCAATCTGTTACAGCTGCAAGTATTGGAAACTTGGGGGGAACACAGAGTCTCCATACACTACAAAGAGGTGGAAACACTGCAGCTGCAACACAATAAATCTGTAAAAATGAGGCAATCGACCTGCAGAAATGGCTACACAGTATGGGAGTTGTGGGTGTTTCTCTTTCACCAAGTGCATATTAAAATGTACTGGTTTTAAATGTAAGTGTTACAGAGTGGACATATATTTGAGTCTAACATGTTACAGGATTATTCTGTGAAAAACAGGAAATAGGGAGTGAAGATGGTTTTAGTGCCTAAGTACACTGTACAAACTGTCCTGTTTCAAAGCACGCTTCAGCTTCGAGTTAACATTATTTGATCGCCCATGCAGTTAAAGTCATTTCCAAAGTTGTCTGCTTGCTCTGTTCGAGGGGAAACATGGGGGAAAAAATCACAGCTCAGATAACATTATAAAATGATCTCACTCGTAATGAAACCCTTTCATGCATCAAGTCCCCCCCACCAGTAATCTGATATATCGCACAGATACAGGTCAATATTTTTTCCCATTTTCCTATTGAGCCAAACTGCTCACCCGTGTTTACCTGACCTACATCTCTGATCTCAATAACTTGAATAACAACCAGGTATGGAAATTGAACATTTGAGACTAAGACAGCCACTTTATACAAACACTGTTAGAAATAGCTTAATGTGATGCAGGACAATACTGTTAACCACAGCATTAACCATTGTGCAAACTTCAGTTATTGTACTGCTTTTTTATATAATTATACACTGTTCAGTAACATTAATGTTCTTCCATAAGCCTTTGGATAATGGTATTACAGATAACTGCCAAAATAAAATGTCTTAATATGGTGTTGGGAACCCCAGGAGCCACCAGAACAGCTTAAATGCACCTTGGCATAGATTATACAAGTGGCTGGAACTATTGGTGGGATGCAACATCATGCCTCTTCCATGATAAATTCCATCATTTGGTGTTTTGTTGATGGTGGTGGAAAACGCTGTCTCAGGCACCACTCAAGAATCTTCCATAAGTGTTCAATTGGGTTGAGATCTGGTGAATGAAACAGCCATGACATATGGTTTACATTGTTTTCAATCATGCCCTGTGGATGGGGGCATTGTCATCCTGGAAGAGACCACTCCCATCAGGATATAAATACTTTACCATACCAAAGGTGATCACTCAGAATGGCTTTGTATTTATTGGCGTTTCCTTCTAAGGGGTTGAGTGAACATAAAGCATTCAAATCAAATCAAATCAAATCAAATTTATTTTGTGGCAGCCCAATGGGCTGCACAAGGAAATGGCTGCCGGGTCCTCCCACACATGGGAGCAAAAACACTACATTTCCCAGCAGGCCACAGAAACACCTGAGCAAAGTCAAGGCAATGGGGACTAACGACCAGCTGAAGGCTATTTCGAGGCCTAGGACTGACTCACATTACCCATTGAAAGGAGTAGGAACGTGTTTGGAAAGGAGTTGGTGAGTGTGTTGAAGGAGAGTGAGAAACCGTGACGTCGTTTGACTAGCCGGGATTTAGAGAGAGAATGGAAAAGTGTTTTTTGTGTATGAAATTGGAATGTTTTGAGGACCCCCTTTGGATTGACTACGGACTGGATAACGGAATTGACCTGGATAACGGAACTGGATTTTGGACTGACAAAGAGATAAAGATTGCGGACTTTGTGTTTGTATTCCCCTGAAGACCCCACCCTGTGTTTTGTGTTTGTGAAGTATTTGTTTATTAAATTATCATTTTGTTTTGAATACTGCCTCCTCTGTGTTCTTTAACTTGCCTACGCCCTCTGCAAGGTCCGTGAGTGTCGCCCAACCCCTGGGGACACCACAATTTGTATAGCGCTTTTCACAATAGAATTGTCACAAAACACTTATCAGAGGGGGAACCCAGGCCTAGACACCCCAAAAGCAAGCCTAAAGGCAACAGTGGCAAGGAAAAACTCCCTTGGTAGGGAGAAACCTTGGGAGGAACCAGACTAAAAGGGGGGGAGCCCATCCTCTTCTGGCTGGCACAGGGTATGTCCAAAAAAGACCATGTCATGGTCAGTCCAAGGTGGCTCAGGGCTGAAAGACTTTGCCCCTCCTGAGTTAGGTAGTCAGCGGGGGGGAACTGGGGTTGGCGTGGGGGTGAGGGTTGATGGGGGCAGCTCACACTTCCAGGAAAATGCACCCCACACCATAACAGAGCTGCCAGAACCCTTCAACTCAATTGTTTCCTTTATTTTGATAGCTGTACTTTATGTGTTTGGGGTCATTGTTCAGGTATAATTTGGTCATTTATTATCTGCAGCGAGGGAAATTGTTGTACATCCTTACCTACATGTTTTATCATGTGTGCATACATGTCTTCCCCCTTTTAAATTAGAATGGTGTTGTCTCTAGTAAATTCCCTTACCTTGTATAGAATATTATGTGTATATAAATGTGTACTCCACAACAAAAGCAGTGCAATGAGATGAATAGGGAGCATTAATATCACTGTGGATGTTACAGTGATGTACTCTGTATAATAAAGAATAAAAGATACTGTAGACATCACTGTACTATAGTGTGCAAGTCAAAACGGGAAACAGAAGTAGGTAAAAACAAAAAAGCATTAAGTTACAATGCTCCCTGGACAACAACACTATTAAAAAACTCCTTAGCAACAGGCACTTGAGTGAGTTCAAGACAATGTCAGGCATCCATTTTGTGGATGTCTACAAATGCCTTAATTAGTGAGCCTTAAATGTATGTAGACCTGTTGTTAATGTAAAGTTTTTGAGTGTGCGTATTGCTTTGTCTTTCTCTGTAATGTTTTTGGGTGCATAATGCATAATGCTCTGCTGCTACCTTGCCTGGTCTCTATTGAAAAGGGGATTTTAAATCTCAATGAGACTCTCCAGGTTAAAGAAAGGTTAAATACAAATAAATACAGTATGAAGTAGAAGCAGCAATGTACAATATACAGGGATGCAATACAACTCAGACAGATGTAGTTGGGGCAGAGCACACACCAGAACGACTATAAATAACATATTATTGATTAATAAATAACTCACCAACGTCTTAACAGTGAGATGGATTTGAACTTACTAGAGTAGAGAATTTACTTGAAATGGTAAAATTGTGTCAGCAAAGCCTTTCTCAAAATCCTTTGGATAAAGTGACATCAACTCTCATGTAGCTCTTGTACTCTACAAATGTTATTAAAGTGTTATTACTGTTGCGTTACACCTGCAGAGTTGGAATGCATTTTCCTTAGCAAACAGCCTTCGCACACCTGTATAAGGAGGGAGGCAGTGGTCATAGGGACGGATGTATACCAATGAGGAAAATATTAATGTAAATAATAATTAGTATAATAAATACATTATTATATAATAATAATATAAACATACAGAGCTGGACCAAATGAATGCAACTGCGAGTAATCGGGGCCAAAACCCTCTGTCAGTGAAACTATGCAATTCATAAATTATGTACAAAAAAAAAACAGTTAACAAACCCTTGGTTGGCAAGAGACTACTGTGTTTTATAAATCAGTTCTATGAATAATTTATTTGGGTTCAAAACCGATACAACCCACAAAGGGATTAAAGATGATCACTGTTAGCTTTTTTGTTGTTGTATACAAGGTGAATTAGACTTTTTGAGTAGCTGTACTGTATATCCTCCAACGGATTCATTGTACGAACTGTGGGGTTTCCAACCAAGAGGAGGATAGGAGCTCCATAACGTCCCACGACACGCAGTTCAACAATTAGAAGCTGCCGAGTCTCCATCATTAGGAATCAATGTAGGAATGCCAGACTGGTAGCACAAAGAATCACTATAGTCAGTCTATTTGTCTATGTTTAAAAACTGGTTTGGTGATGTCGTTACGGCACCGTGGTGTCGTATGCCCACCGAACCACCCACAACATGCACTTCCCTGAAAGATTGATCCCCCGAGCCCAGGGTACGTCCCAAAGAGCAGGGGGATGGGCCAGACAATTGAAAAGCCAGACAGCGACCCGCCTCTGGTGTTAAATGGTTATTGCACCCAGTGGATGTGACTGCGAGGGCAGCCATCACTGATCCATAATGCCGTAACTGCTCTCGCCTGCTTAATACTCTCTGGGTCACCGCTACGCAAGGCAAAGCCCTGTCTCTGCTTTGTTTTATCAAGGTAACCTTGACATAAATCTTCTGACTGCACACACAAGCCAATGGAAATATACAGACTTTTTTTTTTCTAATCTTATTTATAGAAACTGCAGACGAGAGATGGGCCATTAAATAAATCACGCGTCTCCAGTTCTCGCCAATATGTAATGTCGACCATGATAATACACCATACAGTAAAGTAGGGACACAGTTACTGGCATTACGCATTAATTTATTAAGCCTATATCTCAGAATTTATGACCTTATGGCATAATTATATTTAGTTTAGTGTTCCACCGTGAATAATTTCTCCCGGGCGGGGAAAACTACAGCAGCCATTTAAATAAAAGCACGATATATTTAGACTCTGAACTAATTTTGCTGTTGAGCATGGCTACACTATCTCTTTCATATTCAAAGGAGGTCACTGATCAACCTCATATTAAGGATGGCTGGTGCTCCTCTGTGTAGAAGGATGGTGTGGTATTATTACCCAGCAATGGAAATTTGGCTCTTACTTTGTGTCCTTTGAAACTATCCTTAAGAGGCTTCCAAGAACATCAATTTTACAGAGGGAACATGAAAGTGGACTGATATCCGGTTATTTCTTGGCACGGCTACAGCTACTCCATCGAGAGAGAGAGAGAGAGAGAGAGAGAGAGAGAGAGAGAGAGAGAGAGAGAGAGAGAGAGAGAGAGAGAGAGAGAGAGAGAGAGAGAGAGAGAGAGAGAGAGAGAGAGAGAGAGAGAGAGAGAGAGAGAGAGAGAGAGAGAGAGAAACGCTGTGAGGACATTCCTGCTGCTGGCTAAATGGGTCACATCGGTGTTTCTTCATACCGCTTTTGGGAACACAAACGGGCACAAGACACTTTTGATGATTGAATTTCTTTCTTTGTTCCTGGGGAATTCCACGCTAACTCAGCTCCACGCTAACTCAGCTCCACGCACTGTACCACGTTTTTACATTTCTTATTCAGACTATTAATAATATAATAATGACACAATCCGTGCCTCATCAAATGACATGGTCACATTTTAACTTCATTTTTGAGCTGCAGAAAAGACTTCAGTCTTTTTAGTCTAGATGTGCCATGTAATAGAGATGTACAGATATCATCAGCTTCAAACCAGATGTGTTTTCCACAGTTCTCTGTGCTGTGTATAGCTGCCCACCCCATGATGCCATCTTCCTTGCATTTTTTCCTCAGTATTTCAGCAATGCAGTTTGATGGCTGAGACCCCATGCGGTGGTTGAATTCTGTTCTGACCTTGAACAACGCATTGAAGTCAACGCATCATCGGGCAGCCTAGCTGGCTGGGAGCAGAAAATCAATCAAAAACGTATTAGAGATCGATTTGTGTAACAGAATGCTCTGACATTTTTTTGGGGGGGGGAGTTGGGAATAATACAAGATTGCATTCAAATAAATGGGTTACAGTATTGTTCATGAAAATCACTGTTGCTATGGCAACATGCATGTATGAGTGGCATGTATATTGGCACATGCATGTATATGTGGCATTCATATAGGTATCATTGGTTACAGAAAAATGGAACAGAATGGAAATAAACAAACACTATGCTGTTAACCAACAACCCACCATGTCTCCCCCCCATTTGAATAGGGTGAAGCCTGAGGTCCGTTCTGAAGACTTCTGTGACTTCCAATGACACATATCATTGGATGTCCACATGACCAATAAAGTGAATTTGAACAAAAAGAACTAGTGATGGGAGAATGAGGTATCATGACACCAACAAATTGGTGGAGTTACAATTAGCTGTCAATCACTGACTCATTTAAACCAATCAAAAGGTTTTGCTATTCTCAACAATGACTTGTTCAAATCAGTAAAGTACTGGTAGCATATGGTAACTCCACCCATATTTGGTGCCATGATGCCTCATTCACCCACCAACAAGAGCATTAACCTGGGAAGAAGATGTTTGTTGATGGAATATTGAACAGAATGTTATGGCTCCTTAAAAAATGCAGAAAGGCATAACAGGTACAAACAGAGTATGTGGCGAGATGGAAAACAAGCATTGGTGTTTGAAGCAGGCTGCAGGTCACCTGGAGATAGCTCAGAACCGTTCTTCACTATTTCTTTTATATATATTTCACTCTTTCCTTTCCAGCGCCGCGAATTACACATGGGAGCCACTGGAATGCTTTGCCACTAAAACGCACTTTATATTCCTAACATAACCGAAAACCTGGCTGTTGAGATGAAAAATGGATATCTGAATTTACAACCAGGAGGCACACAGATGGCAATGAATCGGGAGTAGAGATGTATCATTAAGACAAACCGCGGTGTAAAATGGACTAATATTAAAATGAAATGCTGTCTTACCAACGCGTATATTTCAGTGACTTGACAAGGAAGGGGAGTGTTTCTGCATTTTTAAGGGAATGCAAGCATTTCATGTGGAGTCATACAAATTCATAAGACCCCATTCAAACCATATGCCCTCTGCGTTAACCTTCAATCTTCCTTATTTTAAGAACTGTGTAAGAACTCTGGATGCCACAATATGTAACAAAATAGAGAGAAATCCACAGTTTCCACTATTCAGTTCACCAAACAAAAAAGATGAAATATAGCTACAAGCCCAAGCAGAGGCCTCACTGAGCAGATGATAAGAATCCAAAATACATTTTGGACATATTTCTTTAAATACACCTTTGGGGATTGGCCTCCTATAATTACATTCTGTTTGGTAGTAGGCAGATTGATTTGCTATTAATTTAGTCAGCTGACCAGAAAGGCAATACTAGCTAGCTAGCTACATGGCTAGCTACCTTGCAAGCTAACAGAAAATTGAGCATGGTTGGAAGGCGGTGTAAAATTTGGAGGGAGGGAGGGGTTTAAGTGGACAGGAATTTCTTCACACCATCGCTGTTGGAGCCCAGGGGCGTCGTTTTGGTATGGCAAGGTATGGCACTTGCCATACCTTGGCTTCTAGACAAATTTTACATTTTAAATCAATCTAAAATAGCTTACGTTTTGTAATTTTATGTGATTTTATCCGCTCCACAAAGGTAACTCAAAATCCTCCCGCCGGCTCCTCCTCACTTTTAGTACACCCCACCACCCAGCCTATAGATGGCGATGTAGTTGAACGGGAGATAGAGGTTGCTGCTCTGGGTAGTAACGTTACAGTTCCTCAGAATAAATAAGCCACAGACTAACGTTAGCATTAAAACCTTGTCCGTTATTCTCATTAATTCAGGTGGGTTAAACAAACTGTATAAACGCCATAATACTGTTGATTCAAATGTAACATATTCATGAACAAGTCCATGTCATGTTCTGTCAATACGAACACGTTGTATATGTTATTTTAGTGAAAAAACAGACTTAACATCACCCGCGATTGTGAACCCAACAAGCTAGCTAGCTAACGTTAACGGGTACAATCGCATAATAATCGGGTAACAATTGGGTAATAATTTACGTATGTCAAGGTTATTAGATCTCAGAATCGAGTAAAATAGGTTTATTAGTTACATACTGTAGTTGTCTCCTTTGTTTATTAATGTTCACCCCCCCCCCACCCCATCCCTTGCCATATCTTGGCTTTTGCTGAAATGTTGGAGCCATTTATGTTTTTGGGGATAATGTACTTGAAAATGCTTTATTTGCCTCCCTATTTGAATTAATAATTTTAATTATTGTAATATGTGTATGAATTATTTGTTTATTGGGAAATATCAATTATGACCACTAGTTGTGTGTGTTGTTGACAGTATTATATGCATTCAAAGCAATATGGAGTCGCTTTTTTGCAACACACCCCCTTTTTCCAGCAACTCCTCTGGGTTATGGGCATCTGCATCGGCTGCGCACAAAGAGTCCTCCTTGGACGCAGTAACTGCGCAGTTCTGCTGGGGGCTGTGGCGGCCGGCAAAATGCACTTGGAGCTTGCTTGTCTGCACTCTCCCAAAGTGGCGGGGGAGGTTGCAGCAATGAGACGAGCTTATGGTGTGCATGGAAGTTGCCCGTGAGCACTGGCCTGAAGTCAGCGTTGCATTTTTCTTCCAATTGGTTAAGGTTAGGATTTGGTGGAAAGAAAAGGAAAAATGCTGGCATGGAAGATGGTGGAATGTAAAAGGGATCTTTATGAAAGTTGGGGATGACCAAGACAGAAGCATTTGTGCAAATATGAACAATAATGGCTCTGGACATGTAATTGTTTGGGAAAGCATTCAAAAGATTGTCTCAATGTTGTATGAATAAAGTTTTGAAAGTCGGAGGTGTTCCGTCGATAGCTCAGAGCTAATAGCATATATCATATTAACTATAATTAACTATATTCTGCACCCTTCTTTTTTTAAAGTGCTAGAATATGCCAGAAGTGCTAGATGTCTCTCTTTACACTATCTTTAACATAACAATAGGATTACAAAGTCCTGCAGATGGATGTACTAATGTTTTTCTTAACTTTCACTGCATGGAAGGAGAGCTTTGAACAGGCTGATGCAATCTATTTTCCCCACTGGGTTCTCTTTGAAATGCAGCATTAGAACAATATGAATATTAATAAAACACAATGACTAATATTAATAATACGACAGCACTCATGTATTGCATGCGTTTGTATTCGTATGTGTGCACTGTAGTTATACAATGACTTTCTTTTGATTTCATTCCCACTAAAGCAGGGATATCTGACTGGTGGCCTCGGGGCCAAATGTAGCCCGCCATAGATATACTCTTGGCCCTTTGATCATTGATAAGCAGAAGTATTTTATGGATGCATGAAAGTTGGTTCAGATCTGAATCTTAAGCTTACTTCCCACTAGAGACAGAATAATACCCACTAGCTCTACATACTTTAAGAAGGTGCCAACTTTGATACACACGTACATCTAAGATTATATTACAAGCATTTAGCAGACACTCTTATCCATAGTGACTAACACAGTTTATATTTCTTTACATAGAATCCATTTATAGAGCTGAATATTCTACTGAAGCAATTCAGGTAGAACAAGTACATTGCTAAAGGGTACAATGGCAGGGCCATCAAACTGCAACCTCAGTTCCCTGACCATTATACTACACTGCCTCCCATCTCATTTCATACTGTGTACATTGTCTTATAAATAATGTGTGGAAAATGTGTGTGGCCCGTATGCACCATCTTTAAAAGGAATCTGGCCCCCAAAAATAAGTTAAGTGAAGACCCCAGCACTAAAGGTTCTGACATACAGCACGACATGTGCAGACTGCTGTGCTCATCACCCAAGGCAACACAGTCATTGGTTCAGGTCGGGTTCAGACTGGGATTGCCATGACAACATACGATGCTAAAATGAATGTCCTCTTCGCACTTGAATGTGATTCACAACACTGTCCCTCAATGCAGGCAGTCTCTATGCTGGAGAGCATTTCCAAAGACGTGCTTGACTTTCCAACTTAATTTGTGAGTGCCAATACATGGAGTATAAACTGCTTCATGGTATCAGATTCAAATCGTACGTAAAAAGTGGCAGTCGGCTAGTTTGAAAAATGTGAAAGGATCCTAGACCTAGCTGCGCCCACGATTTCTCCATACCCAGCAAGTTGTGAAATGAACAGTTGTATGGCAGGCCTGTATAGCAGGTATAATGAACAGGCCTGTATAGCAGATATAATGAATAGGCCTTTATAGCAGGTATAATGAATATGCCTGTATAGCAGGTATAATTAATAGGCCTATATAGCAGGTATAATGAGCAGTCCTGTATAGCAGGTATAATGAACAGGTCTGTATAGCAGGTATAATGAACAGGTCTGTATAGCAGATACTAGCAAGATAGCAGCACAGTATGTGACCGTTGTCATTGTATGACAGTTTTCATTGAGGACACTGCTCAGACCAATATCTAAGGCAAAATGATTTTTCCCCTCAATTAAAAATAATAACAAGATATGATACATGCACTACCTTGATAAACCCAAATGATGTAAAGTGAAACTTGTACATTATAAGTCATTTGATTGAATATCATCATTCATTGTTCAATTGTACATACACATATGCGTATTTTTCTACAGTAATAAAGTATATAATAATAGCAATAATAATACAATGATAATGAAAATAATAATAATATTTAATTTCACAAAGTGTATCTTCTGTGTATTAATCTTAGTAATCCTCAACTCATTCCAATAGAGCCTTTTTTGATATACATCTAATTTTGGCAATGCTGTACAGCATTTAAAAAACCATAATGCTAAAAGTGAAAGCTTTTCTGTCAGATATAGTTCCTGGCACAAATTGTACGCTAGCGCAATATGATATATTCCTGGGATTAATGACAAACAATCAGTGGGTGGATCAAAGCCTTCATTTAATGCGACCCTGAGTCAGATCGGGTTTATTCTATAATCCTTTCAAAAATGAAAACTTCTTCAGATCAATTATATCAGTAATAATAAATCCTCAATGCAGGTCAAAGTTGTAAGTGATCTTTAACGCAAGCAAATCACTTTGATTCAGATGCAGAATCATGCATGGATCCTTAAAGCACATATTGATCAGTAGGCATCTCTGATATCAAAATGAGAGAATCTCATCCAGAATGCATCCGTACGACTGGTGTTGAACCTTCTCACACATCACTCCACTCCTCATCACTCTTCACTGGCTCCCAGTTGCAGCTCGCTTCAATTCAAGTCATGGCCACAAGGCACCTTCAGTTACTGATAACATCCTACACACCTTCCAGATCTCTCCAATTGGCCTCCTCTGGCCAGCTGACCGTACCATCTCTCCGCAAACTTGGTAGCCGTTCCTTAAGGCCCAGCCTCTTCTCTGCCCTGTTCATCTCATCTCTCATCTCATTGTCTAAGTCGCTTATTCCTGGTCAGGGTCGCGGGGGGCTGGAGCCTATCCCAGCATGCATAGGGGCGAGAGGCAGGAATAAACCCTGGACAGGTCGCCAATCCATCGCAGGGCACACACACACCATTCACTCACACACTCATACCTACGGGCAATTTAGACTCTCCAATTAGGCTAACGTGCATGTCTTTGGACTGTGGGAGGAAACCGGAGTACCCGGAGGAAACCCACATGGACACGGGGAGAACATGCAAACTCCACACAGAAAGGCCCCCGGCCTGGATTCGAACCCGAGACCTTCTTGCTGTGAGGCGACAGTGCTATCCACTGCACCACTGTGCCGCCTACTCTGCCCTGTTCTCTGACTTCTTACTTTTGAAAATTGAATAATGTGATGTTGTGTCACACTGTTAACCCATTCAGACCTAAAATGCCTGCTAAAAACGCCTATTAAAACCTAAGCAATTATTCTACACAACCTCTTAAAACCTGAGGGTTTTTGGAAAATTTGAATAATGTCTATTTGAATCACAGCGCATTTCATTAATGCAAAATCGTCACACTCCAGGTCTTAATGTTAATGTCTCCCAGTGAAACCAAGACTTGATTCAAAATTTTCAGGGATCTGCAGTTGAGAGTGGTAAGAATCCCAACTTACAGCTTTCAGAGAGTTTCCAACAAGTGTGTTTTATTGAAGAGAGCAAATGAGGATCACGATGCACAAGTAGACTCAAAACCCACCTTTTCAGACTCCACTACCACTGAATTCTGTACATCTAGCCAATTGTCATCACCACTTGCTCAACACTTCTTGTATATGTATCCCTGCTTACTCCTCATGTACAAGTAGATCGGGAAACACAAGGAAGGGCAAATATCCAGAAATGTTGTAATGTGTGTGTCTTCATACTTTGAAGGACCATCCATGATGGTTCTCCCACAGTAACCTACTCACTCTCCTATCACAGGGACAGACTTTTAAACGAGACTTTGTGAGACATAAAGCCAGTTCAACATACAAGAACATTTCAGCATGAGACTCAGCAAATCATATGGCCAACATTTTCTTAGTTTTTCTAATTTTACCAGTATCTAAAAAGTTAAGTATGTGAATTATGTATTTGACCCAGGTTTGGACACACAAGCTCAACCCTGATCATAAATGGCCACAAACTCAGCATATTAAACGTCACACAGAGTGGCTCGCAAATCAGGCTGCAGGCTGTGGTACGTTTAATACACAGAACCCCTGTGTTCACAGTCTCGTAAAATAATGTGCACACTCCGTTAGCACTGAAAGAGGTCTTCTGGGGCCATTAAGGTGCCTAAGCATCTGGTCTATATATACATCTCAGGGTTATATACATATGGGGGGGCAAATATGAAATATATAATGAAACCTGATATATATTAGTAGTTTCTTGAAATATATACATTGAAACCTGATATATATGTAATTTCTTGATAAATATAGGTTGAACCTGATATATACAGTATATGTTGTTTATTGATATATGTATATATATATATACATGTCGATTGGCACAGGCATATATTTGGGTGTCCCGTTGGGTCCTTATTGAGACATACTCAATGCAATACAAATACAATTTCAATTGGATTTGAACTGATTTGAATTATCTAATATTTTATAAAGAATTTTGACATGAATATAAACAGTGACATAGTTAAATTGTGGAAAACCATTGGTAAGACCATTAGTAAAACCATCAAAAGCAGCCTGGTAAGGGTTGTACTATAAGATTATGAGTAGCCTGGTGAAACTCACAGTACTGTAGGGTTATGAGCAGCCTAGTCAGGTTCATGGCTAAAATTCTTAGAGAAAGCAAGGTTAATTTACATGGCTTTTCACATGGTTAACTAACTTTCCATTTTCTTACCAGTTCAAACTAAATATACGCTGTATATAATTATAATATTATAATAAATATACCTTTAAATATATGCAGTTGTACAAGGGTTACACTCATATAGGTGGGACAACAATAGCTTTCTTAATCTCCAAACAATAAAATTCAGGATTTTGACCAGAGTGCTCCTTTAAGATGACTGCTATTAACACAGAATGTTGTCATTAGCAACATCAGAGCAAGTTACCATCAGAGTTATGTTCTGGGACGCTAACCAAGATATCAAGCAAAATATTTTTTGGGAGGGGGATGACTGGCAGTTAGTTAAAATATCCACAGCACAGCTATAGGTTGTGAGAAGATAGCTAAATATTTGTCTGAGGTAACGCTAATGTTCTAGCTACCTAATGGCAACGTGACATTAATACTGTAGCTAATGTAAGCCAACATTAGCTAACTAATGATAGCGAGCTAATGTTAGCTTGCAAGGCTGAGGAACATAAATAATACACATCAAAATACATTTTCATGAGCGCAGCTTCATTCACCTCTCAGTTAGGTGCTACTCTGCCAGTCATTCATTATCTTTGTCCACTTTTCAGCTTACCATATTACTAACGTTAACCTACCATTTTGAATGTTGTAGTCTGCATGTCTGTTTGGTGATGGCAGAAACACACAGACTCACTCCAAAGATTCTAGCGCTCCTGACGCTTCTCAAATGGACACTTGTCAAAGCAATTATAAGAAGGGCATCTCTTTCTGCATGGACGTAGTGCAGTCTCTTCCACGTTTTTAGTTAAAAAATATTTGGGGGGTATTTTCAACCCAAAAAAATATTTTGTTTTAATAAGTAATTGGGGACAAATTTGCCCTTTCAAAAAGTGGACGCGACATGTTCCCGTCGTCCCCAGTGGAGTCTACGCCCCTGATGAGCAGCGTGGTCAGGCTGACAGTACTGTAAGGTTATGAGCCTGGCAGGTGGAACTACACTGAGTGGACCTCGGGCGATTATGGTAAACCCTCATGGTTTGTGCTGATACAATGCTGGTTTGGTAAATGTAGCTCGATACTGAAAACTAGGGCGTCTGCCAGTCGCCAGTTTGATTACATCTTTTCCCATGCATTTTATAGGCCTGGGTTTGCTTGCTCCAGAGTTTGTTTTGTTCAACTTTTAGTTTTATGGAGGGAAATCTACTGCATTGTCACCACTACCACACAAAACAACTTATATTGAGCATCACTCCTGGCACTGCCGGCGTGGTGTGGTATGGTGTCCGTCCATTGCCAGAACTATCCCTATCTGAACCACCAAACGGATTGTCGTGATCTCAATCCACACTCAGCTTATTTGGAGGGTATTAAACTCCCCCTGAAATAGCTAGTCTAATAGAGCCACTGGCTTTCAGACACTGGCTTTTCTTCTTGGTGGCTGACTGGGCAATCAGATGTCTTTAGATTTTTTTCCCCCAAAACACCTCACTAATCAAAAAGTTCATGTGAGAAGAGACTCAATGGTGCCCATCACTCACAGGCAGAAAGTGAATATTGACCTACAAAGAACGCACAGTCTAAGCAAGAGCAGTCTGTATAAGTGTGGCATGACATTTTAAGGGCTTACCAAGCCTTAGCCTGATGGACAGCTAGGCATCACTCCTCTAATGGAAGGGTAATAATGCGTCATTCTACTCTGGAGAGGGAAGATGCAGATCAATCAAGGCTGACAGGAGATGGCACTAACAGATATACTTATAGGACAGGGTCGTTATGGCTGTGTTACACTCAGAAGTGCACTAGACCAAGCAGAGTATTTTTGGACTGAAGGCTATATAAATCCTGCAAGAAGGAAATGTGTGTCATGTCCTCAAAAATGTTATTTTCTCTTGTTCTATGAGTGGTTGTCTATGGATAATTATGATTGCTTAAAGGCTATGTTTCCACACATATAGGTTATATATAATATAATATATAATATAATGTTTTTAAATTACATGGAAAGAATTGATAGTAAAAGTGTAATTCAATACTGTTTAATTATAAGTAATGTTGCCCAAAAATAAGATAAGATAAAGATAAAACTTTATTTATATAGCACCCTTCCCAGCACGAGTGCACAGAGTGCTTTACAACAAGGTCACAAATAAAAAATGTTAAATATCAAAATTAAAATGCATTAATACATTAATGTACATTAAAATACATTAATAACCCATTAAAACATAAAACCTACAAATATCCAATATCAAATTAAAATACATGTAAATCTCACAATAAAAGATACAAAAGTGCAATAAAACAGTACAGGACAAGCAACAGCCACAAGCAAAAACGGCAGTTAAGTCTCTCAATACACAAACGCCTGCCTAAACAGGTGCGTTTTCAGCTGCCCCTTGAAACTGATCACTGAGGCCGAAGCTCTCAAGTCCGGGGGGAGTGTGTTCCAGAGCCTTGGTGCTACCGCCCCAAAAGCCCGGTCACCCTTTGTTTTGAGCCTGGTCCGAGGCTCCACCAGGAGACCCTGGTCGGATGACCTCAACGACCGGCTGGATGAGTAGGGCAGGATAAGGTCGCACAAGTAACTGGGGCCTTGACCGTGGAGGGCTTTGTATGCGAACACCAGTACCTTGTACTGGATCCTGAAATGCACAGGTAGCCAATGCAGGGAGGCAAGTATGGGTGTGATATGACATGATTTTTGGACCTGGTGAGCAAACGGGCAGCTGCATTTTTTGACCAGTTGTAGCCGATCCACAGATGATTTGTTAAGACATGTGAACAGTGAGTTACAATAATCGAGCCTGGATGATATAAATGCGTGAACAGACATTTCCAGCTCTGCATGTGACACAATGGACCTGAGTTTAGCAATATTCCTGAGGTGGAAAAAGCAGCTGCGGGTCAAGGATTTAACATGTTTGTCCAAATGCATGGATTGATCAAAGTTAACACCAAGGTTTCTAATATCAGAGCGGACATTTCCTTTTAGGGACCCCATATGATTTGTGACCCTTGCGGCAACACTATCTGAGGCTATGATCAGAACTTCAGTCTTTGCCACATTGAGCTGGAGGAAGTTACTCGCCAACCAGTCATCAATGGCAGATAAACATTTGTGTAATATGTTGAGTTTCAGCATATCATCAGGTCTAAAAGAAAAATACAGCTGGATATCATCCGCGTAGCAGTGATATGACACACCCTTAAAGTTATTGATAATGAGGCCTAGGGGAGCATGTATAGGGAAAAAGAAGTGGAGCCAAAACAGAACCCTGTGGCACGCCACAGGGTAGGGAGCGGAGTTGGACTTAAAAGGGCCAACGGCCACCGCAAAACTTCTCTCTCTGAGGTAGGAGGCGAACCAGTCTAGGGCGCTCCCAGAGACGCCCACCCACTCGCTAAGCCTATCTAACAGGATGCGGTGATCAACCGTGTCAAAAGCTGCACTAAGATCTAGCAGGACCAACACGGCACATTTGCCTGAGTCTGCAGACATCAAAATATCATTGGAAACTCTAAGAAGAGCTGTTTCTGTGGAGTGGTTTTTACGAAAACCTGATTGGAATTTGTCTAAAATATTCTGGTTATTCAGAAAAGTAGAGAGCTGGTTGGCGACAACTTTTCTAAAACTTTTGAGACAAAGGGTAGCTTGGAGATGGGCCTGTAATTTTTTGGGAGGGAGGGGTCAAGGTTGGATTTTTTAAGGAGGGGCTGAACGACCGCCTGCTTAAAATAGGATGGGACAGAGCCAGATTCAAGGGAGCTGTTTATAATAGAGACCAAGCAAGGGCCGACAGAGCTGATAACTTCCTTTAGCATAGATGTTGGTAAAATATCTAACGGACTGGAGGAAGATTTCATGGAGCTCACTAAATCGGTTAGGTCATGCAGGGAGATACCAGAGAAACTACTCAGAGTTGCCTGCCTAGCTGGGCAGATGGGGAGGGGGGAAGGGGAGGGGGTGATACTGGCCCTCACCTCAGCAACCTTGTTCACAAAAAACAAAAGAAAACCATTGCAGTCTTCATTTGAGAAAACAGGTACAGAGGGGAGAGGAGGGCTAACAATATTGTTGATGGTTTTAAACAGTGTGCTGGGATTTCGCTTACTAGAAGTGATGAGGTTAGCGAAAAAAGCAGCCCTAGCATTCTTAACCATATCATTGAGTTCAGATAAAAGATCTTTAAGATAGAGACGGTGGGCCTGGAGGTTGGTAGCTTTCCACAGCCGCTCTGTTTTGCGACATTTACGCCTAAGATTGCGGATGTCCTCATTTAGCCAAGGAGAAGAATTAAGAACGGGGACACTACGAGTTACAAGGGGGCGACATCGTCTAGAATAACAGAGCAGTGTGTGTTAAAAGCGTGAACCAAGCTTTCTACGTCGTCATGACATGACTCAAATAAGTTGCTATCAAAAGCAGCAGAGAAGTTCTCCACTGCAGGGCTGTTTACAACGCGCGAGCTTTTTTACCCGTTTCACCGGTACATAATCATTGTCAACAACCAAGTTAAAAAGTACACATTTGTGATCGGTAACAGAAAGCTCCTCAGTGCCAACAATACTGACTTTTAAACCCATTGTGAACACGAGATCTAACGTGTTTCCTTTGTTATGCGTCGGACCAGACACATGTTGGGTGAAATGAAGCGACTCAGTAATGCTTTGGAAGTTAACGGCAAAATTGTCTGAGCTATCGTTTACATGAATGTTAAAATCCCCGATCATAAGGACTCTCTCAAATCGGATGGTGGAGGCTAAGAACTCCCCAAAATCAGATAAAAATGACCCGTTTTTGCCAGGAGGGCGATAGATTAAAACACAATAAACGGATTTGAGCGCCCGACTTTAGTCATTTGCACTTCGAAAGAAGAGAAAGTTCCAGTGCACACCATGCGGGTAGAGAAGTAGTCTCTGTGAAACGAAGCGAGTCCCCCTCCTTGACCTGTTGTTCTGGGGGTACAGGAGTAGGCACAGTTTTGAGGACAAAGTTCGTTTAGTGCAGTGCTTCTCAATTATTTTCTGTTACGCCCCCCCTAGGAAGAAGAAAACATTTCGCGCCCCCCACTCTCCGCCGCGACTATAAATAGTATCATTTGTCTATAAAATTGTTATAAGTACACCTCTGCATAACATTGTATCCTTATTAACATTAAAGAAATACTATGGTGTGGGGTTTTTTGCACTGAGCAATTTGGTACGCCACCTTATATGATGCTAACAGTGCTCGCTGGTTTTCTGAAGTAGCATTCACAAAGCGGGATGATTGTCGGCAATATTCGGCACGTTTTCGCTTAAAAACTAAAGCGGCTTATCAGCGTGATTGGGGTGTAATGTCTTTAAGTGACGCCTTAATTTATTTGGCTTCATGCTGTCCGCTGCCAACATTTTAAGACACAGTAAACACACCGGTCTTTCCTCATCTCCCACCGTAGTCACAGTGAAGCCAAGCGCTACATACGCTTCGTCATATTTCCTCGTCTTAGCTTTCGGGTGACTTTTGTTTGTCTCATTATCTTTGTCTCTCTCCGCCTTTCTTTTCAACCCTGTTAAATATTTTTCCATGGTGTCTCTTGAGGGTTTGTTTACTGCACTTCATATCTGCAATTACACTTTATTCTAGTACGGCAAAAAAAAGCATGTTCCCGGGGTCACACGCGCCCCCCCTGGCATCGCACCGCGCCCCCCCAGGGGGGCGCGCCCCACTATTTGAGAAACACTGGTTTAGTGAGACATAATCCTCAGCTTTCTGCCAAGTCTCTGTGATAAGTAGGAAATCCAGGTCCTTATCGACGAAGAAATCGTTAAGTAAAAACGATTTGTTAGCAACAGATCGGGCGTTTAACAGTCCAAAACATATGCAGTCAGAGCCCGATCTGCCGAAAGTAGAGGCCCGAGGCAATGAACGTAGACACCCAGGCACTGAAGCCACTCTGGTGTACGTCTGGCGCCGTATTATCGGGGCAAAAGCAGGTAGCTCCGACGGTGAAGCAGGGAGGATGGGTCGGAGGCAGGACAGCCTCACGTTGTGGCCAGCAGCCATGGAAAAGGTGTGGAGCATGGAGGAGGGGCGGCATCGGGTCCTTACCGCAACTCCAGCTCGTCTTCCCTTCGCCTCGCCCGCTGATTCCGGGGCAGTCGCAGCATGGAGACCAAATTGAGACAGGTAGCTGGAAACGCAGAGCGCGGTGGGAGCTCCATTGTACGAAATGTTGCGACAGAGAGTTTGCCACCGAGGCACCAATGTCCAGCAGTGTTTGGCGATCATACAAAACAGCCGATTTTACCCGATCAGACAGACGTAAACAGGAAACAGGACAAACAATATCGGTAGCACGCGAAACAGGACAAACAATATCGGTAGCACGCGAAAGACGACTAGCAGCCGACATAGGCGCGGCCATCTTGCTGCAGCATTAGCATAGCATTCACAGTATCCATGAAGGCAGCATGCAATTCTGCAGCACAGACAGAAATGATAAAATATAGACAGTAATACTGCTAGTTGATTTATCTTGTTCCTGAAATGCTACGCTAACAGCTTGATGAGCTATGCTGGAGTTGATTTGTCCCATTTGTGAAGCACTACGCTAACACCTTGGATAAAAAACATTTCACATTCACATAGTTCCCTCTCCTTTTTTTAAACGAGCTACATCCCCCTTCCCACAAATCACATGCAAAAGGCAAACATCTGCATGTCGACTATACCAAAAAAAAAAGCCTGTAATGTACAACCTTATGGTACTATGAGCCTGACCAGGCTGCTCATAACCTTACGGTACTATAAGCCTGACTAGGCTGCTTATAACCTTACAGTACTATGAACCTGACCAGATTGACACTCTGATGTGAGATAAATCCACCCAACTTCTGGGGATGTGTTTCGCTAATAAATGAATGGATCAGTTACTTCTTCTGATGAATTACAATCTTGTGTAGACGAGGCTTCAACTGGATTTAACAGTGGTTTAACCCAACTCAACCTTTCATGTATTTCTGGATAAAACCTGCAAGAACCAATCAGGTTGCAGATAGCCAATCTTACAAACTAACTTCCCTTTCCAGATAAATATTGAAAGTGTTAATATTCATGAATTGTATTGTTGACTATGGGCAATAAGCATATATCTTAAAGCTATCAATATGTCGCTGTGCAACTCTTCAAACATGATAGACCATACAATGAATCCACAACACCTTTTAAAAGCCCCATACCGCAATCATACATTTGGTGTCATCACAAATGATCCTGAAACTAATCATGAAAACGATTTAATATACTATTATGCAAATGGCACTTTATTATTCCAAGTGTATCTAGCCCCCATTATTTGGTCCGTTATTACAAGATGCAGTTATCAGCAAGAAAACACATTGTCAATTGGGAATCATGGATTTGCTAAATTAACAGCATTGCCCGTTCAAAATAATACTGTCACTAAATCCGAACCCACGCGGTATTCAGCTTAAACGCTTCTCGTGTGAGCACTGTTGGACTGATGGCTATGCTGTGGCCCTTAGAAATAAAGGCCCTTTTAATCATGAACCCCCAAGACAATTGTGACAGATTATTTAGGCTTTGTGTAATGAAAAAAGCTAAAAATATAGTGTTAACTCTGAAATCACAGCAGCACAGGCAGTGGTGACCAGGAGAAAAGCCCTTAAAATAGCATTGCTTGAATTATTACAGTGGTGTGAACCCACTTTAAGCAACCCAACACTGTAAATAGTAATAGCAAGCAAGCACTTTTCCTGTTTCATGATCCATACAATACTACAATGCAATAATACAATACTGAATTGAGTTTATTTTGCCTTAAAATCGCAACCAACTACTATCAATACTACTACTATCAATACTGCTACTGCTACTACTGCTACTACTACAGCTACTACTACTACAGCTGCTACTGCTACCAATACTACTAAAACTATTATTATGAATAAAACTACTATTACTTTCATTATCAATTCTTCTACTACAACTGAAAGCGGCTGATGTTGTTTTTATTGTATAATGCTCAAAGGACTTTTGAAGAAGCCTAAATACTGAATTATAGCCCTTATCTGTAAAACCGGCTGCCCCTCCAGTCTGTGCGCTCTCTCTGCAGATATGACCCGCTCTGTGCTCCGCTCGTCTGATTGGACAGCGGTAAATTACTCTGCAGGGTCACCCGCTGGCAGGGACCTGGCTCCGGCTAAACTCTGCTTATTTTTGTCAGTCTGCTTTCAAGTGTAGAACATTCCATTCTGAGGCTTGATTGGGGGAAAAGAATAAATAGATAGAAAATCTCATCAGAATTATTTCACACTGACCCAGATACATGCATTTTCTCAAGCACTTAAATCCTGCATTTATTCACTTCTGATAGAGATTTGTAATGAATAACAATCTTGTGAGGAGCTGAATGACTCATCCAGCCAGCCAAAAACATCCTGTTCATTAACACCGCCTGCCAGTCATAGAACTTATGCTACTTATGTGGTATTTTCCTACGTTTCCATTTTTCTGGCACCTGGAGGAAGGGTATATGCTGCAGCCCCGCAGCCCTGAGAAACAGCTCAGTGTAGTGCTATGCGAGGAGTGGATAATGGAGCCATGGAGTGCATATTTTCACCCTACCCTACGGTCACATCACAATAACCTTTATTCACTGCTCTGAGATTAAAGCTGGAACTAAATACATTCTTCAGCACATAACAAATTAATTATAAAGAGGGAAATGCCTTGATTCACAGAGGAGTAAACTTCAAAAGCAGAATGTTTTGATTTTGTCATGAAGGCTGGGAGACTGGTCCGGTGGGAATAAACCAAGGCTGTGCAGTTGCATAAAAATAAACTGTGTAAGGTTGGTGTGATGCCCATTAACCAACCCGGAGTGATTTATTTTCATTCTGCTTATACCACAGCTAAAGATAAATGATTCAACACTCATATTAATTAAACAAAATTGTTGTTGTTAACGTTTTGTTATCCTTTAAATTTATTTTCGTCTGTAAATCAGAATGTTCAGTTGAAACAGAATTTTGAAGGGCTTGTGTATTTATTTGCAATGGTGATAAGGCCACTATATCTGGAACTACTTCTCGGCCAATACAATTCAAATATGCAACCAAGCTGTGGCTTAACAAACAATAATTCTATGGTTATGCTAGATCTAAGGAGACTTAGAGCTAGTCAGCTAGTCTATGAAACAGTATCTGCAATTTCTAATAACATGTGTATCTAATTGTTGCGTATCATAAAAAATATCTCCCAAGAAAGTTGTGCACTCTTGAACAATAACACAGTGAATATCTGGCCATTCCAAGCACATTTCCAGTCGAGGGTCCCACAAGGGTAAATACTTGGTGATTCTAAATCAGTGAAAAAAAGAGAAGAGCATTTTGTACTTAATTTTGAATAATGTATTTTGTATGGTGTTACTGAAAGAACTTTGATTTTGCGGTTCCCTGAAACAAAAGCAAATAAAGGAATAGGCTAAACAGAGGCGATTACTTTCATAACATTTTAATTCAGGCTAAAGATCCATTTAGCATCAAGCATATCTCGTGATGATGCAATGCACTTGCAGATTGCATACTATTTATGAACTCAGTTTAGAGCACAATTTGCATGTTGTCGTGAGCTACTTGAAAATCCTGAGGTAACTTTTTATACAGTTTTACGTAAAGCATAGCACGTGTTCCAGTATGTCAGCAACATACAGCAAACATGAGACAATATATACTCAGTGGCCACTTTATTAGGTACACCTTTCTAGAACTGGGTAGGACCCCCCTTTGCACCCAGAACAGCCTTAATTCTTCATGGCATGCATTCAACAAGGTGCTGGAAAGGTCCTGGAGATTCTGGTTCATGTTGACATGATAGCACCACGCAGTTGCTGCAGATTTGTGGGCTGCACATTCATGTTGCAACTCTCCCGTTCCACCACATCCCAAAGGTGCTCTATCGCAGTGGTTCTCAACCTTTTTTGTGCTCTGTACCACTAAAATATTTTCAACAATCCCCAAGTACCCCCTACCCATAATATATATATAGGCCTATATATACATATATAGGCCTATATATACCTATATATACATATATATATAGGCATATACCTCACGTGTAAGCAGCCAACACAGATATTTTCATTTAAAAAAAAACATTTTATTAAGATTCACCATTAATAATTACAAAAGATATTTTGATAAATAAAAAAATTATAATTTAAGATTCATCATTAATAATTACAAAACAAAGCCAGCAAATCTGCAGGAAATAAGAGCCCAGGGTCTGGCATCTAACATTTCAACTTGAAATGCTTTTCACCAACAAAATACAATTAATTTATATTTATTTTGAGGTTTCAAAAAACATTTCCAAGTACCCCCTGCAATTCCCCCACGTACCACTAGGGGTACGCGTACCCCCGGTTGAGAAACAATGCTCTATCGGACTGAGATCTGGTGACTGTGGAGGCCATTGGAGTACACTGAACTCATTGTCATGTTCATGGAACCAGCTTGAGATGACGTGTGCTTTGTGACATGGCACATTATCCTGCTGGAAGTAGCTATTAGAAGATGGGTAGAGAGTGGCCACAAAGGGATGCACATGGTCAGCAACAAGACTCAGGTAGGCTGTGGCATTTAAACAATGCTTAGTTGGGGCCTAATGTGTGGCAAGAAAATATTCCCCAAACCATTACACCACCACCACCAGCCTGAACCGTTGACACAAGGCAGGATGGATACATGGATTCATGTTGATTACGCCAAATTCTGACCCTACCATCTGCATGTCGCAGCCAAAATCGAGATTCGTCAGACCAGGCGACATTTTTCCAATTTTCAACTGTCCAGTTTTGGTGAGCCTGTGCCCACTGTAGCCTCACTTTCCTGTTCTTAGCAGACAAGAGTGGAACCCGGTGTGGTCTTCTGCTGCTGTAGCCCATCCACTTAAAGGTTCGACGTGTTGTGTGTTCAGAGATGCTCTTCTGCATACCACTGTTGTAACGCGTGGTTATTTGAGTTACTGTTGCCTTCCTGTCAGCTTTAACCATTCTGGCCATTCTCCTCTGACCTCTCTCATTAACAAGGCATTTTCGCCACACTGGATGTTTTTTGTTTTTCGCACCATTCTCTGTAAACTCTAGAGACTGTTGTGTGTGAAAATCCCATGAGATAAGCATTCAGCAGAATCATTCCACGGTCAAAGCCACTTAGATCACATTTCTTCCCCATTCTGATTTTGGTCAGAACAACAACTGAACCTCTTGACCATGTCTGCATGCTTTTATGCATTGAGTTGCTGCCAGCATGATTGGCTGATTAGATCATTGCATTAACAAACAAGTGTACAGGTGTACCTAATAAAGTGGCCACTGAGTGTATATTTGTAACAAGTAGCATCTGTACATTAGATATGGCCCAGATCCAAATTCATTATAATGAACTTTGAATAGCAAATTACATTATTACATCACAATCATTTAGCAGACGCTTTTATCCAAAGCGACTTAGTGCATTCAGCTAGAGTAGATAAACAACCACTTGACTCTCCAATCTTCAAGCTCATAATTTCTTCAAGCCAAACTGATTTTGATTTTGTGATTCCTATACACATTTTTCAACTACCACCAAACTCATGATGTGGTGTAAATACATTTTAAAATGGCTCATTTGCTTAAAATTAGTAACTCGCAAAGCGATTTGCGGTTCAGATGGAATCCGGGCCAGAGTCTCATTTCAGCGGTTCAACAATGTAAGCACCTGTGACAGAGGAAGCGGAGGATAAAGCATGTTAACAGTACTGTTCGATGGGAATGTGAATGAGAATGGGAGGGAAAGAGAGGGAGGGAGAAAAAGAGAGAGAGAGAGAGAGAGAGAGAGATTGTGATAGAGAGGGCTCGGTGTGCCATGCGCAGACCCCGGTAGAATCAGCAGTGGCACTGAACTGCACGCTCAGCAGGGCTATATTTAGACCCTGGAAACAGGCAAAACTCCAGCAGCAGCACTGCGGAGATAAGAGAGGAAACGCGTATGGACCATAATCTCTCATCACAGCACGGCGATGGCTTTCCGAACAACCGAGACGTCTCTCTCTCTCTCACACACACATCTCCCAGTTTCTACAGCAAGCTCTGAAATACGATTTGTTGTTTTTATTTTGTGCCGCAATGGTTTTTTTTCTATTTTTGAAGACACGTGTGTGGAAAATGATGGTTTGTATAAAGCATGGTATGTCAACAGAAGCTGACAATTGTCATGAGAACAGTCACACACAGTATTGCTGTTTAAGTAAAGATCCTATGTTTTATCAAGACACAGAGATCTAGACTTTGCATTTGAAAACATGAAAAACAGCATTCCACACAAAACATAGCAAAATAAGCCTTGGATTTCACAATAGATTGGGTAAAGCAATCCTAGTTGTAGGAAATAAGGAAGTCACCACATTATCAGTTTCGGTTAAATAATTCAATGTACTACAGTATTGCTGTGCTGTTTCAATCACAGGCAGTTTTTCAGTTGAACACCCAAAACAATCCCACTCAGATATTAAACATTTTTCAAAGAGTGCATTGAAATGGAAAGCCCTCTCTTTATATCCCTTTCTCCTCAGCAGAGCTGGACTTAAATGATGGCCTCACCTACTGGAACTGCCAGTTTAGTTTTTATGCCATTCATACACCTCGCCCCAGCCCCGAATGCATCTGCACTCGTAATGCGAAAGTTCTGATTTAGCTATATAAATGCAAATCATATTCTGATACAGACACGCGGAGGCAGGGTGGTTTATTTAGTTTTTTATTCGGCTAAAACAAAAAATGGCCAAATGGACATGGTTTCTCTGTTAAACTTGCAGACGGAGAGAGGGAAGGGAGTGGTGCCTGGTCATTTTTTTATCTCGGATGACATCCCAACGTGTGTGATGAGTCAGGATTGGGACAGGAAGGTCAGTGCCATTTGACTCGATGATCCTGGCCTCGTTTTCATCTTCAGACCAAAAAGGTGCCGACCATTTCTCAATTTTCAGTCTGCAATTGCGTTACAATTTTCTTAACATTGCAATTTGCAATGCATCATTCCAGTTTGTTTAACTGTCACTCACATCCCCAATCTTTCCTGACATCCACTGTTTATATAACGACCTCGCCATGAGATAAAAGGGCTTTGGTGTGCTACTCACAAAACTTTAGGTGGAAGGAAAATTGTTTCCCAGTTAAATAGAAATTACATGAACAATTCAATTTATACTGCAGCTGTTCTTCACTGTGACTACCATAGTCATAGGCTGTAATGTGAGGTACCTAAAGTATACATACATACAGTACAAATATATGTCACACATTATGCTTGTTTCCACAACTGCATTTAATAGTGTATGCACAAATACACAAGAGCCCTCTTGGAGATCACCACTAATATTGACAGTCTGTTAATTACTGGAAAAATATTTTAATTTTATCACAAACACCGCAAACATAACCTGAAAAAGCAGAATTGGCAGGTGTTTTCAGGAGAAGAATGTCCTGGTTTCATCATGCCCTGATTAGCAAAACACAACCTCAATTCATCAGACACGCACACACACACACACACACAGCCCAGCTTTTAGGCTGATGACTGTGTAACATCTGAACTGAACCAACAGGGAGAGCCTGACTGTGTCTCTTATTGGTAATTATTTTTAAACATGGCTAGGTGCGTAATTATGCAACTGTTTATGTCTGCCCCAGTGCTCTGGGCTTCCTCCTAACAATGCTATGAGCCTGACCAGGCTGCTCATAACCGTATGGTACTATGAGCCTGGATAGGCTGCTCATAACCTTTTGGTACTATGAGCCTGACCAGGCTGCTCATAACCTTATGGTACTATGAGCCTGGATAGGCTGCTCATAACCTTTTGGTACTGTGAGCCTGACCAGGCTGCTCATAACCTTACAGTACTATGACCCTGACCAGGCTGCTCATAACCTTGAGCCTGACCAGGTTGCTCATAACCTTATGGTACTATGAGCCTGACCAGGCTGCTCATAACCTTATGGTACTGTGAGCCTGACCAGGCTGCTCATAATGTTATGAAAGGAAATGCATGCATTTTGTTATAATAAACATATGTTAATACATTGGAAATATAATTATTTTTGGTATGGACATCCCCTAAAATTGCTCTCAACAGCAGCTTCGTGAGAGACTTACTTCTCTGAATCTAAATGAGCCTTTAAGATAAGCAGTAGGCTGGAGCAGGGTGTAAAGCTAGCATGTTGGCATGGCTCCCATGCTAATTCCCATAAGGATCTGCCTCTCGCCCCTCTGGTCTGTCAGAAGCAGTGCATCCAAGAGTCACTCACTGTGTTCCATTTCACAGAGCGGGACGCGGTGGTGACAGAAAATTCCCACGTCACGAGTGAGCGTCAATCAATCGATCAATCTGTCACCGCTGCTACGGAAACAGCATTTAGGACATGAGGATGAGGCGTGGTCAGCCCTGTTGTTCAAGATCTGGGTGGTTGCGGGTGGGGGTGGGGGTGGGGATGGGGGTGGGTTAGGGTGTGGTGTGAGGCTTTTCTATATTTCTCTCCCATTGGAAACTTACAGTACAGTTTTACACTGCTGGTGTAAAAAGACACCAAATAGAAAAAAACACATGACAATACTTTAAACTGGATCCAGACACATGACAATACTTTAAACTGGATCCAGACACAAAGAAGCTTGCTTTCTTTGGCATTACGCCCCAATGACAATCCCTGTCTCTGTTCGTCGTTGATGGGGCAATTTGAGTAATGTGACATTTACTGTTCTCAAGTTCCTGCTTCCTCCTTGATCTCGGAAGCACCTATTCTAGCCAGACAATAATTCATTGATGTGCTTCTCCAAGGCAGGAAGATCAGGAATCTTGCATTAATCCTGGCTCAGTAAGCCTTTGTCACCTTGTAAAGCCTGTAGGTGAAAAATAATACACAATCAGGGTCAGTGTAAAGTGATATAGTACCTTGTAGCTTTCCCCTGTGTGAATGCTGAAGCAGTTTGCGTGGTAGACCTGGGGAACAAAACAAGTTGCTTCTGGAAGTAGCCCGTAGGGGTCAGTATTTGGCCTGGGCCAAGCTGAGTGCCAATGCTCAAATGCGGTAACAGGGACACCGGGTGTGAGAGAGACTGTCCTGTGAATGAACCAAGGTCTTCACTTGCTGTTGCCATTAAACATCAAGGCACACTTTTGTGTGGGCTCCCTGCAGCATTCCAACAAAATGGCCAATCTGGGCTCTGATCTGATCTGAATCACCACCTAATAAACCACTGAGGTTTAATTAGGTAGATAAAGTGTCTCTCCTGTTTAGCTTGGGTGGTGAGTGCTATTGCGCAAAAATGTCTGACATCCGCCGTGTACCACACATTGGTGGTGATTGAGTGGAGTCACCCTCCACCTCCCCCACACCAACCCCCAGAAGGGCATTCACACCCATGAAAGGAGTTAAATAAATGCAATTCATCATCATCACCATCAAGTCCCATCTCTGACAATGAGTATTGCTCCCACAGTTAAGAATGCTGTCAATAATACATGAGAAATGACAGGCACTTAGCACAGAGGTTACACTTTGTGTCCTATGTCATGTGCTTCCTTTATTTGTATGTGGGTCAGGGTGTTCAGAATCATTTTCAATAACTCAGCACTCAGTACAGACCCATCTCTCACCAGCTCTTTCCCTGCTGTCCATGGGGAGATGCGTGTCCAAGACGAGACTCTCTCGCTCTCTGACAGACTGAAAGGTCAAAGCTGAAATGTTCCCAAGGAAAAAAAAGATAATGACTCTGGATGACCCCAAGAGAATTGTTCTTGACGGGCGAAAACATTAGAGCTTGAACAGCCGACACTGAAGCAATGATGGAGGGCGGTGGCTGGTGAGTGACAGCTGACAGGGCATCTCAAATCAAAGGGGGTTTATTTCACCACTGGCTTCAGCTCTCAGTGTTCCAGAGTCTTCTGTTTGTCCTTCTGACTTTAACCCTTTGATGAGTGAGTTTTAGTTCTAATACACAGTGTTCTATTCTGGAATGTTACAGTTCTTTGAGGATGCCATTAGCAGCCCATTATGATGTCATCAATTAGAATCAACTAGAGTGTTGCAGCATGTTCTGGAATAAACCTCATAGTGTGGCAGCACACCTCAAATGACATTCAGCAGTCTTTCCAGTATTTACACTTTATTATGTCTTAATTCAACTTGGGTTTTTTTTAAAGAAAACCTGAATTAAATATCACTGCTATAATTTGATTTATTTTACCCAATATCCTAAAATATTTCACATTGCAAAATGAAAAGATATACTAGGCATAGTTTCCTTAAAAAAAATCTGAAGAGTTTTGTGCCAACCATGAATCAGTACTACACTAACAATTAGGTTTTTAATTAAATTTTAGTGTCCACTAATAAGATGATAAGATGATCCATCATACATAAGATGATGCATGTTATTAGTGGTGCTTATCACGACTTATTATTCTTCATTATCTATCACTTCATTAATAAGTAAGCAACGAGCTGTATGAATTAATGGCTGAAAACAGATTTATAGATTATTTCAACAAAAGAGTTTCCATTACTCTCGTTTGTCTGCCCTTCAGTGACGAAAACTGCTCAACATGCTGATGTTTCACGAGGAACAGTGACTAAGGTGGTGTTGGTATAGAAGTCTAGTCTAAAGGAAAGACATCACCAACAGGGGGCAACTGTGGTTAAAAGTGCATATTCCTCGACTGGGATCTCCATGCATTAATTCGAGATGCAAGGCAAGACAGACGAGCAACTCTCAATCAGTTGACTGTGAATATCAATCTAGGCTGTGAGCCGGGAGTTTAATTAAAAACAGTCCGTCGAGATCTTCATGGAGAGGGATACTATGGTCGGGTTGCAGCCGTATTAAGACACTTTATGTTGGGGTTCCCTTTATTTTGCCAGTTACCTGTATGTTTAAACGATGCTACAACATACAGCTGAAATGAGGTTAAATGTGGTTGTTGTGGTCTCCTTAACCAGTACTAAGGTTTCTAACACTCTGAATGCAGAGTGCAGCTTTGCATTTTCAGGTCTGTCAGAATCAAGGTCAAAGCACAGTTGTTTACAGTTCAGCTGCATTGAAAAAACATTCTGTGAGAAGTTGTAAATGTGTCAGTGTGAGAAACAAATCACCGGAGGGAAAGATATAGCCACTTTTGTATCTAAAAACTCTTTAATAAGATGGGCGGGCTTAGAAAGGCTCAGTAAAAGGGTGTTTGACGTTCTGCCAACTTGTTTAATTCTGTTTTGAGGATAAATAAATCACAGAGCTGCACTTGGTGAAGGCATACTCCACAAATTAACTATAAAAGTCAAATAAATTTTCTTCTACTTTCCAGACAGATTTTGTGCATAAATCGGTGGCTTTGCTGTGAAAAAAACACACTCTGTCTTTTTCGCCTGACACTGTAATCTTGGCTCCAGTTTATTGGCCATGTATTACATATCTGACAAAGTACACAATCTTCCATTATAGTCTATAAATTACCCAATTACCTTTTCTTAATATTTGCCATTTTTCCGTAAGCATACAAGTTTATTCCTGTGTTAACATGAACTGACGTGTTCACTGTATTGCATAATACACTAGGTGTTAAGGAGGGGAACAAATGCATTGCAAACAAAATGAATATATACAGTATGTACATAAATATGTACAATGCAAAAAAAATGGTGGTGTATTTTCAGTGACATGCATTTAGCCATATTTGTTGTGTCAGCTTGTCATTTAAATCTGAAAATCCAATGGCGATGACAAAATAATTAGGGTAAATACATTTTTAGAAATGCATTATATCTATAATTTAGTTCCTCTATTATGTAAAACTGATTATTTTACTGACATAGATATGTTATGTTCTTATTTATTGATTTTAAATTTACTTATATAATTTGTCATTAAAAATGTCATAATGATATAATTTGTCATAAAATACATCAAAAACAATTTGGAACTCATCTACAACAACAAACAAACAACAAATCAGCCTATTAATTAGCTATCAAAATGCCTTTTGCATATTCAATTATTCTAAAGAAAAGTTGCTTGAATTTTAAGTTGCATTGAAGGGGGCTAAATATTTAGCTAGCTCCCTTGCCTTGCAACGTGACTGTGGAAAAGATGGTGATGGTGGTACGCCCACAACAGTAACAGAAAATACATAATAACAATAATAATAATAATAATAATAATAATAAAGACACTAATCAATACCCTGCTCCTCACATAGTCTCTCTACCACCTCACGAGGTGCCCCTTTTGTGTTTCACACTGCCCACCGAATCTGCATGGTTTTCCAACACTTCCAACAACAGCTACAAACTGTGGTATAGGCACTCAAGCTAAACCTATTAACCCTTCCTAGAATTAGCATTTCCTCCTCACGGAGTACTAAGAAGATATGCGAAACAAGGCAAACTTTATCCATTAGCCGGTTTATCCAAAAGCAGGACGATAACAAAAAAAACTTGTCCGAACGTGATTTGCTGGAAGGTGAAAAAAGGCCTGTGGCAATAAATCCACCTAATACGGTTGAATTTCTGGCCACATTCAGCCCGTTGGACTCCAGTGGCTCTGATTAACAGATGAGGCCAGTCCATTGATTCCGAGGGACGGTTTTCCCCAGTTTATCAGGGGTCCAGTGTACTTGCAGCAATAAATGAGAATAAGAAATCAATGGCGGCAAAATAAATAAAATAAAAAAGGAAGCAAATGGGCATTTTAAGACTGATATGTCGGGATGTTTAAGACATCAGAGAAGGTGAAGAGAAGAACATTAGAATATTAAATGAATAAAATATGATGCTCTGGGAACACGGCCAAGTTCTGGGGGAAATGAAGAAAAATGCAGACCGCACTCAGAGCATCACTGTGTGCCCGAGCCAAACTCTGAACAATTTACTGCCTGTTAGATTGTGCGTGTGCGTTATTTTCCCCTCCAATCTTTGTAAAAAATATATATTTTCCGCAGTTGTTTTGATGAGCATGTCCTTTCTGAACTGAAATGTTTGTCCTTGAACAACTGCGGTTCATTCGTAGCTCGGGCCTGAAATCACCCCGTGTCTCGAGAGCCGCGTCGCCTCGTCGTTTCTTTCTACTGTGCTGCGTGCTTTTGATCAAGTCCAGACGAGGTACAGAAACAGGAGGTTTATAAACAAGAATCGGTAGATATCTGGTAAAATACACGAATGCATGTGTGATTCCCTTTACAATGCTACTTACAGTCACCATAAATTAGGGAAAAATTCTGTCTGAACGTTAGCAAGGGGCCTTGAAGTAACAGCTGGAAAAACATCTGCAGAAGTCTCTGTGTCATGTATATGCGTCATGCAAATGGAGTCTAACCAAGGTTTTTCCATTGAGCTTTTATGGTCCCAAATGCTGATCGTTCAGAGGGAGGCCCAGTCCCAGTCTCTTCTAGAGTAATCGTACGAGGTACCAGAATTATGCCAAGTGTGCACAAGGAATATACGTTAGATCATTCCAATAATGGTGATTTGTGGCTGGCTGAATGTCTTTTACAGTATGTATTAGATTGGTTAGTTAAAAAGCCACATAGGTTTGGCTGGCCGTCTATGCCTTTTCCCTTCCCTCTTCAGGCATAACACAGAGATCATTGTTCATTGTTC
This sequence comes from Aldrovandia affinis, assembly GCA_029706075.1. Lineage (NCBI taxonomy): Eukaryota > Metazoa > Chordata > Actinopteri > Notacanthiformes > Halosauridae > Aldrovandia > Aldrovandia affinis. The sequence continues at coordinate 14,038,446 of JAINUG010000001.1, forward strand.
ATTTCCCCCTCCCAAGTATCTAGGGAGGATTTAGCAATGCCACCACAACCCTATCCCCAGAAGCAGATGGGCTCAGGTCAGCCATCAATGTAATTTAACAGGATACTCTGAAAGGAGCAGGAATTCTTTTTTTTTTTTTTTAGAAGGAATGGTTCTGATGTTCTGTGTTCTGGTATAATTATGTTGCATTTCTAAATTAAAATGATCTGTGAAAATGTTGGATGAAACTCAAAAGCATAGCATAATTCCGTCCATAGCAGATGCCTCCGGAATTCAGGCTCGTCTTTGCCAGTGGCTCTCAAAACTCAGTCCTGGGGACCTACTGTGTATGCTGGTTTTTGTTACAGCCAATCTCACGATCAATTAATGTTGTTGAAAACATGCATGTAACTTCTAACATCACTTTTTTCCTTAAACTTGATTTAACACAATGCAGGTTTCGCTCATTGCCAATTGCCCTGTCATTGAATTCTTCATTTCTTACCATGGGAGATGTCAACTTACAGGCGCATTTAGGTTGCACTTAGTTGCACTGCAGGTCAAGATAAATGGGGTATAGTAAAACTGTGGTCACATTAAAGTGTTAAATTGCAGTGATTTTTTTGTGACCAATCATCCTCTTTGGGAGGCTAAATTTAATTTGTAGTTTTATCACTGCAACGTCCTCTATCTATTCAGGAGGGCCACCTCTCCTTTTCACCACACAGTCCACCAGCTGAGCTGTGCAGTTATCGCATCATGAGAGTACAATCACTGGGTTGGTTTTGCGTAAGGAGACAGGGACAATCCTGCAAACTTCATCCCTCCCTCCCAAGATGATGCTACGGCCAATTATGTGCTACCAGATCGGAGGCAAACCTGGAACATGCCTGGGTCAAATATGTATTTGAAAGACTGTCATTATGGTAACATTTGACAAACACTTCTGCAGATCCCTGAATATTTTATTATATTCCAAACTTTTTAAAAATTTACATTACAAACCAAAGCATACAATCATGTGAAAGAAGAATTAATTTCTGAATGTTGGTGAAAATGTTTTTTTCTTTTGTTTCAACTTGCACTACAGGCAAGTGCCTTTACCAAATGTGCCATCCGGGGGGGCAGATGTTTCTTTTAACATTGTCAGTAATCTGCTGGAATTTTACTGGTGTCTAAAGGGTTAAAGTATTACAAATGATTATTTAACCCAGGTCTGTGTGCAACCCAGCAAGGCTGTCTACCAGCCACAGCTGGGGGAAAGGGTTATTATTATTTATTTTTTTAAACTGAAATATGACAGCTAGGAAGGAGCAGGTCACAGTGAAAAAGGAAACTCGCCCATGCGGTTGATTAAATATGCTTAGAGTCACCGAGATCACGCAGCAAACCATCACTAATCCCCAAGGACCAGCCTGCAGGCAGCCTATTGAAAGTCTTTGGGAGGCTTGGAGGTAGCCATGTCTTCTAATAATGACAGTAAACAGTACAGCAGTGGGCAGGTGTTTGTGTCAATTCTACTTTTAAGCAATTTATACAAGTAATGTGCAACCGGAAGGGTGTCTGTAATAACCAGCGGCACCATATGTATGTGATCACACATGAATACCTGTGAAGTAAATGTGACCATGTGGAAATGTCTGGAAAATGCAGCTCTGTGTGTGTCAGACTTACAGTTCGCGGTTTAGCGTGTTCCATTTCGGAGGTTCAGTTTGCATTGATGGTCCCAAAGTTTTGGTGGTGAACTCGCACTATGAGAGGGAGGGAGGGGGGGGCATTTAACAATTTTGTAGGTTACAATTGTCCACCAAATTGGGAGAAAAAAATCTGAAATATGTTTTAAAGTATATATATATACACACACATATATATATATATATTCCCATCCTTTTGAGAAGCCATTAAAGAGAGATCCTGACTCACCTCGGTTTTCCCACAGCACTTATCCAAAGAGTAGGAGTGTTAACTCAAGGGTCCTGGTCAAATCCCCCCAAAACTGGCCCTCTACATCTGGCCACCCAATCATCCCCCCCCCACATCTGATTGGCTACACAATCCCACAATCCCTTATGCCTCCAGGACAAGAGCTGGGAATCACATCTTTCACGCATCTCTCCAGACCTTGTTTATAATTCCCCATTAACTCTTTTCTTTTGAAAGTCCTCTAGTCTAGAACAATGGTTCCCAACCTCAACCTTGGGGATCCACTGTGTATGCTGGTTTTTTAGTTGCACTGCAGGTCAAGATAAATGGGGTATAGTAAAACTGTGGTCACATTAAAGTGTTAAATTGCAGTGATTTTTTTGTGACCAATCATCCTCTTTGGGAGGCTAAATTTAATTTGTAGTTTTATCACTGCAACGTCCTCTATCTATTCAGGAGGGCCACCTCTCCTTTTCACCACACAGTCCACCAGCTGAGCTGTGCAGTTATCGCATCATGAGAGTACAATCACTGGGTTGGTTTTGCGTAAGGAGACAGGGACAATCCTGCAAACTTCATCCCTCCCTCCCAAGATGATGCTACGGCCAATTATGTGCTACCAGATCGGAGGCAAACCTGGAACATGCCTGGGTCAAATATGTATTTGAAAGACTGTCACTATGGTAACATTTGACAAACACTTCTGCAGATCCCTGAATATTTTATTATATTCCAAACTTTTTAATAATTTACATTACAAACCAAAGCATACAATCATGTGAAAGAAGAATTTATTTCTGAATGTTGGTGAAAATGTATTTTTCTTTTGCTTCAACTTGCACTACAGGCAAGTGCCTTTACCAAATGTGCCATCCGGGGGGGCAGATGTTTCTTTTAACATTGTCAGTAATCTGCTGGAATTTTACTGGTGTCTAAAGGGTTAAAGTATTACAAATGATTATTTAACCCAGGTCTGTGTGCAACCCAGCAAGGCTGTCTACCAGCCACAGCTGGGGGAAAGGGTTATTATTATTTATTTTTTTAAACTGAAATATGACAGCTAGGAAGGAGCGGGTCACAGTGAAAAAGGAAACTCGCCCATGCGGTTGATTAAATATGCTTAGAGTCACCGAGATCACGCAGCAAACCATCACTAATCCCCAAGGACCAGCCTGCAGGCAGCCTATTGAAAGTCTTTGGGAGGCTTGGAGGTAGCCATGTCTTCTAATAATGACAGTAAACAGTACAGCAGTGGGCAGGTGTTTGTGTCAATTCTACTTTTAAGCAATTTATACAAGTAATGTGCAACCGGAAGGGTGTCTGTAATAACCAGCGGCACCATATGTATGTGATCACACATGAATACCTGTGAAGTAAATGTGACCATGTGGAAATGTCTGGAAAATGCAGCTCTGTGTGTGTCAGACTTACAGTTCGCGGTTTAGCGTGTTCCATTTCGGAGGTTCAGTTTGCATTGATGGTCCCAAAGTTTTGGTGGTGAACTCGCACTATGAGAGGAAGGGAGGGGGGGGCATTTAACAATTTTGTAGGTTACAATTGTCCACCAAATTGGGAGAAAAAAATCTGAAATATGTTTTAAAGTATATATATATACACACACATATATATATATTCCCATCCTTTTGAGAAGCCATTAAAGAGAGATCCTGACTCACCTCGGTTTTCCCACAGCACTTATCCAAAGAGTAGGAGTGTTAACTCAAGGGTCCTGGTCAAATCCCCCCAAAACTGGCCCTCTACATCTGGCCACCCAATCATCCCCCACATCTGATTGGCTACACAATCCCACAATCCCTTATGCCTCCAGGACAAGAGCTGGGAATCACATCTTTCACGCATCTCTCCAGACCTTGTTTATAATTCCCCATTAACTTTTTTCTTTTGAAAGTCCTCTAGTCTAGAACAATGGTTCCCAACCTCAACCTTGGGGATCCACTGTGTATGCTGGTTTACACTATGTGTCCTGGGGTTCCACTGTGTATGCAGATTTTTATTCCAACCATAATTCAAACCTCTGAATTGTACCTAGCTGTTAATTGATCATATTTAGTCACTTTTAATTTATATTAAAACAGAATTTACTCTGTTAAGGCCATATTATGTGAGAAATAGTTATGCATGCCATGAAAAAGAAATGCCTCAAATTCACATCCCAGGATGTTAAATAACATCAGATCAAGGAATGCTTTTATTTTCTGTAATGTGCTATATGACACATTTCCATTCGAAAAAGGATACCTTTTTCAATTGATTCAATTATAGACTAGCAGGTGAAATCAGTGGGGGCCTAATTGTTTAAAGTGTGGACACCTGTCCACTGAAAGTAAACCATGTGTAAAATGATGTTCAACAACAGAGCAAATGGCAATGAGCGTAACCTGCATTGTGTTAAAACAAATTTAAGGAAATATTAGTTTACACGCATGTTTTCAACAACCATAATTGTTCACAAGAATGGCTATAACACAAACCAGCATACACAGGGGGTCCCCAGGACTGAGTTTGAGAACCACTGCTCTAGAAGACTGAAAGGAAACAAATCTGTAGTTCACCTCACCATGATTGAACACGTGTCAGTGGCATATCGACGGCATAAGGAGCAGTCAATCTGCACTTGCACTGTGGTTTAAATTTGCTTTAAAATTCGCTCTCAAAGCTCATACAACACATAGTTACAGAGCAATTTACCTCAGAGTTAAGTGTTGTCTTTGATGTGTCTTGGTATTTATTCAATAAACATCCTCGGTAATTATTTAATTGAGTCGACCAAATTTAGTGTCTTCTTATTTATATCTTCTAACTAGTCGTGAATAATTAAAAAAGAAAAAACGGCACCACGAGAGACACAATTAAAGAAAGGAGCTGCCTGTCAGTGGGTACTTATCTAATTAATGCTCGAACAGGACTGTGCTGAGAGCAATGACTGGTTTATATTTTAACATTTCAACTTCCTCTATTGTAGTGGTCTCAAAATTGGTGCCATGGAGGGCTGTGTGTATGCAGGTTTTCATTCCAACCAATTACTGCTGCCTTAAGTGGTTCAACTATTCATTCAGCATGTACCTCTTGCATTTTCCAAGTTATAGCACAGAATATAGGCAGCAATTGTTATTTAGATAATAAAAATAACAAATTTCACTTTATATGTATTGTGTGCAAGCCAGAAGGATAACGATGAAAATAATGGAATTAATTATCTAATCAAGAGTGGGCAGCTGGAGTAAAAACCAGCACACAAATGGCCCTCCATTGCACTGAGTTTGAGAACACTGCTCTATTTCAAGCTCATACCCACCATGGCTCTGGTCATAGGAGGCAACGCATTTCCACATACATTCCACAAATCTCCCATGACTGGAAAACCTGGGATCAAAACTGACCATGTGACCGTCAAGAACAAATTAAAAAGAAGCCTGCTCAACAAGTCCAGAAAGGAGCTTGCACAGGATAGTATTGTGCTTCCAATACTTATGTCTAAAACTCCCTGGCCAAGAGCCAAGGGTCCCCCACCACATGTACAACATCCAAAATTGTGAAACTCACCACAGGCCATGTTATATTTGCATGTGGTCAGATGTGCATTTCAAAATTAAAAAGTAAATAAAACATCTGAAATCCCTAGATAGGCACTGGGCAGTCAGGAAAGACTGTGACAATTATTGATGAGGGGGAAAGAAAATAACAAGAATATGGCAACCGCTAAAAGGGAGAACAGAAGACTACAAGTGGTCAACATCTGCCAATATCCAAACAGAGAGCTTATAGGGACAGGATTTTCTGTAACAGCCTAGCACAGATGTGTTCAGCCTTATTTGGGAATTTCTTTCATTTTGGCCCAAGAATATTACTGAAGCATGCCTTTTATGATGTTCACTCATTCAGTCTCATCAATAATAAATGAGTATTTACGTCCAGCATAAATACTCTCTACTGTAAACCCTACTTGTACCCCAAGCTGAAAACCTTAAATGGATACATTTAAATTCAGTCTTATAGATGAATAAAAACAGAAGCATGGAAGCCAGAGAGAGATAAAGACTTGACACCACAAGGTCTCAATAAGAATAGCAGAACACTGTCGGTGGCAATGGAGCAGATCCCCCAACCCGGAATTCTGTCCACCCATAAAGCTCAATGTTAACCTAAAAGCTTCATTCATTGGTTCTCCCCAGACCTGTGTCAAATGCATATTTTAAATACTTTAACTCTTTAGACGCTAGTAAAATATGAAAACACTCATGAAGAGTTTTCAATTCAACATGTTCCTAACCAAAATGTACAATCATTCAAAGTTGTAAAAACGTCAACAAAAATAATCATTTTGTCCTGAATATTGGTGAAAATAGAGGTTTCTTTTTGAATCGTTAGTAATGTACAGCAGAAATGTACTGGTATCCACCTTCATTTACAACATGTGCCGGAACATCTTCAAAACTGTGTCTCTATCTACAGGACTGCAAGTTCACAGTAAACATTTGTGAGTAATTCACAACTGCCTTGCCTCTCTCATTTGAATTAGGAAGTAGGAATAGGAAAACAGGTCTATTGGCCTTGTTACTTTAGGTGTGTGTACATCAACGCTGAATTAAGACGGGCAGTGTATGTAAGTGAACTCTGAAGTGAAATTAGGATGGGCATCAGAGAGTGACCTCGTTTATGACCTCATACGATCCCTCTGGACCCCGGCTGTGATATCTGTGCAGTCGGCTTCTGTCCAATCACACGGCTCTTCCATCTGTCACAGTACACCTCTCCTCCCTCTGAACACACAGACTGCTATTCTCTATCCATCTGTAATCAACAACCTAAGTTTATTTGTATATGTGTAAATCAAAAAGATTTTTGTTCAGTGAAAAAATATATTTTCTTATTTTCCCGTTTTGAACCTCATCTACTGTATATCAACACGTATGACTGGAAGACCACAGCAAATACATCATTTTAGCCCCGATTTAGCCCTTTTCATTTCCCTCACGGGTTTCCATGACTTTTTAAAGCTTGTCACATGAACGCTGAAAACGTACCCTTACTTCAGTGTGTCATGCCCTACGAGTGCTGATAACTGGGCTTTTTGACCAAGCTTGAAAAAATAATAATAAAATTCAGTTTCCTCCCAAGTCTTTGCAAAGAATCAATTTGCACGATTGTATGCCCACATGCTAATAGTAAAGGTGCTAGGACAATGGAACAACAAAGACAGTCATAAGAAAGCCTGCACAATTATAATACTCCTAGGAAAAAAATACTCCTTAGGAAAAAATACTACTAAAATGAACACCAAGATACCTGCATGATATAAAAAACAAACAAACAAACACCTGCAGGCCTGCAGGTAAAGTGTGCATTTCAGTTCAGTAATACTACAAAGCCGTGATCCAGTGCTGTCTAGACTGAAGTTGAATTGATGTTTTTTTTTTTTTTTTTTAAATCACACACACAGACACAGAACAGTGCAAAGCAAGGCTGCTCTGTATCTTCCAGACCTGGGTAAAATATGTACAGTCCCGGCCAAAAGTTTTGTCGCATGAGTGGACAAAAGTGACAATTGCTAATTACCCAACTCTTAATTAGCTAATAAAGTTAGGAAACAATATAAATTAATCTAAAGTGTCTAAAGTTTATTTAGATACCATCAAAACAAAAATTTCATGGATGCTTGTAATGTTTATTGCTTGATAATGATGAACAAGCCAGTTTCTACCTGGACAAAAAGTCTTGTGTAAAATCAAATTATAATCAAGAAATTTGATCTTTCTCAAAAAGTAAATAAAATAACAAATGAAAAATCAGTCTAGTATTTCATCATGGACTATAAGTTAAGAAATTAATATCTTGTATGGGTTCCTTTGGCCTGCAGAACAGTTGCCATCCGGTTTGGCAGAGAGTCGTAGAGCTTGTTGATGAAGTCGTCGGGGATGGCATGGAAGGCATCCCAAAGCTCCTCCAAGTTCTTCGGCTTGGTCCTCCAAGCTTCCTCCTTCATTCTTCCCCAGATATGCTCAATAATATTCATATCTGGAGACTGTGCTGGCCATCCCTGAAGGACCTTGATCTTCTTCCCCTGAAAAACTTCATAGTGGAACCTGAGGTATGGCAAGGGCTCCATCCTGTTGAAAAATCTGACCCCTTTTGTAGTTGGGAATGTACTGGGAGGCAAGAATCTGTTGATATTTGGCACTGTCAATGTTACCATCCACCTTACAGATCTCCCTGGCACCTCCATATTGGATGTAACCCCAAACCATAATCTTTCCACCTCCCAATTTGACTGTCTTCTGGGTGAACCGTGGGTCCAGGCAGGCCCCAGAGGGTCGTCGACAATATTGGCGGTGCTTGGGATGGAGCTCAACTGACGATTAATCAGAAAAATCTATTTTTCGCCACTTTTCTGCTGTCAACCTTCCGTCAGGCTGGGCCTTGGCGTATGCAACATGATTTCTTAGCTGTCTCTTGTTTAGTGCTGGTTTCTGGGCAGCAATACGACCGTGTAGACCATTGCGAGCAAGAATCCGACGTACAGTTCTTGACGAAACAGGCGTTGCTGGCGTCCACTCCTCCTGGAGCTGTGAGGCGGTTGAGATGGGGCTGGCTTTTGACAGTCGGACCAGCAAGCTGTCGTCAGATATGAATATTATTGAGCATATCTGGGGAAGAATGAAGGAGGAAGCTTGGAGGACCAAGCCGAAGAACTTGGAGGAGCTTTGGGATGCCTGCAAGGTGGCCTTCCATGCCATCGACGACTTCATCAACAAGCTCTACGACTCTGCCAAACCGGATGGCAACTGTTCTGCAGGCCAAAGGAATATTGATTGGATATTAATTTCTTAACTTATAGTCCTGATGAAATACTAGACTGATTTTTCATTTGTTATTTTATTTACTTTTTGAGAAAGATCAAATTTCTTGATTATAATTTGATTTGCGACAAGACTTTTGTCAGGTAGAAACTGGCTTGTTCATCATTATCAAGCAATAAACCTTATAAGCATCTATGAAATTTTTGTTTTGATGGTATCTAAATAAACTTTAGACACTTATGATTAATTTGTGTTGTTACCTAACTTTATTAGCTAATTAAGAGTTGGGTAATTAGCAATTGTCATTTTTGTCCACTCATGCGACAAAACTTTTGGCCGGGACTGTATTTGATATACAGTTCAGGTGCTTAAATACTATACAGAAAATTTGGAAAACAACTCCTGTAGATGTTTCAAGGAAACATATTACTAATCGAGATGTACTATGATGTGACAGATGAATTTTGTTCTTAATATTAGTGAAAACAGATGTTTCATTTAAAATGTAATCTGGAGGATTTTTTTTTCTGGTGTCCTAATATCTTAAAGTATTATCTGGGCTTGTAACTAAGAGGTTGCATGTCCTATTCCCAGGTGGGGCACTGCCGTTGTACCTCCGAGCAAAGTACTTAATCTGAATTGCTTCAGTATATACAGTCAACAGCTGTATAAATGGACTGTATGCAAATAATTAAAAAATTAAGTCGCTCTGGATTTTAAAAAAGCCTGCCAAAAAAAGCCTAAATCCGAAACCACTGATGTGAAAAGCAAGCTGGTTTGTTGACATGTATAAGTGAACAGAGGCAGTGGAGTGACTGCATGAAGCCTTGCTAGTGACAGCAGCCAGGGGAAGCCCACTGTGGCCCAGGACAAAACAACAATATGAGAGGGGAAAGGCAGCTCAGCTTGTGTGTGTCTGTGAGCATGTGTGGAGCAAATGTTGATCTAATTGCATATGACAGATCTGGGCCAATGTTTCCCCGCCAGAAAAGACCACCGAGCGCTATTGATCCTGGTGTTATGAGGGAGACTCTGCCGCTCTGCTCGATTGAGTAAAAACAGTGGAGTGTGAGTGAGCGAGAGGAGGAGGCCATACCGATGCTCCGTTCCTCAGGGGGCTGCTCACTGCCACTGGAAAGCAGGAAATGCTGGAGGTAGCACTTCTTATCAGACGGCCGTTTTAGTCTTGGCTCTTCATTAATTGACCGTTCCACACCCCCGTAACGTTGCTTTGGATGTGCGTCTGGCATCTTCAGCATTGCCGCTGGGCATCTGGAAGGATTTACAAATATAAAACTGTCCCCCACATCTGCAGAATCACAAACAGAGAGTGTTTTTATAGCAACACAGCTTTGGTGGATGTTTTATTATTTCCAACAAATACGGATGCAACATTAAGGGAATGATCCTCTTAAATCAAGTTCCATCTCGTGTTCATTACAGTTCCTTTGTTGGAGGGGAATTCACTTGGAATCAAAGTGCCCCTCTAATGTATCTATGAAATGACACAGAGCAGAGAAAATCTTGGATTCTTACCCATACATTAGTGGATGGCTGGAGCTGATGTGAAATATCATTACTAGATTAGTTCTAGACTCATGATATCACTGTTTAACAAAATGGAGACCAGGTCATAAGAGAGTTGTTGAATGGAGTTTGTTTTGTAAAGCCGAAAGTGTGTATATAAAACAATAGATCTATTCTGTTGGCTGCCAATGGTCTGTAAATACTTGGGATAAAATTAAATTTATTGGATGAAATGTTGTTTTTAATTATTTATTTATTTATCCGTTTATTTGTCAGGGACCATCCACAACAATCACATTGCACCAGATTTAACTTCATTGCTCATTTCCATCTGTGGTCCTTGGGCAGGAAACATAAATCATCATAACATCACAAAATACATAGCAAAAAAGAGTACACACTAATATCACATATAATACACAGCAAAGTTACATTTACATGGATGTATGAAAGTTAAAAAGAGTCCAGTTAGGATGGTCTCGGGGGTATTTAATGTTTACGTGATTGGTTTGCCTTCAGCCATGATTTCAGGGTTCCTTTGAAACTGGGGAAAGTGCTGCACTGTCTTATCTCAAGCGGTAGTGTATTCTGGAGGCCTGTTGCTCTGGCGTGGTAAGCTGATTGGCCAAACTTTGTGGACCTGAACTGCACTGTGCAGTCACCTCTTGGGGAGGCTGTGGCAGGCCTGCCATTGTCCTTGCAGGACAGAGCTAACTGTTTGAGAGGAAGAGGGCAGGGTAGTGATGTTTTCTTGGCATAAAAAGCATAAAAGTAGGCCTCCCGCGTGGTCCAGTGGTTACAACGTCCGACGCTGGCCACGGAGACCGGGGTTCAATTCCCGTCTCGCCAAGTGTCGCTCTGGCCGGGAGTGCCACCAGGGCGGCGATTGGCTGTCCGCCCCAGGGGGAGGGAGGGGAGGGGAGCCGGCGTGGCGTTCGCTGCGTGAGTGGCCCTGTAGTACCGAGGTTACGGTCGACGGCCTGCGGGTGCCGTCTCGTAGAGGCGTCACTTCGCCGTCACTACCGGTCGCAGGACTACGGCAGCGAACTCACATTACTAGGGGGGATTAGCGTAAAAATAAGCGGGTCTAATTGGCTGCAAATTGGGAGAAAAATGGGATAAAATCAGAAACAAATAAAAAAAAAAAAAAAAAAGCATAAAAAGTTGTCAAAGCTCAATAGGTTGTATTCTTGATAATATCCCAATGATGGTAGTTTGGTTGGTTTTCTATCCAATACCTTTATGGTTTGTTTATACAGGCTGTGGAGTGGTCTCGGAGTGGTATATAATCATTTATATAAATATAAATTAATTAATATTTATATAAAATATACAGTGGGGAAAATAAGTATTTCACCCCCTGCTGATTTTGTGAGTTTGCCCCTTACAAAGAAAGGCAGGCAGTCGGTCTATAAATTTCATGGTAGGTTCATCTTAACAGTGAGAGACAGAATATTTTTAAAAATCCCAGAAAATCACATTATATGAATTTTAAACATTTATTTGTGTTTTATTGAGGAAAATAAGTATTTCACCCCTAGCAAAACAGCAAGAATTCTGGCTCCCACAGACCGGTTATGTGACCAGGAGGCACACAGATTAATCCTCTTACTTAATTAGTACTCCTAATTAAAGTACTTTCGTTACCTGTATAAAAGACAACTGTCCACAGAATCAAGCAATGAATCAGATTCCAACCTCTCCACAATGGGCAAGACCAAAGAATTATCTAAGGACATCAGGGCCAAAATTGTAGACCTGCACAAGACTGGAATGGGCTACAAGACCATTGGCAAGCAGCTTGGTGAGAAGGAGTCAACTGTTGGTGCGATAATTAGAAAATGGAAGAAACACCAATTGACCATCAATCTCCCTCGGTCTGGGGCTCACGCAAGATCTCACCTCGTGGAGTGAACCTGATCATGAGAAAGGTGAGGGAACAACCCAGAACTACACGGCTGGAGCTTGTTGATGATCTCAAGGCAGCTGGGACCACGGTCACCAAGATGACCATTGGTAACACACTACGCCGTAATGGATTGAAATCCTGTAGTGCCCGCAAGGTCCCCCTGCTCAAGAAGGCACATGTACAGGCCCGTCTGAAGTTTGCCAATGAGCACCTGGATGATTCAGAGGAGGCTTGGGAGAAAGTGCTGTGGTCAGATGAGACTAAAATCGAGCTCTTTGGCATCAACTCGACTCGCCGTGTTTGGAGGAAGAAAAAAGCTGCCTTGGACCCCAAGAACACCATCCCCACCGTCAAGCATGGCGGTGGAAACATTATGCTTTGGGGCTGTTTCTCTGCTAAGGGCACAGGACGACTTCGCCGGATCGAGGGGAGGATGAATGGGGCCATGTACCGGGAAATCTTTGGTGAGAACCTCCTTCCCTCAGCCAGGACACTGAAAATGGATTTCTAAGGATTTGGAGAGGATCTGCAAGAGGAGTGGGCCAAAATCCCTCCTGGGATCTCGCAAACTTGGTGACCAACTACAAGAAACGTCTGACCGCTGTGCTTGCCAACAAGGGTTTCTCCACCAAGTACTGAGTCATGTTTTGCTAGGGGTGAAATACTTATTTTCCTCAATAAAACACAAATAAATGTTTAAAATTCATATAATGTAATTTTCTGGGATTTTTTTAAATATTCTGTCTCTCACTGTTAAGATGAACCTACCATGAAAATTATAGACCGTTCCTTTCTTTGTAAGGGGGCAAATTCACAAAATCAGCAGGGGGTGAAATACTTATTTTCCCCACTGTAAGTTATTAGAAGGCTGAAAAGTAAGAAGACATCTAATTGGTTAATATGTCTACCATGACATCATGCAAACCATCTCGCATATTCTGGGGTCCTTTCACGGAGATGGATTTTTAATGAACAGCCTTGCTTGAGTAATCAGTAAAGCACACAACTCTTTCTCATCAAGTGTGGGACACCCCCAACACTGTGATCATACCCCTACACAGTAATTGCCAGCCCCCCTCAAAATTGCACATTGGGCATTGCATTTTAATGTAACTGTACATGGTGTAAACGGCGGATTTAAAACTGTTACATAAACATGTTTTAATAACTTGGGGCCCCAAATGTTAACAGCAACAGAGAAAAGAGACAAGGGGGCCCCTGGGAAGGTGTAAGCTGAACATATTAAAGTGGCCACAATTTCTATAAGCAGAGGGAAGGGGGTAAACGCTCTGCCAGACGAAAGTTATCAATTTAATTATGAACAACATTAGCCATTCCCTCCTGCGTGCCAATTAGATATGCCTCTGAAAGGATCAGAAGGGTCAACGTGGGGGAGTGTTTATCCCAAGGGAAATGGGCTGAGCCAAAAATAAGACAGAATTTTTTTTTTACTCAAGGAGTAGAGAAAGGACAGTTGCGCTCCTGGCAACAGGAGGCAGTCTCTCTTGGTAACACAGTGGGACTTTCTTCAGGGCTGTTACCAATTGCTCAGTCGCTTAACCCTTTGAGGAGTGAGCTAGTTCTGATCCACAGTGTTCTATTCTGGAATTTGAGTTCAGTTCTTTGAGGATGCCATTAGCAGCCCTTTATGATGTCATCAATTAGAATCATCCAGAATGCTGCGGTGTGTTCGAGAATAAACCTCACACTGTGATAGTACCCCCCAAAGGGTTAATGATTCTGGGACATTCTGTTCATGTCCTGATAGAACACCCAGAATCTTCCTCTGCTTCAGCCAGCTAAAAAAAAAAAAAAAAAAAAAAAAAAAAAAAAAAAAAAAAACACTCCACCACAGGGTTGCCAATGTTAGAAGAAAAATAAATTCACAGTGGGACTTCTACTACTACAGTTTACTCCTGGATCATTGTGATCGTTTTTTCTGGGCAGCAAGTACCTGCTGGTTTATTTAAGAGCTGCCTTTATCAAAGAGGGTCCTGTTTACTGTTGAGCCGTTTATCACAATTTTTTAATTGAGGAAAAAACGTGTTCTTTGAAAGTGGTGATTAGGGGGTGGTTGATTTCATTCCAGCACTTGAAGAATTGAACTTGAGCCTGGTGTGCATGCTGTGCTTTTCAGGCCTCTGGACATTAGTTAAACACTCTCCATGCTGAACCTTGCCTGCTGCTGCTGCTTGAGGTACAGACTCCAGAGGCAAATTAGACCACTCCTTTAGATCGCTCCTTTGTCGTCGCCCCTGGCCCCCTGAAAAAAAAAGTATTTCTTCAACTATTCTACTCATTTTTGCATGTTTTAATTCACCCACACCGCTGATCCCCCTCTTTTCCCCCATTTGAAACTTTATTTGGTAATTAAAGGAGAAGAAAAGGGGATTGGCTTCGGTGGAGCCCGGCCATTCTCTTGGGCTGGCAGCCGGGACGGTGTACGATGATAGCACGTCCCCACCCCAATGTGAGACGAGTGCGGTTATGGAAGGGAGAGCATGTTTTGCAAGTGACGGCGAGGCGGAGGGGTGGGGGAGTTGGCGAGCCCCGCTGGAACGTTCCACAGAGCCTCAGAGGGTCTGACATGCAGGACTGCATGGAACACACGCGTGTTTGCGCTGGAACCCTCTTTGTCACGTTGCAGTGGGGGTCCCTCGTGTCACATTTCCATGACATCACATTACTGGCAATGGGCAGATGCTCTTACAGACAGTCCAAACCTGGCAACATTTATTTTTCAGGGAAGGACACTTTAATAAAAAATGAAAGAAAACGGGTGTTCCACAAGAGCAAACCAATCATTTAAAGAGCGACCATCTGTCCAAATATCACATGGCATGGCAAAGGCTTCTCGTGGTGCCTCCCGTCAGTAAATTATGACCCTAGTCATAAGAGAAACCGAGTTTGCCAATTAAGGGCCCTCACCGGGCTGGTGCTCGGCAGCAGTCGGGAGGAGAGCTGGTGGGGCTTGCTCCACTGGCCTCCAACCCAGGGAGACTCACCGCCCCTGGCCTATACCTTCAAGGCCCTCGTCATCCTCCTCCGTGCGTTTCAGCAGACAAGCGGGAGACTTGGCTCTACTCTTATCCAGAGCCACTGACCTTGTTACATGATCAGCCAACACAAACACAACCAGAGCTCCCAACATAGATCAGGACTGGAAGTGCAGTAGTATCCTGGCAGTGGGGGAATCGGCAATGTGCTGTCACCATACATGGTCCGGAGTCAAGCAGGGCTGTCAGCCCCAGTCAATACCAGATCAAGGCATGCACTCCACTGGCCGAATCCAGGAGACGGCTGTATAGTAAAGAGTCTACAGCGTATATTTTCATGTTTATTCTCTGAAGATCCCCAAAATCTGGAGAAGAGCCCTAGTTGTCGCGATCCCGAAGCCGAATA
Source organism: Aldrovandia affinis (assembly GCA_029706075.1). Lineage (NCBI taxonomy): Eukaryota > Metazoa > Chordata > Actinopteri > Notacanthiformes > Halosauridae > Aldrovandia > Aldrovandia affinis. Next base: position 14,054,004 of record JAINUG010000001.1, read on the forward strand.
AGCCTGAAGGGGACCCTAAGAGCTACCGTCCCATCTCTTTGCTCTGCATCCCCTCAAGATCCTTGAGCGTCTTATACGCCCGCGTCGAACCGATTGTTGACCCACTGCTCCCGGGAGCAGGCTGGGTTCCGACGCGGAGATCGACCGTAGACCAAGTCACTTTGTTGACCCAAGACATCCCCCCACTGTCCAAATATCACATCAGAAAAACTGAGCATTGTTTATTTTTCTTGGGCTGGCAGACAAGAACTCCTGCAGCAATGCAGACCTTAATATCAGTGCGGCACGGTGGGTGGATTACACCTGGAGCACGGAGGGAGAAAAACACCTCTAGACTCCGTGGTTAAACGTTTGGAGGTGTGTGCCCTCGAAATATAGCCTGGGTGAACCCCCTCTAGGCTTGAGGTGGTAAAGGATAGCCCCTCGGCCCCCGAGCCTAGGGGAGCAGGAAAATAATATACCCAAACGACGAAGAAGACATCAGAAAAACTGAGCATTGTTTATTTTTCTTGGGCTGGCAGACAAGAGGGTTAAACGATTAAGGCCAAATTATAAAAATGTGACACCCTCTGTAATTACATAATAGCCTTGTGATCTTTACATAATGCGGGTACAACCTGTGTTTTTGCTTCTGTCACATCCACATCCTCAAAATAATAAAGGAAAAAGGAACAGAGTTTCATAACAGATGGATGACAGAACAGGGAAAATTGCTTGCCGATTGCCGTTCGTAAACATGCCTTCTCCTTGCAGCCCCCATCAATCAGGGATCCTCACTGGAGAGCCGCTGTGCTCACCGGTCTAAACGATGAGCTAATGAGAAGCGATTAGTCTTTCCTGGACTCGCGCAAACAAGCAGTTCTATGAATCATTGAAAATGGGCATAACTGTTTCTCTGCTGTAGTTAACAATGAATTACCCGGTGGTATTTGCACACAGTCTGAATGTGAGACATCAGAATAATGTACAAATGTATGGGTGGGTGGGGGGTTTGCCAAAAAAAAGACTAAAGACTCCTTTTTGTCTTTAATCTATTTGGCATTTGTGCACTTAAGGTGTCTGAAATTAAGGTAATAGAGTATACATTATTATTATTATTTATTATAATATATATATACTGTATGGCATACAAATATCACATAAACAGCACACATGGCCTGCAGTAACAAAACAATCAAATACATTCATCATGTCAGAAGTATCAAAACAGCTAAGAATTGTAACAAGGGCAGCTAACTGTAAGAATATCCACTATCTTCCTTTCCAAAAACCTGCTATGGAAAGTAAAATATGTTTGAGACAAGACACAAACACAGAATACCAAACACTGGCTGCTATCATGCCACCACCTTGGAATGTCCAAACTCTTCACTGACATGGTGTCTGTTTTGTGGCAATTTGTCTTAACTGTACACTCTGTTAGGGCTATATTCAGATATAACGCTCTTTTTTGTGGTCAATCCCCACCCCTTTAGTTGTGGTTGCTCAGCTCATACCATACTTTAAGTGGTGGTTCCCAAACATTGAGCTCACAGCCCACTTTCTGTGGCCCACCCATTATTAAAATATAGCATGATATAATACATCAAAATATGTGGATGTACTCTGCTACTCGTGTAGTGCATGCATTGTAACTATTGCAGCGTGAATGCCAGAGGAAAGTGTAGATATTATGCACTAAATTGTTTTTCATGTTTCATTGCGTGATCCACATCAACCCCTCCCCACAACCCACAGTTTTGGAGATGCTGTTTTAAAGTGTTATAATATTCCCTGACACGCTTTAAGGTTATTTTGATGTTCCCCCGACACACTTCAATCTGTTATAATATGCCCTGACATACTGACAAGGTCACATCCTTGCCTCACCCCCCTCCAGTTGACTGAATTTTCTTTAGAGGGGATTAAGGGATTTTTGTCAATTTGCAGGGTGAGTTTTATTCGAGGAAATTAGTTTCATCATCGGAACAGGAAGCAGAACAAAGTCCCAGCTGGTGCCAGAGAAGACAACATTAGGATCGGGGGGAGAATCCCACGCTGCGCACGTTCGTGTGTGCCATTCTCAAACAGCAAGCAAACACGCTGGGGGGAGAATAATTCCCTAGACATTCATCACAATCCATAAAAACGTAAACATACTGAGGAAGAATCTGCTACCGTGCTCTTTACTGCTCACCCTCAAACCATGTGCAGCAGCAGCTGTGGAACCATGTTTTACTGGGAGGAACGCACCGCCCCTCTCTTTCATTCGGAAATCACCAAAACCAAAATAAAACAGTGGATTGAATCTAATCCAGTTACAAGCCTTCTAGCAGTCTTTTCTTCACGTAATGTCACAGAACTAGGGTGCAGGCAGTTACACAGACCCATGTTATGGATTGCATGTGTCTGTGCATGCACAGATATCATATCACTGTTTATCATTCCCACCCTACATTTATTCCACATGATTGTCAGCCATTTCTGTATTCATTTATTTAAAATGTGAAATCCCCTTCAAAAGGTTCAAAATATGGTTTTAAGTTACAAGGCCTGTACATGAAATCTGCATTTATTGGCTTTGGTTTTGGCTTATCTCTGTAATTGTGATTTTACAAAAATGTATTACCACCACTCACACGATGCAATTAAAAGTGTTGCAGCACACTTCTCCATTTACTTCGCTCCCTCCTTCTGCATTTCCCATGTTAGTCAGATACTGACAGGCCCCCCCTGTGGCTACACTAGGCTATTTTTAGTGGCGTCTCTCTGATGTTTTCAGCACACAGCAATAATTGTGTCCTCTTACCAGAGGATAAACTGAGGCAACAAAATAAAATGCAAATCTCAGAGTGGCTCATATTTCATATTCCGCGAAATCAACTGCCACCCGCTGGGGCTTTGAATCAGGCCGGCCCACTCAGAAACGGCCCACAATTTTTGAGTTTCAGCACCAAGCTGGTCGGCTCCTGGAAGATAGTCAGACAGCTACACTATGAATAGGATAAAGAGACCAGGATGTTTAGTGTATATCCTACAACCCCCAAACATGCCTCCGCAACCCTTCCGCTCCTCTATTCCGTCAGGCAGCAAGAGCAAGACTTTAGTCGACACCAGGCTACATTTTGTGCTGGTAAAATAGATAACTGGGATGCAATGCACAGCTTGGCTCTCGCGTCTCACTGAACAGCGGTTTAACATCTCTTTGAGGAGTCTAACACGATACACTGCCGCTCCTCCTTCCAGTGACCTTCAGCCGCTAACAAGTAACCTTCAAACTGCTGACAGCAGCAAAAGTACGGTTTATGCTGTTAATGATACCTTGTGGTAGTAAATATGTATTTTATTCAAAGCATCTGCATTTGCTTGCTTATGTTCTTGGGAAATGAATCAATAACAAACATCAAAGGAACGTGGCAGAGGTGGTTTCTCACAGAAAGGCGGCCAAGAATCGACAGATTACACTTCAGAATTACCAATTGATTTTTCTCTCTGTTGGACTACAGTCCAAAGATTCAGGTTCAACTCTTTATTTGAAATGTTGTGGGTTTTTTTCTGCACACATGGCATTTCACACGTCTACGGTCAGTTGAGCAGTTGAGCAAGTCGCTAATGGAATTGTGCAAGGTTAGGTTTTTGGAGTGTGAAGGTGCCAAGCTATTTGGTGGCAAATACCAGTTGCTTCTGTTTCCAAAGGCAGTTTTAATGAGAGTGTCAGTGAGCCAAGAGAAAGGCAAGCACATTTCTGATCCCACAAACCACACACTGGTGTACTAGAATACTTCATTAGAGCTGATAATTATGGGCTGGACCGATGTTTGCCTACATAGCGGCAACCACTATATCGGTCATGGAAAGTATGTGCCACAACAAAATGCCTGGGAAGATGTTTTTACCAGTTTTGCATTGGTAAACCAGGCCACTGCACCAGTGCTACATAAAGTGAAAATGAGTGTGGATCAGATCCAGAAGCGGGGGGTGTGTGTGTGTCCCGGTGAGCCAAGCCAGGACATTGAGGTGATCAGTGTCTCTTGCTTTGGCCTCCAGCAGAAATGATGTTAAACACAAACAAAACCACAAGCCCCAGTGCAGTTTAGCTGAAGTAGTACAGCCATCATTATGCGACGCCTCAAAAAATCCCTACAAAAAACAAACAAACAAAGCAAAAACATACACCACTGCACTAGTTGTGCTAGTTGTTCTTGGGTTTGTGATGTGACTAATAATGAGTTGGCTCCTTGTTTTGGATGATGACACATTTCAGGACGTTGGGGAGTGCCGTTTACAGGGTCTGACCAGCTTAGGGAGGTAACGGTTCACACGCCACCATTCGCACCCCATTACCTGCGCAAAGTGCAAAGCTCTGTCTTCACCTGGTTAAATATTTCAAACGTAATGTTCTTACCTAACCCTGGGGGGCGCGGGATAAAAGACTTAGTTGATGCTCTTGAAAGTCGTTCGGTGTCGCTTTCATGTGAGGTTTGGTTGCAAGGAGCCCTCTGACAGCGAGAGTCCCTGGTTGCGTGGAGAGGATGCAGTCAGTGCGACCAATGTTAGCGGCATTGTGGACTCACTGATGTAAATCTGAAGGCTCGAGCAGAGGGGGGGTCTGTCAGTGAAGGCCCTCTCCAGCTCACGTAGAGGAAAGACATGGGCCTGGCAGCTCTCTCTGCCTTATCTACGCCCCAAAATGACATTGAGAATAATATTTACACAGAGGGCGTGCATTGCGGAGATGATAAAAGTGGATTGAATGTAAACAGCTGGGTGCAACAACTTGTGTTTTTTAAATTGAGTTATTTTTATACAGCATGATTATCATGTTGCTAGTGTTGCTGTTGAGAGGTGGTGAGGTGGCTAGCAGTAACTAGGTAACTAGTGTCAAAGGCAACTAGTGTCAGAGACTGACTGGCAGGTAGGATAGGTTAGCACATTACCTGGGATTAGGTTGTTGGATTCACAGCATGGCACCTAAACCATGCCAGGAAAATGCACCCCACATCATAACAGATCTGCCAGCACCCTTCACTTACTGAGCTGTTTCCTTTATTTGGCCCGTTACCTGTATTACGATTAGCACTGGGCCTCAAGACACCTTGCAAAGTCTTGAGAAAAGGAGCCTATGAAAGAAGAGAGGTGACAGAATCAAACCAGGCCTAAGTCTGTGGATGCTGTTGAGTGTTTAACAGCACAGAAATACTGTGTTACCATGGTAATGCCAGAACTATAATAAATTATACATCAACCTGATGACAGACAAACGCCAAAAGTTTGAAATAACAGCAGCCAATGCAAAAATGTAATTTAAGGACTCAAACACGACATACTTATGAAATCTGAATAAAATTAACTGTCAGGAACAGCATTTCAGAACAGCCCGTTTTTGTGGCAATAACACTGTATATAAAGCAAGCTGGTCTGGGGAAGAGAACAGCACATGATCTTAAAATCCGTGTCACATGGGCCCGTTCGCTTACATGGCCTCTTTGAAATAATGTCTGTTTCTACGAACGTCGGGTGATGATCAAACCTGGGTTGAATAATTCTTTGAAATGCCCTTTTAGGCACCAGTAATGTTCCTGCAGATTCCTTCAAAGAAACTTAAAAATATTTTCTCCAATATTTTAGACTAAAATATTCATAGTTTTTCAAAATGTACCAGCACCTAAATAGTTAAAGTTTGGGCCCCCGGATGGCACAACCGGTAAATGCACTCGCCCCTTCGGTGAGAAGCAATTGGCTGTCTGCCCCAGGGGGAGGGGATAGGGAAGGTGTCATGAGCTCATTGCATGCACAAGTGGCTCTGTGTGTATCAAAGTTACTGTCGATGGCTTGACAAGTTCTCAGAGGAGTTCCATCATGGAGTCTGTTTCACTGCCGGTCTCAGAGTTGCAGCAGCAAGTTCATAGTACGAGGGAGTGATAGTTGAATGAAAAATATAAATTTTTGACCCAGGTTTTGGACCCAGGTCTGAAGACAGAACCCCTCACCTGCAGAGCTGGTAGTCAGGCCATTGCTCAGCCCGGTCACCTTGGTTTCAGAGAGGCCTGGTGAAGTGCGGGCTAAGGATGTAATTAATTCCGCAGCGCCCCTGGCTCAGCCGTGTGACACCGTTTCCCCTGATGGAGTGTGCTTAGTGGAGAGAATATCACACCTCCACTGGCCTCCTCCGGCGAGACAACACAACAAGCTTATTAACGGCGGCCAGGTAACACAAAGTGACACATCTGTGCAGCTGGGGCCCTCTTCACCCACCAACACACCCTCTCCCGAAGGTGGGTTCATATATATATATATATTTTTTTTCACAGCTTGGTTGGACCGCTACACAGTGTGGTATAAAACACTGCGCCAGGCACAATAGACAGAGAACATTATGGGTAATTACAGTTTAAACAATGGTAAGAGTCGAAGAGCTCTCTCTCTCGCTCTCTACCTCTCTCACCAGCACGCCGTGTTCTAGGGCAGTTATGGAACAGATAATAGCCAGCGGCCTTCATAACGGGCGGATTGTTATTCCGGTCACAAGCGCGGTGTCAAGCGCAGTCCTGAGAGACAGCCTTGTTCCCAAACATTTTGTAACGTTGAGGGGGCGCGTGTATCAGACCAGATCTGTCATCCGGCAGCTTGTTTAATTCAGCACACGTGGTCTTACGAGGGAAGTGTGGGGAACAGGAGGAGATATCGGAACATGTGCGATAACTGCGGCAGGTGTGCGAAGGAGCACATGCGTGTGTGTGTACGTGCAGCCGTGCGCTTGCATGTTAAAGGGGGCATCTGCATGCACTGACAGACTCACGCTTCAGATCTGAGGCATCCAGCAGCCTCATCAGGGATGAACTGAATACACACAAAAAAACATATGAAATGTAACCTGCTATGAAAGCTGCATAATTCCGCAATATTATTAGAGTTCAAGGATATTGTGCCCGAGGCATACGTTTTTTTTATTTTCAAAACTTTTAAAACCTTGATGCACACATCTTGATTTCTACAATAAATCAAGTCAGATGAGCATTCGAGTAGAGAGAGTCAGTGAGAGCAGAATTCCACCGACGCACGATAGCTTATTTGACAATAATGTTTATACCAATCATTATTACTGTACCAGACTTGTTTTGTTTTTTTAAGCAAAACTAATACTGTACTTTAACATGAAATCAAGCTCTGGTTTGCATGACTTTGGGTGGGCTTTTAGGGCAGGCAAGCTATAGGAACGGCGTGGGCGTTTTCTCCCAATGGTGCCCACGATATAATAATGTTTGTCCGAGCAGCACTTGTGTAGGTGTGAAGAGGAAGATTATCCACAGACACCCACATGCCAACAATCAGATCACACACTAGGAGAGGCTGGTGCACTGCAAAGACCATACAGCCATTGAGCACGTGCCAGAGGCCCACATGGCATCGCATGGGTTTCGGTGAATGCAAAACACTCACTGCTCGCAAACCTGAAACACAGAGGCACTGCCTCACACATCGCCACTGTTTAAGAAGTAAAATATGCACTCAATTAATTCCGCTGTTTTTCCAAGCCGGAGGAGAGAGAAAAGGAAAATAAAATAAGAGTCAGGTTAGCATCTCATTCTCTGGTTCCCAGGTGGGCAGTCAATTAATAATTCATTTAATCCTCTTTCACCTTCATTTTCCAGAAGAAAAACATGCTGCATTGTGATCAGTTCAGTGAATTCTCACACTCCATCTAAAGCAGGAAGCTGGTCTACTCCAAACAACAATGTATCGAGTTATTATGCCTCCAGTTTCACAACATGATGGAGCTTTGTAACATTGTGTCCAACCTGCTGACAGATTCCATTTAAAAAATACTAGTCAGGCTGTCAGGAAATTCACAAGCATGCCCGTTATGAGCAGAAAGTGAGCTCTGTTTTGAAATAAGAGACAAATGACTGACACACACCTATCATCATTTGTTCAAGTAGAGTATTTTCTCCTGATGTTCAATGAAACACATTTAAGTGTCTAAAGAAGAATAATCATTTATAAAGTACACTATGAAATATTGATTCGTCAGTAATGTTTTTCCTAAAAATAACACAAATATTTTTGAAATAAAGCCTTTTATTAAACTCAGCAGAGAACATAGCTTCTGAAAAATGATTGCAATGTATTTGCATAGGCCTTGTTCAATTAATAGTTATATAATATTGTATTATTGTCTAATTTTGAATAAAGTGTCATGTTAATGGTGAAATAAAAAGAAAAAACCCTACAATCTCTGAAGTGAACTTAGGCCTTGAGTGCTCCATTTGAACTGAAGTGAACTTCAATATAACTTTTGCGATTTGAGCCTTAAGTCTATTTTTCCCCTCTCCTCACACACTGATAAGTCAAGCAATAAACTAAAATACTTTTTTTTTTTAAATACAGTGAAACTAGGTCACTCACACATGCCAGCAATTATGCAGGCTTTTAAAAATCCCTCTATAGCAAGATGTTAGCTCAAGAGGAAAGACATAAAAAAAGAGGCTTTTGATGACTGTTCATCGTTATAGACAGGAGAGTGAGAAGGACAACCACGCCGTGGTTATGTAAGGGGAAACCACTTCAAAGCACAAAAATAAACGTTTGAGGTTGTGAAGAGAATGGGCAATTCAGTGCTGTATGTGGCCATCAGAAAACAATGTTTTAACAGTGCTCTATTAAAAAAGGGTTTTCAGCTTGTGGCTGGAAAAGGCCAAGGCCAAGCCAGGCAATCCAACCTTTCATCTCAGGAGTGACTGTTATTCTAAACTAAGATTACAAAACTGTGGAATCGGGCGAGCTAGATATTAGCACCATTTCCATGACAACCGGTCACATGGCTCTCCAGAAATGAGAGACTGGACTCTAGTTTCGTTCAGAATAGAACGCTAGATCCCCTGGGCTTTTTTTGTCGGTTCACCTTTCGTATAAGGTCATCTTTCATACGAGGTGAAATGTGTGCTGCGAAAAAGGTGTAACTGCTTATAATCGATTGAGTCTTTTTTACCCAGACGCATGTTAACCTATGGCGAAGTGTCTGCATTTGCAATGCAGTTAATAAAATAACAATAAAATGAATAAAAATAAAATGAAGAAATGCTGAACAATGCTCTCTGCGCCTGTCGTTTGTATGAGATTTTTTTTTCAATCCTGGGCTCAAATGCAGGGCAAAAACTGACAGCTACATTGATATGTCATGTCAATATCCAAGACACGCGGTGCAGGGCTTTAAAAATCAAAAAGGGAAAATTCAAATGTAAATTCTCGCCTGGAAAAATACTCATCACCCATGTTGACATTTGATGGCACAGCGGTAGTAAACAGTGTTTTCTGTAGCTGATCAGTCTCTCGTTCCGGTCATGGCTGATATCGCTTTTTACAAGAGGCTGTTCGGTCATTTACTTTCAACTAGAGAGCCATTTATTCTACATTCATGTTTTAACACAGTACCAGAGAGATCACGCAAAGTACTTTCGTGCGACGCGACGCGTGGTGTTTGGCGGACTGAGCACGCGACCAAATTCTGCGGAAAATGTGACGAGGGGGTGATCATGGCACAGATACCGCAGTTAATAACGGACTCCTGTCTGGAAAATAAAGGGCAAAAAGATAAAGCTCAGTGGCGGGGTGGGTGACCTAGTTTCACTAGGTTTTTAGTTTTGTTCTTTATGGTACTTCATACATTTATTTCTAGGCAACTGGAACTGGAAGTGGCCCTGGGGTGGGGGTAGTGGGCTGGGACAAGTGCCAGGCAGATAGATGGTGGGTTCTGAAGGTGAGTAGGACTCGGGGCAGATACCCCAGCGGTGAGCTAGGGAGACATTTACATTACATTTACATTTTAGGCATTTAGGCACTTACAAAAAGTGCATTTATACAAGGTAAGAAGAAAGATGCAAGAATCATGGTTGACATAATTGGTTAGTGCAACTGTTTTGGGGGGGGGTTGGGGGGGGGGAGTTTACATCTTTAATAATGTAAACAGAGGTGATGACAATTAATTAATGGGAGAAACAATATTGGGAGTTAGAGAAAAGCAATACGTAAGAACAGATGAAATATGGGGGCAACAGGTGGCCCCTCCAGAAGACCCCTCTATGGCAGCATAGCCACTAGGATAGAGATAGAAAATCTAAGCAGTCATGAGAGGTGCAAGAAATAGACCCACCCCATCAAGAGTGCGCCTGAGAAAAAACTACTCTCATAGTCCCATGTAATGCCCCCTTATTTACAGATTGATTTATTTTCATTTTCTCTTTGTGGGTGGTCCAGATTGCATCCTTGCTCACTCTCTAGGGAATTTATTTGCCATGTATTTTCAAAGAACGCTCATGTTTAGCACAAAGACAAAGTAGTAAAGTTTTTTTAGAAAACAATATTTAACATAATCTATCACCAATTCCTCAAATAGCCAAAAGCCATTCAAATCCTCAACATAAAAATATGAGCAGTGCGGTGTGATTTATGAACTAACAGCAAGTACAAACAAAGCCAAAGTATATTTGGGATTCACTTCATAATGCCCCGCCAATACCATCTTGAGTAAAGCTAAAACCTGGAATAAAACTTACATTTAAGTGAAACTTAGATCAAACCTACAGTATGTAAATAATTGGGCTTCCCAATGATGCTGAAAAGCCAAAAGCCTGGGAAAGTAATATTAACTTTTATAGTAGACTGACGAAAGTCATAAGAAACATCTTCAATGAGACACAGGATGAGACATGCCCTCTCCCCCACGGTGTACATTTCTTTTTACCGTTCACTGCCTTATACCGTTTTAACCCTTTCAATACAACATGGAGAATTGTTGTTCGACAGAAAAGCTGGCCAACATCCCAATGTAGAATATGGTTTAGAAGATCTTCAAACCATTTTTCTGGATAAAACATCAATCATTAAAATCAGTCATTAAAATACACAGATACCCTAGATACACAGATACAGTAGATAAAGATGGAGAAAAAAAAAACTGTTGTCCCCCATATTTGGGTCACTGTGCATTAACCAAATCAGCTCAACCTGTCTGAACATTGCGAGCAGAGCGCTGGTGTGTATATTTGGCGATGTTTCGCCAGCTGTTGGGACTTGTTCAGTGTGCTGTAGAGGAAAGGAGGTGCTCCATCACGGGTGCTAAAGGGGCCGTGACTGCACTGCCTCGGCTCAGATCCCCCCCCCACCTCCCTCCCCCGCAGTGCCACTGTGTCTCCTGACATGTTTTACAGCTGGATGGCAGAACTGATAGCAGGGTGGAATCCATCTTACTGTCCTGGTGCCCACAGCTGTGCGCTGTGTGGAGTTCAGTGCTGCAGTCACATGCAGCATGCACACACACATGTACACACAGACAAGCAGCATGCACGCACACACGCACATACACACACATACACATACACACATACAGACACATACACACTCACACCCGCAGGCATGCACACACGTAAACACGGACATGCAGCACTTACATGCACACACACACACGCACACATGTACACGCATGCACGCACAGACACACACACTTGCACACAGACACATATACACACACCACATACACATACCTATGTACACATACAGTCGCACGCACAAGCACACTCAGACATACACACACCTGCACAGACACACAGCCAGACATACAAACCTACACACAGACACACACTTACCTATGTGCACATACACATGCAGGCATACACACACACAAGCACACAGACATACAGACATATATATACACACACACACACACACACACACACACACACACACACACACACACAGTAGGCCTGCTTTGGTTGCCATGCCAACATGAGTGAAAAAAAAAGCCTTGGTACAGAGTATTATAGCTACAAAACACTGGCAAGCCACAGACGGCTTTCGATTCTTTATTTCAATGTTTTATTATCACTGGGTGATGCACAAAAAAAAAAACATACAAAAGACAAATAATGTCCGCCGTAAGGGACTGTAAAACCCTTTATGGTGGCTGCAGTTCTTGTACATAAAACAGCGCTAATGCCTGAGAGGTTTACTGTGCCCCCAGTAAGGGGGACACTCCGCATCTCCTAAAATCTATGTTGGGAAAAGGAACACAGATGGCCCTCCATTTTACGGAAGCAGTGAAGAGATACCCGCATAAAAAAATATTTGAAATACAAAAGATCTGGTTATTGTCTGAAGCCTGTTTTTTTTTTTTCTTTGCTTGTTTATGACATGGTTAAGTGAGAGCAGGGTTTTTCCCTCCTCTGCCTGATCAGTATTTAGGTCAACCATTTTATAACGGGGAGAACATCCCTCCAGATCTCCCAAGACGCTGTCCGTTTGAGAGATGGCACTCTCAGCTCGGTAGAATTTTACCCACAATCCCTCACTGCCCATTTCACACCACCTTTCACACCACCTTACATCAGGGAGTTTAAACCATCACGGTTTCACTGCAACAACAAAAACAAGAGCCACCTGGAAACGCAGGTCTTAGACCTGAACCTGTATACCTGGCCGTTACCACATCTGAAGCAGGTGCAGAGAGATGCACATTCTAATTGGGCTGATTCTGTGCTCAAAGCCCCATCGCATGCCACCGATTTAAAGCAGCCAGGCTATTTTTATCCCCTCTCTGTCTTCCCCTGCACATCCGTGGGGATTTGCTGATGTTTTTAAGCGAGGAGGGCCTTCAAGCTATCCAAAACAGTGACTATTTATAGCGGATCATCCCAGCTCCATGAAAACATAATGGGAATCATGATTTATTGAGCGCAAACAGAGTAATAATGTTATGTTTCGGGGTAAACCGTCTCCAGCGCTTAAGCAACACTCCACACCGCACAGCACACTACAGCTGTCACCCCCCCAAACCGCACATACTAAATCTGTCCACCAATTACTAGTTACTACCAATTGCCACCACTGCCTCCATCCAGGACCAAACTTCAAAACACACTCCCCAAGCTGTATAGAGTGCTGTAAGAAACACAATACCACTACCCCCATCTCTCTCTACTCTCCCCAGTCTTCTTTCTCTCCCCTCCCCCCTCTTTTCCTCCTCCCTATTTTCGGCAGTGAGATTCCACGCTGATACGAAAGTAATGTCGTTTTTTCACCTTGCATGAATAAGCAATTCAGGCTCTCTGGGCACTGGGGGCTGCCTTGGGATTCCAGGCATACTGGAGGCCTGGACATGCAAACAACACTCCGTGAAGTGAGAGGAGCAGAGGAGCTTGTTGGTCCGAGACACTGGGAGGGGGGGGGGGACCACATGCTTTCACCCTGCCCCCACCACTTTGACCCAAATACATAAGAGCAGTGTCTGGTCAGCTGAAGGCCTCAATGCCCTTTTCAGTACTGCAGGATTGGATCTGCAAAGATGTGATGCTGAAGCTGTTTGCTGTGCATATTTGCATGACGGGGGAAAATGGAGAAACACTGGAACGTTGTGTGTTGTTTACATATGCTTGTAAATGTTTCTGAAGTCAATACTCCTGGCCATTGGGTGAAAGTTATCAGTAACTCCCAGGGTTTGAAGACGAAATGTTTAGCGCAATCATTTCGATTAGCATGTTCAGGGCGGCCACATCAGAACTGCTTTTCAGTTTAAATTGTTTCAATTTTGAGAGGGTCTTGTCTGAATCAAAAATGGGAACACCCTGAGTCAATGAGCTAAATGAGTGGGTTTTGCAAAAGGCCAAATCCAATGGAAAAAGAAAGGGATAGGTTTGAATGTGTTTTTTTGGAAACAGAGACACCAAGTGGACCATCCCTGTATTGCAGGTCTGAGTGGAGTTATGCAATAATGTAATCCACTGACATTTTCACTATATCAGTCATGAGGCTGACAAACAATAGCAGGTAGACACATAATTGATTATATTTTGATTTTAAAATCTATAATATGTGTTGCTCATACAAAATGTTGCAGTGGTGAAAAAAGACCAATCAATTAGATGACAATATTTAATATGATGTATTATGCTTTCATTGTCCGATATTATATTTCCTTCTAAAGCTGTATACAGTATCACATGACCTGTGTTATGCCCTTCATTCATACAAACGACCACATGTGATCATGAGTTGCACTTGTTTGGGGAATCCCCTATGGCCTTCAATTTCTACACTTAATACTAAATAATTTCAGAATTTCCATGAGCAGAAATATATATCACACAATTGCTGACAATTGTTAAAAAAGGACAGAGTAACGTCCAACGGTGGCCACGGTGACTGGGGTTCGATTCCCGGTCGCGCCAGAGTCGGCTCTGGCCGGGAGTGCCATCGGGGTAGCAATTGGCTGTCTGCCCCAGGGAGGGGGGAGGGAAGCCGACACAGTTCGCTGCGCACAGGAGTCGTTCTGGGATACCGGAATTACAGTCAACAGCTCGGTGAGTGCCGTCCCGGAGGAGGCAGCGATTCGCTTTTGTCACTGCCAGTCACAGGACTACGGCAACAAACTACGAGGGAGGGGATTGAACTAAGCGGGAGTAATTGGCTACCAAATTGGGAGAAAAACGGGGTTAAAAAAAAAAAAAAAAAAAAAAAAAAGGACAGAGTAAATAAAGGAGATCTGAGCATTTAAACAGGATGGAACCTGAAGTGTTGCTTTTCTTACTATGCACAGGATGACAATGCCCCCATCCACAGGATACAAGTGGTAACTGAATGGTTTAATGAACGTGAAAACAATGTAAACCATATTCCATGGCTGTCTCAGTCACCAGATTTGAACACAATTGAACATCTATGGGAGATTCTGGAGCAGCACCTGAGACAGTGTTTTCCACCACCATTAACAAAACACCAAAATATGGAATTTCTCATGGAAGAATGGTGTTGCATCCATCCAATAGAGTTCCTGACACTTGTAGAATCTATGCCAAGGCACATTGAAGCTGTTCTGCCAGCTTGTGGTGGCCCAACAACCTATTAAGACACTTTATATTGGTGTGACCTTTCTTTTGCCAATTACGTGTAGCTCCTCCAACCTAACAGCAGTTTGCTATGTTTAGCATCATGCCATGACAACCATTCAAGTTGCTTAGCTCCATTCTGATTGGCTAGGGGGTGGCCAAACTCTCATCACACCTCCTTCTTGGTTTAAGGCCCTGTCAAACCCCTCCCACTAAATTCTAGGTACTGCATGTAAATGTATTTGAATGGAAATGTTTTGTTCAATCATCTTATTCTAGTTTGACTATTCATTGTTTGATTTTCATGCAAGCATTGTCAAACCAATATTATTGCTTTCCATATTTGTGGCAGAAAAAATCTACAATTTATTGAAATAATTTTTATCTTGCAGGCAGTCTCATGCCATTCAAGGGATGAGAAAGTGTTAATCTCTTCTATGACTCACTACGTGCGTACATCTAGCAAAAAGGAATGTTTAATTTTGGAAATACTTGCAGATTGCCCTGTGGTCCCTCTACTGGTGAAAGTGCATACTGCAACAACACACTGCTCTGGGATGAATGAAGGTAAACCATATAATCAAGTTCATCTCAGGAAGAAAAGACATTCACTACTTCAGGCAGCAGCCAAATTATAGCTTTTGTGCGAAAGGTAGTTTTGTGTACGATTGCCACTAAAGCACAGTAGCTGACCAAATCAATTGCAATATTCTCAAGCTGTGAAAATAAATGCAATAGCAATTGAATACCTTCTTACAAAATACAAATAATAACTTCTGTTTCTGGTGCAGAGGCGAGAGGTTTGGCGAGGCAGCGGGGGAGAGAGGAGGAGAGGGGAGAAAAAAATAAAAAATAAAAATAAATAAATAAATAAATAAATAAATGTGTGATGTATTTTGATGGAAGATTTCCTGTATCCTCTCCTATTAAGATAAACATACTGTACTTCCTCTGTGCTTTTCCCCCTGAAAGAGAGCAAACACAAAGACCCGGACAAAGAGCAGTCCAATCGACACATGCAGAGTCAAAAGGAAGGTAAGATTGCATTCTCTTTCTCCCCTTCATTTCCTTTCTCTGCTTGAGCGGCAGACCTGTGGTTTATCGCTTCGTGCCCTGACTGCCACTGCATCTCTATCAATAATCATTAGACTATTCATCACGTAACAAGGCTCCATCAGAGGAATCACACACTCTACTGTAATGCTTTATCAACATGGACTTGCATTTGCAGTCTCCTGTAGAGACTGCCATCCTGTCTTGGATCCACAGCGGTGGCCAGGGTAGTGTGAGGTGTTAAGTGTTAAGTATGTCAGTCCAGTTGTGTTGTTCAGCCTGTTCAGTAAAGTAAGTCATGAGGTTCTATCGTATATGCTGAGGTAAACGTGGCATGGGGATCAATGGAAACTAAGTAAAACAAGCTGGAGTTCACGCAAATAAATGAAAAGGAGTCCGAAAATGGCCTATCCTGTAATGGAGTATCTGAGCCTAAACTGTCCCAACCTGCTGGGCAACAAGCTAATAAAATAAGTGTCAACTCCACAAAATAGAAAACAACTAAACTAAAAACCCACCCGTTCAAACTGCATCTTGACTCAAATGAGCTATTCCCTCAAACTCTGAGCTGAAATCCCTCATGCAACCTCATCCCTCTTTTTTAGGCACTTTTGCAAGCTGATAAAAGCATCTGATAACTAAATGTAAATGTAAAGAACTATAAAAACAACCAAAACAGAAAATAATACCAGGAGGATAATCCAAGGGGAGGCATAAATCTCTCTCTTACCAGGTGTTATGGCCACCCACCACGTGGCATGCTCAAAATGGCTGCCCTCAGGTAAGAAGCCCACCATAGACAATATATAAAAGAAAACCAACCACCTAATCCCAAATAGATTATGGGCTCCCCCTAATGGACACCTCCTACATCACACCTTGCATCAGTGTCTTTTCCACTAAACCAGTGGTATTCACTCTCGCCCTTGGAGGGTGTGCAAGTTTTTGTTGCTACTCAGCACTTAATTGATCAATTAAAGCAGTTGATTACACAGTTAACTCACCTCACCCGGTTTATTGGGGGCTCTATTGGCTGCTGATTTTAAGGTGAAAACAAAAAACCAGCACAACCCTGAGGTTCTCCAAGGGGAAGAGTGAGTACTACTGCCCTACCTGGCCAGTCACACCCTTCACTGCGTGTCTCATGCTGATTTGTTCATATGGAGCAGCAGTCTCTACTTTACATTTACATTTTTACATTTTAAGCATTTACTTATCCAGAGCGACTTACAAGATGTGCAATAAGTGCCCAGATTCACTTCCTGACATCATTGCAGACCTAATAATAATGAATTGTAATTCTTTTTTATAGCGTTGAACAAGTAAACATTTACATTTTTACATTTTAAGTCTGAAGATTTCTCTTGCGGAAGATCGCAGACGTCCTCTTATCCACCAGTGAGGGATCAGGACAGAGAAGACTTACAAGATGCCCGGAGGGAAGGGACAGCAGTTTTAGGGGTCTGGGATTAAAATTAAGAGTAGAGCACCAGTGATTTGTGACGTGGGGAGCCAGTGAACTTCGGCTGGTTGAACACCAGACAAGCGGCAGCGTTCTGGACTAGCAGCCTTTCATCTCATGATCCCAAAGCACTTTACAGTTACAGGTTTGTGCTACCACTAATGTGTAGCACACACCTGGGTGATTAACAGAAGCCATTTTGTGCCAGAGAGGGAGGGAATCTCACTGTCCATGAAACCCTTTTAACGTAAAGCCACAACAGGCCCTTAACCAGCCTCTGAGAGCACCACATCAGGCCCCTAACAGACCTCTGAGAGAGCCACATCAGGCCCCTAACAGACCTCTGAGAGAGCCACATCAGCCACATCAGACCCCTAACAGACCTCAGGCCCCTAACAGAGAGCCACATCAGGCCCCTAACAGACCTCTGAGAGAGCCACATCAGGCCCCTAACAGACCTCTGAGAGAGCCACATCAGGCCCCTAACAGACCTCTGAGAGCAGCCACATCAGGCCCCTAACAGACCTCTGAGAGCACCACATCAGGCCCCTAACAGGCCTCGAAGAGCATATGCTGAGCTGGCCGCTGTGGTTAGGGATTTGGGGAAGAGCCATCTGGCTGCATTAATACAGCCGTGTAAGAGGGCAGCAGTGTGATCCAGCAGGTAGGACCTCCAAGGTGAGAAGCCTGCAGAAAGCTGTGCCTGCTATCAGAGGTCCTTTCCATTGTAATTCAATCAACCCAGGAAATTAATTGAAATGCACATCATTCATTGAAAAATCCTCACAGAACATTATGGGGATTTTTCAATTCATTCATTGAATTTCAATTAGTTTCCTGAATTGACTGAATGAAAATGGAATTGACCCAAACTCTGCCCTCTATGCTCGATCCCACAGCCTCGTTCAGTCCATCCAGGCTCGTCATCAAGTCTGGACTTGAACACCCCAAGTGTTTCTGCCTCTACATGACCTGACAAGCTGTTCCACACATTGACATCTCTGTGTAAAAAAAAAAAAACCTCTGCAAGCATGCTTCACAATGCAATATAAAACAGTGCTAATTTGAAACCGCTAACTCTGGCACAAAGCTACTGAAACTACAAATGTAAGCCAGTGAACTCCTCCCTCTGCCCAATGTATACACTGTAAAGAGAGGCGTTCAACCTTTCAGCAGGGTGCTAATGACCCTGCTTACCCCTGCAATTATACCCTGCACCACGACTAAAACTGGGCCTGAAGCAAGACAACTGGGAGTGTTCTTTGGTGCACAGCTGAAAGCTGGGAAACCGTCAGTACCGCTGTTCTGCCACTAGGTGTTTCTTCAAGTGCTGCTTTTCCACCACTAGGTGTTCCTACAGTACTGCTGTTCCACCACTAGATGCTGACTAAGGTTCAGACTGACAAAGGCCCTTCTCATCTCTCTGCCTGCCATTGCCTGCAGAGCACGCAGCTGGGGGTCTTTTGCTAATAGAAACTGCATTAACCCGCCACTCTGTATGGAAAAAAGGGCCAAACCACTCAGCCACAGGCATGTGTCTACTATGAAAAGAACAACTATGGAGGAGGTGGTAATGAGGAGCAATTGTCCTCTTCCTGCGGGAATGGGGGGAGAGAGAGAGTAGATTCCCAGCAAATGACTCAGTACAGATATTTAAATAACTTGCACACTACGTCAGCAAGCATATGAGGGAGACAGCTCAATTAAGCTTCCTGACATACTCGCTTTATTGGTCATATTGAAATAATATTTAAAATCCTCAGCAAACTCATTGACCTGCCAGTTAGTGAATGTAGGTTTTGTGAGTTGCAGACACTTACAATAAGTTACAGTGTGCTGTAATTACAAAAATAAGAATGCTGCTTCCCTCATTTAAAAAACAAACAAAAAAAGGTTTTCTATATTAATGTCACTTACATCATTATTTATTTTTATTTCAGTTTTTCATACTTCACAGCTAATAATCGTGCAAAATTAATAATGTTGTTCTTTGAATTAATACATTTTGTTCACCGTAGTGAGAAAGCTTTGGTATATTAACGAGTTGTCTAGTGGGTAAGTAATGAGAACATTTTGATAATCCACGATAGCAGTGCCAGACAGATGTTTTATAAATAAATTTGACATGCCTGACATTCAGCGATGGAGATTTTAATCAATTCAGTCAACATTATACAGACAGAAAGCTCCTACAAAACCAACTACACACTGCCAAAATACACTCCATTGCACACAACACAATTCCACAACACCAGCCTAAATAACCAAATATACACTACACAATGCAACAACCGAACCATATACAGTGCACAATGGCATTACAGAAACAAAAACGAATATTGAACAAGGTGCATTCTGCTTGTAGATTCCAAACTGCAACTTCAAAATCTTCAATAAATAATCAGTTTGATTTTTCTCTTTTTTTTTTTAAACCTGTTGCATAGTTGAAAAGTATTGTACAAAGTTATATGTTAGTATCCAGAGAACTGCTTTAATGCTGAAGAACATTAGCCTACAGTGCACTACTCGGGCCAACTAATTTTAAGCATGGCATAGTCTATTGTGCCTGTCACTCTTATTGCACCAAGAGCTATGTGAAACATGTTGAGTGCTGGAGCTTAAAGCGGGAGATAGCGGGCTGTGGCACTAACAGTGCGTCTCAGAAACAGGCTAAACCGAACAGGACATCCGCTGGAAACGTTAAAACAACCACTGACGGGGGAATGGGATTAGAAACGGTCCAACCTGTGGAACTCCTGATGGCCGAAGGTAGGTCTTGGATCCTTGGGCGTTGTTTTTCGCCGTCTTGCGCTGTACCGTTTCAGCCGTATACAAAACCTACAAAAACAGGTCTCGCGCAGGGCAGACAGGTTAGATTTCACTGTAGGGTTCCCTTGCTATCGAGAGTTAACGTTCTACTCGTGTCGTACAACGGCGTCAGTGCTGGAATGTTGGATTTACAGTACAGAGTGATTATTGGTCGTGTTGTGAAATTTGCAGGTATGTGCGTGAACGTCAATGGTTTTCAGGGATGGCTTTCTTCTGCTTAAAGTGTAGTGGATGGATAATGAGGGCTTCTGTCTCACTTAAGGAGTGAAAACATCATTCTGAATATTCCTGTCTGTTTGTGTGTTGTTTGTGTGTACGTGCGCGCACGTGACTATATGTATAATAAATTGAATGAACAGCCTCAGACTGTTACATGTCCGATTTTACTTGCTTATCTTTGATTAATTGAAATGCACAAACACTTTGAAGGTGCCGGTAGTTTCCGCACACAGATAGTGTTGTGTACACAGTAAGGCTCAGGGCCACGCCAAACCGATCTAGTTACGGAAAAACATGTTCCTGCGTATTTTCTAACGCTAATTATAATGCTTTATCTTTTTTGCTGTACCCACTTAACGCCACAGTCTCTTTTATTAGTTTTTTTAAATCAAACTATTAATTTGCTCTGTGGTAAAGTCAATTAGTTTGGGAGAAGGATTCATTGCTCGATATTTATTGCACTTCTTATATCACCCCCAGGAACAAAACACACAGGCAGACACAATGCAAGTTTATAAGGAGGAGTGCAGTAGCTTGGTGACAGGAAACAGAATGTACAAATAATCCACAGGTCGCTGGTTATTGATTTGAAAAAAAGAAAGAAAATAAACTCAAGTAAAAATAAGAATGGGACAAACCCAGGAAATGAATCAAATCAACGTCCAAAGCTGCTTCCTCTTCAGCCCTGAGTGAAAGTCATCCATTCGCAGGCCATCGAAAGCTCTGCAGATTAACAGGGTTCTCTACCACGGTCTCACCTGACCCTGGCGACCCTCACTGAAAATATTCGGTGACCTTTCGGCCGCCTGTCCAGCGAGACCCCCCAATCCTTCTGGTGCTGTGTTCTATTTTCGGCCTCCTCCAGCCAGCCGCCGTGATGATGACTAGAACGCCGTAGGCCATTAGCACTTAGCACAAAGGAGAACCTGCAGCCCTCACGCCGCGTACAATATTAACACCCCCTTTACGAACCTCTGAGTGGTGCAACTGAACTGTGTAAACAGTCCATATATATATAGTAGCGATCCTGCGAGGTTGCTAATCATTAAAATGTGTGCGTGGTGCATTGCGCTGTTGTAATGTTCTGCCGGTTCGGGGCCCCCGCCGAGTTACACAGCGACCAGGGGCAGAACTTTGAGTCCCGGGTCTTTGGGGAGGTTTGCAAGCGCCTGGGGGTGCACAAAACCTGGACCATGCCCCTTTACCCCTTTAAAATGTTTAGTTCGTCCTTTATGTGTGTTAATTATAAACCTTGTGTTGTGTTAGCTAGCTGGTCGCGGTGTATAATGTTGGAACCACCGCGACCAGAACGCGCAGTGTAAATAGTGCCGTCTCCTGAGTTTCAAGGAGAGGGTGTTCATCAAGCCATGTGTGAAGTGGACTGTTATTTCCTGACTGATTACGACATCTGCGGAAGGCGTTTTAATGGTCTCTTGTGTCCTTTTAAGGACGCGGTAGGCCAGCAAGGGTTTTCTTTTGAGCATCATCCAGAGTTGTGCGGTGTATGGAACACGGATGCTTGCTACCGATATTATTAGCTGTGCGGTGTATGGAGCGTGGAAAATGATTGCTTCTTTTAATAAAGTGGCTACCCGCGTAGTCAGTTTTGCATTACTACTGGACTCGGACTCCTTTCTTGATACATCACCCAACGCACGCTCGCTACACTGGTGTCAGGAGCGGGATGTATCAAGACGAAGTAAGAGCTATTAGCGACGACATCCTCCGAATGCAGCGTCAGCTCGAGGGAGAGATGGACCAGGCCGAGCACCCCCGCTCGCGTGCGGAGATGAAGGAGTCCATCCACCGGATGTGGCAAACATGGGAGGAGGGAAGGCCGGAGACCGGAGAAGCGGTAGCGCGCCCGGACGGGGCTAGCGCTAGCCGCCCACGCCACGCCACGCCGGAGCTCAGGGGCGCTCACACCAACCCCACTGCCTCTCGACCCCTCGCCATGCTGCCGAAATATGACGGAACAGTGGAGCTGACATCATACCTTGCCCAGGTACAACTCGCAGCGGAGTACAATGGATGGAGCGACACCATCACTGCCTTTCACCTAGCCCTGGCCCTGGAGGATAGGGCCCTGCAGGGGCTGCTGGACCTTTCCCCAACGGAGCAAAGCAGTTATTCAGCGTTGACTACAGCCTTGGACCGACGTTTTGGTCAACGGGTCTTTGAAAGTCACAGCCGAGGACAGCTAGCTAAACGCATTCGTGAGGGACGAGAAACGGTGAGTGCTTTCGCCGCGGACATTAGTTATCATGCTAGGCTAGGCTACCCCACGTTTCCTGTTGCCGTCCAGGAAGAGTTAGCGATACACACATTTCTGCATACCCTAGCTCCGGGGGAGCTGAGCCGACACGTCCGCCTCGCCGCTCCAGGTTCACTAGCCGAAGCTATCTCAATAGCTGAGCGAGCAGAAGCGATTCTAACACCCCCCTCCTCGAGTCAAGCACCTGCTCGCCGCCCGCGGGTCAGGGTGGTCACCGGTGAAGACGGCGACACGGAAGAAGAAGCGGCACCAGCACGTCAGGTCCACCCGCCCCCCCGACGCCAGTCTCCGCCATCCCGAAGGTGTCCACCCGGGGTCACTAACCGGTGCTATCGCTGCAACGAACCGGGGCACATTGCACTCCTAGGCCTCGCTCCACCACTGTGGAGGGAAACGAAAGCGGAGCGGCCCAGTGAGGGAAGCACTGCTCCGATCCCCAGTCCCTCTCCAAGGTCACTGCTTGCTGGCTGGACGAGTCAGCTGCATCCGAGGCCTCTACGTAACGTGCCTGCTCGATAGCCAGCCCTGCCTCGCGGTAGTAGACACGGGATCTACCATCTCCCTGGTGTGACTGGGGACCCTGCCTGGCACCGCCGGTGCATTATCTGCGGTGTGGACCCCCACTGATGAGCTGATGCAGACCGTGACAGGGGAACAAGCCAGCATGCGGGGGAAAAAGAAGGTGCATGTTGAACCACGTACCCAAGCAGCACTGCATCATTTATCTGGATAACCTTCTCGTCCACGCCAGCGACTTCAAGGGGGCCCTTTGCCACCTGCAGGAAGTCTTTGCCGCCATCCGCCAAGCCAGGCTGCGTCTGAACCTGAAGAAATGCCAGTTGTTCCGGAGGGAAACCGCATTCCTGGGGCACATGGTGAGCGACGGCGGCGTGGCTACTGACCCGGCTAAGATCACTGCTGGCCGCCCCCCACCAACGTCAGCAACCTGTGAAGCTTCCTGGGCCTCGCCTCCTACTACCGCAGGTATGTGCGGAACTTCGCCACCATCGCCAGGCCGCTTCACCGCCTGACTGACCGCGGTCAGCCGTACGTCTGGGACGACCCCTGCGCCCAGGCTTTTAACGCTCTCCAAACCGCCCTCATCATGGCTCCTGTGCTGGCGTACCCCGACGCCAACCGGCCATTCGTCCTGGACACGGAAGCCAGCAACGTGGGCGTTGGTGCCGTCCTGTCTCAGCCAAGTGACAGCGGAGAGCAGGTGATCGCATACTACAGCCGTGCTCTGAGCAAAACGGAGCGGAATTACTGCGTTACCCGCCAGGAGCTCCTCGCCATCATTGCAGCTCTGCGGCACTTCCGGCCCAACCTGCACGGCGCCAGGTTCCTCGTGCGGACCGACCATGCTTCCCTCACCTGGCTCCTGAACTTCAAAAACCCTGAGGGCCAGGTGGCCCGCTGGCTGGAAACGCTACAGGGGTACGACTTTGAACTGAGGCACCACCCGGGGCGACAGCACAGCAACACGGACGCCCTGTCGCGGCGGCCATGCGCAGTGGCTGGCTGCGAGCACTGTCCCTGGCAGGAGGCCCGGGCCCAGTTGGCCCCGATGGTGGCCACCCTGCGAACCATCTACGGGGAGGCCGGTTGCCTTCCTCTCTCCCCCGCCCAGGTCCAAGAGGCGCAGGAGCGTGACGCGGCGCTCACACATGTGCAGAGTTGGCTGGCGGCCGGGAAGCGGCCGGAGTGGGCGGACGTGGCCGCCCTGGACACAGAGACAAGGGCCTATCACTCTCAGTGGGCTAGTCTTGAGGTGCGGGGCGGCGTCCTCTATCGGTGGTGGCGGGCCCCGGACCAGGGGGCTGACCTGTTGCAGCTACTGATGCCCCGCGCCCTCCAGACTCAAGTCCTGCAACTGGTGCACGGGGCCACAGGTGCGGGGCACTTCGGGAACAACAAGACTCTCTTTTACTGGCCCGGCTGCCAACAGGATGTGGACGTCTACGTCAACTGCTGCGACTCCTGCATTGCCCAGAAGGGGCCCATCCGGCGGCCGCACGCCCCTTTGCAGCAATACGTGGTGGGGGCCCCGATGGAGCAAATCAGTGTGGACATCCTCGGCTCATTCCCCGTCACTGACTCCGGAAACCAATACGTCCTCGTCGCCATGGAAAACCCGGACCACGCCCCTTTACCCCTTTAAAATGTTTAGTTCGTCCTTTATGTGTGTTAATTATAAACCTTGTGTTGTGTTAGCTAGCTGGTCGCGGTGTATAATGTTGGAACCACCGTGACCAGAACGCGCAGTGTAAATAGTGCCGTCTCCTGAGTTTCAAAGAGAGGGTGTTCATCAAGCCATGTGTGAAGTGGACTGTTACTTCCTGAATGATTACGACATCTGCAGAAGGCGTTTTAATGGTCTCTTGTGTCCTTTTAAGGACGCGATAGATCAGCAAAGGTTTTCTTTTGAGCATCATCCAGAGTTGTGCGGTGTATGGAACACGGATGCTTGCTACTGATATTATCCATAGCTGTGCGGTGTATGGGGCATGGATAATTATTGCTTCTTTTAATAAAATGGCTACCCACGTAGTCAGTTTTGCATTACTACTGGACTCGGACTCCTTTCTTGATACATCACCCAACGCACGCTCACAATATATATATATACATATATATATATATATATGTGTATATATATAACGCAGGCAACTCCAACTCCTCTCACTCTTAGCCTTGATATTTACCGCAAGATTACACACCGCCCATGTGGTTAAAACCAATCAGTCACTTTCACAGCTTGTGTATGGTGCAATCTGCAAGGTTTCCTGTAACGCTACAGCCTTGAAGGCAGGTTAAAGGCTGTTGGGATAGTAAGTATTACATTAGAGCTCACATATTTCAACCACCAGCTGAGGTTATGCACCACGAGAGAGCTATCATTAACACTAAAGCCTACATCATCACCTTTCCCTCTCGCTAAAAGGGGAGGTAACTGCTGCACTATGATATAATCAACACTAATCATACACACAGCACATGGTAACTGCTCAGGTATGTAATGACATAGGACACTCCACTCTTTAAGCCTCTGGCTGACTCACTACCCTTGGCCTGCCATATACAGTATATTTTTTTATTCTCTTCATTCTAATTTATTTCCCCCATTTTCTCCAAATATGCTGGCCATTTGTACACTCTTCTAGTTCAACTACCCCCTCATCATACTACCAGTTCACTACCACAACTCTGGGACTGGCCAGCGAAAAAGGCAAACTGAACCACCTCCCCGAGACAGAACTCGCCAAGCCGCCGACCTGAGGTCGGACAGCCAATCTCCAGCCTGAAACAGGGCTCCAACCCAGGCTGCAGTGTACTGCAGTTAACCTGTATTTGGAACAAGTGCCTTTACCGATAGCACCACTCAGGGGCCCCCAATATATTCTTGAATATGCTTGGCATGCTGTGGTTTGTATCTTTTACTGAAGGAAATGCATGCTGCCTGGATAGCATGTACCAAGGGTTCTCCAAATAGTTAACAGCGAGGGCATCAAAGTTCAGACTCGTGTAGAATTCTATTAGGGGATGTTTCAGTCTGGGGTGGGGGTGAGGGCAGGGGTGAGGGCAGGAAAAAATGAAGCAATGTAGGTAATATTTTTTAAACAAGGTTACTTAAAATAAAAGAAAAAATAAGTTGAGAAATCTGTCTTCACAGTGGAGAAAAGCAAGGAAGATTTACAAAGTCCATAAAGACAGTTCAGAGACAAATAAGGTAGCATGTAAAATGTGTACCAATCTTAAAGTGAAGGTGACCATAAGGCTCTTTGAGAAGCAAATCGCTTAAAATGCAAGAAGTAATCCTACATGCTTTTTTTATAATGGAGCTGAAAACATAATAATTGGGTGGCTTTGCTTTATAATGGTTTCGGGAAATGAGTTCCCCATGCAGAACAAAGAGATATAGGTAGAAAATTAGTTAAAGGTACATTTTCTAACTAATACTAGGAAGTATTTTTTTCAAACAAAGTTTCTAAAGCATGGAATAGCTCACCAAGACCTTGGAATGTTCGAGCCCAGGCTTGACAGTGCTGGATATAGATGAAGGATAACCAACCCTGATCCTGGAGAGCCACAGGGTGTGCTGAATTTCATTGTTACTCAGGACTTAATCGGTCAATTGAGCGGTCGATGGTTTCTTGGGCCTAAATTGGTTGCTGATTTTAAGGTTAAAACTCTTCAGGAACAAGGGTTTGCCAAACCTGCTTTAGACTGAAGGCAAATGATGAGCCTAGATACAGGACACTGAATGGCACTATTCTTCTGTTCAAACATAATGCTATTATGTAGATCAAATAAAATATATGTGAGCAAGTGCTGCCAACTGAACGCAGAGCTTCTGGCCGGCAGGAGATTGACGTCATGCTATGAGAGCACTGTTTCACCATGCCAACAGCAGCCCCTGTTCCAGCTGCAGTCTGACACTCACACGCCGTAAGCTGAGCCTCACACACAGACATACGACAGCTCCATCACTCTGCTGTCAATTGGCCTTCAAACCTGCAGGGAATCAGAAGTGACTGATTCAACTGCACGGCTCTTATTATTCTGCTTGGGGTTGTGCATAAAAACGACATCTCCTACCGGGTCTCTTGGCCAGACATCTTCTAACTGAGTTCATCTGATAAACAACAGCATTAGTTAGGCACAGAAATTAAAATGCCTGTGAAAGAGATGGAAGGACAATTTCCTAACGAGCTAAACTGTACTGTTGGGTGAGTCTTGATCACATAAGACAGGGCTCTTCAACTACGTCTTTTTGAAAAGAATCTGGGGACCAGATGGTGCACATGGGTCAAACATTAATAACTATTAACTATTAACTATTAATAAAACAATGTACAAATAAAATGTAAACACAGTAGATGTCTTCTATTCACAGCTCTCAGTCATTATTCTGCCTTTAGTGGGAGGTATGCTAGCACTGTGCAGATACAGGCCTGGACAGGGTCTAAATCTTTGATGCGTCTTGAACTGTCCAATGATCAAAGTGCCAAGAATATCTCTGTAGCAGTCCCCATTTGACCCCCGGATTGACCAGGTGGTTAGCCATGCCATCTTACATGCCAAATAACAGTGCAAGTGTTCAGATAAGTCTATGTTGAATATGTCATGCTTGTTGAATGACGAGCGGTCAAGCAATAGAGTATATTCATAGTTTATTTGTTATTAACTTTAAATATTTAGTTAAAATATAAATATAAAGTTAATGACAACTGTGATAAACTTGAGATTGGGATCCGGGTTGCTCTGACATAGTGGGAAACTAGACCGACTCACTGACTAGTTGCGGGTGTGCATTACTGTGTGGTGAGACATAGAACTACAACTACAGTGGCTGACACCATCCAAACCTAACATGAACATTACACAGGATGAATGTTCTACAATGCCCACTTCCATTAGTGAAAATATTAGCTTCATTATCTTAAAATACATTGTGCTGTGGGTATTCTACTCATTCCAGTTGGAAGGTTGTGAAGAGCGCACCCCTCTGTTGATGGCAATGTTTCAATACAACATTTGTTTTGTCTGGTTTTGCTGAAAATATTCAGATAAGACACAAATAAGTGTCCCTTGTATTTGGTATAAAAGAAAGAAAATAAGGTCCATTTGGGGTCAAAATAAAGAAAGAAAGAAATAAAGCAAACAAAAACATTACAGCTGCCTAACTATAGAGTATCAGGTGGGCACAGACACTATAGAGAGAGATAAATGTGCTTGATTTGAAAGGACACAGTGTACCAGTGAGGCCAGTTCAGTTGCCATTGATTGCCAAATTGCCCTGACCGCAGTGCCTGCCAGGTCATCAGTTTCGATTGAGAGGGATGAGGAGCTGCCTGGTCCCGGACCATTATGGCACAGCGGATAATTCTGCCAATCAAACAGATCTGGATTTAAAAATGGGGGAAAACGTGCTGGACTAAGGCCAAGATCAAAGTCCTCTTGAGGTTCTTAAACATGTCATTCCAAAGCCACCAGAGCAAAAGTGTATGAAAATAACATTTGAATCATGTTTAAAAAATATACAATACTTTATTTAGCTAATTGTATTATAGTGGAACAATTTCCTGAACATCATATGATGTCATTTCCCAGAAATCCTTGCTTGAACTTATTGGAGTAAGTCACAGGCCCTACTGTCCATCTTGCGTTAAAAGCCTAGGGGACATCTCCTGGCGTATGACAACATGTCTGAACAATATTTAAAAACACAAGTGCGCATAGCGGACGGTGCCCACCTCATGCTGGTAATCGTCAGCTGTTTGCTGTGCTTGTGTGGGATCGACGTGCTATGATGGGCACGTCCATAACACGGGGGTCTGGCTCGCACATCTGACCATGGTGCTGAATTCAGTCTGTGTGGCAGGGTGCAGTGAGCTATAAGTGACACATAACAGGCTGTGTCTGAAAGAGTAAAGGTCTTTAACTTGTGGTGGATTTAAACATCACAGGATATGGTAAGATTCAGTTTCAGTATAAGAAGGTTGGTTTTTTTTCTGTAGTTTTGTTCAGCCACGAGTAGCACTAAATGACTTTACTTATTTCTTGTTTTAATAAGATAAATATATGAATTATTATTAATTTTTTCCAACAGAGCCTTGTTATTTGTAGTTTAATCAATTGCTCTTATTTTGCGATAATCTTTATTTGCATGACACCTTTGTTTTTTTGAGGAAAACCTGTTTAAAAAAAAAAAAAAAAAAACTCATAGATTTTTTTCTTGGGTCTTGGTTCAGGAAAACACTCCTGAGTGCCAAAGATTATATTTCAAGTCGATACCAAATGAGATCAAATTGATTTCCTTATGACAGAGGCACAGTCAATTTGAACAGTTAAAACTGACACACACAGAGGAGCAAAGAGCAGGCTGAAAGAAGGGCGTAAGTGCTTTATTGATGGTGAAAGCCAATGAATGGGACAGGGTAATACTACAGCAGAGCTTTGAGTGGAGAGACTTTCTCTGGAAATGGAGTGACTGATGGCATCGCAAACAGAATCCTTTAACCGGATCCGCTGATATTTGGTACATTTGACATTTCCATCAGATTTTAGAGTCTTTAAAGTTCCTCCTGTACTAATGAATAGAACAATGCTGGACTTCCCTACAATCATAAGAATTAAACATTTTGTTCTGAATATTGGTGATGTTTTTTATTTTTATTGCCATTAATCTGCAGGAATTGTACTGGTGCCTTAAGGGTTAAATAATTTTTTAATTTTTTTTCATTTTAACCAGGTCTGCCTCGTATGTGCCATACGCTTCCGCTATAAACACACATTTAGCTGTAAGCTAGCCAGAAGTCACTGGCATTGGCTTTTGTTGGATACAAAAGACGGGGTGGTTATTTTCCAGAGTAAATGACTGGGATGTGGATGTGAATGTTGTGCTGTCATATCATTCACAACATTAAAAAAAATTTTTGCTTTTAATTTTGTAGTCATTACAACTTCATTAAATTCTGTGATTTTTCTCCGCAAGATGTCTGTGTTTCGTCGTACACCAGCGCCCCCCCTCTGGTCAATCGGGCACCCCAGTCTGCCTGCACAAGCTGCACATGCTGCACATGATGTGTTCTCCTCCATCTCAGTGTCTGCGCGAGCTTACATGCGGAGTGAAAATAAGCAGCGGCTGACATCACCTTTTTTGGAGGAGAGGGCATGCATTGTCTACGCTCTTCTGAATCGGCAGTGGAGGCTGCAGCGACTAGCTTTCCAAATGTGGAGGAAATAGAAATGGAAAAATAATAATAATAAAAAAAAATAAATAATAATGAGTGGCTGCATCAAAGTACTGAACTTATGATGTCTTCAGGAAACAACATAAAAAAATACATAATTATAAAAAAAATAATGATGAGCTGAAGGGAGGAAGCCCTTTCCTGCACCCGAAAGCAATTTTCTTAAAAAATCCTCTTTGCTGTGAGGTGAGGTGTGAATTCATTTTCTCCCTCCTCAGGAAAAAAACCTTTGGTTTTCTCTAGACACCTCCTGACCAGAGACTGCTGAGTCAGCAATCGCTGCAGCCCCCAGATAACAGAGTATATAAATGTGCATAATTAGGTGTTCAACATGCATGTTACAGGGGACACAGGCCGCTGTTTTAGTGAACACTTTTCCTGGCACCCACCCCATACTTCCTCTGTGGTTCAGAGCCCTGGTAATTAAAGAGCATATCTCAGTGTTCCTGGAGGCCTGCCCTCTCTGTGGAAGGGCTCCACGCTCGGGTCCTGACAAGGGGAAGACGTAACCGCCTTTGCTTAAGTGTTGATTAAGGAGAAAAATCACCCCGACCCTCTGTGCCACTGCTGCAATTTCATCTCCCGGTTGGCGCTTAGCGCGGCCACAAATCTACTGGAGCAGGCAGAAGGCCTTTAATACCTTTCCAAGGTTCCCCCGGGCACAGCGGCGAGAGGAGCGGAGCGGAGCAGGACGGGGCGTTCTCACTGCCACCAGCGCTGTGGGACAGAGCACATCGCCAGGGAGACTGGCGTTTTAGGGTTTGCCCGACCCGTCTGGACATGAAGCCATCAAACACAGGTAAAAAAAAATCCTAGTCATAGATCATGGAAATAAGTATATACGCAGGAACAGCTCGTATGGCTTTTTAAAAGAATGTTCAGTTGCATTTGGTATTTTTTCCCATTTGGACACAAGGGGAGGGCGTGTCTCTGGTCCCCTATATGAACAATATTACACAGATCTGATATGCAGGAGTTATTCAATTTGGCATGGTGTTGTCGTGATTATTAGGGAGAATTCTGGGATCCTGTATGCAATTTGCTGTTTAACTGTACTTTAATTACATATGGCACATGTGATACATGCCCGATATCGCTGTGCATACAGAAAGGTATGCTGTGTCTATGTTTTTTCATAAAAGCAGAATGTTTATGCAGAAGTGAAGATGTCCTTTAGTCTAAATCATTCTGCATTTAGACAAATCTTACTGTTTAAAACAGATACAATACTATGAGTGTAGGCATTGGTATAACCATACCATCACTTATTGTTAAGGTCCAGGTGACACCTAAAAGAAACACGTTTTACTTTCACCAGAGAAAACGAGTGAGACACAGACAATGGCAACAAATGCAGCCATAATTATAGTACATAATTCAAATGGTATATAACACTAGAGTAATGCTTGTAGGTAAAGTATGCATGTATCATATATCAATGTTGAGTGGGTTCACACTTTGAGTCTATAAGATGCTAAGCATAGATCTGTCCACTCCTGGGGAGTTATTTTACCATGTTCATTTTGTTGACGTGTGTGTGTGCCTGGACGTGTTGCTACATTGAATTAGGCAGCATCATTAGTGGCCTATCCACTTCCTATCTGAGGATGAAATTTCAATACAGTAATTTGCTGCAACCACAATATTATCCTTAAGACTGAAATAATGTAAAGAAAATGTCTTGACTACACCTCTCAATAAATTCAATTAAGTAGTGACAATTCCAAGAGTCTGCATTCACTTGTGTGAGAATTTTAGTTCTGCCCATTGTAGTCTTTATATACTTTATACTATATCTACATTATATTTGTTGGTTGTTACTGAACTCAAAATGAATCCAGTTGGACAATAAGTCAATTTAAAAAGGGTTTTCAGTTGTGCTGTACTTAAATGAACCAACTGTAGTGTCACTGAAATGATTTATTTCATCTGCAGTAATGATGAGATTTGAGCAAAGATTGCCCATTTAGGATTAAAGTGTATGTGATTGGCTGACACAGTGCTTCAGTGGTGCTAGCACAGCGGATTGTGATTCAGCACAATGTCAATGTATTGAACAGATTCATTGCACTATTCCAAAACACGAAACGTTTTTGAAAGTGCCCGAATGACTAATTTGCCTTTTACTAAATAAATACTTCACTTGGGGCTACCCTCTAAAACCCGACACCAAGTTTTAAATCTGCCAGCTAATGCTGGTTTTCGAGGGGCTCTCTGCCCATATAACAATAGACAACAATGCACTTGAAAATTGGCCGTGTAAATCTTCTCTGTCTCCTGTCCCCTGTAATATAAGTTATTTGTATACAAACAGTGCTGCGACCTTCGTCTCATACACTGACCTTTCATTGACCTATGAACAGCAACTCATAAAAGCCTGAATGGCCATTTAATGCATAACATACAAAATGATGAGTGGCACAGCACACGTTTTAATGAGTTAGAGTTGAAATATACAGAGCAAGCTGCGTGATGACAGTACCCGAAAGCGGAGCGACTGTGAGCTCAGAGCACACTCACAGGATCAATACTGGCCCCCAAAGAATGAGGTGGTGTTGACAGCACCAATCATCAGCTCCATCAGCTCCACCATAATCCCTTTTATTAATACATTTTTATTTACCTCTATGCTTGTCATGCTATCTGTAATGAAGCTACCTCCCTCCCACAATTATATTTGATATTTACTTGTAGGCTGATATTTACCCTCCCTCCCCCAGGGTTGCTCTCCATTTGATTGTGATAGCCCCCATTGTTCCAAATGAGGAGGAAGTATATTAAAAAGATTAAAGGGGGGGTATTTGTATTTGTGCTTCAGGCTGATGTCACATGATTCCAAATGGTGCGTATCTGTAAAAATGTTTTAATTAAAAACACACTAGTGCCTCCGGATAGGGTAGGGGTGGAGAGGGAATTTCCCCACGCACAGCCAGATATGCACCAAAGGTACGTTTGCTGTTTTTTTGTTTTGTTTAGTTTTTTGCCGCGCTCAACTCATTGAATTTTTAATTACAATAATTGAAAATGTGCTCTCTTCAGAAGAGTCGGCAGGACCGTAGTGTGCACAGCCTACTTGCGCTGTGCTGTGTATGCTGCAAATAAGACAGTGCTTGCGTATGTACCGCAGGTCTCAAAAGGAGGTGTGCTGACAGTCCTTTTAATGGCACCATGTAAAGTGCATTCATGGATCGATTGTTTTAAAGTGACTGTTACATGTTGTCCATGCAGGCTGCAGTAGCTGTTCTATAACTAGTTTGTTCAAAGGCGTATACATTAAGGTCACATTTGTGTCTGGGTTTTTATGGAGGTGTCCTGTGAATGTCTGATAGCTTTACAGCTGCTAGTATCATACTGTATGAAAACACAGGTATTCCTGTGTTTATGTTTTTACCAACATGTCATTATCCTAAATAATGATTTACTCCTGTGGTGTTCTTTTACTAATAGTACAGGCAAAGTAAAAAAACAACAACAACATTACAAGTACCTGTTTAATAACAGGCTGAAACTCAGAGTATAAATGCGAGATAGTGACAAAACTATAATTAAACACTTACTGACAGAAAAAACCCCAATCCACTTTGAAGGGCATACATGTATTTCATTCAGCATGAGCTTCGAGTCGTGCGTGCTTTAAGTTGGACAAGTAATGCTCTTAAACACTACTCACCATGGTTGGGTATGAGAAAGCTTTTTTTGTTGAGCTGGCTTTTGCTAACATCCTGGAAAAAAACACAAAAAACACACACACACACACACACACACACGATCAAAGCTATCTACAGTATAATGCATTCACAATCACAACATCCTTTCATGTTGAATCTTTCCTTTAACAAAAAATGCAAATGATCTGGATGAAGCAAAGGGGCTGGTAGTCTTAATTATATGAACAGGATATCCCTCCTGGAATCGAGCTAACATATGCAAATCTACCAGGAAGTGACTGCAATGAGTATGAGCTGCACTTAAATACCTTTTCTCCACCTAAGCAGGATTTAAAAGGGACTCTTAAGAACTATAGATGGATTTTGTATGTGAGTTCTTTGGGTTTTTATCCATCTCAGAGGACCAAAGGTCTTGTTTTCTCTGTCCGGGGCCGGTGTGGATTCCTGACTCCTTTCTCCTTCCGGCTGTCTGTCTGTTTTAACTAGCCTGGTCAGATCAGCAGCGCTGAGAGGCAATTAAAAATCTAAGGGACAGTCCCTGTGTCCATGGCCACAAACATCCATCCTGAACACAGTTTTACAGTGACTTTTCTCCAAGTGACTGCTGAGTTTGCCTTTACACCAGTAAACTCAAAATGGTTGAGTACCACGATGTGGTTACAAGCATGCTGAGACGCTAATGCTATGTGCTTTGTTAAAATGGTAAATGGACAAAATTCTACCAAAGTACAGCCTTTTTGACAATCTTGGAGTGGTGTTGAAAACACCATCTTGGCATTGGTATGATATTTGTTTTAAGAATACACATTGTGCTGTAAAATGAGTAAATAGGACAACATGTGTTTTTCAGAATGCTTACATATTCTGTATGTACCTATTACATTTTTTGTTGCATGACGTGAACAAAAAATAAATAATTCTGGTCACACCTGTGTTTCATGCTGCTCAGAGTAATAATCCTGCAGTGGGTTGTGGGTAATTAAATTGTGCTGCTGATTCTCCAGGAGCTGCTGTGTAGGAGGGCCAGAGGAGGGGTAGTCAGTGGCAGTATTTTTAGCTTGGAGGGCTCTGTTTAATGGCCAGTGATTGATAGCAAAATGACAGCGTGGGGGGGCCAGGGTTTCCTGAAAGCTGAGTCAAAAAGACAATTACAATTATCAGCACATCATCACAGCCCGCTATTGCAAAACCACGCGGAGGGGACAGAAACATCACGTAGAGTTTAAATTAAGAAAAGGAAATTACCCAGAATGCACCGAGGCTGTAAAATTGAAGGATGAGTCAATGACACAGTGTTAAAATGGTGCACTTTTTTGTTTCTTCTCTCTTCCCTTATTTTTTCAATTATTAACCCAATTCCCAATGCCCGATCGTAATTTTAAGCCTGTCCCATCAGTGTAACAGAGAACAGAGAATAAAGACTAGCATGCAGAGTTTGCCTGAAATGTTTTTCTGTGCTCCGCGGTCCACTGGCTAAGCTGTGCAGCTGTTGCGCCCGAGGACTGCGCGTCCTGTGAAGCTGGTGCAGGCAGACTGCAGGTGCCCGGTTTGACCAGAGGAGGTGCTATTGCACAAAGAGGAATACCCTTGCCAGCTGACCCCTCCCTCCCTGGGTGACGCTAAAGCCAATTGCATGTCTCCAAGCCACTTGAGAGTTGCCCAGTTTTCTATAAAAGCTCACTAAAATGGTCTCTGAAACTCCGGTTTTCCCTTTTTTTTACAGGCATCAAACTAGTATGCTTTTCAAGAAGCAACAAAACGCTGTCATATCACCAGTGAATATCCATGTTTTGCTAAAAATATATATTTTAAATTATGTACACTGAATACATGTACGGGGATACATGAAACTTTAAACAATAATACAAATAGCAACAATCACTATGTTATGTTGTGGTTTGAAAAGCTCAATATTAAGTATGTTTAAATATATAGCATTTAATGTCACTGTATATGTATCTTGCATTACCCATACGAGAGTCCTGAGCCACAATTTTGAAACCACTGAATTAAATCAGGGATATGGCATATGCAAACAGTGTAAGTGCATCTTACCACAGTTCCAAATGTACGGAAAACCTTCGACACTCACTGTAGATGAACTACATGTGTAATAATATTAAACTTACATGGTACTCACGTGTCTAATTGTACAGGTTAAATGTGTAATATTGTGACAAGAAACCAGGTGAGGTGAGTTAACTGTGTAATCAACCACTTTAATGGATTAATTAAGTGCTGAGTACCAATGAAAATGGGTACACCTTGTGGCCCTCCAGGATCAGTGTTGAATAGCCCTACAGGCACCGCAGTCCTCCAGGACCAGTGTTGAGTAGCTCTGCAGGCACTGTGGCCCTCAAGGGTTCAGTTTCAGCCCACTCTGTGCTTGACGGCCCCCGAGGTGGAGCGGCTCCTTTGCTGTGATTGTGTGTTGCTGTGGACATGGAGATGGGCCTGCCTGACCTCATACAGGTCTAGCCCTATTTATGGTGCATGCATAGGCCTGCACCTGCCATTGTAGCCTGGACCGCGATACACACAGTGTTACCAAACTGTCACATGCTCAAAACAAGGTACCGCTCACAACCGACAATAAATTATGAGTTTCGAAATCTGAGCCATCTGTGGCACCTAACCACCCCCCCCTCCCTAATGACCATGCCACCAGCCTCAATGGCACAAATGCTATCTGATACGGCACCTTTAGGAGGTCTAGCCCTGCTATGCAGCATGCTGCTTAGCTTTGAATAGCGGGTTTGTCTCCTCACACAATCCCTGTAGAGCCCCATCTCTCCTCTGTGAATTCTATTTACGAGACTGAGAGTCTGGCCACTGCTATTGTCAGAGATTAACGGAAGATATACGAGCAGGTATTAGCAGGGTTGGCTAATGAGCTACTACTAGGGGAGGCGGAGAACTCTGTTTTGATAATAACCCTGAATATGATCATTTCTGTGTGATTAACTTAAGTGTGCCGATTTAAGGGTGATCCAGCTGATACATTTTTCCTTGACTCAATCTGGCACAGTAGCTTTTCCCTTTGCACACTCAACACCAGCATGAAATCTATTTAGTGATGTCATAGTCATTTAGTTACACCGGAAAAGAAAAGGTTGACAAGCTCTCCCTCGAGAAAGGCACATCGGGCTCTGCAATGGCTTAATATAACAAGTTAATTCAACTCAATATTTCGGACTCTGTGCTTTCCGCGTGCTCCCTGCTTATTTCCCTACTCATCTTCGATGTGACACGCTGGGTCATCAGCACCGTAGACATTAAGTGTTTATTACACCTGAGCTTGCTACCAGCATTTATTCACTCTTCATTTGGTTTAAGTTCAAAACCCATCTTTGATCTCTCTGTTGTGAAAGAAAATGATTTAGCCCAACACTTTCTTATAGCGAAAACTGTTAACCGTGAAGTGCACAAAGGTAATGTTACAATATAAGATGCAAATTAAGTTCAGAAATCAACTGCAGTTACTAATTAGCCACCATTGCTAATTAGATGCTATCATTTCTGTTTCAGGAAATCTAAAATAGTGATGTTATAGTGATGTTTTATCTTAAAACAGCAAAGATAGTGATGGATCACTATCATCCAGTACTAAATTACCTGCCCCCTTAGGTGAGGTTTAGCAGTGACAAATACATGCTGTTTACAAGCGATCGCTTAATACCCACTGAGACAGAATACCACATGTGAGAGTCAATAGACTCCACAGGTGCCTAAAATCAAGCATGGACAAAAACAGACTGCAATAATCACTACGGTTGCATCATTTAATTGTCTCAATGAACACATCGCTATTAATGGCTTCAATCAAACACACCATCAGACGCAAGCTCAAATAAAAAAATCGTCTGCCAACAAATGTTATATTCCTCTGCATGCCTTTTGAGTAGTACGAAAACAACACCAGGTGTCCACGCTCTGCCTCCTCACACACATACAGGTGGATGACCCGACCAGAGCCGGCAGAAACCGCTTTACTGTCCGTAAATCTGCACCAGACTTTATTAGCTCAAAGCCCATAAACTGGAACTGCATTAACCCGGAGCACTGAGCGAGTCTGGGCAGTATCTGTCATCTGTGAAAGTAAAAGGCTCTCAGTGTTTGGTTCCACTGCCACTTCTCCCTCCATGATCAGAGCTGGATATTATCACTGTCTAAAGACCCATATAACATGTTCACTAGCATCAACCCCTTACTATAGTTCTTGTAGAATATGTGAACAAAACAGTAGGTATTTCTCTTATCAATTAAATTCAAATTAAATTCAACACACAGTATGTTATTGTTTTAATCTAACTTACATAAAAATAAAAATAAATTAAAACCTTCACATTCAAAATAAAATAATGGAAGAACAGAATTGAGACCCTAAAAGCAATTTCCACTAATCTACCTGATCTTACTGCCAGAGGGTTGAACTCAGTTGTTGCGCTGTATGAAAATATGAATTTTGTTTTCATTTACAAGCCATTAAAATATCGTCTTGGAGCCGTTAATGCTTAATTAAAGAAAAAAGACAACGCAGTTAAGTGGACGGCATGCTGAGCCTGAATGAAGCAAAACAATGAATAGTAAGAGACAGACAGAGCTCTGCGCAAATAACATCGCAGGCGGCGGTGAAGCCACGTCGGGGAAGAGGCCCCTGGAACAGCCCGTCTCCCATGTGCTGTTTTATTGAATCCCATAAATTACTTTTAGATTTGCCCTAGTACTATCCTTTTGTTCAAACGGTGTGATTTTGCCTTCTCTGTGTAATTTAAATTCAGTGAATTATTTACAGGCCTTTGGACAGCCCTGATGCACTGATCGCACTCTGCGAGGCATCAGAGGGTGTGCTTTTGCCAGGGACAGTGGAACTAGGGGCCACGGTGTCAGGCAGGCATGCCTGGTTAAATCTTTCTAAGGAATAATTAAGATAGTAATTGCACCTGGCCGCCTCTTCTGTGCCAGCTCTTCTTCCCAAAAACAGACATTTCACAGAGGTGAGTTTTTTTCCATATTCAGCTTATGGTGTTTAAAATCTTACTAGCTGCTTTGTTATCTTGCCATTCTATTTTATTTTATTGGGCTGTGTGCAATGGGCATGATTTCAATGGATATTTCTCCAAGCAAAATAATTTCTGACTGAAAATGTGTGATGATGATATTGGGGAACATGGACAAATTGTCACTGATGATCATTTTGCTAAATTTTTTGTGCATTGCACATTCTATTGTGTAAAATGTTCCCATTTATTTGGAAACGTTCCAGGCAGGTAATCAAAATTCAAAAGCTGATTTCTTTTGCCAGCATTTTATTTGCTAGTGTTGTAAACGCTCTGCTGTACTGACCACTGTATTCAGTCACAACACGTTGTCTCTCTGGGACATGCAACATCCCGCTGTAATGGGATGAGGTGGTTATTTTTAACACTACTGGAAAATCTTTGATTTGTTTGGACTTTAACGGTGGTTAATATTTATTCATAATTGAATTATGGTGTGTGTGTGTCCTGTCCTCCAACCAGGGGGGCTGTGTTCTGTATTAAATAATAATACAACAGATTTAAGGTCCCATTGATCTCTGGATCTGACTGACTCCAGTGGATAGCACACTCATAGATCAGAGCTGTAAATGCAGGGAAGAACATGTCCTGAGCTTTGTGTTGTCACCTGCAGCACAGGAAACAGCAGCATTTGATGTTCCCGTCTCCTCTGCGGAACGCACATGCAGGCCCCACTGGTCTCCCAGTCCATCTGAGCAGCAGTGTATGAAGTTTCCATAATAAATCTCTCATTAGTGTAATAGACCTGAAGAAAGCTCTCATTATAACATAATTACATTTGCTTGATGATGACAGCAAGTAAATACATGGGGAAGCAGCAGTGTGTGTTCAATTATTTTTGGTTAAAAAAAAAGTTTGACATATGCAAAAATATGGAAATGACAAAGCTTGTGAATCCTCTTTAATTGGAAATCCGCTTGTAAAATTCCACAGTGCAAAATTTATGCCGGTCATGTATTGTCTACAATCGTGTATTGCAACTCAAAGATGAGACCAAATACTCAATCA
This sequence comes from Aldrovandia affinis, assembly GCA_029706075.1. NCBI lineage: Eukaryota > Metazoa > Chordata > Actinopteri > Notacanthiformes > Halosauridae > Aldrovandia > Aldrovandia affinis. The sequence goes on from JAINUG010000001.1 coordinate 14,094,190, forward strand.
ATAGAATATTGGACCAAGGAATTACAATTCGATTGGATCAGTATCTGCATGCGTATTAATAAACCAAGAATGAAGACAAAGTAAGGAGAGCATAGCATAATTAATTGATAGTATTTGTTATCCTGCATCTTCCGTCATTCACGCAGAAATACTGTACATGTAGTGCTTGAGGGACAAAAGCGAGATTCCATGTCTCAAGTATTCAATCACTGGAGTCAAATAATGTTTGAATGTCAAATTATTTGAAATGCACATCCTTCATAATAGTAACTTTGTAAATGTTCATAAATATAAGACATATATTTGTTAAGTTGAACAAGAAATATGGCAAAGCACAAACAAAACAAAACTGTTTCACTTTTTATCATATATCAATAATGCTCTATAGATGATGGTATTCAGAAATGAGAATAAATCAACCTATTAGAAATAGCATCATTAACAGGATGAATTACCCAGATGCACTCCAAGCACTCTTACTTGACCTATGACATGGCCATGGCTTACAACCTGCACAGCTTTGACTCAGATTCATCTGTGACTTCATCTGTGACTTCATCAATTTTCTAGGCCCAGCACTGTTCTTCTAACCTAGTTATACGCACATAGTTGTATGATTGTCTGGATGAGAACTGTTTCACTTTTTATCATATATCAATAATGCTCTATAGATGATGGTATTCAGAAATGAGAATAAATCAACCTATTAGAAATAGCATCATTAAGCAAACAATAATGAAGCTCTAGAAATGATTACTCATAAATCATATTATTTCACAAGGAAGAAATTACATTTTGCAGTTGTGTAATTATTTGTCAATTAGTTGCTGAGGATGAATGAACATGCAGCGCCTCATTCTGCCATCCCTGGGAAGCAGTACTGCTTTGAGCCACAACAAAACGTCGTACAGCATTGCTCATGTTAACTTGCTTGGTACAGAAGACGAGGTGATGGCTGTGAATGTGTTGAATTAGTTTTAAGGGCCACTCCAGTGCCTCTTTTCTCCTATTTCGTTCCATCCCACAAATTAAACTATGTTTTATTTTTACCAAGACTCTCCTGTCTGCTATCGGTGAGTTTACACCTATTTGCTAGTAGTTAATCAGAAAAAAAGTCATTCATTGAGAAAGATCCCTTCACGAATACTGCTATATTTAGCATTTTTTTAAATTAGGTTTCATTTGAATGATTTCTAAAGGTGATAATTAACGTATTGCAATGTTTCTAATGGACTTGGATAATACATCTGGACAGCAATGCATAATATAAAGATGGTAAGATTTTCTGTAAATTAGAAATAAAATATTTAAAAAAACCCTTAGCTTTGCTAGTAAGGGTGTAAGGATGCAATAGTTTTTTTATTTCACAAACAATGTTGTCCTTTAGAGTTTACCTTCTGTGATGTCATTAGTGTTACAATTTCACGCGCGATTAGGCGTGTAACTGCGTGTTAAATATTAGGGGTGAACAGAGTTCACGCCGCTAATGAGGGCAGCGTTGCTAATGAGACGCACTGGGCACAGTGGTGCCATTTTTTTTATATTTTAATTTAGCGATGCAGAGAATCTTCCATGTCCGCGATCAGGCGGTGTTAAAAGTTCCTATCTTGCGCAAGTTCATTACGGTGATGAGCCAAAGGCGACCGGACGAGAAGAACGGATAATCTGGGGTCTTCTTCCCCACCGTCAGCGCACAACACGCGTGTGACGTGGACTCCGTACAGCTTGATGGGTTTGGACCCTGTCCAGCAGCCCGTCGCGTGATGAGAACAGAATAATCTGTTATCATTTCCATGTGTCAGACCTCCAGAAGGGCGCATTAGCACATCACTTAGCTAAAGACACGGCGACACACAGGCACGTCTGCCAGGGCCTCCGGCTTCTTATTGCTCTATCCCTGTGTCCCCAGGTGTGACGACTGACACCTGTTTGTCACATAATTCGATTAAAAAAGTATTTTTGTTATAGATTTTTTATATAGGCTATATATTGAAACTATGTGTAGCTATGGTTTGCAGCACCTGCAGAAATATTAATCGCTTGACAGCAGCCTTCGTTTAAAGTTACATTGGGTTGTTTATCAGAGCATATTTACTGTATGTTTAAAATGTTAGTGTTGTCTATGTGTATATTCAGCCCACTGTTTGTGTACAGTGTAACAGTGCTGTAGCCATCATTGCTGAGCCAGTGATGTGTTCAGCAAGCAAAACGATTTGCTACGGTTGCTATTAAACGCCTTCTTTGCTGTCAGCGTTGCGCACCGTTTCGCAACCACCTCACAGGGATCCTTTTCAGTTCTGTGGGCGTGTCCGGCCTGTATGCAGAAGCAGTGAGCGACGTATTTAAGCATCGTTGTCACACCGTACACAGTCGCCCTATCAGCAATCACAATAACAGCGCCCTGCAACCGTACAGTCGATGTGGCAGCGTTTCAGGTGATAAAACAGTTTGCAACGTTTTATCGCTCAGTCATTCTACAAACACACGTTCGAGCCAGATCCTGGCAGGACCCCACCAGTTAAGTCCTGTTACCGTGTCTTAAAAAGCACTAATATCCAGTTTCACAGTTTATACTGTATTAAAAAACAATCAAGTCTCAGAAAAAAATACAGAATTGTGATTACAATGTCACACTGTTAACTAACCTCACCTCTCACCTCACCTGGACTCTTAGGTCTAAATCGATTGCTGATTTTAAGGTTAAAACCATAAAAAAAAAACACCGTGTAGCCCCTGTTCTAAACTAAGTGCACTAGCCAAGTCTGAAATAGTGCAGAGGAGGGAATGACTAACAGTCACTCAATTATAAAGCATTCATGTAACTTTATGCATTTATTTCTGACATATTATTGCAAAATGAATACAGAAAGAAGCTTACTGATCACCACTACTTTAAAATGTCGATATGTCAAGCTGTTCCAGCAACCCAGCTATTTAGCAAAGCTAGCTTACAAAATGGTAAGCAATTTTTTTCTTGACATTTCTAAATGACTAACTGTTCTAACTGTAGGCCTACCTGTCTTGAATCGAATGTGTCTTTCATTTTTCCTCAAATTTGTCCTACTATGCTTCCTCACCGGTAGCCGAGGACATCCAAATAATTGTTTTTTTAAAGTGCCAGATGTTTAGGCCAGCAATTTCTCCTCAATTTTAACAACTGTCTGTCTGAGCGAATTATCTTAGGCACAACTAAGACAAATCCCTGCCCGGACATTAAATATAAGTAGGCCTACAGCTAAATATCTAACACAGGCTAATAACCAAGATCATCATATGAACTTCAATGATGTATTGATACTAAAATATGGATAGCATTTAAATGAACACTAATGAAATGTAGTATGTACATTTCACAGCACTGATACAGTGGATTTTTCACGCAAGAATGTTTTTTCTCAAACTCTTCTGTAATATGATTTAGCGATAATATAACCGTGCTCATAATTAGTTGATGTAGGCTACAGTAGATTTCTAAACTGGACATATAATCCAGACCAAATTCTCAATACTCTCCATTAGTCTCAAAATGTTAGGACAGAAATCCAAAAAATAGGCAGCTTATTTTTAAGACCCAACCCAAAGACTTGTCAGAAACGCGTATTTTGTCCCATTTACTTGCAGATAACTTGGCAGCTCTTTGCTGTCACGGTCGCCTCATTGGTTAGTACAAACTAAATGACTCCGTATTGTAAATCCGCAAATCGGAGACTTCTGGACGGCATTCAACATCAGATGGCGGGAGGTTCCTAAACGAGACAGACATCGCGCTGTAAGCTCCAAAACATCCTAACCATGCTGTACCAACAGGAGCTCCATCTGACTGTCAATCAGCGCTATAAAATCTGTCAACTCTGTCAAGGCTTAAATCTTTTATGCCTCTCCCTGCAGATGCCCGTTAACAAAAGAACGGCACCCTTATCTCTGATTTCCACCAAGGTTTCCTGCAAAGCCCAAACACAGTCATTTACTGCTGGCTATCAGGCCTGCAAATCCCCCACAATGGTCACAATATCCTGCTTCTCCATCATGGCAAAGCGCAAAACAACAGAGGAGACGTATGTAAACACGTTATTCAACAAGGGGGGCAGACTTTGTATTAAAAATGAAACAATGTGGCTCGAGAAATAGTGAAATAATGACTGGAGACTGTAAAAGGGTGAAGGCAAAACCTCATTAAGCCCCATTTAATTCAGTCAAGATAAAGTGTTACCTTTTTTATGTTACACAGGCAGAATACGGCTAAAGTGCATTACCGTGCATTGTTTCCTTAACAGCAGCTACTAAGCAACAGCAAGGTAAACAAAACGCACAAGTGGTGCCGGAGGGAATTAATGGCACTGCTTCCCCCCGGTCAAAGGTGGGCAGGGCTCCACGCTGGTTAATGGGAACAGGCGCCCGCATGAAGAGTTAACTGACGCGGTTGTGGCGGACAAAAGGCACTAAACCCGCTTCCATCTCCCCTGCGCGCACCCGAGCCGTCAATCACAGCCGCGGAACACCTGTGTTGCCACGTTGCCACGAGGCTCTCCATCACAGGACCAATCACAGGAAGGGCGCAGAGGGGGGACTTTAAACACTGCTCTCTACTAACTACTGAATTGTCGCAAGGGATCAATGCCGCCCAGTCCTCTGCTGGCAACCCAATCATTACTCCACTATTCTGGCCGCTTTGCGCTATGAATAGTCAATAACAAATGAGCAGGCGGGAAACGAAGTGCCATGTGAGCGGGGCTTGACGCACGGTGAGGCGTGTGTTGTGAGCCTCGTTGTGACGGATGGAGCCGGTCTTTATCTCTCTCAACTTCGTTGATTCGATTTCTCCTTTGTTTGCGTTGACGCTAAAAAAGAAACCAGGACGGGATTCCTCTTTCTTTAAAGCGGCGGAAACGTGCAGCTACTGCTCTGGATTAAAAAGCGAGCGAACGCGCGGGAAATTAAGCGTGTATGTTTTGTGAAGAGGGTGAACGTTGTACACTCGCTTTGTGAGACCCGTCACCCGTAACACTCTCACCGTCTCCTATTCTGAGAAGTCCTCGGGTGGGCGGCGGGGACATGACGGGTCACTGAGTGTCTCTCTCGCAGGTCTTTACAGCGCCCGCCTCGGAACTCCTCTGTGAGCGGACGACGTGGTGGAGCGTCGAAGAGAATGTTCCTCTGGGCCGGAAGCAAAGGGGCACAGGGATCAGGACATGAGAGAAGGTAACGTCCCGCAACATTTTAACAACATTTTCAAAGCCGTAGAAATATGTATTTATAGGGCTATATCTCTAAATTCCACGTGTATTAACAGGGTAAATAAAAGAGCCAGAGAACTTGCTTTGGATTTGTCTTTTTTTTTAAACCATCAGATAAATCTTTTTCATTGGGGGGCGGGGGGCCGAACCTAAGAAGACAATTCACTATAATTTATGTTAGAACACTAGAAAAAAGTGTTTTTCCAGGGGAAGGGGATGTGTTTTTGAACTAAGTCGTAACAGTGTAATTCCAAGGCAACACGATCTTAATAATGCACTACTCCTTTACTGCTGTTGTTGTTGTTTTACAACTAGTGCGAGGGAAGCCCTAATGATGCAGAGTTTTCAGGGCAATGTGAAGCAATAGTATTCTCTTATCCTAGATAACAGAATGGAGATTTTTTTCTTTTTTCTATCTTTCTCTCTGTGATTGTGTGATGAAGAAGCATGCACATTGCACAATCAATCAGGTTGACAAAAAAACAAGGTTGACTTAACATGAAATAAAGTATATTCAATATACATTTAAATGAAAAAAGAAATTGCATGCAATAGTTATTTTTTATCCTTTTTTTAAATTTCAATGGAAATGTAAGAAAATACACATTTTAAATAATGTTAAAATCAAATGGGCATAGTGTGTAATGAATTTGCCCCAAATAAAAATCAGATTAAAGATAACAATGCTATTACTATGAGAGGAATAAATGTGTGCAACAGGAAAAAAAAATAGTCTTTCAGGTATTCATTATCAACCGAGAGAGATGTACTTCTAACGAAACAATATTTGCTCCCAAAACCCCAATTTTCTTTATTTTATTGATTTTACATAATTGATATCCATTGACCCAGGTACATACCATTTTGCACCATCTCTTAATAATAATATGAATTGAAATACTACTTGTAGCAGTCACATGGTTTTAATTGAAGGAGGGTCAGTGCTTTAATGACTTTATGGTGTTGCATACCTCCAGTACAGTTCCAGATAATTGCAGAATCTATGCCAAGGTGCAGTGAAGCTGTTCTGGT